>CM070615.1:29086014-30286014 GCA_036346395.1 Hsuehochloa calcarea
ATTTGCTAAATCAATTTTTTCAATTATCATAATACAAATTCCTATGACTTAGCATTTTAAACAAATTGTATTTTATTAAAGAGAGTAATTACAACATTAAATAACAGTAGAGGTTAGTAATTACAACATTAAATAACAGTAGAGGTTCCCTCCATCGAAAACTCTACAAATGCTTCATTTGATTGGAGTTACCTACATACATTAACAACACTGGATACGATCTAGGAAAAAAACAAACCTCGGGCTAGATGAGCCAACCTGGTTTTTATACCACCCACAAAGGTTTTTGAAAAAGAACTAACTCTAGTTAAGTTCTCATGTCCGCCTTTGATCATAGGTACGACTGTTTAAACAGTTTAGACTCTGTAGAGGTTGTACACTGTACCCACAAGAGATAATCATACTCGTTACCCCCACATGATTCTGTAGTCATGTAGTTGAGCGATCGTCATAGTAACTTTTGAACTACCTCACCCCTTCCGTCATCTCACCCATATGGGGTTACGCCCATAAGTTGTGCGGGATATTCACCACAACGACTAGCGCAGCTGGTAACTTCACCTTACCGCGGTGTCCCTTTCAAGCTGGAACGCATCCGCCGCTTGTACTGCCCTTATCCTCTCCAACGAGATGTCTTTCAGGGTTCGATAACTTTACTAAGTCAAGTTGTACTTTGCAGACTCGCGGTTATACTTGTTTTACACGGGAGGTCATCACAAGATTAAGTCCTTAATTCATGTGAGTGGTTCATATCACATACCAACCACTCTCGTGCACGACGGCACCCACTACTCTATCCATCCGCCCAGATGTGGTACTAGCAAGTTGTTTAGGGTTTTGGGGAGAAAAAGCCAATTATCACAACACACTAGTCATTTACCCACAATGACTGACCAAAATCACTTTCATGATTAAAAGATGATGGCAGGACATTTATTGTCCCGGTACTTAAGCAAGACTAGCATGTCGCTTAAGTACAACCTATACTAGTATGTACCACATGTCTACTAGAGTGACATGGAATAACAGATTCAATTATCAAAGGATGGATAATAATTAATTAATCATCAAATGGGTGCTTAACTACCTTAAGTTTTAACATACTTTTGATTACAGAATTAAAGCATGCAATTTTGATATTTTAAATAAATATAATTTGCATAAAATGTAGGCTCAAAATGATCAAAGTATTGACTCGCTTGGGCCAGTTTATCACGACATTGATCTTACTCAAAGCCTTCTCGATCAAGGGTCTTGAATTCTTGGTCCGTGTCTTTATCCGGATCTTGATCCTGCTCGAGTCATGCTTCTTCTGGACTCGGACTTCTAATTACAAGATAATGATCGAGAAACTAAGTAAATCCAAAAAACTTCAAAAGACCAAATAAATTCAATGAGCTTTAAATAAGTTTTGCGATGAACGAGCTTAAGAGAAAAGATTTAGCGGAGCGGGGATGTTTGACAAAGTCAAATGACCACTTGGGCAAAAGAGGAAGTGACAGAGAAACTCTGCTGGGAGGGAAAAACAAGAGGGGGTCAAAGTCGAAGGAACTTTTGCACGGATAATCCACTTCGAATTTGGAAGATGGCAAGATATTGCCGACCGGGGAACAACATAGCTTGACCCTTTTTTTTAAAAAAAAAAGAGCCTTTTTAAATAATGGGAGTTAGTTGCTAAGGGTTAACCGAAAGAGATTTGGTTGAGAGTTTGACCAGTGAAGGGTAATATTATAATTGACGATCACAAGAGGAGTCCAAAAATTACCACAGTTCTCTCCTGCAGTTGTGCCTGGAATTGGTGGTACATTAATTATTATTAATTACCACCGGGGATTTAAATCCAGAGAGAAAGATAGGAGGACTGGTAATATTTGGGCAAGATTATACTTTAGCAAGACATTTATTTAAGTTGCAAATTAAATTAGATGGCAAAGGCGTCTTGGTTAATTATCTTACCTTTTAACTCAATTGAGGCTCACACAAGAATGGGTATAATTAGTTATCAAAGTTATGTTTGAGATAAATATATTAGTGATTTAAGATTCGGATGTTTTTTTTTTCCTTAAGTATTAAAAAACCGTTTTAGAGGTCTTTCAAAGTTTTTAGGACAAAGAGAGGTTACTGGATACTTTTGCCGGGCTTAATAAAACATTTTATCTTTGATGACTTTCGATCGGGGATAAAAAGATGTGATAAAACATTATTTGGACCAAAGAGTACTTGATAGGATTTGCAAGATTATTATTCAAGTTTCCAGAGTAAGATATTGAGATCAACAAATTATTCTCGGATAGCTTCCCAAATTTATTTTTAGAAAATTGCAACTCAATTTCTTATACCACAAAGCCTTTTAAATAATAGCGGAGAAGTTAATTAAATTAGCTTCAACAATTACTTGAGAATTGGAAAGTTATTAAATTTCAAAGGGTTAACAAATTAATTGCAAGATCAAAACACAAATTATTTTTGAATTGCCAGCCACTCAAATTCTGCCACTGCTGCTCTGCAGCTCCACGGTACTTCACTACACAGGGGGCCACAAGATAGGGACTTCTGCTACTGCTGCTGAGGACCCATCGGCCAGAGAGAGTGCAGCTCCACCAGAGGAGCCAAGGAGGCACACGGCAACGGGCAGCGGCCGGAGGGGCGGCGGGGACACCCAAAATGGGTCGTTAGGAAGGGGAGGAAGTCGAGGGAGGTGGCGGCGGCACCGGGGCGACACTGGAGAGGCGGCGGCCAGGCGATCGGGTGCAGAGGCCAACGATGGAGACGGTGGCCGGAGGGACGGGAGAGGAAAGGGAGGCGCGCACGGGCACAGGGATGGGAGGGGAAGCTCACCGAGCTGACGACGGGGGCGGGGAGCACTGGAGCAAGCCAGTGACGGGAGCCGGGGTGGTGCGTGGGAGGCACACGGCGGCGGCGACCTAGGGCAGAGGGGAAGCTCGGACAATGGGCAGGAAAGGCCGAGGGCGACGGGGCAATGCTCTAGCGGTGAGGACTCGGGCGGAGGGGCACCAGAGGGGGAGATGGCGGCGGCACAGGAGGGGGGCTCGGGCGACGCGGAGTGGCAGAGAGGGGAGGAGCATGGGCGAGGGGGGAAGGGGAAGACCGAGGGGCACCCGGCTCTTATAGCCGAGGGAGGGAGGAGGAAAGTCGAGGGTTGCGGCAGAAATGGCGGGAGGGACCAGGCGGTCTTGTAGCATGGACTGAGCGGGGACCGAGTGGTGTCTTGGCAGCATGGCAGTGTCTGAGCTGTCGGCCGGAGGGGAGCGCAGGCGAGCGGGCGACGGCCGCGGAGAAGAAAAGGGGAGGGGAGGGGAAAGAAGCCGGGCGACGCTGCCGGGGTGGGGGAAAGGAGAGAAAGGGAGAGGGGGGATGCAGCCAGGGAAATGAGTGGGCCAGGAGGAAAAGGTGGACCGGGGGGATGTGGGCTGGAGAAATGGGCCGGCCCAAGAAGATGGGCCGGCCCAAGAAGATGGCTAGACCCAAGAGAGAATTGGGGAGAGGTCCAAAAACTGAAAAGGGGGGATTCAAATTGAATTTTGAATTTGAAAATTTAAAGGAAGCTAGGAGTTTTGAAAATTAACGATAAATTGATTGACGGTTTGAAAACTGGAACCCAAATGATAATTACTATTTGTTGTCCGAAAATGGGATGTTACAATGGGCTGCCTCATGCGGTCCATGCGGACCTTGCTCACATGGGCAAACTTCGTGCGTGAAATGTGTTGGTACATGTAGCATAACTCATTATGTGAGCACAAAGATAAATAGTTCATGTTACCCACACGAACTTTTGCGTAATTAGTTGAATGCCTATGCTTTGCTACGGATAAAAGATATAATATTACCCCTACATGTCGAGTAGTGTCAGACCCAAAATTTGAAACTCGGGATCTTCTATGTTCACGACACCAGTCACTGGATCAGTAGCCAGTGCACACAGTTATGTAATTGAATATCAAATACATATCTTGAAAAGGTAAAGCTATTGCATAATATTAGATAACATAAATATATCTTCCAACTTTTGATTTTTATAAGGCCCACCAGGCCAAATACCTTTAAAAAATCAATAGCGGAAGCAGAATTTAAAGTGCAACACGTGGAACCCTCACAATGTATCCACAGGCAATCGACTGAAGCTCACAACCTAGTCTTTGGCCTTCGGTCTTGACGAATGCATATAGCCTTATTTTTTATACTTACTAAATAATAATATTGAGCAAGTATTAGTACACAACCGTACTCACAAGCCAACACACAGAATGAAGTAATATAATATGCAAGACTGATCAAAGGAATAACTTGTGGTTCTTTTATTTGCATAAAGCCACTTATTGAAATAGATTAAGTAGTACTAAATTCTGAGACCTACATTTTTAACTTACATAGGTTTTAACAAAGATGAGTTTTGTTTTAAAATACCTGTGGAAGCTCCAACCTCTGTACCATTGAGTGAATTCATCCGTTCAATGCTCATGCTTTTTCTCGGGTCACATCATGTACTTCTCACTGGTCTCAACCAAGTCATTGCAAATATCTAGGCTCTAACCCATCTTTTTATTCCACTCACAAATTATTTTATGAAAATAAAAGCTGCTTCAAGCAAGTTCTCAACACCACCCATGACAATGGGCATGACTATCCAGATAGTTTTCTCACTCTGCAGAGTTCATACACTTTACTTACAAGACATAATCAACTTATAATGTCCGTCTTGACACACTTTCATAGGTGTACGACTAAGATGATTATCACAAAGCCTTTACAATGAACCACCTCAACGCAACCCCACCCGCTAGGTATCACCTCCTTGGGCTTCGCCCCCGGGAGGTCTCTCACTTCGTCATGTAGTTCGGTGGCTCTTTTACCCTTAATCCACACCACACACCCACCAATGGCGAAGCCACACTAAGACGAACAAATTAGCCAGCCAGGTCGTACCCATTATAGACTTGTGGTTGCACTATTTTTACATAAGAGGTCATCACAAGATCCAAATTCTTAATTGACTTGGACGATGCTTCTCCATACCTACTTTATCATGCTCTTTACCAGCACCCACCATGCTTTCTAGCCACTCAAGTCAAAATATTTTTTTTGTTTTATTTTGTTTTGAAATACTTTTCTTTTTCAATATACTAGCCAAGCTCTAACCTCAACTGCCCAAATCCAGTTTCAAGTTTTGAATGATGTCGGGGCAAATTATTGTCCACATGTCATTGGATCTAAGCAAGACTAAGTATGACACTTAGATACAGACTTAGTAACTAATCATGTATACCATTATTACTAGGGTGACAAAGGATAGTGTATCCAAGTTCAAGGATGAGAAGGTCATATTCAATTATCATTTAGGTATTAACTATGAGCTAGGTCAACATAGTTGTATAAATCATAGCAATGCAATTTTATAATTTAAATATTGTATTTCAAAAGTAGATTCAATATGATCAAAGTGTTGACTCGTCTTGCTCAATATTTTGATAACTTCTTGCTCTTGCTTGAATTGTTGCTCCGTCATGGCTTCAGATTCTAGCTACGAGGAATACAATTGAACCCAAAAGCGTCTGAAAGTAACCAAATGAAATCCAAAAATCCAAAGGCATAAACAAAATGAAACTATTCAAACAAAAGACGATCAACCCAAGAGTGTTTGAAGCGAGGAAATGCTTCAAATGAAACTAAATATATCTAAGGGTATCTTTAAAGAAGGAAGTACTCTAGGTGAAACTAAACATACCCAGTGGAGTTGATGAAGGAAATACTTCAAACAAAGTATATCCAAAGGGAATTAGTGAAAGAAATACTTCAGACGAAGTATATCTAAAGGAAGTTGATGAATGAAATACTTCAGACGGAATGAAGTACATCTAGGGATATTTAGAATGAAGGAAATACTTCAGACCAAAGAAGATAAATCCAAACTTTATTCATTTGGTCTAGTTGTGGGGTTTTGAGTTGATATTCAGACTTAGGGTTAGGTAACTGTTTGATCCGGAGTGAGAGTGAGAAGGATCGGGCTCTTGGAAAGTCCACTGGTGCAAGGAGTTAGGACTCCAACGGGAGGGGGAGAATATTCATAGGAATATTCCACATCAGTTACCTAGATGGAAGAGATCACCATCTTAGGTAAGACTCTATGATCCACCTTTGGGTCATGAATTGTCCTACTACTGGGAACGGATAGCGATGGATGATAGCTAGAGCCTATACGACGTTGATTGAGGGTAGGATTACTATCATCCACTTGGGGACCTATCACCGCTACTCACATGCGACGCCTGGCTGATCTAATGATTTCATTAGTTATTACTCTCTATTTATCGAGGAGGTTCCATGATAGTCATATGAGACCTATGCATAGATTCAGGGTTCGTATAAGGTAGACATAAGTCTCGCCGACACATGGAGTCTAGTTCACTTAATGATTTCCTTTATTATTTTGTATTTATCAAGAAAGTTCAATGAGCTAGGTGGAACCTCCAAGCATTAGTTAGACATTAGTCTTATATCTTGATCAGGGGCGTCTGCGGTTTGAGTCTCTGTATTCAGGTGATCTTCACTCATTCTACTTACTTATGTGACTCGGCACACACTAAAGTAAACCTATTACCCTAGGTTGATCCTTAGTCATAGAACTTGCCAACGACTACTTCTAGTTAAGTAGATAACCACAATACAAGACCTAGGGGCTCTTACCTACTAATCCTTGTTTAGCAACCAACCCTACCATTTTGATTACTATTACTAGCATGAATCTAGGTCGTAGCTATCACTAACCTTCATGACTATCTAGTATGATGATTATGCCTAACGTAATTACTAGCAAGTTGTTTAACTAAACGTTTAGTCTTACTACTTTGTATAGGTTCTATGTGTCCGTGACATGTCACAATCCTAGTTGGATGTCAACTAAAGTGGTCACTTTACCTATTCGATAGTTTGATAAGAGCCTAATGCGTAACATTGAAAATCAAATAAAACCTAAGTGTATGTTGTTATGATGTATTCACCGAGCCACACGAGACTTTATTACGAGGTGGTGGCTCGGGTTGCGGACTATCCTGAAACCCCAAATTGAGTCCAAGCGGCGGGATTTTAAAATCCTTGATTCTCGGGGATATCTCGCGGCTAGTGGGTATACATGGCATTGATTTTTCTTTTAATAAATCCGTATTGGAAAAATTCGTTATTATCATTTATCATTGTATGTCAATGTCCTAGGGCCTAATGGTCATTGGATCATGTGTGTATGCATATGCCTAAATATGATTATATCATCTTAGGTTATAACTACCTGAGTTGATGACTAGTCAATTGAAATTTTGCTTTATTTGCTAAGGGTTTATATGTATTCGAATCATCCATCCTATTGTTTCACTAATCAGTTTATTTAAACAAAGTACATGCAATTGAAACCTACATTATTAATCTACCTTAATCCTTGATTAACACTAATCAGTCTCCCATCCACAAGCTAACTGACCACTTCTACTAATCACTTGAGTTTAGTCCTCATAAACTAATCACTGCTTACTTAGTTAACATGGAACTCACTATGGTGGAATGTCATTACTAATCACTCTACTAATTGAATTTCTATTGACCACATATTTGACTGGGCTCACTTGACCTACTCAGAGAGACTGAGACAGGGGAAGGGGCACAAGAGAACAAAACAAAGGAGGGCGGTTGAGCTCAGGAGGCGAGTGCGGCACCGGCGGGAGGGGTGCAAACGACAGCCAGCGAGGCAACCTCAGGGGCGGTGGCAGCGTGGCTCAGGCGATGCTGGACTGAGCTAGTAGCGGTGTGTGGTGGCCGAGCGTGGGGAAGAAGGAGGGGCGGCGGCGCTTCGGTGGAAGAGGGGTGAGAACAGGGAGAGCACGAGCACCGACGAGGTGAGGGGAGCTCACCGGGGTGGTTGCCGATGATGGAGATGGGCCGATGAGGGCTAGTGGCAGCAACCTGGGGCGGCGTGGCGACGTGTCAGACCCCAAATTTGTAACTCGGGATCTCTGCGTGAAATTATGCTACTCCTTATATCAGTAGATAGTAGACACTGATACATCGTTGATTCATTCACATACATCACATTCACATCATAATAGTGTACTTTATTACAAAAACATGTTGTACAACCAATTGTCTTACAAAAGGGGCCAAGCGGGCCAATATAACGCACATAGTGCTTTAACACATAAGTAGGGATACGAGTAGAAGTAGAACGCAAAAGGGGTGTATCCATTCACTCGCCC
Organism: Hsuehochloa calcarea; assembly: GCA_036346395.1. Taxonomy (NCBI): domain Eukaryota; kingdom Viridiplantae; phylum Streptophyta; class Magnoliopsida; order Poales; family Poaceae; genus Hsuehochloa; species Hsuehochloa calcarea. Next base: position 29,094,276 of record CM070615.1, read on the forward strand.
ACAGGCAAGCGACTGTGGGGTCCTAGCTTAAGCTCTTCCTTCATCTTCACCATGTGGTCCAGATGCCACGAAGAAGGCATAAGGGTCTTGATCAAACGGCTCTGAATGTTATTTTATAAGCGACTATAAGTACACAACCGTACTCCGCGAGCCAACATACATAATGCAATTATTATAGATGTAAGGCCAATCAAAGGAAGGTTCATGGTTCTTTCTTTTTTGCACAAAGCTAAGTTTAAATTAGTATAATTAGTAAGCAGGTCCTAAGACCTAGCATTTTCAACTAACACAAGTTTTTAACAAAGTTGAGTTTTATTGTAAAATACTAGTGGAGGCGCCAACCTCTTATACCATCAAGTGGCTCTATCCACCCAATGCCTACATTCTTTTTCGGTTCGTATCCCATTTCTCACTGGTTCTCAACCAAGCCATCCCAAATATTCGGGCTTCAACCCATCTTTTCATTCTACCCACAAATTGTTTATAAAAATGAAATCTAATTCAAGTAAGTTCTTAGCACTGCTCATGACCATGAGCACGGCTTTCCAGATAGTTTTTAGACTACAGAGTTCGCACACTTTACCCATAAGAGACAATCAACTTCTAATATCCTTGACACACTTCAACAGGTGTGCGACTAAGTTGATTATCACAAGGCCTTTACAATGCCCCACCTCAAAGGTTTCGACCTTCCTGAGCCGCGCTCCTAGGAGGCCCCCTCTCGTGCCGTGTGGTTTTTCTGTGGCTTCTACCCATACCCATGTCACACACCCACCAATGGAGAAGCCACGCTGAGGCGAATAAATTAGTTAGACAGGTCGTACCCATTATAGACTTGTGGTTGTACTATTTTTACACGAGAGGTCTTACAAGAACTCGGTCCTTTATTAACTCAGACGGTACTTCCCCATACCCACTCTGTTGTGCTCTTTCCAGCACCTACCACGTTTTCCAGTCCCCCATGTCAAAATCTTTTTTTGGTTTTCTTTTATTTTGAAATACTTTTCTAATCAACATACCAGCCAGGCTCCAACCTCGACTACCCAAATCAAATTTCAAGTTTTAAATGATGTCGGGGCAAATAATTGCCTGCATACCAATGTACCTAAGCAAGGCTAAGAATGACACTTAGGTGCAGACTTAGTAGCTATTATGTATACCATTAGCCTAGGATAACAAAGGATAGTGTCCAAGTTCAAGGATTGGGAGTTTATACACAATTATCATTAAGGTAGTAGCTATGAGCTAAATCAACATATTTGTATAAATCATAGTAATGCAAATTCATAATTTAAAATAATATAATTGTATTTCAAAAGTAAACATAAAATGATCAAAGTATTGACTCGCCTTGTTCTAGGTCTTGCTCGACTTGATGTTCTTCGGGAGCTTCAGCGTCTATACACGTGAAAATAACCAAAGTCTAAATAAGCACAAAAATATTTAAATTGCATTAAAAAATTCAAATGAACTCCAAAATAGGTATTTTTCAGTTTGGTTGGGTAGGGTTTTAATTTAGACAAATTGAGAAATAAAAATCATTCGATTTGGAGTTAAAATGAGTGAGAACGGACCCTCTGAAGTTCAAACCCTAAATTAAATCCTAAAAAAGAAAGGGGGGAGAGAACCCTCGCTCTGATAGGTGGGGCCCTCGAGATTTTCTTTTTCTTTTGTTTTATTTTCTATTTGGAAAATGGCCTAGTGGATGACAGGTAGGGCCCTTGGCATTTTAATTTCTTTTTATTTATTTATCATCTGAAAATGGCCACAATCAATGACAGGTGGGGCTCGACTGTCATGGACTTGGTCCATGTGAACAATGTATGGACCGGAGGTCCACTAACACTATGTCAGCACATGGGTGTGGACTACTCTATATACTTAAGTTCTTGGACCCACTTGTCATAGACTTAGTTCATAATTTCTTTTCTAACCATTTTTACTTAACTACTCAGGCCCACATGTAATGCTAATCTAACCCCTAAGTAACCCCGGTCCTAACGATGCCTTAATGGCTACAGTAATTGCTAGCTCTAGTAGTGGTTCTAACCGTCCGGAGCAGAGGAGCTCACGGGCAGTTTCTTGTCGTGCTTGTCAGCGAGCTGGGCCACGGGGGCGTCCAGGGAAGCTCAAAATGGGTTCCCCACCGACAGGTGACCATAGGTGTACCGGCGGCATGGACCAACACGACCCACGGTGTTGAGCGACGACGACGTTAAGGGATACGGTGGCAACCACATGCCGGCGATGCCCTCGGCTAATGTACGCATGCATGAGCTTCTATAGGGTACTAGGAACACACCAGTACCGAAAACGACAACGGGGAAGGCGGAGGAAGGCCGGCGACCTAAGAGGAGAGGAATGCCATTAACCGCTAGGGAAGTTCAAGGGAGGTGACGAGGTGCTCGAGGTGAAAGTAATTGGGAAGGAGCTTACCAGAGGAGGCACGTCAGTGAAAATGGCAGTTGTGGCCGGGAACGGGGAAGAAGGGGTCTCTAAAGGGTTCCTGTGGACAAAAGGGGAAATCAATTGGGAAAGGATTGTCGAGCTTCGGAACACGTGGTGACACAGGTGGCGGGGAGAGGAGCTCAAAAAGGTAGCGGCGTGATGATGGCGACAACGGCTGAAATAGAGCACGACACTTCCCTTGCGGTTGCACTCAGTGGAGAAGAGGATGGGTAGGGGAAAAGGCAGGGAGGGGGCGATGGAGGCTCGGGCGGCCATTTATATGCGAGTGGGGGATGGAGGGCAAGTGGCGGATTGGGACCGTGGGGGGCGCGCGACATGGGAGCAGCGCCACTGGGTGACGGGAGTGGGCGGCTAAGCAACGATAGTGGGACATTACTGACGCGAGGGGTAGTGGCCCGCATCATCTGTGTACAGCGGCAGGGTGGCAGGTGCGCAATGAGAGAGAATATGTGTGGGAGGGGATGGGCGCTTGGGAAAGAAGGAGGCATAGAGGTAGGAGAGGGGGCTGGGCCAAGGCACTTGGTGGGGAGGAATGGGCCAAGGCTGGGGGCACAATGGGTTGAGGCCAAGGAAAAAGTGGGTCGGGGAAAGGCCGAGGTCGGCTCGACTGGGAAGAAAAGGGAAGAAAGAAAAAGAGGAGAAAAGGAAAGAGAAAAAGGGGAAGGGGAAGGGGAAAATAGAAAAAGGTGATGGCTAAATTTTGATCTTTGTTTAGAAATTCTCATCTAACATTTAAGCACTTCGAGGATTGGATTTTGAACTTAGGTTTTTAGCTCTCGGGTGTTAACTTCACATAATGTTTTAAAAAGGAAACACCTTTAGTTTTCCTGTAACCGGTTGTTTGCTTTCACAACATGTTCCAGAGAAGGAATGCAGTTAAAATAAACTCCAAAAAGTATGCAAATAAGTCATCAACTGATAACACGTAATTTTTAATATAAAATCTGGTATTATTAACTTTGGAATTTTTAGGTCCCAATTTTGGGGTGTTACACGATGTCCACACAGAGGCGGTGGCCGGCCAAGAGGGAACCCAAAATGACGGTTGGGGAAGGTCGAGGGGGTGAGGACTCTCTAGTGGGGAAGAATTGGAGGATTACTCAACAGAGCGGAGTTGGTGGTAGTGCACGGCAGCTAGGGTGGGGGATGAAACCGGGCGGCAACGTTTGGGTGGAAGAGGGATGAAGCTAGGGGAAGCATGAGCAACAGGGGGTTGCGCGGAGGTCACCCATGTGGTCGGTCGGGGGCAAGGAGGGTCGAGTCGTTTAGCGTAAGCCCATGGTGGAGCTCCCTGGTCTACGCGATGACGGTGTTGTGGAGACTAGGAGCATGAGTGAGTGGTGGGGAAAGGAGAGGGAGGTGATGGGGTGCCCGAGCGAGAAGGAATCGTAGGGGCAATGGTGGTGACAGCGGTGATCTCGGCCGGCTTTGGGGAAGACGGTCTCGGCAATGATTTCCCGTGAGAGAGGGGTGAAATTAAGTGAGGGGTTTCGATCGTGATGCTTGGGAACATGGTGTGACACACTCAATTGAGAGAGAGGTGGGTTGGGTTGGACAAAACGACAAGGAGGAGGTGGCGGCCGTAAATGAAGAAAGTAGAGGGTGGTGCGCTTCCAAGTGTTTCTGCTTGGGAGATACGAAATGGGGATGAAGGATGAAATTCCACTGCTCGACAACTATCTTCAAAATAGAATCCGAAAACTCGAATTTCAATAAGATGTTTTCAAAAAGTTATAAAAATTCCATATTTTTAAACAATTTCAAATGAGTGAAATTTCTGGGTTGTTACAATTAGACGTCGTCGAGATCAACCTGCTTCACACCCTTTGCTCCCCGTCCGCGTTCGGTCGTGCTCCGACCAAGCTGACATCATGCCTCCGTCGGTGTGCTTAGCCTACACTGTTCTCTCGGATCCGTCGTTGTGCCCAATCTTTGTCATGAGATAGTTTTTTTTGTTTTTAGGAGATTTTTGAAAGAGGTGGAATTTGTTTATTGGGGAGGTGGTTATTTTTGTTTATTGTTAAGAGATTTTTTTTAGTGAGATGAAAAGAGAGATGGGAGTGAATGCCGTACCATCACCGATCATCATCACTACGACAAATTGGTTCTTCTTAAGTAGTAAAGATACATGTGTGTTGGATTTGGTTGGTTGATGTAGATCAAAGATAGTTGATGTAGACCATGAGTAGGATCGAGTGTGTGGAATCACCAGATGCTAAGATCATTTTGATGTACGCAGTTGTTACCCAAAAAAAAAGTTCGTGAAGCATTTTCCTTGTATATATTCTTCCTTGTAACATTCGTTTGTGAAAGAAACTTTACATTTCAAAAGGAGTACTAGTAACCTCCGGCTTGCCGTTTTTCTTTGTTTCATCAGTATAATAGTACTAGTACAATGTTTGTGCTTTGCTACGGATTAAAAATAATCATATTTTGTCAACTATCATCGTACTCAGTCTACAATGCAAGTGATCCCCCGGCAACCCGTTCTTGAAAAAATCGATGGAATCTTTAGGCTTCTTACGCACTAGCTTAGGCAATGGGGGAGTGGAGAGGAGGTTATAGGTGGCCAACCGTATCACGGGAGGAACCGACAAAAAACGAGATCCAATGGTTTACATCTCACGAAGAAAGATAAATCTAACGGCTCACATCGCATGAGAGAGTACGAATCGCCACCAATTCCTTCTTTTAAGTAGTAAGGATTAACTCGCGGCATACTGATATGGTGCGTAAAGCCAAGCACCTCGTTTTTCTTGGAATTGAGATATTGTCACACATGTAGAATAGTCTTACAAAATCATGTACACGGACTGATATTCAAATGCCCAGCAGTCTTTCAGGAGATTTTCTTTGCACATCCCCACGTACCGTTGCTCCTTGTTTCTTTTCTTGAGAGGCAACTGATCGTGAGCAAGCATATAGTATATGTTCTATTAGCGCACTTTCACATCACATAGCCATGTTTCTTGTGGTTTTATACAATTCGCCTTCGCCTTTTGCATGATTGAAATTTCAATTTAGCAAAGTTTAATTATGGGATAAACAAATTGATGTTACAATTAATGTCTTTTGCCATTGCCATGTTCGTTGTAGGCTTTACCAACAAGTGAATCTAATTTACAAATTTATGTGTCACACTCACACTACCATGTTTCTTGTGCAAAGGTTGTATACGGTTACCCTTTCACGTTGCCCTTTTACATAGCTCGAATATCAATTTAGCAAAATCTGATTACGGAATAAACAAGCTGATGTTACAATTAATGTACCTCTTTATGCTAAATGCTATCAAGACAAACTTTTCTAGGAGTAAGAGGGGGTTGACGAAGGCCACTACTGGTTTGAAGTGTAAAATACGAGGAGGTTTTTTTTTACTAAAATCTCTACTACTTAAAAGAAGAGCTTGGTGGTGGTTTGGTCGCTCCACACCACCACCCTCTCACAAACAATTGACGCCGACAAGTGGGCCCGAGGCTAGCCGCTTCCCTAGCCTCTTGAAACCCCAACCCGCACTTGTTCTTTCTCTCTCTCACATCTCCCCCTCGCTCCGCCCCCTCCCCGTCTCCCCCCTTGCTCTTCTGCTATGCTCCACGCGGCTCCGCCCCCTCCCCATTGTCGCCACCTTCGGTAACTAATACTACTCCATTCGATGCAAATTATTCATCAAGCTTGGATTAAATAAGTGAATGTACTCTGGTTGTGTCTGAAATTGTATCCTAAGATACTTGTTAGTAGAATAGATATTGAGAAATTATTTATTTCTAAATTGTGGTTTTGATTGGCCATCTGATAGTATGGTAAAAGCTGAAAATTAAACAGTTTAAGAGCAATTCATCAGTTTTGTGCTTGTAACATTTGGATATGTTTTCTCATAAGATCTTTGTATTTATAGGTGCTAAGTTGTTAAAATATGCTCAATACCTAACAAAACTGATTATAATGCTCAAGAATTACATATGTGTTAAACACATTGCTCATAAATCATTAACGCAAAGTATGCATTTTTGTTGCAACTCACGGCACATGACTAGTATAATGACTAGTATAGTGTATGTTCTATTGGCAATAGGCACTTTCACTGTCTTGGTGCGCATGCGAGTGCTAGTGCCGGTGCTCACACGCGAGTCGGCATGCATGCTGAAGGGAATTTTCACGGAAGAATCTATGTATGGCAGAGACTGACAGTAAACCGCCGCAATTAGCAAAGTAGTCGGTGAGCTCAGCTCAGTGGGATCGAGCAACAATTTTTTTGAAGGACTTTTCTAGGAAGATTCTCCAAACTATAGACTGCCAGGAAGGTGAGCAGAGCAGTTGCGATCTCGGGTACCTGCTGGGCGGGATCCTGCGTCCAGCGTGCGTGCCGGCAGGAATCTCTGAACTTTCCTGAACAGTTCGCTCCAAAAGTTCAGTCTTCAGAATGAGCGGTGCAGGAACTTTTAAGCTTCAGAAGAAAGGGAACAGCCTACGACAGCCATTAATGATGTTCTTAATTTGTGACACAATGAATATATAAAACGCTAGCTAATGTCGGCAGAGTTGTTTTTTCTTCTGTGTACTGTACACAAGATCTTGACCTCGAAAATGTACTCCCTCGTTGTTTTTTACTCCACTATTTTTTTTTTCATAGTATTCGAGATGTGATTTTGACAGTTACTCTTACACATTTGCATTGAATATACTAATAATATTATAATATTATAAAATATTTTTAACGATAAATCTAATTATATAATTTTTATATATCTAATCTAGATAGTTTTAAATATATTGACAGACAAACTTTAATAGCCCGCAAAGCTCACGTCGAGCCCGAAAGCGAGGATTAGGGCTAGGGTGCACCAACAGGGTAGAAAGAGAATAGGTTGTTAGCCCCCCGACGGCCGGTTGGGCGCTGCCACGTAGCATGCCACAATTGGTCGTGTCGTGTACAATTTTCCAGCTTGCACAACCCAATGATTGGCAGCACGCTTACTGAGAGCGACTGCACTGTGGGGCCACGGTGAACACTTGGACCCATAAGGCCCAATGTGGCCCATGTGAGCCCTACGCATGAGCCCAACGTCGCAAGACCCATCGCCGCTGCAAATGGCACACCGGCTGACCTTGGTCGTCCTGCGCCGAGCTCATTCGCGACCCGGGCTGAGACAGCTGAGCTCAAGGTAACTGGAATCGTGTACATTAACGACGTCGTCTGGATGACGATGGCTACCGTCGATAGGGCGGTATTCGGGTCCCCGGAGATACCCGGAGGCGATCGTCGTGAGCTCGTACCACTACCACTCCAGGCACACGCTCAAGCAGTTCGGCAGCGACAAGCGGAGCAGCTCAGCCCACTCGGCCCACTGGCTCACGTAGGCCCACTCGGCCAATTCGGCTGGCTTGTCTATTTCCTTTTGGGCGGGGCCCACGTCAGTGATATCCATAGGAACAGCAGCGTGGCAAAGTTGGTCATGCCATGCATGTAGCCATGGCGACGCCGGACACGCGCAGCCTAGAGCTCAGGTACACGGTGGCTGGTGCGTGGATCGCGACAACGAGCGCCATGCACAACGTGAGCCTGCCCGGCTCGCCCTTGCTCCAGAGATACACGCGCGCCGGAAATACTCGGCTCAAATAAACCTCATGCATACATAAAGTCGCACCCGCTAACTCCACTAGGATCTATTCTCATGCCACGACTTCCTAGAATCTCTTCACGATCCAAAAGACTTGACCAACTTATTGAATCAGACTACCGCTTCATTCGGGCATTCCAACTGCTATAGTACTCTTACGAGTATACTGCTGCTTCGACCACTGCACTTCGACTCAACGCCCGCTGTAGCTTCTACGACCACAATCACTATATCTCTATGATCACTGTAGCATCTACACCCACGATCCCTATAGCTTCTACAACCACTATAGCATCTACGAGCACTATAGCTTCTACGACCACACACACTGCAGCTTCTACGATCCGATCTTCGACCACATCTTCTCGACTCGATCTTCTCCTCAGCAAGACACAGAGATAGCCGCCAATGCCATCTTGTCCTGTTGGTTGTTGATGGCACGACATCGCACCATCATCGCCTTGTTGCGGCCTCACATGCCGCCGTTGTCGTAGAGGCCTCGCACCGTTGGCCGTCATTGTCGGCATCACACTGACGCTTTCTCCCAGTGACATCACACCGCCACCTCCACGAACACGGCCTCACACCATGGTTTATGGCCTTCACCACGAGCAAGGGCGGAGCCAGCACATGCTTAAGCCTCGGGCCGATCCAATAGGATTTCTGCTTGCCCGCGCTGGCTTAGGCCTATGGACAGAAGCGCTAGGGCTTGCTTCCTCTGTGATTTTTGGCTGGGCCTCGAGGCTCGAGGCCCAGCTCCGCCCCTGACCACGAGTGTGCCATCACAGCATCCTCTCGTTGCCACATCTTCGCCACCGGTGACACAACTTGCCGGTGACTCGCCACTTTTCCTCCGCCCGTGACGCAGCTTGACGGTGACGAAGACTCGGACCTCGACACACAAGGCATAAACCTGCGCATGGGTGGAGTGATTCCCTAGTGAGAGAGAAACAGGAGTTGTGTAATTCAACTCCAACACCGATGACGTTGGTGAGGCCGATGGCGGTGCAGGCGACCCATGCAGAGCACGGTGATCATGCTCTTGAGGTAGTGCGGCAGGTTGAGTGCCGAGATTGGCAGGCACAGGTCCCTCATCAGCTTCACCTCCTCCATCACCTGCACAAATTTAGATCTTTATTCTTCTGACAATTGTGAAATACACAACATCGTAGCACTATGCGTTTTGCCATGTAACGCACAATATTTGAGAGAGAGAGAGAGAGAGAGAGAGAGAGAGAGAGAGAGTTTTTTTGCCGTACCTCGGACATGGATATGTCGTTTGGAACCCGGTCATGATGTGCTTCCACCATTTGCTACTTTTCCAATAGCTGTAGGTTCCAAGGTGAGAAGGGTTGACATGTGCAAGCACTATATATAGCTGATTTGGTGCCATACATACATAGGAGTACTAGTACCGAGTATTGTGGGAGAAAGGGTGTTGCATGCATATGTACATACATGCATATAGTGTGTGTGTGCGCATTTGGCACGAAATTTAGTCTTGTTAGAATACACAATATAAACACTGTCATACGGATTAAATTTATCCCTACACAAATGAATCCGTTTTAGTTAGTCCTTCCTTGTTTATATGTAATCATACGGATGAAATTTATGCACGATTTGTTTGATATATAATACATAAACATAGCTTATAATTAATCCATGTTTATAAATGTCTTCGCAGCCGATAGATGCGTGTTTTCACCGACCATCTCCAGCACACAGAATTTCGCCAATATTTGTCCGTTTTTCTGAGGAGATTAATTTCGCCAATATTCAACTTTGGTCATGCAATACATCCGTTTGTGCTGCCAAAAATTCAATTCGCACCAAGTGGGCACCAACCAAACCTACTTGACATGCCGTATGCCACTGAGTTATTGGTTAAAATGATACTACTGAGACACTAAATAGGAAAAACTAACTCCCCACGAGGTTGTCGGTAGACGACATGTGCCATCGTCTATGCCCCCACCACGCGGAATTGCCACTACAGTGTAGAGGTGGGTATTGCACTACGGGATACTGTTTATTTGCCGAGTGTGAGTAACACTCGGCAAATAGTGCTACACACTCGGCAAACTGTTTACCGAGTGCCACACTCGGTAAAGTGGACTCGGCAAACAACGACTCGGTGAAGTTATTTTACCGAGTGTCTAATATCGGCCTTTCGGAGCATAGAGTTGCGAGTGCTACAATGACACTCGGTAAACAATTATGACTTGACGGTCGTCGACCTCCAAACTAACCAGATTAACGGCGAGGTTTACCGAGTGTCACTAGCGACACTCGGTAAATAAATTAGTATTTCGTGATTAAAACAATTCCGGAAATAAATTTTTTGAATAATATTTACCGAGTGTCGCTCCTAACACTCGGTAAAAGAATAACCATTTTCGTGATTAAAACAATTCCGCAAATAAACTTCAGGAATAATGTTTACCGAGTGTTCCCACTCGGTAAAAAGTAGTCAAATATTTCAGTGGGGACTCGCTTTCGGTAAAAAATAACACACTCGGCAAAATGCACAGAATCAGAACCAAATTGGTTCTGTTCGCTGTTTTACCGAGTGCTACACTCGGTAAAATATGTCCACATAATTTTTTTTGTTTGTTTCAGTGCATATCCAGTCACAATGAGCAACAAAATCACAGGAAATTATAATAACATGACAGATATTCAATATATATCACATATATGTCCACAAATGTCACATCCACTCACAATAACCAACATATGTCGACAAGCACCATGCAAAGTCCACAAACACCATCAACATATGTCCAAAGTCCACAAAGTTCAACCAAGTCCACGATTCAACATACAAACCCATCAAACAAGGTCGGATGGCTGTCACATGGTCGGAGGCTGCGGAGAAAGCGAGTCAAGTCCAGTCTTGATCACCCCGCATATCGTTGTTCGATCCGGTGTAGAAGGTCCCTAGAATGAGATTGCACATGTGAGTTATACGGATCAAAGCAAATTCTAAGGTCTAAGCTATGGTAGGTCAAACTAAGGTATAAGTCGAAGGTAGCTCTATATGACACAAAAGTGAAGAGTGCATCTAAGTGACTCACGGAGTCTTGCCGCTCGAGGTGGAGGCACCAGCAGTATCATCGGCGGCGGAGGCGGTGGAGGCTGGCCCATGCTCGAGAAAAGCGGGCCATGTACTCGTACCGGTCGTTGTGCGCTCTTTGGAAGGCCTCAAGTGGGCTGCACTCGCGCCCTCTCGTGCCAACTCGGCTGGTGCGGCACTCGAGGGCTGAAGGCGCTCTGTGAGGCTTCTGTGACTCTGCGCAGGCTTCAATCTGGGCCTACAATTATTTATCACATAGTTAGAATGCAAATAAAGAACGAGTAGAAAATGAATGGACAACGAATGCAACAGAACTAACACAGAGTGCTACCACCGGGTGTGGCGTGGGCGTATGGCGGACTCGAACTCGTGCTCGGGCTCTAATCTGGCGAGTGTCCGAGTGTTGGCCGTGTCTATGGTCTTTGTTGCCCATATAGTACCGCCCGTGTGGCTTACAGTCCCAACCTCATGACGATGTCACCCTCGAGGTCGGCGGTGCTCGGATCAAATTCGACCCATGGATCTCTCTCGCCATCGCCGTGTACTCGTTGAGGCGCTCTGCACGCCTTCGAGTTCTTTGTATGCCTCGGGCGGGTCCTCGCGTTATGAGAGCGAGTCGGGGTCCTTGCCTTGCCCTTGTGTGCCAAGGCATATGCCTTGAACGAGGCGCACTCTGGCCGGGTGGAACGCGTCTGCGGGAAGAAGCACAACAATAAGATATTATGCATTGAAGTTAGCATAGCAACAACGAAATGAAATCTGCGTACATATCCGGTGCATATTCCTTAAGGGTAGTGGGGCCTTGTTTGTGCGAGAACCTGCATCATCGCCGCGGCAACGTGGCGTCTGGTGTGATATTGCTCGTACTCCTCACTCAACCACTTGTCCACAATGGCCTCCCAGCGATTGTCCATCCCGCACACCAAGCGGGAGGCACTGCGCACGTACGAGCACATGACAAATCATAAATCAATTTCAGTGCAATTAATCGCAGACGATGTAATCTCATGTTTACCGTCAAGTATTGCTCCTTAGTCAGGGGCAGGTGCACTGCCTGCGCTCTGGTGACTCTGTGTCCTCTACGGGCATGGTAAATTCTTACGCACGGGAGCTTTGTCTCGTAGAAGAGGTCACGCACTCGGTGAACACGGACTGTTCACCACGTCATCCGCGTCCTCCCTACGTACTCCCTCCGCCAAGGTGTAGTAATCCTACAAGCAAATAAAGTCAGTAATATACAATTAATGTGATGTTATTATCAGCATAGTGCGATGAACACGTACCCACAGCTCTTTCATCACCCGGTCGGCCTTGCTGTTATAACACCTGCCAGCTCGATCAGTCTGATCGCTAGCGGCGTGCCAATGGGACCACTTCATGGCGGGCTGCACAACACCATCGATCCTCACCATCCGGGGTAGTTTGCCTGCGCACGAAGACCAGGATCCCGTTTACTCGGCGAGTGACTCCACAGGATCACCATTTCCCAATCCTCGCACAAAGTTATTGAGATTGAATATTAGTTTCTGTTATAACTTAAAAACCTGTGAAGTAGTGTTAACATGCAAAATTACTTACTTAGTTAGGAGGGTCGAATCTTGGCCGTCTCTGATGGGTAAGTGCGGGAGGCGCGACGACCCTCGCGCCAAACCGTAGGCACCCCATTTTCCTCTGCGCGACAAGTCGGCATCCTCCCGCTCGGCCCGCTCGGCCTCATCCTCCTCCGTGCCTCCTCCAATGCCTCCGCTATCTCCTCCTGGTCTCCTCCTCCTCCTCATCCTCCTCCGTGGCGCTCTGAACTCGTCGTCGTGCGTCTGTGGAGGAGGTGTCGCTCTCGGCGCCCTCGTCGTCGCCGTCCTCCTCCTCCACCCTTGGCTCCTCCTCCACCACAGGCTCCACCTCCACCTGGCTCCACCTCCTGGCACGCCTCGTCGTCGTCCTCCTCCTCCTCCTGAGCACGCCCTCCACCCTCGATCTGTGCCGCCTCCTCCTCCACCACGGTGGACCCCTCGCCACCACCAGAAGGTCATAACCGACCTAATCTTCTGATTCACCGCCCACCATCAATCACCGCAACAAAAGGAATAAACTATCGATGCGCATATACAAAAGTAAATGTATCATACATGTATAAAAGAGATGCAAAATAAGTAAATGTATCGTACATGTATAAAAGAGATGCAAAATAAGTAAATGTATCATACATGTATAAAAGAGATGCAAAATAAGTAAATGTATCATACATGTATAAAATTGCCATAAGTACTACAGATCTTACATGTACTAGAAATAATCATCAAGATCATTGATAGGTGGGCCAAAAATCTCATCATCGCTATTGTCGACGTAATTATGATCGTCTCTCAAAGTCTCATCACTAGCGACACTGCCTGAATGGTGTTGCTCAAGTAATAACAAGTCCTTCGCGTTGTGAACCTCCTCTCCATCATCCCCGTCAACAATGACCGTATCATTGTCTACTTCCATTGCAAGATCTACATCTAAGACAATCTCAAAACTCCCATCTAATCCTTCTTCTTGAAAGAACTCTCAGTCATATGTGTTTGCATCGATGTTATAATCATCATCGTTTGGGGACGAATTACTTTACCATCTTGGCGATACCTTGTACACCACATCATCGCCTTAAGACGGTCTTTGGTTTGGCACGGGTATGAGAGATAATAAACTTGCGTGGCTGTTGGGCCACAATGTACACGCGTCGTCTCCTAGCAAGGCGGATGACTTTAGAACTTCGACTAACCCAAGCTCAGGGGTCTTTATCACTTCTTTGGGATCAAACCAATGGCATTTGAATATGACAGGACGAAGAGGTACACAACCAGGAAACTTGAGTTTGTATATTTCTTCAATTATTCCATAGTAGTCCAACCCATACGTGCTGGCGTGAAAACACCGGTATTTGTGGTTCTTCGATTCGCCGACTCGCTTTCGTGCCGAGTTTGTGAAAGCGATATCCATTGACATCGCATTACGAGAGAATGACTTGACCCTAAATTCAAATCCATTGGCAACTTGCCTCAACTCGGCACTCATAGACACGTCGGTTTGGCTGCTAGTTCAAGTAGGATGATTCGTTATATATTTGTCGAGTTGAGAGTTAAGTACAAACAACAAATGAAATTGAGCAGTACCTCCTCCTTGAACCAACAAATAAAAGTGGGATTTCGTTCTCCGCGCCATGTCTTAGAAGGGTTTCAACTTCCGCTTTGGGTTCCTCCGTGAAGGGCGATGGTAGAGGAGAACAAATTTGTTGTAACGGCCGTTAACAAGAGGGTTGGATGGGTGCATGCAAAATATTGACAAGAAAAGAAACAAGTTTGTGTAAAACTTACATGATGTCTGGGCCAACCTCTTCAAGGTTCCGCAACACATACTGTTGGATAGGCGCCACTCTTCTAGGCTCAACATCTTCAAGGTAGGTTCACTTGCACTTCCGAGTTGCCCTCGAAAAAGTGAGGGTCGTGATTGTCGACTGACATTGTAACGAGGGGTGGATTATCTGCGTTAGGAAGGTTGTCGGCATAGTATCTTGTTGTGAAGTATGACACCTCCTCCACAATGGATGCCTCTGCACAGGAAGCTTCAATTTTGCATTTATTTTTGCATTTTGTTCTAAGAACCTTTAGGCATCGCTCAATTGGATAGCACCAACGGGCATGCAGGGCCCCCATTTTTGCCTCATATGGTAGGTGCAAGAGCAAATGTTGCATCGGATTGAAGAAGCCGGGGGGAAAGATCTTCTCCAACTTGCAGAGCAACACCGGGGCTATTCTTTCCATTTCTTCAATCTCGGTCCGAGATATCTCCTTAGCACATAGCTTGCGGAAGAACATGCTCAACTCTGTCATCACTCGCCGGATGTGATCGGGAAAATAACCACGAACCATCACGGAAGAAGGCGTTCAATCCATATGTGGTAATCATGACTCTTGAGCCTGTGATTCGCATGGTACTTAAGTTCACACCCTCCTCCAATTATTTGCACCCGCAGTGAGAACATCAATGATTGGAACCATTGAAGAACTTCTTTCTTTTGGGCCCTCGTTAGGACGAAGTCGGCCTTAGGCTTCTTCCATGACTTCCCGTAAGGAGGCAACATGTTTAGCTTTGGTCTATCGCACACGTTGCTTGATCCAATCTAGCCTTGACATTGTCCTTTGACTTTTCCGATCCATGATTGTGTGAAGGACCGCCTCGCGAAATTCTTTTCGATGTGCATTACATCAATGTTATGTGGAAGAAGGAGGTCCTTAAAGTAAGGAAGCTTCCACAAGCACGACTTGTGTGTCGAGCATGCTCTTTTCCGTATCCCACGAAGCCCCCTTTTCATTGTCGACCACAAGACCATCTAACATCTCAAGAACACAGGCACTGTCATCATTTCGGTGAGAGTCTTCCTTGTGACACCTTTTGAAAGTTCTTCTTGTCTCTCTGAATGGGTGGTCAAGAGGAGGAATTGTCGATGTTTGTCAAACGAAGAAAACTTGCCCCCTTCTCCAACCGAAAGAACTCCACGGTGACTTGCATATCGGGCATGGCATCTTCGTGTGAACACACGACCACAAAATAACCCATAAGCCGAGAAGTCATGCATGGAATAATGGTACCAAATATGCATTCAAGTTTGTCTTTGTGAATCGGTCGTATGTCACTACCCCTTCGTCCCATGCACGGACCAAATCGTCTATCAAAGGCTCCATGTACACACTCATATTAGCCCCGGGTGTCCCGGAATTATAAGTGACAATAAAATATTTTGCCGTTGAAAGCGGCCGAGTGGGAGGTTGAGAGGATGGCGAATACGGGCCAACATGTGTATGGTGAAGAACCCATTCCATAAGGATTGAACCCATCGGTTGCGATTGCAATGCGTACATTACGAGCCTCGTCGGCTTTGTCGGTATGCTTCCGATCGAAGCTTTTCCATGATTCACCATCGGACGGATGTATCATCTTGTCGATGTATCGGCGTCGATTTTGTGCCACGTCATACATTTTGCGGATTCCTCGCTCATGAAAAGCCGTTGGATCCTCGGTATGAAAGGAAGGTACCTCGGGATCTTTGCGCCAACTTTTGTTTGCGTCTTGACCATCACGATTCTAACTCAATGTACCTAGATGCCTTACACTTGGACGGTACTTATCGTCGGCATGTTCTCCCTCGAATAAGATGCATCCGTTCGGACAAGCATGTATCGCCGCTCGTCGACATCTTGAGTGCACGAAGGATTTTATTTGACTCATACGTGTTCTTTGGCGAGCGTGATCATCCGGAAGTAGGGTGCCAACTCATCACGATTGATCGAAGGATTCTCTACTCCGGCTAAGCGGGACTTCACGACCATTAGGCGTGCAATGGCATCGGTTTAGAAACATTGGTGCGCCCGTGAAGGGGTTGTTGTGCGCATCAACATGGCGTAAACGCCTTTGCGATTTGCTCGCTCACGCTCTGCACTTCCTTCATCGAAAGCCATGTCATGGTCATTTAACATTTCTGCCACCCCGGCTTGAGAATCAAACTCCTCGATCCGTTGTCTCACGACCTCTTCTCTCGCACGATGGCGTTCACCATGCATGGTCCACCGGTATAGTTCTCTACAAATCCATTGTTGACAAGATCTTTAGTCATCTCCTCATATGTTTTCATTGCCTTGTTCTTACACTTCCTACAGGGACACCAGGCATGTCGCCGTCCATTTGCAAATGCCTTCGTCATGAAATCATTGGCCTTCTCAATCCATTCATTTGTGTATTGACCCCTCTTCTGATAGCCCGTGTACATCCACTGACGGTCATCCATCCTAACATATAGACGATATTGCAGTTTAGAGCAATAGAGTAGTAGTGCTAGAGAAAAACCATATGAGATGATAAAGAGACATTCATGTTCTTGGTCGATTCACATAGAAGATGTTTGCTAGATTGGATGATGAGATTTTACCTAAGGTTGAAAGGCCGCTATGTCACTTGTAGATGGAGGAATACATGGAACCAATTTTTTTGTAGCCACAAACATCACTAGCAAGATTTATCGAAGATTGAGGTGAAACACACGACAAGTGCGTGAAGAACAACAAGGTGACGGTGCAGATCGAACTTATGCGACCACGACGTATTCGAGAAGATTAGATCAGCACATTTGTTTGCCATCATATTAAAACAATTTTGTATGCATTGGTGCATTAAACTTCAGAAACAAGCTTGAAAGTGTATCCATCGGAAGTATAGGTGATACATCTCATACTCTCATCGGAACACTCCCATACTAGAAGACAACCTTCTCAGTTGTGTCGGCATGTCCACCCTGAGCCCCAGCCCCAGCCCCATTGGTAACTGTATGTTAATAAAATGCATTCATATTTGATCTCATCATGTTATAAGTATCAGTTAAAAATAAAATTAGTAAAACCCACTATGAAAAGATATAGTCAGCATATATAATTCCAATAAATGAGCAAATATAGGTCTTGGTTCACAATGAAAAAGTTAATTCCCAAATACCTTATGACGAATGGAGAATCTATCTTGCAACAACAGTTAGGACTATCACAAATCTAACATTCATAGGGGACTTCACTATGGGATAAGTAGGATGTTAGAATGATAATCATACAAATACCCACAGGAAACAGCAAGACCAAATCTTCTATGGTAAATATAACACCAAACTCCCATATCTAGTGCCATGTGCTTTGGACCTGTTTCGAAGGGGTTGATTATATAAGCAGATGCTCCAAGCACTTATTTTGGAGAACTTAAGGCACTTATAGCAGCTCTAAGCTACAACACAAAAGGGTTCTTTGTAGCTTGTGATTTGTGAATGTGAACTGAAATCTTCTACCGTGAGAGAAATGCATGATTGCTCTCACATCTCTTAATGCCTATACGAGTATAGAATAACTGTCAAGAGGGTGGCACTTTGATATCCTACAACATTATTACCCAAGAGTGTCATCAATCATACATATCAAGTCCAAGCATCCAATAATTTACAACTTGGAGTTGATTTTACACTGCAAGGTTAAGTGATTTGGTACTACGCTGTACTCCGGAATTGTGCAAGACCGTGTGTTTCGGTTTTAGTAAGAATTGGAGCCTGTGATGGGCCATCTAGTGATTTGGTGCAACCAAAAACCAAGTATTGAAGTCCAATTTCTAAAATGTGTTTCCTAAAATCCATATTGTGTTTGTTAAAATTCCACATTATGTTTCTCGAGTACTGCATCCTTAAGGCACAGATTGAACTATCAACAAATTCACAGGCATGGTTTACTCTATAAATAGATTATGCTTATTCTTGGCATTGACTCAAATAGTTTTAATTAAACTGATACATATATGTGTAACTTGGTGATGGAACAATATATTTTGCAAGTTCAAAAGAATAAGTGCTAATATTCTCAGATGTGATTACACACTACAGGTTAGGAAATTGGAGAGGCAACTCCAAGAAGAGATCGACTTGCATCTGGCGTTGACAGATGCCATCACACATAATGCGTCACTAATATTTAAGTCTTCTAAAAAGCTTCCAAACAAGGTGCACACATTAAATATATCAGTAATTTGTTTCATGTGTCTGTACATAGCCGCACTCTAATATTATTTATAACATTTCATTTCCAGGTGCAGGAACTAATAATTAGCATAGCTTCCTTGGAGATTACTGTCTCAAAGCTTGAGAAGGATCTATATGACTTACGCTACCAACTCTGTCATGTAAGGAATGAAAGGCTACTTGCAGAAAATAATCCAGGATGCGTGGTATCTGCATTCTACACCATTGTAGTTAATTCCCTTGCATTCTACATGAAAACACATTCAATTTTCACTCTATAAATTGCCCCGACAAGGCTAGCCATCACTTGGTATAAGCCAACCGAGCCATTCACTTGCACCTACCCAAACCCTGACCTAATTATAGCGCCAGAATCGTTGGTTGAGAGAAGCTTTGCTGGTATCTACAAGGGCACGGGACGGTGGGGATGCTCACCGAGAGGTCGGCGGCGGAAGTCTTGAGGCGGCCGGCGTCGGGCGGAGGCGGCGTTGGGGAGGCGCCACGGGCGGTGGTCAGAAGGGCGGGAAGCCGACCGTCGGGCGGAGTAGCAAGGGGGCCACGGGTGGCTCGATGGCGATCGGATCTGGCGGAGGTGACCGGATCGAGCGGCGGCGAAGGATCTTAGCGGCAGAGTTAGGGAAGCGAAGGAGGAGGCGCGGGAGAGGAGGCGGCGGCGCTGGGTGGTGGGGAAGCGAGGGAAGAGGTCGGGAGGAACGGGGCGTGGGAGGAGGCGCGGGAGGAGGAGGCGCGGGAGAGGAGGCGGCGGCGGCGGGTGGTGGGGGGGAAGCGAGGAAGAGGTCGGGAGGAACGGGGGCGTGGGAGGAGGAGGCGCGGGAGAGGAGGAGATGGCGGCCTTGCAGTGCGGGGTGGTGGCGGAGACCGGAGATGGAGAGGGAGACGAGAGAGGCGCGTCGGGTGGGACCGTATACTACGGAAACACGTGATTTGCCGAGTGCAAACATATTTGCCGAGTGCCAAATTTAGAACACTCGGCAAAGATCTTCTTTGCCGGTAGCTACCACTCGACAAAGGCGTCCTCTTTGCCGAGTGCCCCTGTTGGCACTTTCGGCAAAGAGTTTCTTTTGCCGAGTGCCAACCCTAGGCACTCGGCAAACTAATTTTTTTTTTTGGTTTTTTGCCACCAATTTTTTTTTGAAGCTTTAGTACACTACCACAAACAACATGTTTAAATTTGGGACATTTTCATTGCCTTTTGGCATATTTCTATATTTTATTTTGTTTTGTTGAATTTTTCCAGAAAATGTAAGTTTGAACTGCAGGTGCATCGAATAATGGATTACATTCGTTCAAAAAATATTATCCTTGTTTCTTAGTGTAAATTTAGGCTAAATCCAGAAATGTCTCAAAATTTCGATTAACGTGCTCACGGGGCAACGCCGCCAACTTGCGTGCGAGTGGTTTTTTAATTGTATAAAATGCGAACGAATTCCGAAAATCATGAAACTTGTCGAGTTGTCGCCGTATCGTATCGTGTATGCGTGAAAAAAATTGAAAAGTTTCGAGCACATTTGTCACGTCGATGCTCACAAACCAGGAGATCTCCTCATGTGGAGATGATCACATGGTTTAACCCCTCTTTGTCATGGTTTAGAGATGATCACGTACGTGACAACTTGCGCGAAACATAGTGGAGGATGAATGCTCAAGCACTCGGCAAAGGGGGGATTTAACCCTCCCCTTTTCTTCCCCTCCGCCCGAGTGCGTCGCCACTCGCGTCTCTCTCCCCTCGCCTCTCTCGCTCGCCTCGTGCGCTCATGCCATCCCGCCGCCCGCGCTCCCCTCCACCCGGATCGGCGCCGCCGCACGCCGCCTTACATAGAATCTCAGAAGAAGTTGTCACGTATTCTTACATTTTCTAAGGTTTGCAAGCATAAATGCGTGACAACTTCGCGAAACCTTCTCAAATTTTATCACAGACCTCCACATATGATATCATGACATCTTCCCAAGTTTCATGATTTTCGGACTTCGTTTGTTTTTATACAATTTAAAAACAACTCGATCGCAAGTTCGTGGTCATGTTTCGTGAACAAGATGTTGAAATTGGTGGTGCATTCTGAGTTACTGACCTCACATTATACTAAATAACATGAATATCAATTTTCCATTCATTATTGAATGACTAGCAGTTATAATTTGAATTATCCAAGAAAATTCAATTAATTGAAATAAATTAAAGAAATATAGAACAAGTCTGAGAAATGTGCCACATTAGAACATGGAGTACCAGGTATTGTATGAGGACTGCAGAAAAAGTTTGGAGGTGAAAAGTGTGGAAAAAATGGTTTACCGAGTGTCAAAAAAGGACACTCGGCAAAAGAGCCTCTTTGCCGAGTGTCAGGATAAGACACTCGGCAAAGTATACTCTTTGCCGAGTGTCAGGAGAAGACACTCGGCAAATTATACTCTTTGCCGAGTGTCAGGAGATGACACTCGGCACATTATACTCTTTGCCGAGTGTCAGGAGACGACACTCGGCAAATAGCTAACGGCGGCTGCCGGCCCTTAACGGCGGTGCCCTTTGCCGAGTGTAATTTTTTGCCGAGTGCGAGGCACTCGGCAAATGAAAAAGTTTGGAGGTGAAAAGTGTGAAAAAATGGTTTACCGAAAGTGTCAAAAGGACACTTTCGGAAAAGAACCTCTTTGCCGAGTGTGGGATAAGACACTCGACAAAGTATACTCTTTGCCGAGTGTCGGAGAAGACACTCGACAAATTATACTCTTTGCCGAAAGTGTGGGAGATGACACTCGGCACATTATACTCTTGCCGAGTGTCGGGAGGCGACACTCGACAAATAGCTAACGGCACTTAGGCCCTTAACGGCGGTGCCCTTTGTCGAGTGTAATTTTTGCGAGCGCGAGGCACTCGGCAAACGATACTTTGCCGAGTGCCAGATTTTTGCCGAGTGCTTTATATCTGGCACTCGGCAAATAGCCTCTTTGCCGAGTGCCCGATAAAAAGAACTCGGCAAAGGCTGGAACACTCGGCAAAAAAGCCTTCTCCGGTAGTGTTGGGATATGCGCGTCTAAACACGCCAGCCCGCCTCGCCGGGCCGCATCGTGCCGTGCCAGCTAGGTCCGGTCACCCCACCGTGCCGTGCCGTGTCGGCTCGTCTCGCCTCTGGTCAGGCCCAGGCACGACCCAAAGCCCGCCGTGCCGGGATCGTGCCATGCCGGCTCAAGCCCAGCCCTAAGTAACTATAGACACGTGAGAAGACGACAACCGCCGCCTCCACCGTCCAGGAAGATAAAGACACCCGTGGGCCAGGCCGGGTGGCAGAAGAGAATGATTGGTTGGGCTAGACCAGTGTGGGGGATTGATTGGGCTAGGCTGGGGGAGGGATTGGGTAAGAACGGGAAGGTTGGGCCTATTTCGTGCTGTGCCGACCCAAGCACGGCCCAACTGATCGTGTCGTGTCGTGCCGCCCAACGGGCCGCATTCTCAGGCCCAGCCCGGTCCGCTATTCGTGTCGTGCCGGCCCAACCCACCACGTGTCGTGCCATGCTTAGACCGTGTCGTGCCGATCGGGCTTCGAACTGGCCCAAAAAAGTACGGCCCAAGTCTCAGCTCTACTACAGTGCTTGTATGCACATCCAACACACGGAGTCAACAAAAAATTGTGTTACAGTGCTTGTCCACGCCTAGCGCACGGACTGGACAAAAAAAACGTATGCTACAGTCAGTCCGGGCGCCCAGCAAACGGACTCGGTAAAAAAAATGCACCCTACAGTGATGTGCGGCACACACCGCATTGTCTCGTGTGTTACAATGCACAATGCGGTGTAAAAATATTGTTTTTCGAGTTTTGGCGGTTGCCGCACAATCGGCGTGCGGACAAGCACTGTGATGCGATTCCATGTAGTGTCAAATGAGTCAATCGGTCTTATGGTAATGCAATTTTAGATTTAGTACTGTGTAATTGTAGGTGAATGATTTTTTTTTTAAAAAAAAATAAGACGAGTGAGAGCTAGCAAAAGTGTGAAAATAATGATGTGTTGCCACCTCAAGTTGTCTGTATTTTGGTGGGGCCCGGCAAAAAAAATTTGGCTGTATAGTGCCAGTTGTATGTAACTTCATTCTTGTATTCGTTGCTAGTACCCGTGATCTTAGATTGTTTCGTGACTTAGTAGTAACCTGAGTTCCGTTGAGATGTTATCTAGTCAGTTGAGAGAAATAACATGGTCTTGGCATATGAGATGTCCCATTTTATGCAGGACAAAAGGTTGGGCAATGAGGGATATGCTGCTTTGAAGCTAGACATGAGTAAAGCGTACGACAGAGTTGAATAGAATTTCTTGGAGCAAATCATTTGAAAATTGGGGTTCAGTCCGGTTTAGGTGGTTTTGTTGGTGAAATGTGTGGACGTTCGCCCACTGGTTTTTCCTCTTTGTTCAACTATGCGGAAAGTCACTGGTTTCCATGCATGGGATCAAAGTTGTGCCAAGAAACTCCTGCGTACCTTTTATTCGCCGATACATTCTACTGGTTTACCAGTATACGATAGTGGTATAAATTAAATTTGATCATTTATTTGTTAAAGGTATTATAAATTTTTCTTTGTATTTAAATATTTTTTTGTGAGGTTATTATAGATTTTTTTCAATTTTAGTTGAGAATATTACTCTCGTGTCATGTGATTTCCACAGGAGCAATTACAATTATACTATATTGGGATTCTACTATTTATACTATCATGTGTAGTATAACTAAATTCAAATAAAAAGAATAAAATATCTGTATTAAATTAAATATACCGTAAAAGAGCTTTAATTTTAGCGTTGTACCACGATTGCTCAGGCAGGGCAAGTGGTGAAGAAAAAATAAATAATCCTCGGTGATGTTCAGCGAGAAGAAAAAAGAGGTGTACGATCGAGCTCAAGTGACGAAGGAGCTACAGATTTCTGCGGAGGCACGTACGGAATGAAAAGTATCGATCTCGGCCTGCCAGTTTATATTAATTGGACGGTCCAAAACCTAAAGTATAAGATGATCCTGATTCCTGGGACGAATTCAAGCTAGGTTGATTGGAAGGAGAGATGGAGATTATTTCTTACCAAAAGCTGGAAAAAGAAATCTTAGTAAAGGCTGTAGCTCAAGCAATTCTGTTCTTTGACTTCACCAAGATAGTTTCTGCGATGATCTTAGCACAGTGATCTGCTGGTTTCAACAAAGGTTTGGACCATAAATTAAGCAAAGTCAGTGCAGCCATTTGGATGGAGATTCAGACTTGTGCTAAGATGGCTGGCCGCTGTACTCATCAAATTAAACGCAAGTTAACGTATTGGATTGGATTTTACGAGTATCCTTCTCCTAGCTGATGGACACTGCCTCAACTGTAAGATTGATGATATAGATGGAGCTTTTAACAAGCACGACACAACCATCAATGGAGTAGGCAAGAAACCCCTGGGTTATTTATTTTCATGCACTTTAGTGAGATTGTTTTCTACCATTCACTATTCATGCTGTAAATGGAGCGGACGAAGTGGAAAATACGCAGGGATAAAAACATTAATGAAACATACCCTTTTATTTCATGTGTTTTATAGCACTGCAGATTGTTTACATATACTAATTTTTAATGTTATAGTATATTACAAAAAAGAAACCATAAAGTTGTAATAGTACGATAGTATCTTATTTATGGATGTAACTATGTCATCTTCGTACTTTAAAATATTTGAAGGGTTAAATATAAAAAATATGGTTTGAAACAAATATAGCATAAAAATTTATTTTGTATTGAATGATGTATGATCTTAATTAACCGGTGGCCACGGACCTTAACACGGTCATGGTTTAATAGATAATCCGTCCAGGCAAGCATAGTGGTCAGAGAGGCAAGGCACACTGCCACAGGCCAGAGAAAAGTGTATTCCTCGGCTTGTGGCTTAGGCTCAGCCTACATGCAATTCTAGAGCCTTGTTGGCCCACCTAATACACTTGGTAGGGTAACATCACTCGATATCAAAACACATATCTCGAAATTGTAAAGTTATTATATAATAAGAAACAAAGTATAAATATAACTTATGACTCTTAACTTACATAATGGTCGGCCAAACCAAGTACTTTCCAAAAAACAGCAGTGGAAGCAGAATAAAATATAACACATTGAACTCTCATGATATACTCATAGACAATCGATTGAGATCGCGACATAGTTCTTGGCCTTCTTTATTATGGCCCCCTGATCTTCTTTATTTTCAAAACTAGTCTCCTTCCGCCATAATTCACACATTTAGCCATCAGACGAATGCACCTACCCCGTTCTCGGTGCGGCGAGGACTGCCCTAGCCCCGGGCGCGCGAGCTACTGGCCCGACCACAGGCACGGCAAGCCACCTGCCCCAAAAGCTATTTGGCCTGTTGTGGTTTTTGTTTTTTCCTTCCTTTACGTCGCGTTGTCGTCACATCGGATCTTGTCGAGTCATTCGCTGTCTACGTTTCGTGCCTATTTAAGGGATCACGCGGCCGACGATTTTTCATAAGTTGAAGCTCTCGTCCGATTAGATTATCTAAACAAATTATGATCGTTTGTACACTCGCCCGCAGTATTTAATACTTGTTATTGCAATTTTTAGCGTTAAGTACTTACTTAATAATGCACGTGCATTATATCAGTCGCAACTGTTACATGCATAATTACTATCAATCTGCCATGTAATGTATTCGCATCAATGACATGTAATCTACCACCTAAATGAATTCGCTAATTATGGGTTGTTCTCTATTTGCAGCAATGGCATGTAATCTACCACCCCTACTTGAGGAGGCATGGAACGTCCAGCATCGCTGTCACGCTTGGATCGGTGTTAATGGGCCGCCAACCATGGTGACACGGGAATCGAGGGGGACCTGGCCGTTGAACGACCGGTATGTTGGGAGGCTTCGTCAGTCTAGGCTGATTGCGTTTGCCCGCATGCCGAACATGGGGCAGAACCTCCTGATTGACGCCTCCCTTCTTTCCGCCCTAGTTGATCATTGGCAGCCGGAGACCCACACGTTCCACTTCCGGTGGGGGGAGATGACCGTGACATTGTAGGACATCAGCTTCTTGACCGGCATGCCGTTGAGAGGCCTTGCAGTTGCTCCCCCTCTGAGGTCGTCGGACTGGAAGGCGCGTCTCGACCATCGCTTCGGGCAACCTATCCCCGAGAGGTGTAAGGGCGTTCCACATGCCTGGCTACGACGATTCATGCATTGCCCAAATGACGCAACAGAGGAGGTGGTTCGATGCCACCTTATTGTATATTTACTATTTCTATTCGAGTGCGTCGTATTCCCTAGCACGCAGGGGGACATGGTTTACCCTAGTTACATTCACCTTGCGGAGTCCATCGTGGACTCCGACGATGAGGACATGCCGCAATATAGTTGGGTTTCAGCTGTACTGTGCGCTACATACCGCAGCCTGTGCGACGCTTCACAGCATCACATGGGAACAAAGCCCGTGCTCTCGGGTTGCCACACACTGTTAGCCCGTGCTCTCGGGTTGCCACACACTGTTAGCCCGTGCTCTCGGGTTGCCACACACTGTTAGCCCGTGCTCTCGGGTTGCCACACACTGTTACAGCTGTGGTCATGGGAGCACTTCACGATCGGACGCCCGTACTTTCGCTCCGCAGTCCACCCTTACCTGCGCACAGAGCATTTCTACGGTGGGGCGGATGATGAGGATCCGTGGAAGGTCCGACCATGGGATCATGATGGACTGTGGTAGTACTGGGGTGGGCTAGGGAGAAAGCGCGTCGCATATACCCCGAGTTCCACAACTAATTCGAGGCCCTACACGAGGACGACATAATATGGGCTCCTTGGACGGATGCCTTCGTGCAAGACACGGCGCCGAACAGCTTGAGCTCGCTATGCCACAGGATGCGTCGTGCTGGAGGACAACTTGTCATCTGGTATTCTCCCACATGGTTGAGCCCTACAACCCGCAACAAGTGATGAGGCAGTTCCAGCTGCACTAGGAGATCCCCCTTTATCCAGGGCGACCGCTTGCGAGGCGTAGCCACTTATAAGTACGCTACATTGCTTAATATTGTAGGTACGTTACTCATATGTTATGTTAGTACATAATTTATTTATTTTATTCCACCATCAGGCAGACGAAGAAGGGCCGCAAGAGCGATGAGTGGCTTCCGACACAACAGCCGTGGATAGATGCATTGCAATCTGTCATTGATTGCATTTTCCACGAGGCACGGCCTTACGATGCAAGGACTTACGACACGTACTTGGAGTGGTACGTACGGCACGCGGGCGAGATTGACAGTGCCCCGGTCCGACATGTAGATCCTAGCCACACCGAACGTTTGGGCTTGGGGTTGGACCCGCACCGTGCAGCACGTCGTGAAGATTCGGTATGTTGAGCACGTAGAAGATAAAACGCCCTCGAAAATAAGGTTAACTAAAAAATTATTTGTTCGGTAACCATGCAGCTAGACCGTTTGCAAAGCGTTGTGCAGCGCAGCCACCGAGAAATCGAGCGGGGTATGAACAACACAGTTGAACGCTTTCATGCGGTCACGAAGACTCTTATTGACAATGTTAAGCATGTCATTCGCAGCATGAGCTGTGGAAGGCCCACCGATGTCGACTTGGGGCATCGGACAGAGCATTGGACGGAGTATCGTCGCGTACCCTCGCCCCCTCCATCTTCCCGTCCAAGCGAGTCGACCCAGCGGCGCAGCATCGGCGGCCAATCGTTCGTGCAGTTGCAACGCAGGGACTCTACGCTGATGTCGTCATTGTCACGGAGGTAGGAAGAGGCCGTACTAGAGAGCACAGACGTACAACCCGGAATTGCTGAGGTTATCCCAGATTCTCCCACCGAGCACCACACTCTCGAACAATTTCAAATGGGCGATATGGCCCCATGGCATCAGTCTGTCTACACACCGTACCCGGAGCAGTTCACCCCGCAAGCTCAGCCGAGTTGGTGCCCCTCCACGGATCCTACTACTTGGATCACCGAGATGTTCTCAACGCCACTCCTTGGTGACCCCCCCCCCAGTATGACGACACGGCGGGTGAGGTGCCTCGCTATGACTGCGGTAGAACCCACGGTCACCTGAGATGTTGACGTTCCTGCATGAACAGATTCGTCAGAGACCTATGGCAGGAACACAGCGTGGAAGGCCACTACAGGGTCCTATGGCGTGGAGCAGTGAACACCAGCGTGAGCAGTAGTAAGATTAGAAATGCTAGTATGTTGTAACTTGTACTTCAGTTAGTAATTTGTAATCCGAATAGAGTGTGGTAATGGTATCGTAATTGGACACTTCTACTTCGTTACCTATCTCAGTAGAATAATTTTATTCTCATTCATGAAGGACTACGATGCATAGATAAAGAGTAGATAGTACAATCTCATTACAACTGTCGTTCTACTTGGCAAGAACAACATATAATAGAAGAAAGACCGCAAAACTAACTATCTTAACTAATTTCTGAAGCATCTTCTCAACTCTTTCCATCCTTTCATCCAGTCTTTTAAGTTTGTTCTCTTCATTTTGCATTGGTAGATCGGACGCTCGAGCCACTGGATGAATTGCAGCAACACCACGGGAGTCTTTTTGTAAGGCAACAATTTGCATTGCAATATCTCAAACCAACTGGGCGACTTCATCAACCTACTGCCAAAACCGACGTGTTGTATTCTACAAAAGAATTGCAACTTCAAATGAAAGTAATAAAACATGGTATTTGTAATGGAATTCATTGGGGTGATTTTGCACAAATATTTGCAATGGAATTCATTCGGGGATACCTTTGCAGGGATACTCCACTTAGGATTTGAAAGATGTCAAGATTACAGGTTCTTTAATCACATAGAAATTTTGCAACTTGAGTTCTTAATTTTTTTGGGGCCGGGCCCAGGAGGGAAACGGGCTGGCATGGAGAAGGATAGAGGAGAGAGGGAAGAGAGAAAGAGGTTTTGATATTTGCCAAAAATTTATGAGAATTGAAACTAAGTCAAAAACTGAATTTTAAAAATTTGAAGCTTGAGGTTTAAATTTTTGAGGAGCTTTTGAGATTAAAAACCAAATTTTGAAAATACTTCTCAAATAACCAAAAACGGGATGTTACATGTTTCAGCTGGGTCGCTTCGCGAAATACATTGCTTAGGACCAACGGGTCACATGACAAGTGCACGATCGACTTTGTACGCTCCATCCTTCACCTCTTCACTTATAGGAGGTTTGGCAGGCAAGCTACTCAAGCGACCAGCTTCTACCAGAAGCAAAGCTTTGTAGAAGCTTCACATTATAAAAGGCCTACAGACCTGCTGGTGAAAAGGCAGTTACAAAAAAAGACGTAGTCAAAAAGTACCAAAACAACTGAAGCCTACATCCCACTACATCTGGGTTCCCCTTCCTATGAATCATACTTACCTTGAGTCAATAGGTAGGGTCAACTAAACCAAAGTGGAAGGACCACTATCTAAGCTATTAGTGGACTGGTTTGAACTATTGATTTACTGAATCAAGGGAAGTTGTGTTGCATAACAAGACTAAAGGCCGCCAAGGCCTAGAAGAATGAGATGTTTCTTTCTCTTGTTTGAGAGAACCTTTGAGTTTAAAATACTCTTATTTATAGTGAAAGAAGTTGGGAAGAAGTTGTTAATAAGAGATTGCCCAGGGTAGGTAAAAGAAATTTCCATCCAAGATTTAATAATTGACCCATTCTCATCTTGGGTAAAGTCCATCTTATTGTGATAGAAATGAAGAGAAATAAATAAGCTACATCGAGAGGGCCCATCTAATATTGATTAAGATTCCACTCTTTTAACCTTCCTTACCCTTCTTGTTAGTTCTTCCTTATGATAGTGGGACTGTATAAGCACCGATTGAAGTACCAACACCAACGCCAACTTTTTTTCTATTGCAGTTACGACTGCTGATCAATCTAGTCTAATAGTTTAACACATTAAATAAGACGCATAAGACATAAAGCGATGAGATAGAATAGAAACAATGATAGCCTATGAAAGTGAGAAGAAAGCCAAGGATACGGTGGTACTGGTGTATAGGGTCTTTCAAATCAATCAGAAAAGCAAGAGCTGAGAAGGAACACAGCTTTCCATGCCTTGACAAGTGGATCTACCAAGAATTGTCTAGGCTGGGGTATAGGTTTGCTATTGGACAACTTTTCTCGATTACAGGGGAAGACATTTTTGGAAAGACAAAATGTCTTCTGCAGCTATCCACTTTCCTAAACTTTATAAGAGAAGATCTAACTAGCCGAGCTTCACAAAATATACAAACTCTGAAATCAATACTATATTTAAAATTAAGCAATTGTTTTCTTTTAATATCCTTTTCTAATCTCCAATCAATAAGGGGTAAATCTATCAGGCATACGCAAATACATACTTCACAAGCAACACATTTATCAAATTCAAAGTGGATTCGCCTCTTAAACGCTTTGCAGTGATTGATTTTTTCGTAATAGTTAATAGTTTTAGGTAAACATATTTGTGGGATCAGGTAATCATGAAACTTTGACCAATGTACTTTGCTGTCCGTATTGTTTGTTGACCATAACTCGTGAACCTATGAAATAATTTGAAGGAAACAAATTCAATGTCTTTTTTTTCCCTTTTGAGGCATGGAAGCCAAAGTTGCAAATTGGAATGACATGTAAGGTTGTTGGCATCATGGCATGTAACTTGGTAGCTGGGACATCACATTCTTCGGTTTTGTTTCATGTCCACATTTTAAAAATAATACTAATCTGAAAATCATATACTCATTTGTTTGAGCTTTGAACGGTATAAATAATTCTGAAGCTGCGTTATTCGGGTAGCCCTTGTGCAATTGTTTTGAGAATATACCGAGCAAAACATGCGTGTAAGACAATACATTCCATGTGACATCCGAATGTGAAAAGAGACGGAAGTTGCAATTATTTCAACTTTCTCAACATAATTCGATTACATTAAATACAGATCTCATCGAGAGAATGAGCTTCGTAAACCTTTCATCTAAATTTATCGGTTAGCATCATTAACACTGCCTAAACTGATCATCCAGACAATCCGTTCAGGCAAGTAGTGCTGGTTAGGAAGCCACCCTGCCACAGCCCACAGAAGAGAACATGACATGCTACTTCTCATCGTCGGACTCAAACGGCTGAAGCCGCCTGACTGACTCCAGCATATCGGGACGGCACGAACCGCTCAGCGCCCCAGGGCCGGCATTGCCCAGCATCGATTTCACCTTGGGCACGCTCATCGAATGGAGCGGAGGCGTCGGCGTGTTCCGGTTCACCTCCTTCAGCACTGACCGCACGGTGGCTCTTGCAGCTGCATCACCACCTGGTACTGCAGCGGCCCTTCCGTCAGGAACCTTACCCTGTGCCGGGGAGCGCCAGCTGGGGCCAGCCTCCGCCGCTCTGGACTTGCCTTTGCCGGCCTCGAACTTCTGCATGTCGTAGAGGAGCTCCTTCTGGAGCTGCTTGTCTGCCACCAGTATCTCCTCGATCTCGTTCTTGTAGTCCTTCAGCAGGGCACGCAGGCACTCCATCAGACAGCCGGTGAGGGGGCTGTTCTTGCTCTCCAGGAGCCGCTTCAGCTCGATGAATATGGGGACTGCGATCTGGATCAGGTTCTTCTTCGCCACCTGAGTGACCGCCCTCCCTTTGGCCGCAAGGAGTGCGCTAGCATCCCTGCCATCACCACTATCCTCATCCATCTCACTGTTATCTGTGCAAATGTTGGGATGGATGCGCATCTCCTTGCAAGCCAATATTTGTAGAGCATCCTGTAGAAAAAAATGCATCATCACAAAAAGGAAAAACAGAAACTAGATACAGGAAATTATAGTCTTCTTAATTATTTACACACTAAACATGTAAATTGTAAGCAAGAAACTAAATCCCAGCCTGGCATGTGCATGAATGGAGGCCACTCAAGTGAAAAGTAGGCATTGCTTGAATTCCTCGTGCATGCTTAGAAAGGTCTGCACAATCACTTCGCAGCATTAACCATGCTATATATACTCAATCACCGATGAGTAAGGTCCCATTCTGTGATTCTGGTACTTACTATCCAATCCAAAATACTTCTAGTTCACATCGGCATGAAATCAGTACCAAGATATTGGTACATACCTGAAGTACAGCCCTTCCAGATGCATCATCAACACTAAGCAAGCCATCACAAGCAGCTGCCAAGATCTCGGCACATAACTTGGCTGACGTAGCTAAAAGATGCTCTGGTGCCATTTGTCTCAGCAAAGAGACATATATGTGCATTCTTCTTGACCTCGACCTTTCATCAGTGCCTCTGCAACAAAAGTGCGCATACGACCAAATTCAGGCAAGGATGAAGCATGGTTTTCTGTAGAGTGGACAATCTGTGCATATTTTTACCGTATTGTAAAAAGGGTAGGTCCTCTGTCTGAAGTTCCCTGAGACTCGCTATATGCACCGTGTCCCGTGCAATTGTTTAGGACATAGATAGCTTCTATGAAACTGTTATATGCAAGGAGTGGCGCTTTAGCTGCAACATTTATGTTCATGTTACTATGTTAGGCAGTGACTTAGAAACAAATAAAACTTAATACCAAGAATAAAACCTTTTAAGATGTTCCCAAAAAGGAAGTCAGCTAAATGCCTTATCTTCTCCGACTCATCAACTAAAGATGGCAGAAACCGAAGGAAGAGCACTCCTCTCCACTTTACGTAGTCCCTCTAGATAAAAGAATAGATTCAATAAACCACAATCCAAACATTTAGATGTAACATTGAAAGAATGCTTAGCACCTGCAGCAACTTTGAGAGTAGGATAAATGTTTGTCTCCGCACTACTTCACAGGGATCACGCAATGATTTTGTTATTTTTGACATATAACTGCAAAAGCAACAAAAAGGGGAGGTCAGTTAACGTTCACATGTGCAAATAGGACTTTTAACTATTCATTTTTTCCCTGTGCAATGCATCCGATAAGATACTAAGATAGTCTTGACCCCAAAACTAATACAGTTTTCATTTTTTATGCAACTCAACGTTACAGGAAAAACAGAAACCACAGAACATTTTAAAAAAAACATAACTACTATTGGTATATGTGAGAAAACTTCATTCTATTATTGTGACCTGACCTTAACTGCCAGCATAGTAACAGATCCAACTCCAATACCATCTAACTAAAATTCAAGTATCTTGCTAAAGTTTTAAAATATGTTCTTTACTCTCTTTTTTTGAGAAACATATAATATGGAGTTAAATGAACTAATATTTGATCAATCATTGGAACCATTTAACTTAGAACATGGCCAAGCTCAACAAAAAACGGAAGGAAAAAATATGTTGTTTCCTCTTCTTTTTAACCAAGTTTTTTCAATATTAGCATATATATGCTCACTTTTCAAAGTGTGCACACACTAATGATATCTGATGTTTTGTAGGGTACAACTGTCTAAGCAATCTCCTAATATACAACATGCATATCTGCTTGAAAGAAACACTGTGACAGAATTCCGGAAGGGTAATGAGATCAATATCAGTGGTTATGTGACCATGGAGAGAGATATAAGCTCACCAGTCAACCAATGCAGTATAACGGACATAAAAGTCTGCCATTGCAATCATGATGTTATTCCGAAGGGTAGCCAAATCACTCCGCTCAAGCTCCTGATTCATACAAGCAACATTGAATGTTTATCTGTTAAGAGAAATCATGAGAGCAACTGCAGGCTACGCACCTGAACAAAAAGTGGAATATATCGTTTTGCTAGTTTGTCATCTACAAGGCATATTTTTGCCATTGTATCCCACGACTGTATATACAGTGATGGAGCTAACTCTTTGAAAGAAACGGCCCCACCAGCAAGCTTTTCTGGCCTTGGCTCAGAGTTTCCAGAGGTTATGATTGTGTGCAGCAAAGGAATGATGCCTTGCACCCTAGCAGTGGGGCAAGCTAGGATCAGTGATCCAACGGTGAAGACAGCAATAACTGCTTGTGACATCGACTTTGGTGTGGATGACTCTTTTCTTCCCTTACATTTGCCACTCAGAGGTGTGAAGAAACTACCAGCCCTGGCAGCTTCTGATGTCTCTTTTATGTAGTCGTCAAGAATGTCAACAGCGTTACAGATAAGTTGCTGGACCCACTTCAGGATTAGTGCTTCGCCTTCCTTAGCTGTTTTTGCTTTCCGTTTACATAAAGTTTTCAGGGATTTTACATGGGCATAGACCTGTATGTGTAGGTAAATAAGACACTACGGTCAAGATATGGAAGTGAATTACTTCTATTAAGAATGATGTTGGTACAGAAAAATAGTATGCATTACTCAACAACCCAGAAATATGTCATGGAAAAGATAATACAAATGGATGGGGAACATTGTTGCAGAATTACAGGGAGAAAAAACAGGTAGATAACAGATATAATCTAAACAACATGTAGATACTGGATAATCTTTTCATTAGAGTCCAAACCCGTAACAATTAGGTTTTCACATGGCAATTTTGTGACTGCAGTGAGGTTGCTGCAGGTAAGCTAGAAAGATGCCCCTTTCAGAAAATGAACACTGCATATTGTGGATTATTATACTTACGTGCCTGATACCCAGTATGGGTCGGAAGTTCTGCCTTTTTTTATCACTATAACATGTTTACCTACATTCAAGACCTTATCAAATGCAATAGTTCACCAAAATTCTTCATAACAGTAGATACTCTCGAGTTACAAGTCCCAACAGATTGAGCAATTGGACAAAGGTACAATGCAATAGGGCTTAGTTAGCAGATTTAGGCCTGTTTGGATTTAGGGGTATTTAGCCAGGGTCTAGCGTTTTTAAAACTTAATTCTAGCCTAGTCCCCGCCATAACTGAGTATATCATTTCATGGTTACATGACAAATTATTGGTACTAACGTAATTTTTTTCTCTGGATTGAGTAACTGGTTACCTCACTCAGGTGCATATCAAAATTCTCAATCCGTGTGAGCAAACTGTGTGCCAATTCTGCTGCAGGTTCCACAGGTAGCTCCATGGAGACATTTGAAATAGTTTGCAGGAGTGAAACACGATCCACAGCCCAGAGCGCAGAGTTTGGTTCCCCTTCAGAACAACCTTCACCTCTGTCTTCTTGGCCAATATTATCAAGGAGTTTCCAGTGGTGAGAGAGGAACTTCCAGTTAACCGATTTAGGTGCAAATGACGAGACCTCAGAAAGAAGCCACCAAGCCCCAGTCGGTGCAGTCCACTTCTCAATTGGCTTACAACTTCTCAACCACGAGGATTCAGATATTGTTATGATGTTCTGGAGTGAACTAGCAAGCAGTGGCTTCAGCTTTTTCTTCTTCCCAAGGCTTGCACATATCTTTTTTATGCATGGAGCAACCTCTCCATCACAGATGCTTTTCAGCAAATCCAGTGTCCCTTCAGAAAACACTTCCTCCAAGTTGACCGAATCATCATCTAGGTTCAAATTGGCAGCTTGACAGATCCTGTTCAGGACCAGTTCAAGAAACAAGTTCTCACATTCCTCTTGGATACTCGTCTCGCTATCGATCACCAGAGGTGGCACAGCCTGAAGCCACTCTTTTGTCACTCTCCCATCCGGGAACTTCCTAAACACCTCCGAAATTGCTGCAAGAGCTGCCTTGCGGATGCTGACAAGTGGATCAGAGCACGCAGCTCCCATCGCACTGAGTAGTGACTCATCGACAGGCCTCCCGATCAAACCGATTGCCTTTGTGATGAGCACAAGCGCAGCCTTCCTCACAGCAGCCTTATCATCGATGCACCGTCGCCTCAGCAGCTCTCCTAGACCCATGTTCCCGATCCTCATCGCCTCCTGCAACCGATCAACCTCCACACCTCTTTCAGACAAAACATCAAGCGCATGGGCTGCATTCGTCAAGGCCCGAGCCCGGACCCCTCCCACGCTATCCGAGCACCTCTCCACCAGCACCCGGACACACTTCATCCCCCAAGAACCCTCCTTCAGACCACAGTCATCCCCTTCCCATGGCAACAGCACTGGCAGCATCGCCAGGACCATATCCACAGCAAGCAGCCGCCCCTTTGCCTTCCCCCTCGCCATTGCCACCACATACCCAGCAAAGCCCTCCCTCTCCTCTGGCACCATTGCCCGCACCACCTCGACTATGGCCTCCACCGCCAGCCCCCTCGCCTCTGATTTCTCCGGCGCCTTGACAGCCAAATACCTCGGCAGGTACCCCACCGCCTTCCTCACCCCCTCCTCCCCTCCCTCACCCAAAGGCACCACCTTTCTTACCAAGAAATCCTCCGCGGTCGCCCGCACCGCCGACTTCGCCCCAGAGAGCACCACAGAGGCCAGCGCACGTATAACATCCGGCACCGCCTCGGCGAGGTAGTCGGACCCAAGGACGGCGGCGAGGACATCGAAGGCAGCAAGCTCGGCGGCGGTGTCGACGAGTGACCTCCGCGCGTCCGGGTGCGCCCCGAGCGGCAGCCTCCCCGCAGCATCGGCGAGCAGGGAGAGCGCCTCGGGGAGAAGGGACGGGGCCCGCGGGGCCGCCGGCTGATGCTGGTTCTTGCGCTTGCGGGGGTTGGCGTTGCCAGAACCGTGGTTAGGGTTGCCAGGGCTGTGGACGGCGGCGGACGCCGCCTTGCGGAGGGCAAGGAGGAGGGAGAGGAAGGGGAGCGGGGAGAAGAGGGAGAGGAGCGGGGAGGCGGGGGCGAGGAGGAGGCGGAGGTAGGCGACGGCGGCGGGGAGAGGGTGCGCGGAGAGGGAGGAGGCTAGCGGCGCGAGGAGGGAAGAAGCGGGCAGGCCGGCGGCGGCGAGGTGGGGGAAGAGGAAGGTGGACGGGGCGGCGGAGGAGGAGAGGAAGGTGAGGGAGGGGAGGGAGAGGGGCGGGGAGGTGGAAGTGGAAGTGGAGGAGGAGCGGCGGTGCAGGGCGGAGATCTCGGAGAGGAAGGCGGAGAGGGAGCCGGATCCGGAGGAGGGGGAGGCCACGACGTCCATTTCGTCGGCGGCGTCGACGTCCATTTCGTCGGCGTCCATGGCGGCGAGGGGCGGAGAAGTGCGGGAATTTGAAATTCGTGGTGGGGAAATGGAAGATTTGGTGGATCTCTGGGACGAAAGGGGGGTTTAGATTTACCGTTGGAACTTGGGAATTCCAAACACAAGCCTTCTAGAAGAAATAAATTGGAAATGTATGGTCATCAAATTAGTATGAAAATTTCAAAATATGGATGTGCTTCTCGATTTACTTTACCTATGTATAAAATTTTAAGTTCAAATTCAGCACATACAGAGAGTGATAAAAACAAGAAAATTCTAACAAATGAAAAAAATCAAAAGAAAGATGAACAACAAAAAGGATAAAAGGTACTATTCCGGCATATATCTCTTCTTTTTCTAACACACTTTGATTTTTGAAGTTTAATTTTTAGATAGTGCCACTGTCACAACACTCCATATATTGCATGTACAATTTTTCATGTTGATTTTGTGCTTAAACCAAAAAGTTTTCATAATTTTACCTAATTGTTGTTTCCACTTGATATATCACATGGACTTCATATACATTTTTTAAATTAAACCAATAAAATATAGGAAGAAGTACGCATGACCCATAAAGTATTGTAAAACTAATACACTTAACCTCTAATAGTTATTTTTAGGGTGATTTTGCTTACGTAGCGGTGGATTAGGGTGGTTTCACCACTTCATCTCGGCTAAGCTCCACCTCGGCCCATTCCCGCTCCTCATCGTACACCCCGCGCTCCGCTCTGCGTCGGTGCGTCCCTGTCGCTCCTCCACGCCTCCTCCTCTCCCACGGTCTCTCCCGCGAAGCCACCCGCGTCTTATAGGCCTTCCCATCCCTCCTCACCTTCCCTCCCAACGAGCCCCTCTGCTTCCTCTCCACCGTCGCGCCGCTTCCGGCCCCTCTCCTCCGTGCCTTCTCATCCAAGTTGGTCCCACATGTTAACCAAAACACACCTTCCTCCATCATCTGTATCTCTCACTTCGTCCTCCACCTAGAAGCTAAGGTCACCACTCGCTAGCTTGCCGCCGGTCTTGTGTGCCAAATCGGCCTCATCGGTGCTCTCCGTGGGGCCCCACGCGCCAGTAGAGCCCAGCGGCGCGGAGGCCTGGCTGGTATGCGGCGCACACGTCGAGTAGCACAGAGGCATGGCAGAGTAGGCTACGGCGGCAACACCTCATACGCCTCGGGCTCCCGCGGGTCGTACTTGACCAACACACGGAATGGCTCCGACGATGACAATAGTGGTGACACCGTCATGGATCCCAGGATTCTCGTTGTTTCCATCGCCGCCCGGTGTGGTCTGTGTGCTTTGGGGTTGGACCTGGGGCGGAAAATGGAGGAGGCTTGGGCTTTTAATGGCTGGTGAGGGGAGATTGGGAAGGTGGGGTGGGGCTAAAAGTGATGGTAAAGAGGAAGCCTTAGAGGAGGAGGGGATTTGGAGGCGAGGAAGGATCCGTGGCGGTGACGGGGACGTCTGTGGTGGTGGTGACGATGCTGGAGCCGGTGGTGGCTGTGACGATACTAGAGTTGGTGGAGGTCATCTTCATCACCTTCATTCTCTACTTCTACCTCTTCCTCTGTGCCAAGCTCTACCGCGATGGCGCGCTTGCCATCGGCGGTGGGAGTAGTGGAGCGGAAGGCGGGGGGCGCTGTTCATATTCGCAGGGCCCGGGGACGTGGACTACCATGGGAGGGGCCTAGATGAGGCAGCCATCACCGTCTTGCCCAGTGGCAGACCTAGAAATAAAACCGTCTTGTCCGGTGGCGGACCTAGAAATAAATTTTAAGTTGGGCAGGATAACCATCACGTTTTCGCTTGCATCAGTATTTGCACCCACACGATACAATTTTAAAATAGCTATTCAAATATAGCAAATCAAACATTCAATCAATCATAAATCTCAATTCATTCTATTTTCAACTAATTTTCTCTAGCACCGGTGGCCACGCACTACTTCAGGCCTACCTCGCATGCTAGTCGGCAGCCGCTAGGGCTAGCTCGACGCCTTGACTTGACTGCTCAAGCTTCCCTCCTCTAAGAGTGCAGGAGAGAGCTTTGTCCATTTGACTAGTTAATAATAGGTTGTGTCATACTCAGTTCCTCATCATGCAGTCCAATACTCTCTCTAAGCCCTTTGGAATAAGTACATTGGCCTAGCTCTCTAGGACGCTGCTCACCTTGCTTGTTCTTCCACTCATCGACGCCGAGCAGAGCTCGCTCATAGCGAATGCTGGGATGGGTGGGTTAGGGGTCCTATTGGCGGCGTACCTCGGGCGGCCGCCCAAGCTCACCCCTATTGCTTGGTCCGCCCTTGGCCTTGTCGTAGATGGAGGTGGCCGACAGGACCCCGCTGCGGACTGCATCGTCTGTAGCGTCGTCGGCATCTAGAGACCTCTCCTCGACGGAGGATTGCCTTGCCCGTCCTCGAGCACCTCCTCGCCTCTCGTGGCATCTTATTCAAGCACGACTTGAATGTCTCAGCGGCGGAGGACAGAGAGTGAGTAGAGAGAGAGGGGGGAAGAATGATAGGTTGGACCGAACCTTACAAAAGAAGAAAGAAGAAAGAAAACCGAGCTGCTCGGACAGCCACGTCGTAGCCATGTAGTCGCCACAGTGGCGAAACCGGCCGAACCCACTGCGAGGTAAGCAAAATCATCCGCAAAATCAATCACTGGGAGTTAAGTGCACTGATTTTGCAACGTGAGGGGATTAAAGGTTCAGTTTTTTTATGTCAAAGGGTTAAGTGACTGCACAACAATACTTCAGAATGTCATACGGACTTCTCCCTAAAATCCAAGCAAAAGTTAGCTTAGACTTGGTCCAGGCCACAATTTTGTACACCATGGGCATCTCCAATGCTACATGGTACCCACGCTAGCTAGTGTTGAGCTAGGACAGTAACTAGTTACCATGGAGGAGAGATTGTCACTCTTGCAATGAACTTGTGCCATGTTGGAGCTGAGGTGTCACTTGGACACACATTTTGTGGCCTCTATGGATCGATATTGGCAGCGACAGCTAGGACGGCGATGACAACTGTGATGATGGTGAGTCACGGATCTATCCGTGGCAATGGCCAAGACATCAGCAGTGAAGATGGGCCAAATTTGATCAAGATGGTGGCAGTTAAGGCAGCAACAAGGCCTATACAACCAAAATCTATTCGAAGTGTTCTTGTTGACGAGCAACAAAGAAATCTATCTAAATTTGACCCTCTCATCGACAAATTCTATTAGCAACAAAAGGGAGCTGCATTGGGAAGTTCAAGAGATAGACACTAGTATGGAATTCTAAAGGGGAAGAGTGAGCGCAGGTGCAAGGGAGCATGGGAGTAGGCAGGGCAAACTGAGTCGTACAAGACGGTGTATTTCATGGCAATGAGGTAGGGTAGATAAGGAAGGGTTATAACGTGAGTTGGTTAATGAAATTCATTTGGCGAAAAGTGGCCTTAAGGTGGGAAAAATTAGAAAACCAGGATGAAAAGATTGTGTGGTTAGTCCTTAGAGCCTACTTAGTTGACACTAATCTTATAGCAACAATATCATTTATGTCAAAACATCCGTATCACCTAGAGCCAACTTATAGACAATATTTTCAACTCTTTCTCTAACTAGTCTCAACAATTTACCTAGACACTCCACATCATATCTTTACTCCTTTAAAAGTCTCCAGTGGTGGTGACCGGTGAGTGATGCACTCTTCGTATCCCCCCTCCAATTCCTCGTAAGTTGCACCTCTCATCCCCTCGAGAAATCGTGTGCTGACGTGTGGACCAGACCGCGCCACCCCGGATCCATCACGACCCCTTCTCTTTGAAAAATTTATCCTCCCGAATTCCTCACGAACCCTTCCTCCTATTTTGTTACTTCTAATCGCGCAGCCTCCCCCGCTGAAAGCATCTAGGCCCCTAAAAATTGTGTTTTGGGAATTAATGACAATATGTGAATTTGGGACTAATATGTTTGTTGAGTGATAGCAAGGTTAGTCCTAAATGACAAAGTCAAAATAAGGAGTTGCATGTCAAAGGATATCAAGAAAATAGAGTTGTTTCAAGGGCAAGGTATAAATAGTCTAGGACCCCTTTTGAATTTTACCGGTCTTAGGAGTATGTTGGAGGACCGGATTTTAAGATAGATGCCATACTATTAAGAGGATCTTAACTAGTAGCTTGAAAGCACATCATTATGCCTTTGGATCAAACTAGGATCATGCATGCACTCTTGTTCAGGTTTTGAACTTAAATCAGTCTTTCAATATGAAATTGGTAGTTCCGGCGTGTTATTTACGAAACTACCGTTGGGCGGAACTTCTGAAAATCTTGCGGAACGTTTTTTTCAGAGAGCACCCTTTTCTGGTCATCTTTAATTTTCTGGAGAAGCGGTAGTACCGCTATGATATGAGCGGAACTACCGCACCGCGGAAGTTCGGATATTTTGCGGAATGTTTTTTCCAGAGAGCACCCTTTTGTGGACATCTTTGATTTTCTGGTAGAGTGGTAGTACCGCCATGATATGCGCAGACTATCGCACCGCGGAAGTTCTAAATGTTGCGCGGAACGTTTTTCCAGAAAGGGTATTTTTTGTGCCCCAGTGAATAGCGGTAGTACCGCAAGAGATTTGCGGAACTTCCGATGATCAGAAGTTCCGCGAATTAGTTGGCGGTAGTTCCGCACCAAAAATCCAACTGCTGTGTTAGAGCATTTAATACCACTAAAATAGACGTTGTTGTGCACTCGTTGGAGGTGCAGTAGTTCCGCCGTGGCCGGAACTACCGGTTGTCCTGAAAATTTCTGAAACTTTTCCTCCAACGGCTACTTTTGGTTGTGGGGGGTATAAATACACCCCCGTCAGCTCAAGGATAGCTTGTTGTGCATTCATTCAATACTCTTGAGCTTAGAGCACTCTCCTCACTCCTTATTTACTCTCTTTGCACTAATTTGTAAGGTTGTGAGCAAAACCTAGAGTATTTCATTCTAGTTGATCCATTGGCTCTTGGTTGCCGTCAAGCGAAGGTCAAGGTCTATTCTCTTGGTGTTTGTCGACACCTAGACGGCTTGGCAGAGGTTTACGCGGTGATCTCTTCAAGAAGATTGTAAAGAGACCCAACGCCATTTGTGATTGGTTCGGTGTTCACCAACTCCGGAGAGGAGGAAGAACAACCAAGTGATTTCGAAGGAAGGCTTAATTTGTGGAGCCGACTTGATTGAGTCAAGCTTCCTCAATGTGGACTAATGAAGATCGACAAATCTTCGATACCACGGGAAAAACCTCATTGTCCCCATTGCGGTTATTTCTTGTCTTTACTTGTTGCAATTAATTTTGTAGCATATATCTTTGTGATAGATCGATTTTTTTAGTTCATCTTGCTTAATTATAGAATTTCTTGTAGAATTTTAGAAACCTCCTATTCACCTCCCTCTAGTCAGTTATTCTTGATCCTACAAGTGGTATCAGAGCTTGGTCTCTCTAATATTAGACTTAACCGTCTAGGAGAGAAAGGATGGCTAGTGAGGGAATATCGATAGGCAAGGCTCCTTTATTTGATAGATCAAATTATGCTTATTGGAAAATTAGAATGTCTATTTATTTGAAGGCCATGAGCCCAAGCATATGAAGAATTGTGAGTGAGGGTTTCGCTATGGCTCTTGATCCTACATACCCCACGGAGCTTGAAGAACGAAATTCTCACCTCAATGCTCAAGCGATGAACACTCTATTTGGAGCTTTAAACGCGGATGAGTTCAATCGAGTGAGCAACCTTGAAACCGCTCATGAGATATGGACTATGCTCTCCGAAATTCATGAGGGCACATCCACGGTTAAAGAAGCCAAATTGCATAGGATCCGGATCAAATATGAGATATTTACAATGTTGCCTCAAGAAAATATCACCGAGATATATTCTAGACTTAACAACATTGTAAATGAGTTCAAGCGTCTTGGTACTAATTTGCTTGACATTGATGTTGTGCGCAAGATGCTTAGGGCTCTTCCCGACAAGTACGAGATGTTGGTGATATTGTTTCTCAACTTTCTCGAGTTGCCAAGAATGACACTAACCGGGCTATTGGAAATCTCATCACAAATGAGCATTACAAGAAAGACAAGGAAGAGCTCATGGAGTCAACTTCTTCAAGGAAGAAAATTACCACTTTTAAGGCAAAAGCGGAATCAAGTGATGAAGAAGATGAAGATGAAGATTCTGAAGAGGAATTTGCTCTCCTTGTGAGGAGAATGAAGAAGTTAATGAGGAGACGCCCACATCGGAGTTTCAACTTCAACAAAATTGCAAAGGGGAAATCCTCATGTGAAAAGAAGCGATACATCAACATTCGTTGCTATGAGTGTGATGAAAAGGGGCACATTGTCTCTCATTGCCCCAACAAGAAGGACGACAAGGGTAAGTCGTCAAAGAAGAAAGAATTTAATGGCAAGAAGAATCTTTTAAAGAAGCTTCACAAGGATGGCAAGAACGAAGCCCATATTGGAGAATGGGACTCCGACAAGGAGTATTCGGATTCCAACTCCGTCTCCGATGTCGAGGGGTCCTCCAAGAAGAGAGGACTTGTCGGTATCGCCATCAGGGAGGTTCCATCGCTATTCTCCACTACTCTTGCCTTATGACAAAAGGAGAGAAGGTAAAATCTCTTGACGATGAAGAACCCTCTTATGATGAGCTTATGGATATGCTAGAAGAACTAAATAAATATTTTGGAAAAGAAATAAAATAAAATTTAGAGTCTTAAAAAGAGAGCACATGTCTTTAAAGGATTCCTATAATGAACTAAAAGAAGTTCATGATTTGCTCATCCAAAATAAGTCTTGCACTAGCATTGGTATTACTTGTGACATTCAAGAAAGAATGCCTAGTATAAATGTTGCTAGAACTAGCATATCTACTTCTCACGAAGATTTGCTTGCCATGCCATGTAGCTCAAATATTGATTTTAAAATTGAAAATGCTAAATCTTGTGATGATAAGCTATTTGTAGAGAACAATGAGCTAAAGGAGCAAGTTACCAAGCTAAGTAATAGCTTGGAAATATGTTTCAAGGGCAAAGCCACCCTTGATAAGTTCTTGAGTGTGCAAAGGTGCTCATTCAACAAGGAAGGACTTGGTACGTGCCCAAGAAAGGTAAGAAACCGGTAAACAAGCCCGTAAGGTTTGTTAAGCAAAATGGTAAGTATTGCCATAAGTGCAGGAAATAGGTCATGTGCAACAAAATTGTCCTATTGGTAAGGTTCCATCTATTGGCTTGTTTGATTCATGCTATATGCTTAAAAAGGCCAAGGATGGAAAGGTAATTGCTAGATTTGTTGGCACTTCGATTTTATGTGTTAAGAATAATGCTATTTGGGTGCCCAAATCATTGATAACTAACATCCAAGGACCCAAACAAATAATGGTACATAAAATAACTTGATTCCTTTTGTAGGTGAACTACAAGACCGGTGGAAGGCATTGGGTGCTCGATAGTGGTTGCACTCAACCATGATCGGGGACCCGAAAATGTTCACCACATTTGATAATGG
This sequence comes from Hsuehochloa calcarea, assembly GCA_036346395.1. Taxonomy (NCBI): domain Eukaryota; kingdom Viridiplantae; phylum Streptophyta; class Magnoliopsida; order Poales; family Poaceae; genus Hsuehochloa; species Hsuehochloa calcarea. The sequence continues at coordinate 29,138,578 of CM070615.1, forward strand.
GAGCGGAAATGAAAAGATCACATTTGGTGACAATAGCAAAAGAAAGATAATTGGTTGAGGTAAAATTGTTATCTCAAATGACATTTTCATTTCAAATGTGTCTTTAGTAGAATCATTAAATTTTAATTTGCTATCCGTTGCTCAAATATGTGATCTTAGATTAATTTTCTCATTCTCTAAAAATGAAGTAACCATTTTTAAGGAAAAAGAAAAAGAAATGATTTTTAAAGGTTTTATATTTGTCAATCTTTATTTGGTTGATTTCTCCTTAAATAAATCTTGTTTAAAAACTTGTTTTATTGCAAAAACTTCAATGGGTTGGTTATGGCATAGAAGACTAGGTCATGTTGGAATGATTCAACTCAAAAAGCTTTTCAAACATAACTTAGTGTTTGGCTTGAAGGATGTGAAGTTTGATAAAAATACACTTTGTAGCGCTTGCCAAGCCGGGAAGCAAGTTGCTAACTCCCATCCTTCCAAAAGTATCATGTCAACCTCTAGGCCATTGGGGCTCTTACATATGGATTTGTTTGGACCAACAACCTATAAGAGCATTGGAGGCAATAGCTATTGTTTAGTCATTGTAGATGATTACTCTAGATATACATGGGTATTCTTCTTATATGACAAGGGTGAAGCCTCCAAGATTTTCAAAAGTTTTGCAAAAAGGACTCAAAATGAATTTGATTTCAAAATTAAAAAAATCCGTAGTGATAACGGTTCCGAGTTCAAAAACACTAATATTGAAGATTATTGTGATGAACTTGGAATAAAACACGAGCTTTCCACTACCTACACTCCGGAGCAAAATGGAGTTGTAGAAAGAAAAAATCGTACATTAATTGAAATGGCTAGGACAACGCTTGATGAGTATAATACTTCCGATCGATTTTGGGCGGAAGCCATTAATATCCTTGTCATGTCATAAATCGTCTTTATTTGCATTGGCTTTTGAAAAAGACTTCTTATGAACTCCTTATTGGAAGAAAACCGAACATCTCTTACTTTAGAGTATTTGGTTGCAAATGATATATCTTAAGAAAGGGTGTTTGACTTTCTAAATTTGCAAGTCGTTGTGATGGTAGTTTTCTACTTGGTTATTCTTCAAATAGCAAAGCATATCGTGTCTTTAACAAAACTAGTGGTATTGTTGAAGAAAGACACGATGTACAATTTGATGAGACTAACGACTCTCAAGAAGAGCAAGAAGATTTTGATGATGTAGGTAATGGAGCTATTATGGAAGCAATGAAGAATATGCAAATTGGAGACATTAAGCCTAAAGAAGATCAAAATGAACCATCATCTTCCACACAAGTCGAACTGCCTACCTCTTTCGTGATAAATCAAGTTGATCATAATGAAGAAGATGTCAAGAAAGATGGTCAATCATTGAATCTACCTCCAATAATCCACAACGCAATAGCTAAAGATCGTCTAATAGACCAAATATTGGGTGACGTAAGTAAGGGTGTCCAAACTCGCTCTCGTATTGCTACTTTTTGCGAACGTTACTATTTTGTTTCTTCTCTTGAACCAAAATGTATAGATGAAGCACTAGAAGATCCGGATTGGGTGAATGCCATGCATGAAGAGCTAAATAACTTCACCCGGAATGATGTTTGGACAATGGTAGAAAGACCCAAGTAGCATAATATTATTGGCACAAAATGGGTCTTTCAAAACAAACAATATGAAAATGGAGTTATGGTAAGAAATAAGACAATGTTAGTTACTCAAGGATATACTCAAGTCGAGGGTCTAGATTATGATAAAATATTTGCACCCGTAGCAAGACTTGAGTCTATTCGTATTTTACTTGCTTTTGCATCATACTTTGATATTAAATTATTCCAAATGGATGTTAAGAATGCCTTCTTAAATGGTAAATTAACTGAACTTATTTTTGTTGAACAACCTCCGGGTTTTGAAGATCCCAAAAATTCTAATCATGTGTATAAACTCTCAAATGCGCTATATAGCTTAAAGCAAGCTCCTAGAGCATGGTATAAGCGCATTCGAGATTTTCTACTCTCTAAGGGATTCAAAATCGAAAAAGTTGATACAACTTTGTTTACTAAAATGATTGATGATGATTCCTTTGTTTGTCAAATTTATGTTGATGATATAATTTTTGGTTCTACTAATCAAGATATTTTTTTAAAGAATTTGGTGATATGATGTCTAGGGAATTTGAGATGTCTATGATAGGAGAACTGAGTTTCTTCCTCGGACTTCATATCAAGCAATTCAAGAATGGAACATTCATAAGCCAATCCAAGTATGTGAAAGATTTACTTAAAAGGTTTGGCATGGATGATACAAAGCCCATCAAGACTCCTATGGCTACAAATGGCCATCTTGATCTCAATGAGGGAGGTAAATATATAGATTTAAAGCTTTATATGTCTATGATTGGTAGTTTGCTTTATCTTACCGCATCTAGGCCCAATATTATGTTTAGTGTTTGCATGTGTGCATGTTTCCAATAAGCTCCAAAAGAATGACATTTAGTGGCTGTTAAAATAATATTAATATATTTAAAGCATTCCTCAAGCATTGGCCTTTGGTATCCTAAAGGTGCAAAATTCATTTTGATTGGATATTCGGATTCCGATTATGCGGGTTGCAAAATGGATAGAAAAAACACCTCAGGGAGTTGTCAATTCTTAGGTAGATCCTTAGTGTCATGGTCTTCCAAGAAACAAAACTCCGTAGCCATATCCACCGCCGAAGCCGAATATGTTTCCGCAGGGAGTTGTTGTGCACAATTGCTTTGGATGAGGCAAACTTTGATGGATTATGGGATAAACTTTGATAAAATACATCTTTTGTGTGATAATGATAGTGCAGTAAAAATAGCCAATAATCATGTTCAACACTCAAGAACCAAGCATATAGATATCCGCTACCATTTCTTAAGAGATCATGTGTGCAAAGGGGATATTGAGATTAGTCACATTCGCACCGAAGACCAATTAGCGGATATTTTCACCAAACCCTTAGACGAAGGCCATTTTTGCTTATTGAGGAATGAGTTAAATGTTATTGACTATTCAAATGTTGCTTGAACTCTTGCCACATGCACTTTGGGGCTAATTTGTATTTTTTGGTGTTTTTAAGGTGCCATTTCTCAAATTTCTTCTACAAATTTGATATGTTCATAAAAATTATTATTTTTGGTAAACATTAGTTTCCTTATTGCATAATAATCCTGAATGATACTTACTTAAGTGCAAAACTAAGGATTATTTGTAAAATTATCAAAATTTCAGAGTCTATCCTTGCAGTTCCAAGATAATCGGAACTACCGACGTTATAAGTCCGGAACTACCGTTTTTCAGAACTACCGCCGTTAAATTTGCGGAACTACCCCGTTTCGGCAGTTGGAGGCATTAACTTCCCTTCTATATATCTCTCTCTCCCCCCGCATTGAATGAGCGGAACTACCTCTCCTTAAACTCCCAGCCGGCCTCTTCCTTTCTCTTTCTCCCCTCTGCCCCCGCCTCCTTCCTCTCTCTCTCTCTCTCTCCCGAGCGCCCCTAACAAAACCCTAGTTCTCAATCTCGACGATTCTTCGGTTCCCTTCGATTCCAACCGGTCAAGTGCATCTCTAGGGTTCTCCTCTTCGATTCCTCAAGGTAAAAACATGATTCCTCCCTGATTTACCGCTCTCTCTTGAACCCTAGGTTTTGTTTTGGGAAAATTGAGAATATAGATGTTTTCTATGCAAATCTCTTGGGCAAAGTTGTGTATTCAATGTTGTCTTATGATTATACGTCGTTCTCATGAAGTTAGTCCATCAAAACACTGAAATATCCACACACTCGGTTGCCCTAGAGTCGGCCCATGAAAATCGGAACTACCGCCGCTCGAGGCGTAGAACTACCGCAGTGCGGTTGTTCCGGCACTAACATAATAGAACTTCTGATTTTCCTGACACAGACAGAAACTTCAATTTCTTCCATTTGTGCCTATCTTTGATGATCTTATCCTTTGTTTGAAGATGCCAAAAACTCGAGGACTTGTTCGAAAGTTCTATGGAAGTGCCGGCCAATCCTCTTCAAGATCTCATTCAGATTCTGCAGAACAAAGGCAAAAAGTGCGTGAAGACATGGGCGAAGATCCTGTTGATCCCGCTGATCCAGCTTCTGAGGATAGTTCATCTGAAGAGGCTACTGCATCTGATGAAGAAATGGGGGAACCTGAAGAGCCCCAGATTGATCTCAAGTCTATTTCAGCTGATGATTATGCCATCCTCAGGCATATAAATCAATTTGTGATGGCTCAAAACTGCGATGATCCCAAATTCCACACAAATTTTCAGAAAGCTATCTATGATCAATTCTATGGACCCACTAAGCCATTTGCTGGTCATAAGTGGGTAAAGTGGACTCACCTAAACAATATGGATAAATATGAAGGGATATACCGACTGTTTTAGCGAGCTGGCATTCAAGACTTGGTGGCACTTAAATGCGACTACAATGATGATATTATTCGCCAGTTCTATGCCACTCTCTACATCAATTCAAATTTTACACAGCTTGCTTAGATGACTGGGACAAGCAAATACTCTTGTACCAAACATGCTTTTGAGCTTGCTTTGAGGAATGAGTCAAGGAATTATGAAAAGATTTATGATAGGCCAGCTCTCCCAGTGCCCGCCTGGACTGAATTCTATAACACTACTCAAAGGTATATCCCGGGCAAAATTGGAGGACTCCTTCCAATTCCTAGTTTAGTCAACCGCATCATCAACCATACTATCCTTCCAAAGAGTGGAAACTATGATGCTGTTAGAGGGCATGCTTGGAACATCATTGCCAATATTATGCATGGCCGAAAGTTTGATATTGTTGATGTCATCATAAGGGAGATTGCCTCTACCAAAAATGATCGCGACCAAAGGATTAATTATGCACCCTATATTATGGCGTTGATCGTTTGCCAAACTGATTACAATGGAGCTTTGGGATCAGTCCATAAGCCATATAAGCCTAGAGAGGGTCCTCCCATTCCGGCCAACCTCCAGCACCCTCTAGAAGAAGCTCCAGAAGCTGCTCCAGCTGCTGCTCCACAAGAGGGCCATGCCACTCTGGATCAAATTTTTTCTGCTGTCATGGAGATCAACGCATCTCAGGAGGCTTTTCAGGCAGCTACAAACTTTCGTCTGGATGAATTTCAGGCTACCACAACCTCTAGATTGGATGCTCTCGCTGCTACCATTGAGCAGCACCTTCCAACTCCCATTCACTACGCCTGACGCCGTCTTAACACACCTCCTCACAACCCTCCTCAAGACCCTGCAGTGTAGAGTCTCTTTTTGGTCTTTGATGCCAAAGGGGGAGAAGAAGAATGGATGGATGGTGGTGTGAAAAGATGATGTCTATTTAGGGGGAGCTGCTCCTTTTATTAAAAGCTATGTAATAGACTATATTGTCTTTTATTAAGTAAGGATGGTTATTGTAATGATGAACTTGGTTATGCTTGAAAGGATGTTTATTGTAATGATGACTTTGTTATTGCTTGAATGATTTTGTTGTACTTGGATCTGATTTATGGATATGTTGTCTAGCTTAAATAAACTCCACCAAAATTTATTGAAAATCCAAACATGTGCTTTGCATTAACCTCTCTTTTATATGCACATGTTAAGGTGGAGTTTTTTTTCTGTTTCAAACTCATTATCTTTCTCACACTCTTATTGTGTTGTCATCAATTACCAAAAAAGGGGGAGATTGAAAGCATCTAGGCCCCTAAAAATTGTGTTTTGGTAATTAATGACAATATGTGAATATAAGACTAATATATTTGTTGCGTGATTACAAGGTTGGTCGTAAATGACAAAGTCAAAATAAGGAGTTGCATGTCAAGGGATATCAAGAAAATGGAGTTTATTTCAAGGGCAATGTATAAATAGTCTAGGACCCCTTTTGAATTTTACCAGTCTTATGAGCGTGTTGGAAGACCGGATATTAAGATAGATGCCGTACTATTAAGGGGGATCTTAACTAGTAGCTTGAAAGCACATGATTATGCCTTTGGATCAAACTAGGATCATGCATGCACTCTTGTTCAGGTTTTGAACTTAAATCAATCTTTCAATATGAAATCGGTAGTTCCAGCGTGTAATTTGCGGAACTACCGCTGGGTGGAACTTCCAAAAATCTTACGGAATGTTTTTTCCAGAGAGCACCCTTTTCTGGTCATCTTCAATTTCCTGGAGAAGCGGTAGTACCGCCATGATATGAGCGGAACTACCGAACCACAGAAGTTCGGATATTTTGCGGAATGTTTTTTCCAGAGAGCACCCTTTTGTGGACATTTTTGATTTTCTGGTAGAGCGGTAGTACCGCCATGATATGAGCGGAACTACCGCACCATGGAAGTTCTAAATGTTGCGCGGAATGTTTTTTTCCCAGAAAGGGTATTTTTTGTGCTCAAGTAAATAGCGGTAGTACCGCAAGAGATTTGCGGAACATCCGATGATCGGAAGTTCCGCGAATTAGTTGGTGGTAGTTCCGCACTAAAAATCCAACATCTATGTCAAAGCATTTAATACCACTGAAATAGCCGTTGTTGTCCTGAAAATTTCTAAATTTTTTCCTTCAACGTCTACTTTTGGTTGTGGGGGGGTATAAATACACCCCCACCAGCTCAAGGACGGCTTGCTGTGCATTCATTCAGTACTCTTGAGCTTAGAGCACTCTTCTCACTCCTCATTTACTCTCTTTGCACAAATTTGTGAGGTTGTGAGCAAAACCCAGAGCATTTCATTCTAGTTGATCCATTGGCTCTTGGTTGCCGTCAAGCGAAAGTCAAGATCTATTCTCTTGGTGTTTTTGACACCTAGACGGCTTGACGGAGGTTTGCGCGGTGATCTCTTCAGGAAGATTGTGAAGAGGCACGGCGCCATTTGTATTGGTTCGGTGTTCACCAACTCCGGAGAGGAGGAAGAACAACCAAGTGATTTCGAGGGAAGGCTTAATTTGTGGAGCCGGCTTGATTGAGTCAAGCTTCCTCAATGTGGACTAGTGAAGATCGACAAATCTTCGATACCACGGGAAAAACCTCATTGTCCCTGTAATACTCCGGAATAGAAGTCGGTTAATAGAATGAAGCTGGAGGGGTAAAAGACAATTGCAAATTCCGAATTTCCAGTTCAGCGGGGGGGTTTTCTATTTTTATTCGCCAACTGGGCATGGGCCACCACCCAGAGGCCCAAGAGGGGAGGCCGCCCCAGGGGGCCGGCCAAGGAAGGGGGGCGCGCCCAACCCTAGCCGCCTCCCCATTCCCTCCTCTCCTCCCACCCTTGAGCCGCCACCTCTCCACCCCATGGCGGCTCCTTGCTGCCCTCGAGTCCTCATTGCTGTGGTGCCATCTCCGGTGATCCCGTCGCTCCTCCTCTAGTTCCTCTCCCTCAACTCCGTTCCCCGCCGACGTCGACGGCCGCTCGTTCGTCTCCCGGTGGCCGGCCCTAAGAGAAGAAAGAGAGGAGAAGGGAGGAAGACCCTTGTGCAGCGGATCTTCATCGTTTTACTGGTCTACAAGGGTAATTAGACCTCCGATTCGTTGTTGATTCCATTAGAATTGAGGATCCGATTGGATTTGTAGTTTCGTTTTGATTCGGTTAATAGATTGATTCTGTCCAGTAGGTTGTACCTCAGTTTTGGGCATCTTAGAGGCAGAATTGGATGTCTTCGCCTTCTAGAGAATTGTTCCTGGTTTCATTAGCTTTCTTTTGGCACCTGGATCACGAATTTTCACCCAGTAGATTAAAGGTTATGACTGTTTTACTACGTGCTGGTCTGTCTGCCAGATTTGTTGGGTATAGTCGGTTGCACCTAGGTTTTGATCTAGTTAGAGTCAGAATCAGGTCGGCCACCCAACTAGGTTTATGAAGATAATTTCACCAGCTTTCCAGGCTGATAAAAATCACTTTATTTGGATCAGTGGTTGAAAAGTTAGAGCCTTTTATTTAGGGCTGTTCTGAATTCTGGGCAGACTGCAGTTAATGTTTTTCATTGGATGGTTAGACCTCTGTTTTGGCCGAATTAGAGTTTACCATCAACTAGAGTTTCGTAGCCTGTTACGTTAAGAAAATCTGGGCACTGGTTTCGTGTCGTTTCGAGTTCCAGATAATTAAATATGCTTTTCTCGCACCGCTGCTCATAAGGGCTGAAATCGCGTAATAGTTTATTTTCAATTTGGGTTTATGCGGTATATTGAATAGTCAGGGGTTATTGTAGAACATCGGTAGCAGTGTTATATCATTGTTCTTATTTTGGGAACATGCTTGTGTAGGCGGTGAGACATCCCGTGTGGGAACACCTCCGTTGCCTGCTAAAGAGTCACTACGCAAAAGGCAAGTACTGTATGCATAATGATATGTTGTTTACATGAATGTTTTGTGCCTTGTTCATGATGTTGATATACTGCAAGTACCTTGTATACAATGTTGGATGCAAAAATGTGATGTGTGAGTGAATGATTATATTTGTTCGTACTTGTAGATGAATGCCATGTGTTTCTTTTCAAGTATGAGTACTATTCAATATTGCCATGGGATCACATCATGACATGCATAAATTACATTTGTAAGACCCATCAATTCCAAAGTATGGGCACTAAAATCTCCTCTCTATTCGAATGGGTACATGAGTCCACCATTCCAATGTGGGCCATGTTACGTGAGTCCACCATTCCAATGTGGGCCACGTTGGACGATCGTATGAAACGTTCTTCATACGATTACTTTAAGTGAACACCGACGGGTGTTTCACTCGCTATACCAGATATATCCGCAATATGTCCAATTCCTTCAATGCATCATTCCACTTCATCCATTCATAAATTCGTTTCGATAAATGTTCAAATGATGATTGTGATATATTGCTCATGGAATGTTTGAGTGTTACATCTGATTACTTGTCGAGTCTTTGGCTCATTCTTGCTTTGTTGTTTTATTTAGGTAAATGACAAGGAAGAATGATCTTGTGGAGGGTAGATCATCACGTTGCACTCACTATCGTATATCAAACCATTTGAGGACTTTTATTGTCGTTAATTATGACTTGTGTTGCATTGTAATAAGCCATCATGGCCTTGACTACGTTATCTTTCTGAATTGTTTACTTCCATTTCGTTGATTAAAACTTGAGGATGAATACTTGTTTCCATTCAATCTTAATGCTTGCTTCACCTTATCATGCGATTTGATGTTAATCAATTGAAGAGTAGTGGTTGTAGGTGACATCTTGACTTCCTTATAGTCAGGGTGTTACAGTTGGTATCAGAGCGGGCTTTAGGTCCGTGGTAATTAAGTTATTAAAATGACACAATGTGCACAGTAGGTGGGGTTTGGGAAATCCATTGTTTCCGTATTTCTAGTGATGTTGTTCATTATGTTGTATGGTATAGAATTGTACATACTATCTTTCTTGTTATTAAGCTATGACGTGATGCGATATCCTATATATCTACGAATTATTCTATGATTGTCATGAGATGATCCTATTTATTCATAATTGATTGCCTTAGTTATGCGTATCGGTAGCGGACGTCGAGCAGCTGAGTTCGTGGTTGTCGTCCCGGTTTTGCGAGCTACACCACTTTATTCGTGTTGTAATAGTAGAGAAGTTCTTACCTGTTCTATAGTTACGTGTTGAGCCCGAGCTCATTGATGAAGTTGTTATCCTTCTCAAGTTTGTATCGGTTTTTCTGGTTGTAGTTTCTGATAGATCGTGAATTTCTTTTGAATGGAGGGTTATAATGAAGTGGGCAATCTCTAGTAAATTTCGATCGTTCTTTGAAACAATTATTGTTCTTTCTACTATTGTGATATTTCGCTCACGTGAGCGTAGTTAAATTGCAAGATTTACCTTTTCACTAAGTTCTGTTTTACCCCTGTTGGAAAATTCAACCCGTGTGTTCGCTTGGGGTTTCGGGCATTGGCAGATTTCTTTTGCAAGTTCTTTATCAAGTGCACAATGATCTTGCATATTTCTTTTTGGGATGCTTTAGACAGAGGTTCTCTTCTTTGATTTCTGATTTTGACAAATTCTTGTCCGGTGGTAGTTGATGAATTTCTCTTAGGTTCATGATTCATGGTAGTGATGAGATCCAATAGGTCTTTAATGGTTCTCTGAAAATATTATTGTTTTTCAGTTGATGAATTTCTTTTATTTTAAATGATCTCCGACAGTTGGCAATATTGATATTTCCATGTTTGTTCCTTCCTTCTCATTGGAAAATAGCGACTCGTTTACTGGTTTGATAGTTTGTATAATGAGAGTTTTACATTACAAGTTCGTTAACACGAGGAAGCATTGGCTCCATGTATTTCTTTTGGATCATTCCGTGTCTTGAAGTTTAACGCATCTCTTTTCTGAGGATTAGTGTTAAAACCCTTTTTGGGGTGCCTTGTGGTGATTAAGTCGGAGATGGTAATCACACAAATTGGTTGGCTACGGGTTCCTATTGGTCCCTATATGTTTTTCAAAACAATTCTTGTCTTTCTGATTGCTGAGCTCTCTTTGCTACTTGTACACGGTATTATTGACAAGATCATTCTTTTGTAAGGGTCCTATCTCACTTGTTGATTAAGGGGACTGTTTAACTGCTTGGTATTTTGGGAACGGAATTAGCTTTACAAAGTTTGTCAAAGAAAGTCTTGACTCTACTTGTTTCTTTTGGAGTAGTTGGAATGTTGGAGTTTAGAACCTTTCTTAAAAAAAAATATCGAACCCCTTTTCTAATGTTATGGTGGAGTTGTGTGAGAGGTTTGTTGCAGCTTTGTGGTTTTCATACTAAGTTTCCTTTCTAGAATAAGTTGTTATTACAATTCTATTTGATGCTGAAAAATTTCTATAACGCGATTTGCCATGTTCCTTTAGAAGGTTTATTGATATGATTAGTAATGTGATGGCAATGTTGATTCCTTTATAAAGAAAGAAAGTTGTCGCCTTCGTAACATTTCTAAAACGATCAAATTTCCAGTTTGGTGTTCATGCTCTTTTGGGAATTCAAGTTCTTTGTGGTAAACATAGTTTGTCGAGTAAAGCGATATGTTGAAAAAAAAATTATAATAGTTCTTCCATGATGCGGGTGTTTTGATCTTGAATACCCGTTTGTTCCTAATGTTAAGGTCGTATATTCTATTTTTTGCGAGGCCTATGTTTTCAATCGTAGACTTCCCATATGTTTTTCGAGTTCGTTGCCTAATTGGTTTTCCCCGAGTTACGTGTTCCTTGCGAGTGGTAAGTGATTTTTCAGTTGGTGAAGATCGTTTCTATTTGCCTCTTCTTTCGAGAAGGAATCAACCCATTCATTCCACGTGGGTCTTCCGAAATGTTTTTAAGTGTTGATATGGGCTTGATGTTAATACCTGTAGTAAAATTGATCGCCTTTGGTGACATCGTTCAAATAAGAATATTTCAAGTTTAGCTTTCACGGTACCTTGGAGTTCGTGAATCAACTGGTAACTGAAATTATTTTGGGTAACTTGAGGAATTGGATTAACCTATTGTTTCTTAAAGATTTCGTGTGATTTAGTCCGAAAGGCTCCTTGGTTTGAGTTCGCAAAGTGAGGTTGCAATAAAAGAATATTTTCGTTGATCTCTTGAGGCGAAGTTAATCCATTTGCTTTCCGTGAAATCAGTAAATGGAAATGTTTGAGTTTTGTGGCTGAGAACATTTGGATCTCGTGTTTCCCAAGTAGATGAACTGTTTCGAGCCAGTTGGCATGTTGAAGGATCTTATCGATTCTTAATTAAAACTTGTGGTTATTTGAAGCGTCCCTAAATTTGTTGCTCTTTCCGCTCAAGAGATGGCGAATTTCAAACGTAATATCTTTCTTTCGTGTCGGCTGTCATTTGCTATTCTCTTTTGAGGATGTGTGCCTCAATTATGAACTCACTTTCGCTTTCCAAGATCACCTTTATCGAATATTTTTTGGGTTTCGCTCGCCGTGATGAGCAACGTCTTTCGTGTGAATAAACTTATCTTTGTTCGCCTCTTCCATTTGAGAAAGGATCACAGTTTTGGGTTGCAAAGTGTTTGCAAAGGATAAGTTTGGCAAGCTGTTTGGTGGTGGATGAGTAATCGTAGCGATGATATTTTGCTACCAAGTTATCGGAGGAGTAGTAGAATGTGAAATGGTTTTGATCTGTATCCCTTGGAGGGAAATTGATTCACCTGAAATGTTTGACTTCGAAGTAAGTCTGAATAGTATTACGGCTGAATAACACCCGGTATAGTGAAATTCTAGAACTTCAATTCAGGATTGAAAAGTTAGTGATTATCGGAGGTATGGAAACCTTCATTGAATTTTTAGAGTAACGCAATTGGATAGCCTTGCGAGATGGTGTGGGTGATTTATGATGATGTCATTGATGGAGTATGTTAGAATGGTGGTACTATTGGAGATTTAATTCGAGGATTTCACTATCAGTTATAAGAACAATCTGTTGTAGAGGTTTTGGGAAGTTAAATTTGGGTTTGCATTGTTATGTTAGACCTTTGGTCATCCAATGATTATGTGTAGAGAAAGTGGAATAATGGAGTTTCCTGATCAGTAATATGATAATTGATAGAACCCTTTTGATGTAGTACATGTTTGTGCGAGTTAAGGATTATGAGTTGTTGTTCTTGGAAATTGGAGGTAATGTGATGGTTTGGAGCCTATTCTGTGGTGCCTTGAACGTCTTCTATTAAATCGATTTTGGTTAGTAGAATGAATTGTCTAGAGTATTCGGTGGATTCAATTTAGCCTCTCCACAATTGTGTGGATGATGTCCTTCAGTTTGATCATAATTTGATAATGTTCAATTAAGAGGTTTAATCTCTTGTGGTATGCGATGAATTCAAATTAGAGAAATTTTATTCCTAGAGGAGAGAAGCTGTGGAAAGGAATGTTCATCAGATAATGAGGTGTTTTCTTGATTCTCGTTTGAGTTTTGTGTCGTTGACTTGTATCTTCCGCAATTTTGAGTTGGCGCTGGGTTGGCGTGTTGATTCTTTCCAAATCCAGACAAACCGTTGTCGTGGTGTTCCTTTGTAAACTGCTTATTTGGAGAACGGATTTGTTTTCGAGATGATTGTCAAATTTGGAATCTAACCTTTTGGTGGAGAGTTAGCATTGAGTGGACGCGATGAGGACTCTCTATTTTCAATTGGATTCTCTTCGTTTTGAAAGTTGCGTAAATTAGAAAGTTGGTATTTCGTTTGACCATCTCGGTACCGCGCCAAGCACGCAACGGGTGTGTTCTGGTGCTGAGTGGGCAGCTGAACTATTCAAGATTCGAGTTATAGTTTAAGACGTTGACCATTGAGTATGGTCTTACATTCGATCCTCTTCTGATGAGGGTACCTAGAAAGTTCAGTTGAATGTTAGGTCAGCGCCGCTTTGGGTCTTTGGGTGGTGGTTTCTCTAGTCCAAAGAGAGGCCGTTTGAGAGTGGAGACCCTCGTGCGCGATAAGTATCCGCACTGTTCGTTTATGGTACGTGTTTTTCGTTAATAATTCCAGTCGCAGTTTTCTTTCGAATAAGATCTGTGTTTAGATTCGAGGTCGAATCCTGTTAAGGGGGGTAGAATGTAATACTCCGGAATAGAAGTCGGTTAATAGAATGAAGCTGGAGGGGTAAAAGACAATTGCAAATTCCGAATTTCCAGTTCAGCGGGGGGGTTTTCTATTTTTATTCGCCAACCTGGGCCGCGGGCCACCACCCAGGAGGCCCAAGAGGGGGAGGCCGGCCCAAGGGGGGCCGGCCAAGGGAAGGGGGGAGGCGCCCCCAACCCTAGCCGCCTCCCCCATTCCCTCCTCTCCCTCCCACCCTTGAGCCGCCACCTCTCCACCCCATGGCCGGCTCCTTGCTGCTCCCTGGAGTCCTCGCTGCTGTGGTGCCATCTCCGGTGATCCCCGTCGCTCCTCCTCTAGTTCCTCTCCTCAACTCCGTTCCCCGCCGACGTCGACGGCCGCTCGTTCGTCTCCCGGTGGCCGGCCCTAAGAGAAGAAAGAGAGGAGAAGGGAGGAAGACCCTTGTGCAGCGGATCTTCATCGTTTTACTGGTCTACAAGGGTAATTAGACCTCCGATTCGTTGTTGATTCCATTAGAATTGAGGATCCGATTGGATTTGTAGTTTCGTTTTGATTCGGTTAATAGATTGATTCTGTCCAGTAGGTTGTACCTCAGTTTTGGGCATCTTAGAGGCAGAATTGGATGTCTTCGCCTTCTAGAGAATTGTTCCTGGTTTCATTAGCTTTCTTTTGGCACCTGGATCACGAATTTTCACCCAGTAGATTAAAGGTTATGACTGTTTTACTACGTGCTGGTCTGTCTGCCAGATTTGTTGGGTATAGTCGGTTGCACCTAGGTTTTGATCTAGTTAGAGTCAGAATCAGGTCGGCCACCCAACTAGGTTTATGAAGATAATTTCACCAGCTTTCCAGGCTGATAAAAATCACTTTATTTGGATCAGTGGTTGAAAAGTTAGAGCCTTTTATTTAGGGCTGTTCTGAATTCTGGGCAGACTGCAGTTAATGTTTTTCATTGGATGGTTAGACCTCTGTTTTGGCCGAATTAGAGTTTACCATCAACTAGAGTTTCGTAGCCTGTTACGTTAAGAAAATCTGGGCACTGGTTTCGTGTCGTTTCGAGTTCCAGATAATTAAATATGCTTTTTCTCGTACCGCTGCTCATAAGGGCTGAAATCTGGCAGAATAGTTTATTTTCAATTTGGGTTTATGCGGTATATTGAATAGTCAGGGGTTATTGTAGAACATCGGTAGCAGTGTTATATCATTGTTCTTATTTTGGGAACATGCTTGTGTAGGCGGTGAGACATCCGTGTGGGAACACCTCCGTTGTTCGCTAAAGAGTCACTACATAAAAAGGCAAATCTTGTATGCATAATGATATGTTGTTTACATGAATGTTTTGTGCCTTGTTCATGATGTTGATATACTGCAAGTACCTTGTATACAATGTTGGATGCAAAAATGTGATGTGTGAGTGAATGATTATATTTGTTCGTACTTGTAGATGAATGCCATGTGTTTCTTTTCAAGTATGAGTACTATTCAATATTGCCATGGGATCACATCATGACATGCATAAATTACATTTGTAAGACCCATCAATTCCAGTATGGGCACTTGAAAATCCCATCAATTCCAGAATGGGTACATGAGTCCACCATTCCAATGTGGGCCATGTTACGTGAGTCCACCATTCCAATGTGGGCCACGTTGGACGGTCGTATGAAACGTTCTTCATACGATTACTTTAAGTGAACACCGACGGGTGTTTCACTCGCTATACCGGTATATGCTGCAATATGTCCAATTCCTTCAATGCATCATTCCACTTCATCCATTCATAAATTCGTTTCCAGTAAATGTTCAAATGATGATTGTGATATATTGCTCATGGAATGTTTGAGTGTTACATACAGTTACTTGCTGAGTCTTTGGCTCATTCTTGCTTTGTTGTTTTATTTAGGTAAATGACAAGGAAGAATGATCTTGTGGAGGGTAGATCATCACGTTGCACTCACTATCGTATATCAAACCATTTGAGGACTTTTATTGTCGTTAATTATGACTTGTGTTGCATTGTAATAAGCCATCATGGCCTTGACTACGTTATCTTTCTGAATTGTTTACTTCCATTTCGTTGATTAAAACTTGAGGATGAATACTTGTTTCCATTCAATCTTAATGCTTGCTTCCCCTTATCATGCGATTTGATGTTAATCAATTGAAGAGTAGTGGTTGTAGGTGACATCTTGACTTCCTTATAGTCAGGGTGTTACAGTCCCCACTGCGGTTATTTCTTGTCTTTACTTATTGCAATTAATTTTGTAGCATATATCTTGTGATAGATAGATTTGCTTAGTTCATCTTGCTTAATTGTATAATTTCTTGTAAAATTTTAGAAACCTCCTATTCACCCTCTTCTAGTCGGTTATCCTTGATCCTACACCCGCTTTCCTCATCGTGATGCCCCCTTCTCCCTAACAAATCCCAACAACTCGTCTTCACTCCCAATTAGTGTTGCCCCTAAACCTTCATCTACCTTCGCCTCCCCAGGAATAGTCTCGTCACCGGATGAATCCCCGTTTCTTGGCATCAATGAAGCCGATGTGATGTGGTACTAACCCTTGGCAGCCAGCGCGGTTGCCTGGCGCGCGATGGTGCGAGGTAGCACTAGCATGTGGCGCTAATACTCCAACTCCATTGCGCCCAGTGCAGTAAAGCTATCGAGTAGGTAATGCTTTAGTTCAAGTAAACAATTTCTCTGTCCAATTTTATTCTTTGATAGACATTGTTCTTTAGAAAAAGACGTTCGCATTGAAGCCTTATGAGCTGTTGCTTAGGGAAAATGTCTAGGGCAACAAGTAGTGGCTTTCATGGTGCTAGAATCCCTTCCTAATCAAGACAGTGATAAAGCGGCATTGGACTTGAACTAGGAATTCATATGCATTTGATTTAACTAATTTTCTGCATGTAATGCAAGTGATTCCGCTTTCACTTTTTTAGCTATATATCTACTTCAAAATAGTTTATTAATCTGCTTTGGGTATATGTTCTAAAAATAATGCTTTGGGTTATGCATATAGAGAATTGTTTGCCGGTGTTAAATGGAACGAGTTCGGTCAAGCGATTGCTTACTCTTTATGCAATTTGTTGTAAACACAGCCTATTGCCATTTCACTAATTTCTTGATTTCCTTTATGTGGTAAACATCTTATGTCAAACCCCGGACGTTGAATTCCCAAAGCTCTCATGTGTGTACTGTACTAGTCCTATGATCAGTGGCTAATACACACATTCACAACATTAGCATACACATCCATACACAATATACATACAACATGAAACAAATATGATACTTAACTTAAGCGGTTACATCACAAGTGCGTATGACACGGCCGACTGGCCAAATTAAAAGACAAGTATCAGAAGTAGTAAGTTAAACAGTGGAAGCATATTAAATAAAACCCAAAAGTCTAGCGGTATGCCCGTACAAACCCTCAGGCAACCGACAAGAACAAGTCCTAGCAAGACCCATCACCGAACTCTTTAGTATCGGGTACAAAGAAGGCGTTGTCTGGCATAGGCTCATCTTCATCCTCTGAACAACAATTTAACCAAGATTAAGTACATTGCATACTCAGCAAGACTTGTAGTGTATCATAAAATTTATATACATGCTTGGCTAACAAGAGATGGGGCTCTATGCTACCAGTTATATTCAGCATTAAGCTAATTTCATTTGTAATATTAATACATAGTATTTTACGACAGAAGTTTCAAAAGCAGTTAATTAAACAAGGAACAACAAGTAAGAAAATAAATAGCAATAGCAAATCACAACCCTCCTTGGCTACAATCAATATCTTATTTTTAGTCATAGACATGGCACTCAAATTAATCAAGATCAAAATATCCATCCTGTCATTTTTCCAACAAACCATTTTTGAAAATCAAGACTATACCAGCAACACTACACTTAGCACGCTTATCACCACGAGTGTGACCATTTAAATAGATTTACTATCTGCGGAGGTGTACAAATTTACCCACAACATACGAATTCTCTAGTTTATTCGACAGTCGTCGATGCCACTGCAGACAACATTATAGTATGCAGTCTAGAGCACGTATCGAAGCCGATCACCTAGTCCTAACCTTACACTAGCCGGGCAATGACAACCCTCACTTCAATCTCGGGCACCTCCCATCAAAGTGAGACATTAACTGTTGTGTCGGCGTACCAACATACAAAGCTAGTTTTCGATGACTTAATTAGCTAAGGCCGTCGATACCAGCACATATGATTGCACACTTACGCTTAGGTCGGATATACCGGTGTTTGGTCCTTAATTGAGTCGAGCGAGGATCTTCCCATATCTACTTGCGAGAAACCCTCTCACATTCAACAATTCATAATATAACTCACCCGCATCGAAATCTAGATTTTTTTGTTTTTATTTTTATACAAAATTAACAGAGGTAACCCCTCTGGACCATTATTCCAAAATCTCCCTAATCATGTTCAATATTTCATCCACTCTCAAATTTTAGTGAATACTAAAGCCTGGCTAAGCATTTATGCGATATTCACATTCGAAAAACCCAACTCAACATCATTTATTGCCTAAATCATACTCTAATGGCTACAATAGCAAGGACATTGATATTTCAAGGAGGATCATGCATTGAATAGGACTATATATAACTTCCGTTATCCCTAAATATAACAATTTTAAGTAAACATACACGCATGCATAATAGATTTTACAAAAAAAGTACAATAATTGATATTTTAGGATCAACATGGTCAAACAGGGTGTTTGCCTTGCTCTGGTATCTAAGAGTATGAGGATAGAGGATCATTGAAAATTTTGTTTGAAGTATTAGCGTCTATTCAAAAGAGCCGATAGTAAATTAACTATATAAAAATAACTTAAACATCAACAAAATCTAAATATTTTTCCATATTCAAACATAGCATGATTTTAAATGAATTTAGAAAAAATAGATTCATTCAATTTGGAATTCATATGCAAAAGTTATTAAGGTTTGAATTTTCTTTGGTTTTGAAAATCCTAAAATTAAATAAAAGGGGACGCCAAAAACGTATTCTCTAATGTTTACGCTTTCTAATGGAGAAATCGTAGTTTCCTCTAAGTTCTTCTGAGGTTTACTCTTTCCAACAGATAAAGCATATTTTCCTCTGAACTGAAAGCAGATTTTCTCATTTTTAAAAAACATTATGCAGATTTTCTCATTTTTTAAAAATTTATTAACTTAGATGTGGGGCCTACTTGTTAGTGACTCATATTTTTATTTTCTTGATTTTATTTATAAAAACAGAGGCGATCCCACATGTCATAAACTCATTATTTATTAACTAATGATTAAACCTATTTTTATTTTTAATTAACTAACGGTTGGGGTCCACATGTGAGTCTCTCGGTTTTTAAAACATGTTTTAAAAGCGGATACAGTGGGTGGTCTTACATGTTAGTGACTCATATACTAAACATGTTTTATTATATTTTTGAATAAGTTTTTAGCCGGTCACACATGTCATCGATTAGTTTCACTTAACCCCTGTCATTAGTGTTAAGCTAATACTCATCCCAAGTGGGATCCACTGTTAGCGAGAGAAAATAGATAGGAGCAAAGTTGTGCATGGCCGAGTGCCATGGTGAGCTCGTCGGTGGCGAAAAACACAATGTCTTGGCTTGGGGATGGGCAAAATGGGTTCCCCTCTCGACCGCGATCCCACTATCTGGTGGTGGAGGCCGGTGAGGTGGATGGAGATGGCGCCGGAGTGCTTCGGGTCCTAAACGGCTTTCACACATGGAGCATATCAGCGGCGAAAGAGGATGCGCATTGGGTCTAGGGGGCAACAACGATGCTACTGTCAGTGGCTCATGGACCAATGGTCACCGAAGCAACGACGACACCATCTCTCGTGGCGGTGCCATAGGCTGCTACGAGGTACTCTATGCTAATCTAGTTAATCCACTAATCTAATGTGCACAATAACTCTAGGGGGGCTACTAGAAGCTCGCCAATGTCCTTGGTGGTGTCGGGGGATGGCCAGAGAAGCTTATCGACGTTGAACAGGGGCGACACAGAGGAGGCTCTTGATGCCAGCACTCTACGATGATGGAGGTGCTACAAAAGGGTGTGCATTAGCTCTTGGGTAGGATGATGGTGATGTAAATGAGACGAATCAGACATGGACTCACCGGAGTGGCGGTGAACAAAAACGGAGTCGACGACGGTCAGATTTGGGGAAGAAGCTCGATTTTAGTTATTCCCTGATCTTGGGTCCACATTAAGCAAGGAAGAACCATTTGTGGAGTATGGAACATGATATGATGCGGTTATGTGAGGTTCAAGCTCACCAGAGCGTTGGGAACTGAAGGATCTAGACCCGCAATTATGAGTTAATGGAGTGTTTTCGTGATTAATGACAAATCTAATTGTGAGACTAATATTTCTATTACTATATCTAGTGTGTAGTCTCATTTGGATATAAAGGTGAAATTCAACCGAGGTATGCATTCGACTTATACTCTTATATATTGTTGCATTCCTCAGATCCAAAATATAAGAAGAACTCAACCATAAGTTTAATTCGAATATGTGCATATGTGATACTCCGAAAAATAAATAATATTAATAATCGCGTCTTAAGGGTCGGAGAGTAACTAAATAAATAGTGGCTATAATTAATTAATTATTAACCTCTTAAGGGCCTGGGTGTAATTAAATAAAAAGAATTCATGAAAAAAATAGTATTTTCGGAATTTTTAGAGCTATATAAATAGTTTTTTTGGGTTTTCTAGAAACCCTATTAGCCTTTTTTGTTTCATCCAGCCGCCTCCACATTGTTTCCCCGCTTGACCATCGCTTTTCTTTTCTGCGTTGCCGCCGTCCCAACCAATCATGTTGTCTTTGCCGTAGGCGTTCTCGCCGAGTTGGGCACCCAAGCAAGCGCTGCTGTTGGCGGCTGCGTGGAGCTGCTGCGCGTCTTTGCGGCCGATCGATCTTCGCCGGCCGCTTTGTCTTTGTGCGCCCATTTCAGCCGCGTGAAGACCCGCCGTGATCTTTGCTGACCAAATCGTCGCGTCTGCATGCGCGTGCGCGCCGCCGCTGCCGCCGCTGTCCCGTCGTCGCCATCGCCATTGTTTTCTTTTACGCTTGCGGCTGCTTTGCTTTGCTTTGATTTTTCTCTCGCGTGGATCGCCGCCGCCGTCCTCGTGTCTTCTTTGCCGTTGGATCGGCCGAGCTAACTGGTTGTGTGCCGGCCTTCGCGCTTACTTGCTCTTTGTTGGCCGCCGCCAAGATCGCTAGTTTTCCTGCCGTGTCTTTGCTCTGTGGCGCTTGTGGCGTGGAGTGAACCACCAAGCTTCTTTGTGCCGTCAATCTGCGTAGAGAGATCGCGCTGTGTGCCGATCGCCGCCGAGACGGCCACAGGCGCGTGGAGGTGTGTTCACGTGGCTAATTTTGGTGATTAGCTAATCATGCATGATTACGTATACAAGTATACATGTTTGTCTAGTAACTCAGAGTCAACCGAGTTGGTGCTGCATGCTTCTTTTATACATGTTTCTTTGGGGTATTAATGGAGAGGGAAGAGGTAGCATGTTTGTAAGGGAAATTATTAACATGTTTTAGTCGGGAAGAAATCGAACAATAGATTGGTTTAGCCTGCTGTTTTGTTGTACAATTTATTCGGGTATTTTAATGGCAAATTTTGGAAATGTCATCTACCAGTTAATTGTAGATAATTTCGATATCTTTCTATAGCATATTGAATCATGTCAATCGGACAAGTATAACTTGAGTTATGTTTTTCGGAAGACCGCTGTTTTTACTGTTGTCGTTATTCAGCGCTGTTTTGGTAGACTGTAGATTAAAAATAGCAAACAGATTAATTAGAGTTTTGAACTACATGAAAGTTGTAGATAATTGTCCAACGGTTCTGTAGGATCTGAGAACGCGCATTTTGGTTGAGTAGAACAAAAGTTATGAATTTAGTAAGACTGCTGTTCCGAAGTGGACAGATCTGTTTTCCGGTTTAAATACGGAGGGTTAGATGATTTAATTAGAAGTCTTCGTAATCTAAGAAAAGGTGGATAATTTTATAAAGAATCCAGAATGGGGTGGTTTGTGGTGATCGGACTTTCGAGTCAAAAGTTACGCTCTTTTTAGTAACCGGTCAGCTATAGGTAACTAGTCGGTACCGGCGTAACGTGTGATATTTGGGGACGTGTAGGGGCGTTGTATATTGATTGTTATTCTTATGATATTGTAGCTTGTATTGAGATGTGTGTATTTAATATAGGAGAGGCGTCGTGCTTGTTGCCGTCTTCTAATCAGATCGTGCGTCGCAACTAGTAAAGGCAAGTGCATTGTAGACAGCGATCAATGATCGATCACTGTTTTCTTTATCTTCTATTACCATTATTGTTGTGCTTTTATTTTGTTTAATTGCAAGCAATGGAATGGTATGGATTTATATTGTTAATGGACATGATGAAAAGTTGGATATGATGTTTATGATGGAGTTTTGCATATTTTGCATACATAAGCATCATTGCATAAGAGAAGGTGATCATGATTGATCACAACTCCACGGGAGTGGAGGAGGTCCCCGATCCTTTTGGAGGAACGGGCTTGAGAGTGAATGTTGTCGCGAGCATTCACTCACGCTATCTGATATCTGTGAAAGAAGTGCATGTGGACATGTAGGATAGATTTGCATTGGTACATGAGATTAATGGTTGTGATTCAAAGAGAATATAAGCGCATGAGAATATTAATGGAAGTACGTGATGATAATGAAGTTATTGAATCTTTGTTGGTTTATTATTGTTCGTTGTATATGATGTGTTTCTTTGAGTCGTGGACTCACCCTTGCTCTATTGTTGTCTTTAGGTGATCTTGAGGATGCCGTAATTGAGAGCGAGTAGAGCACATGGACAATACGATCATTCGCCATAATAATCTTTTCATTCAATTGGATTACTCTTGGACATGTTAGAGGTTGAATAAAATTTAGGACATCGTTTGGACTAGACTATTTGCTTTATTAATTTGGATTCATTGGTTGATATCATTTTGGATTATTTATCTGGTTATAATTCCCACTGCTTAATTATTATCGTTTGAACCATAATTATGCATGTCCTTCTTGTGGTCCATTGGTATGATTATCATTGTCTCCTTGCTGTAATTTTTATAGTGTGTCGATAATTATTAGTTTAAAGAGTAGTGTGGTGGCATTCTAGGCTCAGTGTTGGGCTGGGGTGTTACAGTTGGTATCAGAGCGGGCTTTAGGTCCATGGTGAATAGATTAACAACATAGGCAAACTAAAATTGTTAAAATTGGTTTTAGTTTAGTAAATCAACTAAAATCTGCTAATGGTTAACTAACCTAAAATTTGACACACTAGCGCACAGTAGGTTAGAGAGAGGTACGAATATAGTTTTACGCTTCCGTTATGTTGTTTATTGATGTATGACTTGATTTTTGACCTTTGAACTTATTATATAATGTTGATTGTGATTGATAGCTATGTCGTGGGATAGATGACGTGGTCGTGGTGGCCACGATGCGTGGAGGTCGGGGCATGGCGTGGTTCTGTGGGGCCCCTCCCGAGGCGATTGAGATCGTGGTTGTGTACAGGTTTTACGAGTTACACCACCATTCGTGGTATGGGAATAGAGAGGTAGCTACTTTGATTACAGTAGTTATAGGTATTGTGTGTGAGTTTCTTTATAAAAGTTGTTCTCTTCCTTGAGTTTGAATTTTGGGCAATTCTGGTTATAGTTGCGGTTGATGAATTTGCCTTGAGATAGTGGTTACAATACAGCGGGTGATATTTCATTGGTCTCCGTTGGTTCCATAAAGCCATTACTTGTTCTCATGACTGCTGATCTATTGTTGCTTTGTGTGAACATCGGTTAACAGCAAGATTGATCTTTTCGTGGGAGTTCCGCCCTTCCTATTGGAAAATATGACTTATTTATTCACTTGGTATTCTGGATACTGAAAGTTCTCTATTGCAAGTTCTTTAACATGTGAAAACTTTGGCTTTATGTATTTCTTTTGGATTATTTCGAGTGCTGAAGTTTAATGCCTATTTTTTTTCTGAAAAGAGTTAAAATCCTTTTGTGTTGACTTGTTATGTTTAAGCTAGAGGTGGTAAACATAGAAGTTCATTGATAAGGTATGAGTATCAGGTCGGATCTGTAGCGTGATGCATGATTGGTCTTAACCCAAATCCTTAGAATTGACTTTGATTAATTTGATATTGTCATAGAGTAATTACGAGTTGAGTAGTGACTAAGAGTATGTCCATACCTAATTGGAGTCATAAGAGTTATTAAGAAGTATGGAACGTTGATGAACTGGCTTGGACATTAAAATGGATTAGTTTGTTGAATTTATTGGATTTGGTACCAATGGATTAATCTAATTGTGTGTAAAGGGAAACTTGAGGAGATGCTAGGTTATTGCCTTAATAGATATTATTTGTGGTGTTATCGTTACTGTAGACACTTGGTGATCATATTTGGTTGATAGGTTTACATATACCTTAGTATGATTAATTATTGGAATTGTGTACAAAAGGTTGAAGGGATTGAATACCAGTGGATCTAGAATTTCTGGAGGAGTTCTGGATAGTTCTTCTTTATAGAATGACACGATGAATTTGATTATAGTGTTGTTGAGACTTTTGATCGAGAGAAGATTTTGACTTTTGAAGTTTTAGGGTGATTTTGTTGAAAACTAAATGTGAGGAGGAACAACTGAATATGTGTTGGTAAATATTCAAGTGATTCGCAAATGAAAATAGGTAGCAGCTAGACATCATAAGAAAGCTAGTTGATAACAACAATGGTTGGAGTGCAATTCTTTGAGTGTTAAAGTTTGGTGTCGAACATCACTAAGAGTTGGTGGTGTGATTTAATAGGTGGCTTATACCTAGACAATTGTGGAATAGTCAGACAATAGCATATCCGTGATGAAAGGGTTTTGATAAAACCTTTTAATTTGTGTAGTGGATTCCTTCTAATATAAAGTAGTTGTTGTAGTGAGGTTGTATGGTTTTGGTGAACTTTTCGGGGCTTATTAATGGAAGAGTTGACGATAATGAATCATGTTAAGAGTGTAATATTCTTAATGTTAGTGAGATTATGCTGTAAGGGATTGTGGCCGTGTGGTGATGATTCTTTTAGAAAAGAGTAATTTGATCGCCTTTAAGTAATATCGTTTAAATGAAAAGTTTGGAGTTTTGAATTCATGAACTTTTGGAGTTCATGATTTATTTGGTAGATGAAATTGGTTTGAGCAAGTGACGAGTCGGAAAGCTTTATTGGTTCTTAAGTGATTAATGTGATTTGGTCTTTTAAAAAAAATCTTTTATTTGTCTCTTCTTTTGAGAAAGGAATAGTCGATTTGTTTTACAAAACCTTAAAGAGTGTATATTGGGGCTGGTTAATAGTGGTCAAGTATATGATGTTGTGAGACCCTGGGTTGCAAGTTAATTGAGGAACATTAGAGGATGAATTCATTTCATGATATAAATCTCATAGAGAATTGGATCTAAAAGTAATTATGGTCGTTGGGACAAAACTGATTATATTGTTACAATTAGTAGAACCTATAGTGAATAGTGATCCAAGAATATTTGTTCATGATGGTGGAGTATTGGATTTATCGAATAGTTGGGATATTGTGATGGTATACTTTGCAAGGTTATGTAGGTGAAATGGAATGGTGTGGTTTATTGAGGGTCCAATATTAGTGAAGTAAATCGTTTTGGGCAGTCAATTGATTAGTGATGATGGTTGATATTAATGATTGAGGATATTGTTTGGATTGTGGGAATTCTAGACAGTGAATATGCGGATTTCTATCAAGTATACCAGAAGTCACTTTAGGAGTCCTGGCTGTTGAAATTGAGCATGTGTTTTATGCTAGAACCTTGGTTGCCCAATGATCATGTGTAGAAGTAGTAGAACAAAAGTGGATTCCAAATAGTATGATGATCGTTGATAGAATCCCTTGGTTTTAAATCAGTGTGTGTGTGTAGAGAATTTCAAGTTGATTATCCTTAAAAGATTGAGGTGATGTGATTGTGGGTGTAGATTTTATTTGAGGTGTTGGGAATCATTTGTCAAAATAGTTTCTTGGGTAGCGGAGGGGACTATAGTATCTTTTTATGGGTTAGTAGAGTCTCTCTAAATGGGCGCGGGTGTTGCTCTCAGGTTGAGCATCGCTTTGAGATTACCAGTTAAGAGGAATGAGTTAGTGTGATGATTTGAAATCCTATGATTTGAGAGAGTTTATTCCTAAAAGAAAAAAATTGAGAAAAAAAAAATTTTGATTCCTCGGGTAGTGAAATGCCCCCTTGATTCTTGTTTGAGCCGTGTGTTTATGACAGAGGTCATTTACAATTTGAGTTGGCTTTACGTTGGCATGTGATTCTTTCTAATTTAGAAAAAAAAAGTGATTGATTTTGGCATTCGAATGTTTTCTCTTTTGGCTTACGTGGTGTTTATTTGCAAACAGCCTATTTGGAAAATGGAAGTGGTTCTTGTGATGAATCTTTGATTTTGGATTTGACTATTCTGATGGGGAGTTGGTAACGCGTGATTGCGATGAGAATCCTTTGTTTTCAGTTGGGTTCTATTTATAAAAGAGTTTGCTTGAAACTAGTTTGGTTGTGCGTTCCTGGTTAAAGGAGGTACTCCTTGCAAACGTGAAGTGGTTGATTGGGAGACAGGACAGGAGTTCAGTGTGCTATGTACAGATTGTGTGGTTTGGTACCAAAACGAAGTTTGGCCCAAGTTACATTAGTTTGTTTCTGGAAGTTGTGGAGATTTTTGGAAGAAAGGGTATCGTTAGGACCGTCTCGTGTCCATGCGCAGGGCACACAACATTTTGTATAGCCCGATGTCAAGGTAGTATTTGAGAGATCAGGATTACAAGGTTTTCTTAGAGCCGTTGACCACCAAGTAAGACCGTACCTTCGACTTCTGTCAGTTGAGTGTACCGAAAAATGACGAGATGAATGCTGAGGCACAAGACGTTGGTTTACGTCAAGGTGTTGTGGACGCGTCAGTCTGAGAGAGAGGCGACTTGGGAGTTGGAGTCTCGCATGCGCGAGCAATACCCGGAGTTGTTCACGTCGGGTACGTGTTATTTTGTTGTTTATTTCAGCTGTGCAGTTTTTCTTTGAGTAGAATGGTGATGTAGAATTCGGGGTCGAATTCTGTTAAGGGGGGTAGAATGTGATACTCCGAAAAATAAATAATATTAATAATCGCGTCTTAAGGGTCGGAGAGTAACTAAATAAATAGTGGCTATAATTAATTAATTATTAACCTCTTAAGGGCACAGGTGTAATTAAATAAAAGAATTCATGAAAAAATAGTATTTTCGGAATTTTTAGAGCTATATAAATAGTTTTTTTGGGTTTTCTAGAAACCCTATTAGCCTTTTTTGTTTCATCCAGCCGCCTCCACATTGTTTCCCGCCCACCATTGCTTTTTTTTCTGCGTTGCCGCCGTCCCAACCAATCATTGTCTTTGCCGTAGAAGCGTTCTGCCGAGTTGGGCACCCAAGCAAACTGCCTGCTGTTGGCGCTGCGTGGGGCTACTGCGCGTCGGCCGCGGCCGATCGATCTTCTTGCCGCTTTTCTTGTGTCGCCCATTTCGGCCGCGTGAAGACCCGGCCGCGATCTGCTGCGACCAAATCGTCGCTCTGCATGCGTGCGCATCGCCGCCGCCGTGCCGCCGCCGTCCTGTGCCGCCTCTGCCATTTGTTTTCTTTTACGCTTGCGGCGTTGCTTTGCTTTCTTGATTTTTCTCGCGTGGCGTGGATCGCCGCATTGCCGTCCCTGTGTCGCTTCGCCGTTGGATCGGCCTAACTTCTTGTTGTGTCTTGCTGGCTTCTTCGCGCTTACTTGCTCTTTGTCTGGCCGCCAAGATCGCTAGTTTTTCGCCGTGTCCGCCTCGTGGCGCCGCGTGGAGGTGAACCACCAAGCTTCTTTGTGCCGATCAATCGCGCAGAGATCTGCTGCTGTGCCGATCGCCGCCGAGACGCCACAGGGCGCGTGGAGGTGTGTTCACGTGGCTAATTTTGGTGATTAGCTAATCATGCACCGTATTACGTATACAAGTATACATGTTTGTCTAGTAACTCAGAGTCAACCGAGTTGGTGCTGCATGCTTCTTTTATACATGTTTCTTTGGGGTATTAATGGAGAGGGAAGAGGTAGCATGTTTGTAAGGGAAATTATTAACATGTTTTAGTCGGGAAGAAATCGAACAATAGATTGGTTTAGCTTTGCTGTTTTGTTGTACAATTTATTCGGTATTTTAATGGCAAATTTTGGAAATGTCATCTACCAGTTAATTGTAGATAATTTCGATATCTTTCTATAGCATATTGAATCATGTCAATCGGACAAGTATAACTTGAGTTATGTTTTTCGGAAGACCGCTGTTTTTACTGTTGTCGTTATTCAGCGCTGTTTTGGTAGACTGTAGATTAAAAATAGCAAACAGATTAATTAGAGTTTTTGAACTACATGAAAGTTGTAGATAATTGTCCAACGGTTCTGTAGGATCTGAGAACGCGCATTTTGGTTGAGTAGAACAAAAGTTATGAATTTAGTAAGACTGCTGTTCCGAAGTGGACAGATCTGTTTTCCGGTTTAAATACGGAGGGTTAGATGATTTAATTAGAAGTCTTCGTAATCTAAGAAAAGGTGGATAATTTTATAAAGAATCCAGAATGGGGTGGTTTGTGGTGATCGGACTTTCGAGTCAAAAGTTACGCTCTTTTTAGTAACCGGTCAGCTATAGGTAACTAGTCGGTACCGGCGTAACGTGTGATATTTGGGGACGTGTAGGGGCGTTGTATATTGATTGTTATTCTTATGATATTGTAGCTTGTATTGAGATGTGTGTATTTAATATAGGAGAGGCGTCGTGCTTGTTGCCGTCTTCTAATCAGATCGTGCGTCGCAACTAGTAAAGGCAAGTGCATTGTAGAGACGATCAATGATCGATCACTGTTTTCTTTATCTTCTATTACCATTATTGTTGTGCTTTTATTTTGTTTAATTGCAAGCAATGGAATGGTATGGATTTATATTGTTAATGGACATGATGAAAAGTTGGATATGATGTTTATGATGGAGTTTTGCATATTTTGCATACATAAGCATCATTGCATAAGAGAAGGTGATCATGATTGATCACAACTCCCGCGAGTGGAGGAGGTCCCGATCCTTTTGGAGGAGCGGGCTTGAGAGTGAATGTTGTCATGAGCATTCACTCACGCTATCCGCGATATCTGTGAAAGAAGTGCATGTGGACATGTAGGATAGATTTGCATTGGTACATGAGATTAATGGTTGTGATTCAAAGAGAATATAACTGCATGAGAATATTAATGGAAGTACCTGTGATGATAATGAAGTTATTGAATGCTGTTGGTTTATTATTGTTCGTTGTATATGATGTGTTTGCTGAGTCGTGGACTCACCCTTGCTCTATTGTTGTCTTTAGGTGATCTTCGAGGATGCCGTAATTGAGAGCGAGTAGAGCACATGGACAATACATGATCATTCGCCATAATAATCTTTTCATTCAATTGGATTACTCTTGGACATGTTAGAGGTTGAATAAAATTTAGGACATCGTTTGGACTAGACTATTTGCTTTATTAATTTGGATTCATTGGTTGATATCATTTTGGATTATTTATCTGGTTATAATTCCCACTGCTTAATTATTATCGTTTGAACCATAATTATGCATGTCCTTCTTGTGGTCCATTGGTATGATTATCATTGTCTCCTTGCTGTAATTTTTATAGTGTGTCGATAATTATTAGTTTAAAGAGTAGTGTGGTGGCATTCTAGGCTCAGTGTTGGGCTGGGGTGTTACAGCATATGTTTCTATTACACATTTGTGTATGCACACATTTAGGGGAGTTTATTCAATATTTTGTGGTTTCATTAGTATTGATCCATATTCCGTTTTCCATATATATTTGGGATCTTTACTTTGAAACACATCCGTTTGAGTATACAAAACTTATGTAGTTCTTGTATACTCATGTTTTGAGTATATAGAACTTGTGTAGTTCTTGCATACTCATATCGTGAGTATATGTAACTTGTGTAGTTCATATATACTCACGTTGTGTTACTTTTATCTACATTCATTTTAATGTGCGATTACAGTGGTTATCATCAATTACCAAAGAGGGAAAGATTGAAGTATCTTGTCCCACCATTATGACTTAATGGTATGATGTGGTAATTAATGATAATAATATTGTAGAACTAACATTTTTCATGAGTTAGATGAATAGGTTATGTTCCAGGATGGTGAAGACTTGGGATGACATCATGAGTTGATTGTCATCAAGTCAAGGTGTGAGTGAAGGATGCATCATGTGTTGATGCATATGAAGAGCTTGAAGAAATGAGAATCATCGTGTGTCGATGATGTTCAAAGAATAGACCCATCATGTGTTGATGGAGGTCTAATGAAGGATGCATCATGCGCTGATGCATATCAAGACTTGGAGTAAAGGATGCATCATGCGTTGATGCACATCAAGTCAAGAGAAGACTCATCATGTGTTGATGGAGGTCAAGTGAAAGAATGCATCATGTGTTGATGCATGTCAAGACTCGGGATGAAGAAATCATCATGTGTTGATGTTGTTGAAGACAAGATCCCGAAATGAAGAAGATCATCATGTGTTGATGATTATCAAAGTCAAGTACCCGGACTTGAAGTGTTGATGTGCGTCATCAAGCTTCAAGAAGATGCAAGGCAAAGGTATGACTAGCTAGGGCTAAGGATGTGTTCCTAGTTTTTTTACCAGTCTTGGTGTTTGGTTGGAAGACCGGATTGCTAGTATAGGTTGTCGTACTATTAAGAGGGGTCTTGACTAGTAGCATGAGTTAGGCATGTGTTGATAGCTCATTGTGTTTGTTGTAGCTCATCTATGCATGGAGCTATTATTTGCGAATGTGTTTTGCAAATAGCTGAGGCTCATGCATTTAATCTTTGTAGCATGAGACTATAGTTTGCAAATGTGTTTTGCAAATGGTTGAAGTCCATGCACCTTAGCCTTGTGGCATGATGCTGTTTTTTGCGAATGTGTTTTGTAAATAGTTGATGCTCATATTTGATTTCTTGTAGCATGTGACTTAAGTTTGCAAATGTGTTTTGCAAATGGTGTAAGTCCATGTACCTTATTCCTTGTGGTGAGTATTCTAAAAGTTGGCAAATGTGTTTTGCAACTTGCTGAGAATATCATCTTTAAACCTTGTTGGACTTGCACTCAAATGGGCGAATGTGTTTTGCTATTTGAGCGAAGTGAAAAGTGCGAGGTCTCATTGAGTCCGCGATCGACCGCCGAGGGTCATCTGGTCAGCGGTGGCATATCGGTCAGACTGCCATGTGTTGGGCGGTCCGACCGATTTCCCCTTGAATTGAATTTATGTGTGGAAGTACCGCCCTTGATAAAATGGTACTACCGGAGAGCGGAACTACTGGAGTTCTCGCGGTACGTTTTTTTTCCAGAGAAGCACCTTCTTGGATTGTGCTGATTTTCCTTGGGCGGTTTGACCTCCCAACCTTGGCGGTCTGACCGATTTTCCTTGGGCGGTTTGACCTCCCAACCGGCCGTGAGTCCAACGGCTAGTTTTATAGCCGTTGGCGCATGGGCAGTCCGACCGGCCATTAGTTGGCGGTCAGA
This sequence comes from Hsuehochloa calcarea, assembly GCA_036346395.1. Classification (NCBI taxonomy): domain Eukaryota; kingdom Viridiplantae; phylum Streptophyta; class Magnoliopsida; order Poales; family Poaceae; genus Hsuehochloa; species Hsuehochloa calcarea. Next base: position 29,169,911 of record CM070615.1, read on the forward strand.
CCGGTCCTGCACTGATTCGAGGAATCTTTCCTCCAACGGCTAGTTTTTGGGTGTGGGCTATAAATAGTCACCTTGGCTGGTTGGAGAAGGTTCTTACTGCCATTGCAAAGGTTTCTAGTGCCGTGAGACATTCTTTTGAGCTAAGAGCAAACCATCTCTTCTCTTTTGTGCATGTGTTGCACTTAGTGAGATTTGAGAGTAAATCCTAAGTGCATGTGTTGCCTTAGGTAGTGGATTGTGTATCCACTGAGCTTAGACACTTGATTAGTTCAAGTGAAAGTTGAGTCTTGTTACTCTTGGTGTTTGCCGACACCTAGACGGCGTGGAGTCGTCGTGCCCGGTGATCTTCTCAAGAAGCTTATGAGAAGGCCCGGCGTGTTGTGAGTGGTTTGGTGCTCGTCATCTCCGGAGTGGAGGAAGATCAACCCTAGTGGAGCGAGGTGTTGGTTCGTGTTCGAACCGGTCCAAGTGGTTGGACTTACACCGGAGGTGTTGGCTTAATTAGTGGAGCCGGTCCAACAAGGTTGGGCTTACCTCAACGTTGATTAGGGAAGACCGGCAAGTCTCCAAACACAACGGTAAAACATAATCGTGTCATCTTGGTTTGTGCTTTACTTGAGCAATTTACATTCTTACTTTAATTGCTTATATATCTTTGTATGTTTGCTCTCATTCAATTGTATTCATATTGTTGGTGCACTTAGGGGAGCCTAGTTGATTTAGGTTTTAATTGTGCAAAACTATTTTGTTATTAGCTTCCGCAATATTAATTGGTTTTAGCCGAAAGAATTTTTAAAACCACCTATTCACCCCCTCTAGTCGGCCTCCTCGATCTTACAGGAACGCAGAGGTTTGAATCGGGGTGTGCACTAGAGACGAAGAAGATGACGACATGATCATGCTACGGGGTTCCCAGAGCTACATCAAGCAAGGAAAGAGTATCAATGTGGTAAGGGGCGCATGGTGACACAAGTAGCGAGGGTAAGGAAGCTCACCAAAGACGTCGACGGTGTAGAGCTTGCTCACCGGTGACGAGATCGACGCTATCGTTCTCCACGATTTAGGGAGCTAGAAGCTCAAAGAAAGCGTGAGATGGAATGAGGGACAAGCTTGGGACAAGATGATGTGCACGAATGCTTAAGTAGCAATGAGATATGCGCAAGATGGGCGGCGAGAAAACGTGGCCGTGACGAGCACATTGGCGCACCGGCATACATGCGCGAGGTGGAAGAAGGGTTCCGACATGTGGGCCTGGTGTGTTAGTTAGAGGGACACACGGGGTGCTGGTGTCGGCTGGAGTTGGCGTGAAGGAGTGGGCTGGTGCAGATTCAGCCCAACGGCTCGGCAGGAATTCAAACCAGATTTCAAATTTTCAAACTGGCTGATTGTTGTTCTAATTTCTAAACAAAGCAAACGGGCTCCAAAAAATATGAAGATTTTTGTGGAGTCTTCTAACACATTATGGTTCTTGGTGTAAAATTTTTAGGATTTTATCTATTCTGTGATTTTCTCTTAAACTCTCTCAATTTTATCTATTCTGTGATTTTATCTAAAACTCTCTCAATTTGTTGTTTTCATAAAAATGAATAGTTGCTTTTAATGAAAATTTCCTAAACATTCTCAAATAAATTTTCCCACATATAAACATGCTCAAATTTATTCTCCCATTTATTTTCATTATACTTCCCCAAAGTTAGGATTTTTTTGGATATTACAGACCTTACAAAGAATCGTGTCCCTGAGATTCGATTTGTTCGATAAAGAAATATGGAAATTCAGCTCTAAGATGATCTTCTCGCTCCAACATTACCTCGTCTTCCGTGTGGTTGGTGAAGGGATATGGGTAGGCTACGGTAGCCGGCAATTCAAAAATTATACCACGTAAACCAAGATGCTAGGCAAGCAAGAGATCACTAATAGTTACCACTAGACGCGCAATGCAGCGGAATAGTTGGAGCAGCCTGGTCCAACGAAGAGCGCATTGATGTAGTGGTTGTAGTTGATCATCTGATGTAGTTAATCATTCAACGTAGTCGATCGTCCAATGTAGTCGTCGCCGATCGTCTCCTCTAGCAGCCGATCGCTTTCCTTGTAATGTCACGGATCGTCCTCGAGCGCAACAGCAACCACAGTAGTGCCTCTACGGTATCCACATGTCCAGGGCAAGAACACCGTATGCCAGTGTGCTAGCACCAAGTTGCACAGGAAGACTCTCTCAAGAAGATGGAGGCTAGGGTTTGGAACAACCCACGTTAACTCTTGTCGTGTGTCTCCTCTGTTACCTGTCTCTTCCCAACAGCCTCAAGTATCTCCTTAAATAGTGTCTGTGATGGATCCTATCTGAACACGTTTGACGAATCATATCCGTACTGGTTTGTTCCAACTTTGTTAAGTGTGTGACCTTGTAGGTTCATGCATAATCGGTTGTGACTCGGAAACTCCTTTCCGATCACGAGTCATCAGCGGCACCTAGCAAGATCGTAGTATTTAATCAACTTGAGCCATCTTCGTTGCATTTGGTTTAGATATGGTTGCGTGAAGAAATACTTCAAACTCTTGCGATCGATATAAATTGTACCGATTGCTAATGAGGTAATGCCTTCAGATCTTGAGAGCATGAACTACATCCGCCAACAACAAGTCATGAATTGGATAATTTGCTTCATGATGTCGTAATTGACGTGAATCATAGGCCACTACTATGCCTTTTTGTATCAGCACATAACCGAGGCCGTGACGAGATGCATCGCAATACTCAACGAAGCTTTTATGTATGTCAAGCTGATGCGAGCATCTTCTTCAGTTCTTGAAAGCTATCTTCGCATATCGTTGGCTCATTCAAATTTCTTCTTTTTAAGAAGTTGAGTCATTGGTCTTATGATCTTAGAGAAGTTCTTGATGAACCGGCGATGAGATCCGGCTAGACCAAGAAAGCTTTAGACTTCGGGAACAGTGTGTGATGTTCCCAAGCTAGCAGATCACGTATTTTGCTCGGATCCATAGCCACACCTCCTTTAGAAAGAACATGGCCTAGGAAGCCGACTTTCTTTATCCAAAACTCACACTTGCTGAATTTTTCATACTATTGGTGCTCGTGCAGTTTGTTGAGCACGATACGCAAGTGTTGCTCGTGTTTCTCCGTACTCTTGGAATAGATAAGAATGCCATCGATGAAGACCGCCACAAAATGATCCAAATACTCTATAAAAATCTTATTCATAATATTCATGAAACTTGCGAAAGCATTGGTGAGTCCAAAAGACATTACGAGTGTACTCGTACAGGCCGTAACGGGTGGTGAATGCGGACTTGGAATGTCTTCCGGCTTGATCTTGAGTTCAAAATAAACAAACCTCATATCAATCTTGGAGAAGACGCATGCACCATTCATCTGGTCAAACAAATTATCAATCATCGAAAAAGGATAGTTATTCTTGATAGTGACTTCATTTAAAGAACGGTAGTCGACGCAAATCCTCAAACTGTTGTCTTTTTTCTTCACGAACAACATTGGGCTTCCTCACGGTGACGACCTAGGACAGATGAATCCCTTGTCCAATTTCTCTTTAAATTCTTTGAATTCGACCAACTCATCATAGACCATTCGATATAGTCGCTTGGATATAGGTGTTGTCTTGGGTAGCAAATCGATGACAAACTCTATGTCACGGTCCGACGGCATACCCGACAATTCATTTGGAAACATCTCGGGATATTCACATATCACAGGCACTTGACTAAGCTCTAGAATTGAGATAGAGTTGATCGTGGGTTGCTGCGATGGAGCAATATATGCGGAGGAGAAAATGACTTGTTCTTTGTCAGAGTTGGCAAGAGAAACGATCTGGTTTGTGCAATCGATAAACCCTTTGTCTAGACAACCAATCCATCCCAAAAATCACATATAACCCATGCGTGTCTATCATAATGAGGTTAGCTTTGAATCATATCCCATTGATCTCAATTTGGACGTCAAAGCATCCAAGTTTTGCCCTCATGATAAACCCAGTTGAGTGAACTAGCATAATACTTTCTAGGATATAGTTTTCAGCTCTTGTTGTGTGGTAATTTTTTTAGATATGAATGAATGAGAAGCTTTGAAATTAAGTAATACCAATGTAGGTTCTGAATGCACGAGAATTGTACCCATCACCACATCGGGTGCTGCATTGGTCTCCTCGGCGGTCGTATGGTTCAGACGAGTGCGCCCAAAGCCTTGCGTCGGTTTGAGGGATTGCTATCCTCCTTGACCTCGTGCGAGGGCCTGGGTTCACTGCTGGACGCCTTGGGGTTGAGAATGAGGTGTCGGGAGTCGCTTTCGTGGGCAATTCGGCGAGTAATGCCAGTGCCCTCTGCAATTGTAGCAAGTGACGATTGCTGCCTGGTTTTGGCTTTGGGCGACGGCCTTCAACGGTTATATGGCTGAACAGTGGCTTGCTGCGGGCAGGGCCCTTGTGCTTGATACCTCAAAGGTGGTGGTGCTCAAGGACGTAGGTTTGGGATTAAAGTTTTGTTATTTGTTTCCCCAGCGTGGAGACGTAGCCAAGGATGTGGCGTAAGATGAACACAATGCCAGAGGCGCGATGTATACCACAATGGAGATCAGCCAGGTGTCTTGACGGTGTGGCGCAAGCCAAGCCAGGCAACGGTGTCGCGACGTGCTAGGGTAATATGTTTTTTTACCGACTAAGTTTGTTATGTCTTCTGTTGAAACTACTTGTATTGATGTCGTACCAAGCAACATTCACATAACTGCCCTCAAATCACGGCAACGACTCAACAAGTCTTCAGATAACGTGGGGAGCCTAACAAAATGCAGAATAAGCAGCAGCATACTCATCTTTTCTTGCACCCTCTCTGTATCAGAACTCGATCAGGCATCGTGCCAAAGCCAAGGTTGTGTTGTAGGCTGAGGAGCTGAGCACGATAATACATGTGGAGGCACGACGCGGGTTAGCATGGACCTCAATAACAACGGCTAGATGTGCTATAGTAATATAATTTTTTATCCGTAACAAAGCACGGACACTCAACTAGCATTTAGTATTTAGTAATTGTTGTTCCCATCTAGCCTCGCCTACCATGTGTCAACCAATAAAATTAACTCCATCCCAATAAAACTCCACCATGGATCCGGTCTCACTCTCTCTTCAACGTTCCATGACATCTCCAAGTAATTTTTATTCCTAACCAGCCTCACCTATCAACCGCTAAAATTAACTCCATCCCAATATACTCCGTTGTAGTTATTTTGTCACACTATCTTCTGTGTCAAGGCATGTCCAACATAGCGTTGGAGATGCCATTAGAGGCTGTGGCAGAGACAAATGATCGAAGATGGCCTAAAGGCTCCGAGAGACAAGCACGACTGCAGCATATTTCCCTAGAGTTTTCTAAAAAAGAATAGCAGCAAAGATGTCAACGCAAGACATTTCAAGACCGTTTACAAAATCCAAGGTTCTTAACTTTATTTAGATAATGATAAGAGTCTTTGCTTCTCGCATGTCACTCGCAATTGCCCGATATAATTGTTTGCTTAGAGCACGTACAATGATAAAGTGTTAGTTGCGTATAAATATTGCTACGTAGAATTTTTCTGACATGAAAGGAGAGGAGGAAGTTATCTCTTAGTGAAGAGATGGCCAAACCCATGAAACAAGAACACACATAAAAGCACAAAACACCTTTGTATGTGCTGAAATACTGTATCATCCTACATAGACAAACAACATAATACAATCTATTGTAGAAATTGTCTCTATTTTTATCTCTCGATGACAGTCATACATAGGCAACAATATAATCTATTGTAGAAATTACCTCTATTTTTATATCTCGATGACAGTCATATATAGGCAACGGTGGTCTCTACCATTTGTAGATACCGTAAAAGAGAGATGCTTTTCAATTGTTTCCAATGTGAGATGAAATTCATTTGACATGTTTAATCATACTTTGAAACCATGTAAGATCACATGGTCGGTTCTTAATTTCTTGTAGATTTGCTTTCCTATCACTAGGGGAAGTCACAGTTTGCCAAAGCACCACCAAGTGTTTGATTGGCATATAGAACCATGCTCCACTTACCGTCATATTTAGGCAACTTGCAATTTTGGGAACGTGGAAACAGCCAGACAGGACAAAAGAAAATAGCAAGTAATCAAAATTCCAGATCAACTTTTATACAAAATCACACAGAATTCAGAGCGCCCAGCTCCCATGGGTGTTCCAGAAGTCCACTATAAACAAGTTAATTGAACTTACGGCAGTACCCATGGCATCAAACAAGTGACATCCATGATCAAACACTGGCCCTCCATTGTAAATAAACCCTGTGCCTAATTCCAAAATTACAACACTTGCCCCATTACGCTGCTACACATAATCACCCAGGATCAACCGAGCAAAAAGGACGCTAATATACACCTACTGGATGAGGTACGGCGTAGGGCCGCCGCATGTAGCTGTGAATTGTCATTGAATCAACACAATAACAAACAATACAACGATAATTATGGCGAAGCTTTCGCTTGATCACTTCATGGCTTCTCCTATGGACAGCTCCAGCTCAGCTTTTCTCCTCGAGTGCCTCATGCGGGTGAAGATGGGCAGACAATATGTTCATCCATGCAGGCTGTCTAGAAGAGTTCTTCGGAGTTTAATTTGTTCCACGCCTCCTGTTTTATGCAAGTAGAGAGGATATTTAGGCCCTGTTTGATACAACTCCAGATTCTCATTTTCTATATTCTGCTCAGATTCTCTGAGAATCCACTTCTCTGAGAATCTGGAGTTGTCTGTTGAAAACGTTTGGCTCCAAAAACCATATGAGGGAGGATTAGAGGCAAATAGACCATGTCATTCCTAGGTGTAATACTTCAATTGTATTTGTGTAACTCAGTGGCATTTGCTGGTAAAAACCTTCAATTCAAATGGTATTTTCGTTTCTAAAGGTTGGATTCTCACGAGAATCTGCTGGGAGGCTGTTTCTCGTTGCTAGTTCATTTTCGAGACAGCTCCCCACGAGAAACAGAATCTAGTGGTTTTGAGAATCATGGTGTTTGGTACGGCTCCGCAAGAATCGATTGAGAAGCTAGGAGTGGAAGCTGTACCAAACAGGACCTTAGTAAAACGTTAGTGGGAAACATCAAAGGGTTATAATATAAACACAAAGACCTTGACATTCATGTACTTGGTAATATGACCACAATTATCATGGGAAAACCAATGTGAAACACAAGCTCCTTTCTTTCCATATAGAAATCGGGGAGATATCAAGTGCAATCACACTACTTGGTGCAATCATGCAATCACTTTCAGTTGAGTATGTTTATTTCCATATATATATATATATATATATATATATATATACAAGCTCATCATATAAGTTCATAGAGTGAATAGAAATATGGCAGATATCAAGTGCAATCACACTACTTGGTGCAATCATGCAATCATTTTCAGTTTGAGCACCAAAGCTAAAGTGCTAAACTGTCCAGATAATTACATCACAAACTAAATCAGTTGGTGTTTGGATGGGTGGTGATTAGGCCTAATCCCTTCGGATGATCAAGGAAATTGAACTAAAATCCCTATTCATCCGAAGGGCTTGCGTCTAATCCCTGTCAATCCAAACAAGCCCTAAGTTTGCAATGTGTCGTCCCAAGACCTCTAAGTGGACAGCCCAGCAGGCATTACTATGGTTAGCATTGATTTGGGTGTGGGCATAGCAGTTCACAGCAGCTACTTCACAGGCACCAAATGGTGGTCCAGGTTGACACAAACCAGCGTTGGAATGAACACGGGTTAAGCCCTCGTACTTTCCATGTAAGATCATCCAGGAAGCCATCTTTGGCTCCATGGACCACACAAGTAATAATGGAAAAGAATCCAAAAAGGTGACTAGTGCAAGTCAAAAGATCGCAAATATTCATATTTTAACAAACGTTCAGTGCCTCCATCTAGTGCATAATTTTTCTTAAAATGGGGAAACATGATAACGAAGAGTCCTCTTATGTACGCACTACTACGCAGCTTTTAACGTCTTCACCATGAGCTAAAGAAAAACAAGGATCAATGCCAGTATCATATTAGTGTGAAACGGGCAAACTGCTATCCGGGATATATTGACAATAATACACACCTTAAGGAGATCAAACACCTTCTCAGCAATATATTTCTGCTGAAGATTTGCACCCTTTTGTTGCACCTTATCAGGATGAATACACAAAGTTGCCTTTCTGTACACTTTTTTAACAGCAGCAGGAGTAATCAAATCAGTCAGGGATACAGGTTGCCATCCACATTCTGGCCAAAGTACCTGTTTAAAAAGAATATATTAATTAATATTAGTTTGGTAAAACCTGGAGTTTGATTGCTATTACTGGAATCTGAATGCTTAACAAAATACACTCGCAACCAAACTTCGACAGGAGGTACTATGTGTTGACCATGAACCAATGATGCATTACAAACTTAAGAAACACACACTCTACATGTAAATCACAATACCAAACTGAACAACAAAAGTCATAGATTCCAGTAGACAAGCAAAAAGACTCTGCATCTTTCTGTTTAAAAGAAAGAACAGAGAATTGACAAAAATATAAAAGAATTGCTTCGATTTTCAGAAGTTTAAGGACTCACATATTGTAAAGTTGATAGTAATGCACGCAAATTCCCTTCTTTTCCAGCAGCCCATCGCTTAATCTCAAAGTCTAGTGTTTCCGCAATTCTCTGGATTAACAGACAGCACAATTAGAACGAAATCAGGAACTAACCATTAGCAGCCAATAAAGCGCATATAAAAGGACAAATAATATGCTCGCACCGACAGGCAACCAGGGAATTGCCAGTAAGCTTATAAAAATAAATGGAGACAACCAGTATGATAGATACTGTTTACTAGAGACCATAGTACTTACATGTCTTTCTGCCTGATCTCTTTGAAGTTGCATATCCCGTTCATTCTTCTCAGCCAGAGCTTTTGCCTGGGTACACAGTAAAGTTAATAAATGGCACTACAACTATACAAGACATGCATGCATCACAATTTATTTATCATAGGAAAAAAAGAAGATTTAAAAAATATGAAACTGGAATAAACAAGCAGTTATCCTCAGTAATCTATAACAGAGAATCTATTTTAATTATTAAAATTATAGCAACATTACCGCTCGTTCACAGGTCCTTTGATGCCGTTCAAACCTAGCACGTCTTCTTTCTTCACTCTCTCCATCAATTTCTTGAAAGTCTTCAGATGATGTGGGAGCTAAAAGAACATAAATAAATCAAACAAATTAATATAACTACCATATTGCAAAATTTCAGTACTACTACTTTTGGAATGATTAGTACCTCCTCCAAATATTGCTGATAGGTCGTCTGCAATATTTGTTGTTGATGATGCTTTTCGCATAGATGCTGAAGCTGAAGTCGCTGCCCCTCTACTTTGAGTTTGAGAATCAAACATAAAATCCTAAAACATCCATAATTAGAAAAACAATAGCAACAAAAAATTACCATGAGCAAAAATTTTGCATGAATATTTTGGCAGAGTAATCACCACTGTCGGTGCCCTTTGCTTCGGTGCACTATTGGCTCGAGCACCCATACCAAAGAAGGACTCAAGATCATCTGGTTTGCTCTGTTTTTCTCTTGCTGCTGCTGCTGCTTGCCTTTCCCGAGCCTCGGCAGCTTGCCTTTCCCGAGCCTCAGAAGCAGCCCTTTCCACTGCTGCTCGTTCAGCTCTCCGCTTTGCTTCTTGCTGAGCTCTCTCCACAGCAGCTCTTTCTGCTGCAGCCCTCCTTAGCTTGAGCAGCAGCCCTCTCCTTTGCTTCAGCAGCAGCCCTCTCAGCTCGCCCTTTAGCATCCACTGCAGCCCTCTCACGTGCTTCCTGTTGAGCTCTTTGCACAGCAGCTCGCTCTGCACGCTGGCGTGCCTCCCTCTCTGCTTTTGCACGAGCTTCAGCAGCCGCTCTTTCTCGTGCTTCCTTTGTAGCCCTCTCCACAGCTTGCCTAGCCCTTTCTCTTTCTCTCTGTTGCTCAAGTTCCCGCTCCTCAAGTCTTCTTTGCTCTCTCTCCTTTTCCTCCATTTGTCTCACCTCTCGCTCCCGTTCTAGTCTTTCCTGCCTCTCTTTCTCTTCACGATCCTGGGCATACGACCTTGCTTCATCATCTTGTTCTTGCTGTTCTCTATTTCTAAGCTTTGCATCGCGCGCTCTCTCTCGTACTTCCTTTGCATGCTTGAACTTTGCCTCAGCTTTATCCATGGCTTCCTTCATAGCGGCTGCAGATGCTGCTGCTGATGAACTTAGCTCAAGTTCTTCCTCAATAAAAGGATTTGCATTGTCATAGGCAGAATTTTGAGGCTTGCCCATGGAAAAATCATCTAGTTCATCTATCGAAGAAACACCAGCATGCTTCAACGAACTTTTGTAGTGATTGTAGTTTTGACTAGACTGCCGTAGATAATCATCATCCTTTCTTTTTGCTTTTGATCCATGTGATTTCTGCTTAACTGCAAGAGGTGGTGGTGGTCTTGAAGGTGGTGAAGCACTAGTTGGCTGTGTGAAGAGAGGAATCTCAGAAACTGTAAGCCATATCTCATCTTCGGACTCATCGGATCTTGGTGACTGACCATCCATACCGTTACCACTGTATTTCTCTGAACCTGGGACACCAATGTCAACATGGACATCAGAATATCGGGCAGATTGTGACTTAGGAAATATATTTTCGAAGCTCACCACAGAAGCTTGTTGGGCTGAGTTTCTTTTGGGAAAACTTTGCACAGGGCTTGAGTCTCGGGCTTTGCTTGAGCTGTTCCTATCTTTTGGGTCATCATTCACCTCTGAGGTAAACAAAGGTTCTGATTTCGGGACCTGATTGAGAGTGCTCGAATCCTCAAATAGACCACTGTCAACAGCAGTATTGTCACGATTTTTTCCTTGAGATTTTGCAGACCTACCCAATTCATCCAAGGGATCCGTGAATATCCCAGAGGATGGATGGGCTGAAGTCAAAGTTGTTTCAAGAATAACAAAAGGGTCACTTGCCATGCTAGCAGGCTTAGATGTTGACATGGAAACCTTCTTTTCTTTAGCACCAACAGTCTCCCTAAGATTAAAAAATGAGGGAGGTTACAAAGAGAACATAATTGTAAGGAAGTTGATATGTTTAGCGCCAAAAGGCCAGTAATTCATGTAGACACAAGAGGTAAATAACTTCCTCGATTTTCCATTTGCAAAAATTCTATTAGTCCATTAAATCAAACCACAGGTCCTAAGCTTGTCTGGAAACTCAAAAGTCAAAAGGTTCTCAAACCAAAATATGGTATAAGGCCAGAAATTTGTACTTCAATGCATCTAAATTCACAAACAAAAATTGGCATCTAATATGAACAACAAAGTGCAAGAGCTACCAGTGACTGCTAAACTTACAGATAAAACTTGAGATCTACTATGAACAAAAAAGTGCAGAATGACTAGGGAGGCATTACAACATTATTATATTTACTCAACAGTTCAGCTTTAAATCCATTAAGTTTATAAATTTTCTAATAATCCATCTCAGTTGGCAAACCAAGAACAACATAATGCAAATTGGATAAAATTATGCCAACATTAATTACAGCTGCTCAATTCAATAAAATTCAGCAAACCTCTCATTATAAGCTGCTGCTCTGTACCTCCAAAAACAATTGGACACAATCTATCTCCCTATAAGTTTCAATTTCATTTATGCCAACTGATTCTACATAACAAAAATACCCAAACAAGCCTAACATACACTGATACACTACAAAGTACACAACGAATAATATACCATTTTTTTCTCAATTCAATCAAACTTGTGTTCCCTACGAGCCTAGCACATCTATAAGTCTACGATCAATCTAAATTACCTACTACATTAAACCGAACATATGGTACATCATCTACATAATGCATATGGAGGCCCAAACAAAGCACAACATATTGTCTGAGAAGATAAGCTAACATCAGTATTGGATACCTTCTAAATATGCTGGACATATTTCTACTATAAGTTATCTAAATCACCATAAAGTCAGGCCTATCATACTCCGATAAGCTAGAACACTACAAGATGTGATCAGTATGCAATGCAAATCATAACCAGCGGGAATAGACCAGACAAATTTGGAGATTATCCTACCGGCGCAGAGCCCTAAAATAAACCTTTAAATGCATTAATATCTCACCTGGTATGAATTACCAAATCAAACCTAGCACACATTAACGAGCTGAAAATCTACTCAATGCAACATCCAATAGATATAAGACTGCATAATTGGTCAAACTCAGCAAAACTTTCACATGATCAGGTCGTTACCAAGTACCGACAAAATCTACCAAAATCATACCTAGCATGCACTCCTAGACTACGCATATAGACAATCTAACGTCCCATAATCCCATAGACATCGAATTGCACAAAAAGTGCTCACCTTTGCCGCACCGAACTGCTCCCACCAAATCCCGGGATCAAATCATCAAACCCAGTTGACGCCGCTGCTGGCTCCGGCTTCCTCCTCTCCTCCGGAGCCTCCCTTGCCTCCGCCTTCCTCCCGAACCCCCCAAGCAAGTCGTCGTACGCAGGGGGCGGCGCGTGTTCCCCCCCAAACACATCGTCAAACCGCGCCGAGGAGCTCTTCACGCCGGGGACCCCGTCAAAGATGTCGTCGTCGTAGACCGGCTTGTCGAACACCGGCATGGACTGCTTCGGCTTCGGCGGCGGGGCAGCGGCGGAGGGGTCCTTGAAGGAGTCAAGATGGAGTCGAGGGAGGGCGAAGGCGTCGACTTGGGCGGAGGGGCGGACGCCGCGGGCCCGAAGAGGTCGTCGTACGATGGGGCGGATGGGGCGGCAGCGGCGGCAGATGCCGAGGAGGATCTGGGGTTGGTCCATCCGGATCCGGAGGGCGCGGCGGCGCGGGCGGCCGACATGGGCGCGGCCTTCCCCTGCGGACGGAGGCCGAAATCGCGCTCCAGGAGGCCCTGGAAGTCGTCCATGGCGGCCGCGGCGGCAGGAGGATAGCTGGATCTGACGCGCAAGCACCCAGTGGCGCCTCTTCCACCCGCTGGTGATTGGCGCAGACGGGTGGGAAGAGGGAAGAAGCGAGGTGGTGGATCTGGGTAGGACGATGGGATACGAGGCTTGAGCTATCGATCGGAGAAATGGGGTAGGGAAGCGGCGGCGGCTGTGGGGCCGCCGGAGATACCGCCGGAGAAGTCGCCGACGACGGGAGAGGAGAGAGGAGAATAGGGGAGGGTAAGAGAGAGGAGAGGAGGGAGGAACAGGTGTTTCGTCTCCCTCTCTCACGCGGCTGTGAGCTATCTTGGTGGGGTGTCTGGCGAGCGGGCCCGGAGGGCGCGGGGGTATGTGGGGTAATATCTATTAAGAAATAATCGACGAATCGATGAACTGTAATACAATCACGCAATCAATTAATACCATCAGAAACACCAATGAAAGAGAGAAAACACCAGGAGTTTTTATTAATGAATCAATGATGATTACATCGATAGCACCGTCTCTCTATTTGTAAACTAAGCCCTCCAGGGGTAGTTCTTGTATTTGGCCATACCGGACCTTCTAGGTTTCATAACACTCTCCTTGGGCGAATACCACGACATACACATGCCTCATTAAAAACTCCTCTCAAAAACCAAGTGAAAAAAAAAGGATGGAGAAAAGAGTGCATCGCATCCATTTCTTGGATCACACTTGTTGCCTCATTAAAAACATTTACGTGAGAAAACTTCAGAAAAACTCACAAAGAGAAAAAGAGTGCAACATTTGGATCTTCGGGATCATGTAAGTCTTCTGGTCTTACATATGGGCTATGGTTTAGGGATTCACTCCCCCTGAACTTTATAACTCACTAAGCTGTCTCATCCCTATGCCTCGAACACATTTGTGGAAGCTAGAGACTGTGAGAGATTTTGTGAATAAATCTGCTAGATTATCACAAGACTTAGCCTTTAAAACTTTTATCTCTCCGTTCTTCTGAAGCTCATGAGGATAAAAGAATTTAGGAGCAATATGCTTCGTGATATTGCTATTAACATAGCCCATTTGCATTTGTGCAACACAAGCGGCGTTATCTTCATAGATAATAGTGGGGTCATCGACGGTGTTTATGCCACATGATTTCTTGATATGGCTGATCATCCGCCTAAGCCAAACGCATTCTCGCGAGGCTTCGTATAATGCGATTATTTCTGAGTGGTTGGTGGACGTAGCCACCAAGGTCTGCTTGAATGATCGCCAAGAGATGGTTGTACCACCACAAAGAAATACAAATCCTGTCTGGGATTTCGCATTATGTGGATCAGACAGATATCCTGCATCTGTGTATCCAACCATAGACATGTCTTGGTTCTTTGGGTAAAATAATCCAAGATCTTGTGTACCCTGAAGGTACCTGAATACGGTTTTAATGCCAGCCCAATGTCTTCGAGTTGGAGCTGTGCTATGTCTGGCTAGCAAGTTTACTGCAAAGGCAATGTCTGGCCTTGTGCAGTTAGCTAGATACATTAGTGCCCCAATAGCACTTAAGTATGGAACTTCTGGTCCAAGAATTTCCTCATTTTCCATCTTTGGTCTAAAAGGGTCTTTATCCGCTTCTAGGGATCGGACCACCATCGGGGTTTTCACCGGATATGATTTGTCCATGTTAAATTTCTAGGACTTTCTTGATATATGAGGATTGGTATACAAAAACTCCTTCAGGGAGGTGCTCCAGCTGCAGGCCTAAGCAAAACTTGGTTCGGCCCAAATCCTTCATTTCAAATTCTTTAACAAGATAAGAACTTGCTTCTTTTATGTTTTTCATCGTCCGATGATATTCAGATCATCGACATATACTGAAATAATACAGAATCCATTCTGGGATTTCTTTATGAATACATAGGGACAGTCTTCACTATTAGTATATTCTTTCTTCATGAGGAATTCACTAAGTCGGTTGTGCCACATTCTTACATATTGTTTTAATCCGTACAACGACCTTTCCAGCTTGACGCTGTACATATTTCGATTCACTTTATTTTGATCCGGAATCTTTACTCCTTCTGGGACTTTCATATAAATATCTGAATCAAGTGACCCATATAGATATGATGTCACTACATCTATTAACTGCATACATAAATTCATACCTGCTGCCATTGATATTAAGTATCGGAACGTTGTCCCACTCATGACAGGAGAATAAGTTTTATCATAATCAATATCGGGTCTCTGCGTGAACCCTTGTGCCACAAGTCTCGCTTTGTATCTCACTACCTCATTATTTTTGTTTCTCTTCCAGACGAAAACCCATTTGCATCCTACAGGGAATACCTTGGGCGGTGTTTGGGCTATCGGGCTAAACACTTTTCTTTTATTCAGCGAGAGTAATTCTGCCTCAATTGCTTCCTTCCATTTACCCCATCAACGCTTCGGCATTGACTAAGGACTTTGGTTCTGGATCCAGTTCAAGGTTTCTAGCAATTTTTGAGGCGAAATAGATGTCGACAACTGTAGTTTTCCTTTTATATAGTTCTCGTGACTCAACAAAATTAGTGGATATTTCTTCATTCATTTCATCCAGCTCCTCATGATTTCCCACAACGATGAGTCCGTTGTTCAGAAATCGATATTAGGCTGTGCGTGCAATTGTACTGGGTTTACTATCTTCAGGATTATTTCCTTCAGGGGTATTTTTAACTTCAGGTTAATTCTCTTCAACTGACCGGCAAGATGTCTTATTGAGTTCTATTTTCTGCGGACGTCTCCGCGGAATTGAGGCCTCATTCTCTGGTGCTCTCCCCCTCTTCTTCACATGAGGGATTGGAGTGGTTCGAGTATCCTTCTGGGGTATTTCTACTCTCTCCGGAGCATTTGCTGCTGGTATA
This sequence comes from Hsuehochloa calcarea, assembly GCA_036346395.1. Lineage (NCBI taxonomy): Eukaryota > Viridiplantae > Streptophyta > Magnoliopsida > Poales > Poaceae > Hsuehochloa > Hsuehochloa calcarea. Next base: position 29,185,828 of record CM070615.1, read on the forward strand.
TAAGACTTTGTTATTCCCTTCTGATCAGTGAATGCATCTGGCAAGTTATTTGCAATTTGCTGCAGGTTTATTATTCGTTGAACTTCTACTTCAGCTTCTTTAGTGCGTGGATCCAGGGCCTGAATGCCTGAGGCATTCCAATCTATTTCTCCCCCTAATGCTGGAAAATTTTCTTCATCAAAGATACAATCGGCGTGTCGGGCCGTAAACATGTCTCCCGTGGTAGGTTCAAGATATTTAATAATCGACGGGAACTCAAAACCGACATATACTCCCAACTTCCGGTGGGAGCCCATGGTTGTACGTTGTGGTGGTGAAATTGGCACGTATACAGTAAAGCCAAATTTTCGCAGATGGAAAATACTTGGTTCTTTCCCACGCACTAGTTGTAAAGGGGAAAATTGATGGTATGCAGTTGGTCTTAAATTTATTAGTGCTGCTACATGCAACACTGCATGACCCCAACAAATGGTGGGGAGCCTGTTGTTCTGCAGTAGGGGTCTAGCAATTAGCTTAATTCTTTTGATGAATGACTCTGCAAGGCCATTCTGAGTGTGGACATGCGGTACAGAATGCTCTACCTTAATACCTAAAGCTAAACAATAGTCATTAAATGCCTTAGAGGTAAACTCACCGGCATTGTCTATTCTAATAGACTTAATTCTTTCATCTGGAAAGTTGGCTTTTATTCTGATAATTTGAGCTATTAGTTTAGCAAAGACGTGGTTCCTAGTAGACAGCAGGCATACATAGGACCACCTAGTAGAAGCATCTAATACGACCATAAAATATCTAAAGGGGCCCGACAGGGGTTGAATAGGTCCACAGATATCACCTTGTATTCTCTCCCGGAAAATAGGTGACTCCGCCTCTACTTTCAGATAAGAAGGTCTAGTGATGAGCTTTCCTTTTGCACAAGCTGGGCATAAGAAATCTTCAGGTTTAGGAAATGATAGAGTTTTTAAGCTATGGCCAATAGAGTTGTTTATGATTTTTCTCATCATTCCTACTCCAGGATGCCCTAATCGATCACGCCAAATCTTGTAAGGCTCTGAGGATTTGTACTCTGTTTTTAACGCTACATATTCTTCAGGTTTTATGTAGGTATAATATAACCCAGATGAGAAGGAGGGAAGTTTTTCAACCACACGTTTCTGACCACCGTCAGGCTTAGTCAGTAGGAGATATTCTGTCTCTCCATAAATGTCGGTCTCCACATGGATGTCATTTTGGCGAATATCCTTAAAGCTTAATAGGGTACGCTTTGATTCGGGATACAAGAGAGCATCCTCAATCACTATTTGGGTACCCATAGGGAGAACAAGTGTGGCTCTTCCGGTGCCAACTATGAGAGCATCGCTTCCAGCTATTGTCATAACATTTCCCGTTTTCTTAGTTAACATTTGGAAATATTTGGTATCCCTTAGGATTGAGTTGGTAGTTCCACTGTCTACCAGACCGATTTCCTCCTCTTTCATCAGATTCAAGAAGTTGTTCTATATAGAATATAATATAGTCAACAATAATTCAACAGGAATAAATCTTCAAAAGATATCAAGCAACTCATTTATTCATCAAGAGATAATGTTTCAAAAGAGCATGGAAAATCCACTTGTTCGTCTGGAATAACCTAAATTGATAAAGCAAACCTAAGGAAATTATGACATTTGGAGTTGCTTGGGGAGATAGCCTATGGCCTACTGCAGGTCACCATATGTGTCAACCTCCATGTGATCACCCCTTGTTGTAGTGTCAAGCTCTATCACATAGTTTGGGGCATCACCCTTATCATCATCAGGTTTATTAACAAAATGTGTCTCTGCAGCCTTCCTAACTGGCGCCTTTTTGCCCTTAGCAACTGACTCTTAGTAGAGTTCCACCAGATGTTTCGGGGTGCGGCAGGTGCGGGACCAATGGTCCATGCAACCACACCTGTAGCACGGTGAAGTAGGGTATGTCTTCTTGCTACCCATGTCTGGCTTTTGTTGCTTGCCTCTCCCTTGCCCCATCCAGCGGGGTTTGTCATTTCCCTTCTGCACATTCAATTTCTTCCACTGTCCACCTTTCTGCATGGGGCCTTTTCCGCGGCCCTTACCACTTGTCCTCTGGAAATTGGCATGTGCTTCTGGCAATGGCTGTGATCCAGTGGGACGAGTCTGATAGTTCTTCATCAATAACTCATCATTCTTCTCTGCCTCGAGAAGAGTGGTAATCAGTTTCGAGTACTTCTTGTACTTGGCTTGGCGGTACTGCTGCTGGAGTGTCCTGTGAGTGGGGTGAAAAATGCTCAAAGTCTTATCAATGATATCAGCATCTGTGATCTTCTGGTTACAGAATCTGAGCTTAGCGATAAGTTTATGAATTGCAGAGTTGTATTCAGACACCTTCTTGAAATCCTGGAACCTTATGTTGGCCCACTCACGCTGTGCTTTAGGTAGCAAGATGGATCTCTGCTGGTCATACCTCTCCTTCAGGGAGTTCCACAGTGCCAGCGGGTCTTCTTCTAAAAGATACTCAGACTTCAAGTCTGGGTGGATGTAGTGCCTTAAGAAGTGTAGTGCCACACATTTGGCAGCATCAGGAATGACAGGAGCCCCAGCCTCAGGTGGGGTTATGGCAGCGCCGAGTGTTCTGGCCGTCAGGTTGATCTTAGCGTCCATTGCCCATGTGAGGTAGTTGCTACCGTCCAGGGCAAGCTCAGCAAACTCCTTTTTAGCGATGTCAGACATTTCCTACATTATTCATGCACAATTCTAATTTACTACAGGTAAACAACATGAATATTGCTATATCAGTAAGGTGTGGATTTTATCTATTCAGTAGATTTTATAGGAATTTTTTTTCTGGAATTTTCTAGTATTTTAATGATTTTTCTACTAATTAATAAGTAATTTTCAAAATTACTAAAACAGAAAATAACGTGCTGAGATAAATAATTCCAGAATAATAAACAATAATGCCACAAGCTAACTAGATTATCATAAAGCTTAAATGATCTAGGAAATATTTTTTTATGAAATCTGCAATTTTCAGGGGTTAAAACATGAAAATTTAGTTCTGATAAAATTTTAAGCGTAATTTTTGTGAAATCCGAGGGGTTGTCTACAAACATCCTTATTCCCGAAAAAGTTTTCGTAATTTTCAGAATTACAAGGGCCTTTTTGCAAAACTCGCCTTTTCAACCGCCGGGCCTTTTTCTTTTCGGCCCACAGCCGACAGGCCCATTCGCGAAGGCGGCTTTTAGGGTTCCCCCCGGCTTTTACGTGGAGGCGGCGGCTAGATCTGGCGCTGCGGGCGTCCGGGATGGCGGCGAGGCTGGTCGGTGCAAGGCGGTGGCCGTGGTATCTCCGCGCGATGGCGGTGGGCATCTCCGAGCGCGGTGGCGACTCACGCGCGATCGCGATCGGCCGGCTCGCTTCAGCCCGGTGATGGCGGCTTCAATGGCGCAGCGTGGGTGCCCATGAGCATGCCTTCAAGGCGGCGGTAGCGTTGCGGTGGCGGCGGCGCATCGCGATGGGAGGGCGGCGGTGTCTTGAAGCGGGTGGCTGGGCGATGACTCACGTCGGTTCCGCGAGCGCGCCTTCTTAGCGGCGGCGGCTGCGACGGCCGTGGCGGCCGGCCACGCTGCGATGGCCGCTCTTACTCTCCCGCTTGTTATGGATGTTGACGGCGGCGGCCGGGCAGAGGTGGCTACCTCTGGCGGCCGACGGCCGGGTTAGCGTCGGCGTCTTGAGCGCGCCGACCACGGCCGAGGCCGAGATCGAGAGGATAATTTTTTTGTTTTACTGTTCATGTGCGTATGATGATCTACTGTGTGCTACAGGCGAATGATTAGTCTACTGGATCTAGATCAGGTCTTAAACTGTAGATCAAACTACTAGATTAGTCTACAGATTGATCTAATCATTGCATTGCTTAACAGATCTAGTATTATCAAACTAGATTAGAATATAAATTGCAATGCGTAGTAGATTGAAATTACCTTTCACCTTGGAGAGCAATTCGTGCTGATAATGTATTAAGAAATAATCGATGAATCGATGAACGGTAATATAATCACGCAATCAATCAATAACACTAGAGACACTAATGAGAGAGAGAACGCCGAGAGTCTTTATTAATGAATCAAGGATGATTACATGGCTAGCACCGTCTCTCTATTTGTAGACTAAACCCCCCAGAGACAGTTCTGGTATTTACCCATACCGAACTTTCTAGGTTTCGTAGCAATATCATTAGAGCTTGTGCAGTTGATGTGGCTGCAATGTAGGCGCCGGATAAAAGGCAAAGTGGACGCTAGGATTACAGTTACGAAGACTTTAGATTTCACTGACATGTGGGGATACGTTGCATATGGGTCCCCAGGTCTGTGGGACATAAGGGTATGACTGGTGGGGGACGTCAGCCCGGGACAGCGAGCGCGTCGGTGGCGGGCTTCTCTCGTCGCCGGAGATACGCGCGAGGGAAAAGAAGGGGAATTCGGTGTGTTGGGGCTGCCCGGCGAAGGGGTACGTGGAGCTGCGCAGTTGGTCGGTGCCGTGTCCCGTGTTTTGCAGTGTGGGGGTCCAGGCCCACTTGTCTTTTCCCTCGTGCACCGTGCCCGCGCGCAACCAGCCCAAAGACGCAAACTTTGGAGTACACATTCCCAATTTTGTAAGCGCAATTGTGTGAACACGTAAACAAAGCTCGGAGGCGCAAGTTCTATTTGGTTGTTTGCTTTCATGCGGGGCTTTGTTTGGTTTTCTACTCTCACATACCAAACAAAATATTGGTATCATCACCTAAATTGGTCATTGTTTAGTTTGCTATCAATATTTGGCAACACTCGAGAAAATTTGGTAGCGCCAAAGAAATCTAACATCATGTGTGGGTAATAGGAAATCACTCGGCAAAAATTTTACAGTGCCAAAATTTAGCTTAATCACAATCCAAACAACAGTTGGACCTATTTGGTTTGCTACCCTTACAAACTAAACCAAATATTAGTAACGTCAACGAAAATTGGTTGTTGTTTAGTCTGCTACCAAAATTTGGTAACACCAATAAAATTCAATGTCACACACATGCAATATGAGGACGAGGAGATTCCTCACCAAATTTTTGGTAACGCTAAATTTTGGCTTGTCTTGTTCGGACCATAAAATAAAACAGCCCAAGCAAACCTTACCAAAAAATTGGTAATATCGTTAGATTTTGGCTTTCACTTGGTTTGATGCCAATTATCGGCATACCCACGCCCATAGGCAAGATTTCGCAAGATCTTGCCAAGTTTTTGGGCAAAACTTGAGTGAGCAAATTGGTGATCAAACTGTGGTAGTTTTTTTTTTTGCCAAAACTTGAGTGGGCAAATTGGTGATCAAGTTATGGTAACAACTTTTCTCACAATGACACATGGGCTAAGAACAAGCAAGCCAAATGTTGTCTTGCCCACATTTTGACCGGTGTTTGATTTGTTACTAAATTTTGGTCATGTCTGTGGTTTGTCTGTAACCAATATTGGTATGTTTTAAGCGTGGCATTAATCCAAACGGCATGTTATGTCTGTTCGATGAGCTTTTACTCTAGATTTTGAGTTCAAGAAGCTATTAGCCTTGCAAGATGGTCCTTGGTGATTCGCACGGAATCCAAGATACCCATGATACCCGGGTCAGAGTGTAAACTAAATGATGCTTTCGGCTATTGGACTTTAGCGTCTCTAGGGCGCGGTGACGGCAACGACAATCGAAGCATGTGTTCACTGTCCACGGCGATGACTAACGGTGGATGTTTGGAAAACCATCTCCTATCAGTGTTGGAAATAGGCCCATATGAGTGCGATCTATTTTCTATAATTCCAAAGCATGTATGGTTTAGTACCATATTGCTAAGGCAAGATGGAGGTGGCCAACATATAAGGTGGAGTCCTTGCCACTCTTTGAAACATGTGACACATGGATGAGGGTGGCACGAGGAGGGCTTTGGCTAAACACACACATGCTCGCATTCGCGTATTTTCACGTGAAAAATTGCGTGACTTGTGGCCTGCGACGTGCGATCGTGATGTGACGTGGCACGCCACTTGGCAGACCAAGTCCACTTTGTTTTTGCTGAACTATGCATCTCTCTCTCTGTTTGAATGAGATTCAAACGTCTGAATTTGAGGCTTTATTGGGTGATGATGACAGATTACGGTGGGTAAATGGTGGTTAAGTGTGTCGATTACGGTGGGTAAATGGCTACTTAATCGATCGATTACCGATCATCTCTATATATATGCACGAGCGTCGAGCATTGTGCATAGACACTGCCTCCATTCTTTCTCTTCTTCCCCTGCAAACCTATGCTGTCATACTGCGCGGTCTGGACCTCGTCGACTCTTCTTCTCGGCGTGCACCGTGAAGAAGGGGAGTGGTATCTTCGAACCATTCTTAGTGAAGACACCTTGCGAGGCGGCAATAAGGTTCTAGGCGGCGCTTACATCTGCCACGACGCTCGTGTGGCTGATTCGCCTGCGTCTGTGCTGCTTCCTGTTCTTCATCGAACTCTACTATAAGTCTTTCATGCGACTGATTGACTTATTACATTATGTTTTTTCTTCACATATTGTGAAGTACAATGAGTTGTCTGCTGTTAGTACTGGTTTATGCATCATTAGTCTTTTGCAATATATGTCTTTTATTAAAATATAGAATTAAAATATTGCCCACATTTTCAACATTCTAGAAACCTTATTGTAAATTTTGTTGCAACACAACTATGGCTGGAGCTTCTGATGCTATAAAACTTGAGAGGTTTTCTGGTCATAATTTTCGTAGATGGCAGACTAGAGCCAAGTTCTGGCTCATGTCTTTGGGGCTGTGGTGGGTAATCCACCCACAATATTCATTTACGATTGATCAGTATATGCAGTTCGATAATACGAACAATACTGCTCTAGGCTGCATTCTGACCATTCTGGCAGATCAACTTTATGATGTGTATATGGACTATAAGTCTGCCACAGAGTTGTGGGATGCACTAGAGCACAAATATGCAGAGGCAGAGGTAGGTCGCTGGCTCTACATCTGTGAGCAATTCTTCGACTTTAGCATGGATGAGGCTAAGTCCATAGTTGGATAAACTCATGATCTCCAGCTATTGGTTGGTGAGATTGCGCACCTGGGCTGTGTGTTGCCTCCTAAGTTTGTGGTTGCCGGCATTGTCGCCAAACTTCCTATTTCTTGGAGGGATTTTCCCACTAGCTTGAAACACGAGAGGGAAGTGATTTCCGTTGAAGATCTCATTGCTGCCCTCGATGTGGAAGAAAAGTCAAGAGCAAAAGATGCACCCAGCACTTCTGGTCAGAACAATGCAAATTTCATAGAGAAAAAGACTGTTGCAAAGAAGTACAAATCCAACAAACCGAACAAGACAACTAGCTTTAAGAAGAAAACTGAGAAGAAGGATATGAGGAACATCACGTGCTTTGTGTGTGGGAAAAACGATCATATGACGAAAGACTGTCATTTCCGCAAGAGCAGAGATGGTGAACAGCCAAAGAAGAAGGTTGTTAACGTGATCATAGGCGAGGCCTCAACTTCAGGAGGGTATAGTAATTCTCCTGTTGTTTTTTCAGCATATCAATCCACTGATTGGTGGGTTGATACCGGTGCTAATGTTCACGTAAGTTCTGATATTTCCTTGTTTTCTTCTTACCAGGCAACAGGGGCTTCCTCCGTCCTAATGGGAAACGGGTCGCATGCTTCTGTTCTTGGTGTTAGCACGGTGGATCTGAAGCTTACTTCAGGGAAGATTGTCCACTTGAAGAACGTGCAGCATGCTCCTACAATAAACAAGAATCTCATTAGTAGTTCTGTACTATGTAGGGACGGTTATAAGCTAGTCTTTGAGTCAAATAAAATTGTAATGTCTAAGTTCGGGAATTTTGTTGGTAAAGGCTATGAGAGCGGAGGCTTGTTTCGCTTAAGTACTTTAGAGTCTTGTTATAATCTGAATGTTGCAACTAATTTAAATAAATGTGAGGCAAATATTTGGCATTCTCATTTCTGTCATATTGGTTTTGATAGTATTGCTAGAATGTCCAGATTATATTTAATTCCAAAATATGAAATTGTCAAAGGATCAAAGTGCCAGTCATGTGTGCAAGCAAAGCAACCTCGCAAACCCTTTAAGGGATTAGAGGACGAAAATAACTTGGCACCATTAGATCTTGTTCATTCAGATTTGTGTGAAATGAATGGACTGTTGACAAAAGGAGGTAATATATATTTTTTTTTAACTTTTATTGATGATGCAACACGTTATTGTTATGTGTTTTTGCTAAAAACTAAGGATGAAGCTTTAAACTACTTTAAAATTTATAAGGGCGAGCTTGAGAACCAACTAGAGAAGAAAATAAAAAGACTAATGTCTGATCGTGGAGGAGAGTACATCTCTCATGAATTTTTTCAATTCTGTTGTGAGAATGGAATAATCTATGAATTTACACCACCATATTCACCCAATCAAATGAGCTTGCTGAGAGGAAAAATCGGACACTAACAGACTTGGTTAATGCCATATTAGAGAGTGCTGGTATGCCTAAGACATGGTGGGGGAAGCCATATTAACAGCAACTTTCGTCCTAAATAGAGTAATCACTAAAAAGAGTGAGATTACTCCATATGATGGATGGAAGGCGAGAAAACCGAATGTCAATTTTCTGCAAACTTGGGGGTGTTTGGCAAAGGTCAATATACCATTGCAGAAAAAGAGAAGACTTGGACCTAAAACAATCGATTGTATTTTTCTAGGATATGCTCATAATAGCACGGCCTATAGATTTCTAGTAGTTAAATCAAAAACTCCTGAGATTATTGCTAACACAATAATGGAGTCAAGAGATGCTTCATTCTTTGAGGATTATTTTCCTATGAAAACTGCAGGTAGTACTTCACGAACCGAGAATGTTCAAACTGAATATTTTGAAAGTGAGAATAATCTAACTTCTGAACTTCCACCATTTCTGAACCAATATGTGATATCCCTGAGGAGGATAACAATCTAGTCACAGAAGCTCCTCGCAGGAGCAAGAGATAAATGGTTGAGAAAACCTTTGGTGATGACTTTATTGTATACCTCGGGGATGATGTGCCAAAGACTCTTTCAGAGATTTGTGCATCTTCTGATGCTGAGTATTGGAAAGAAGCAGTCCGTAGCGAGATGGACTCTATCATGGCTAACGGGACTTGGGAGATCACTGATCGTCCTATCAGGTGTAAACCTGTAGGATGTAAGTGGATCTTCAAAAAGAAATTAAGGCCTGATGGTACTATTGAGAAGTACAAGGCAAGACTTGTGGCCAAGGGTTACTCCCAGAAAGAGGGAGAAGATTTCTTTGGTACCTATTCTCCTGTTGCCGGACTAACCACCATCAGAATGCTCCTTACGTTAGCATCTTCCTATGGTCTACATGTCCAGCAAATGGATGTAAAGACAACTTTTCTTAATGGAGGGTTGGAGTAAGAAATCTATATGGATCAACCGGATGGTTTTGTGATTTCTGGACAGGAAAATAAGGTATGTAGATTATTGAAATCCTTATATGGTCTAAAGCAAGTGTTGGAAATATGCCCTAGAGACAATCATAGAGATGATGATATTTCATTATGTTCATATTTTTGATAATATGCTATCGTGTTCCTTGAATGAATCATTTGTTATAGATCAATAAGTATGTGACTTGTTGGTGGAACTCTTTAACCTATATGATGTCATTCTAAATGTATCCCTGGTCGGAGGTCACTGGTCAGAGCACCAGTGACTCTATGACTAGCACATGTATTGATTGATGACCTGGTTTCACCGGTCATGGATATAGGGATATCAAATCAATAATGTGAGAACATGGGGTTGGATGGACCTATCATTGAGACACTATTGAGATTGTTATGAATCTTTGTGTCATTAGTTGGTCTTAAGTAACGATGATGTATAATCCTTAGACCTGAGCTCAGCATGATTCTCTACATGCGTAATAGCACTCTTAGGGGTTGCCAAACGCTACTCGTAACTAGGTAGTTATAAAGGTAGCTTTCGGGTATGCTATGAAACATGTGGAGGGATATGACTGGTCGAGATGGAATTTGCCAATCCTAACATAACAAGAGAGATGTCTCTGGGCCCCTCGTGGTGATCGGATAAAGAAAGTGCATGTCCATGCCATTAGTGGTCAAAGTGTCGACCACATGTAGTTATCCGACACTCGATCGAGAAAGTATTGAACAGTCCATAGATGACACAACATCTCACCTGGAGTTCAACCAGACATTGTGAGGCAAAGGGAGAATGCATGAGTAGGTCGCTTAGTTCGATCAGTTACGGACTGGTCGTATGGAGATACGATCTGGTCGTAGATTGATCGAACATAATCACATGATGGTAAGGACCTGGTCGTAAGGAGTTACGAACTGGTCAGGACCAAATACGATATGATCTTATGGAGATACGAACTGATCGCAAGTGATGAGGAGCTGGTCATAGATCATATTACATTAAGGTTCGTCCGCTTTTCTATGTGTGTTCGAGAATTGTTATGTGCTGCTAGGTACCGCTAACGACTGGTGTTCGGAAAAGAATTTCCGAGTCATAACTGATTACACAAGAACCTGTAGGGTCGCACACTTAAAGGGCTAGGATCTGTTTTTTGGATGGTGATCCGAATTCGTATAGGCCATGAGTTCCTAATGGGCCTCAAATTCGAGACCCATCATGGATGCCTATATAAAGAGGGGCGGTGGCATGGGGTAAAAGGGAGAGGATGATCTTTGGAAGAACTTCCAAAACCCTAATGACCACGTCTTCTCAACCACGCTGCCAGCGCTAGCACTCCAGCGCGTGGTGATCCTACCCCGTACGTGTGGATACCTGTAAGATCGAGGTGGCCGACTAGAGGGGGGGTGAATAGGCGGTTTTAAAAACTTTCGCGCTAAACCAATATATAAATGCGGAAGCTAATAGCGAATTGGTTTTGCTCACTTAAAACCTAAATCAACTAGGCTCAACTAAGTGCACCGACAATATGAACACAATACAATATGAGCGATCATACAAGATATATAAACAATTAAAGCAAGAATGTAAATTGCTCAAAGTAAAGCACAAGTAAAAACAAGATGACATGATTATGTTTTACCGTGGTGTTCGGAGACTTGCCGGTCTCCCCTAATCCACGTTGAGGTTAGCCCAAACGAATTGGACCAGCTCCACTAATTAAGCCAATACCTCCGAGGTAAGTCCAAACACTTGTACCGGTTCCTAACCGAACCAACACCTCACTCAACTATGGTTGCTCTTCCTCCACTCCGGAGATGGTGAGCACCAAACCACTCACAAACCGCCGGGTCTTCTCACAAGCTTCTTGAGAAGATCACGCAAGACGCCTCCACGCCGTCTAGGTGTCGGCAAACACCAAGAGTAACAAATTCGAACTTTCACTTGAACTAATCAAGTGTCAACGCTCACGTGGATACACAATCCACTACCTAAGGCAACACATGCACTTAGAGTTTACTCTCTAATCTCACCAAGTGCAACACATGCACAAAAGAGAATAGAGGCTTGCTCTTAGCTCAAAGAATGAGTATATCACTTAACAATAGCACGACAACCTCTCCCAGCGGCCAAGGTGGCTACTTATAGCCCACACACAAAAACTAGCCGTTGGGAGACAAACCCTGAAAAATCAGGAAATCGGAAGTTCCGCCGTGCAAAGGCGGAACTACCGCATGAGAGAGAAAAAACACGCAGCGGCTATGTCGACGCGAAACTAGCCATTTGATTTTAGTGCGGAACTACCGCCAACCAAATTGCGGAAGTTCCGATCTTGGAAGTTCCGCTCAACACATAGCGGAACTACCGCACATCAATTTTGGCTAAGTCCCAAAATGGTGCTTCTCGGAAAAAGCGAACCGCGAATTTGAGCAACCGATAATCGAAAGTTCCGCTAATAACATGCGGAACTTCCGCGCCGAAAATCGGCTAAGTCCCTAAACCGGACTCTCGGAAAAAGCGAGCCGGAAATCGGACCGTCGACTGCGGAACTTCCGCAGATTAAGCCACCGAACTTCCGATTATCACGATTGAAGACGACAATGGCTTTTCAACAACTTCAATTGCAAAACACATTTGCCAATTGATAAGCCATGCCAACAAGGATCACAAGCAAGATTCCCAACAAGTTGGAAAACACATTTGCCAACTTTTGGAATCATACCACAAGGAAAAGGTACATGGACTTACACCATTTGCAAAACACATTTGCAAACTTAAGTCACATGCTACAAGAAATCAAACATGAGCATCAACTATTTGTAAAACACATTCGCAAATAACAGCATCATGCCATAAGACTAAAGTGCATGGACTTCAACCATTTGCAAAACACATTTGCAAAGTATAGTCCCATGCTACAAAGATTGAATGCATGAGCATCAACTATTTGCAAAACACATTCGCAAATAATAGCTCCATGCATAGATGAGCTAGAGCAAACACAATGAGCTATCAACACATGACTAACTCATGCTACTAGTCAAGACCCTCTTAATAGTACGGCAATCCTATACTAGCAATCCGGTCTATCAACCAAACACTGAGACCGGTAAAAGATTAGGAACACATCCTTAGCCCTAGCTAGTCATACCTTTGCCTTGCATCTTCTTGAAGCTTGATGACGCACATCAACACTTCAAGTCCGGGTCTTTGACTTTGACAATCATCAACACATGATGATTTCTTCACCGGGATCTTGTCTTGAACATCATCAACACATGATGATTTCTCCATCCGATTCTTCACATGCATCAACGCATGATGCATTCCTTCACTTGACCTCCATCAACACATGATGGGTCTTCTCTTGTCTTGATGATCAACTCATGATCATCTCTTCTTGATAAGCATCAACTCATGATGCATCATTTACACCAAGCTCTTGACTTGATGATCAACTCATGATCATCCCAAGTCTTCATCATCTGGAACATAACCTATATATCCAACTCATGGAAAATGTTAGTTCCACAATGTGATCATCATTAATTACCACACCATACCATTAACTCATAATGGTGGGACAAGATACCTCAATCTTTTCCTCTTTGGTAATTGATGATAACCACTTAAATTCTCATAAATTTAATGATGATAAATGAGAGAACAAATGAGTATATATAAACTACACAAGTTATATATATACTCTAACATGAGTATACAAGAACTACGCAAGTTCTATATACTCATAACATGAGTATATACGAACTACACAAGTTTTGTATACTCAAAGGTTTTGTTTCAAAGTAAAGATCCCAAATATGTGGAGAATGAAATATGGATCAATACTAATGAAACCACAAACTATAGAATAAAACTCCCCCTAAATGTGTGCATACACAAATGTGTAATAAGGTCATATGCACATATTCAAGTTTAACTTAAGGTTGAGTTCAATCCTATATTTTGGATCCGAGAAATGCAACAATATATAAGATTGAGATGTCGATTGCATACCTCGTTGTGTTTCACTTTTATATCCAAATGAGACTACACAAAGATAATACTTGACAAGAGAATTAGTCTCATACTTGGATTTGTCATTAATCACTAAAACACTCCATTAACTCATAATGGCGGGTCTAGATCTTTCAATACCTCAGAGGTGTTGTTGCAAAGCATCAGCACTAGGACGATCTGCGACTCGTGACGATCGTCGGAATCGGAGGAGAAGTCGCGTGGTGAGTACGACCACTCGGAGGAGCAGACGCGCGACGAGTACGACCACTCGAAGGCGTCGTGAGTACGACTACGACTACATCAACTCGCTACAACGACTCTACTTCCGCTACGAGTCGGCGCGTCTAGCAGTAATCTCGTGATCTATTACTAGCGGTGGTTCCTTGGTTGCGCGGTAATTTTTGTTTGTGCTATCGTAGCATTACCGCGTTCCTCACAGCAAGCACCTAAACAATGGCACAAGAAGTTTAATAAAACTTTGATATTTGCTGGCTTTGTTGTGAATTAAGCTGATAAATGTATATATTATCGTTATGGTGGGGGTCAAGGAGTGATCTTGTGCTTGTATGTGGATGACATACTTATATTTGGAACAAACACTGCCGTAATTGACGAGGTCAAATCTTTCTTGTCTCGATGCTTTGATATGAAAGACTTAGGAGAGGCAGATGTCATTCTAAATATTAAATTGATCAAGAACGAGGATGGGATCACTTTAAGCCAATCCCATTATGCTGAGAAAATCTTAAGCCATTTTGGCTATGAGAATTGTAAAATTTCTCCAACGCCCTATGATGCGAGCATTAACCTTCGAGAGAACTAAGGGCTAGGAAAAGATCAATTAAGATATTCATAAATTATTGGGCCACTCATGTATTTAGCTGGTGCCATTAGACCTGACATTTCATTTGTTGTGAGCAAATTAAGTCGGTTTACATCTAACCCAGGAGATGATCACTGAGAGGCACTAAAAAGAGTGTTGCGTTACTTTAAAGGCACAACATCTTTTGAAATTACTTATATTGGATATCCTTCTGTATTAGAAGGATACAATGATTCCAATTGGATATCTGATGCGGATGAGATCAAAGCTACAAGTGGCTATGTGTTTACTTTAGCTGGTGTTGTAGTTTCATGGAGGTCTTGCAAACAGACCATATTGACGAGGTCAACCATGGAAGCAGAACTTGTAGCACTTGACACAACCACTGTTGAGGCTGAATGGCTAAGAGAGCTTCTATTGGACTTGCCGTTGGTTGAGAAACCAATACCGGCAATCCTGATGTACTGTGATAATCAAACAGTGTTTGCTAAAGTCACAAGTACAAAGGATGATATGAAGTCCTCCAGACATGTGAAGCGTAGGCTTAAATCTGACAGAAAACTGAGAAATCCAGAGTGATTACTATGAATTATATATGCACTGAGAAAAATCTGGTAGACCCTTTCACAAAGTGCTAGCACGGAAGGCGATTTCCGTTGCGTCTATGGACATGAGAATGAGGCCCATTGGAGTTACAACTCAACAGTAACCCATACCTATTTGATCGGAGATCCCGTGACTTAGGTAATGGAAAAAACAAGTTAATGTTTGAACAAGAGAGTATATTTTAAAATATATGTACCCTTGTCCTAATAGACAGAGTACTCTCAACTGTATGGAAGGGTGACTTAAAGCTTTAATGTATTCAAGTGTCAAATGAGGGAAAAAGTATTAGCCTACATGATACCTAAAATGAATACACCTACTTAAGCTTAACTGTGAGGTCGCAGTTCACGAGAATAGACCATTCTCTAGAAAGCTCATGAGCAGATAAGGGAGCATGACCAAATAATACTCCGTTTAGGCGAGATTCTTCGACAGTCTAGTATCAGTTGAGATTTCAAGTGAAATCTAATCACGAAAAGCTGTGAATTTAAGGCATAGTCCATTCATCAGCTGTGAGGAGATGAATCTTGTCATTCTAGGTGCAAGTTCAACCCGTATGGGACTTACACTAAAAGACTGATATATTAACAGTACTTCAGCACAATATCTTTGATATCCTTTTGTTTCCTGTTTTGGAATTGGTGGGGGATTGTTGGAAATAGGCCCATATGAGTGAGGCCCATTTTCTATAATTCCAAAGCATGTATGATTTAGTACTATATTGCTAAGGCAAGGTGGAGGTGACCAACATATAAGGTGGAGTCCTTGCCACTCTTTGAAATATGTGACACATGGATGAGGGTGGCACGAGGAGGGCTTTGGCTAAACACACACATGCGCGCACGCACGCGCGTGCGTATTCGTGTATTTTTGCGTGAAAAATCGCGTGACTTGTGGCTTGCGACGCGCGACCGTGACGTGATGTGGCACGCTACTTGGCAGACCAAGTCCACTTTGTTTTTGCTGAACCATGCTTCTCTCTCTCTCTCTCTCTCTCTTTGTTTGAATGAGATTCAGACGTCTGAATTTGAGGTTTTATTGGGTGATGATGACAGGCAGTTACCAGTGGGTAAATGACTGATTAAGTGTGTCAGTTATAAGTGGGTAAATGACTACTTAATCAGTCAGTTAGCAGTCATCTCTATATATTTATGCCTGGAGACGTCCAGAGCATTGTGCATAGATACTGCCTCCATTCCTTCTCTTCTTCCCCTGCAAACCTGTGCTGTCATACTGCGCCGTCTGGACCTCGTCGACTCTTCTTCCCAGCGTGCACCGTGAAGAAGGGGAGTGGTATCTCCGAACCATTGCTGCTGTGAAGACCTGCGCGAGGGCGGTAATAATATTTCTGGGCAGCGCACATCTGCGGGACTGCTCGTGTGGCTGATTCGCCTGCGTCTGCGCTGCTTCCTGTCCTTCATTGAACTCGACTGTAAGCCTTCGTGCGACTGATTGACTTATTACATTATGTTTTTTTCTTGATATATTATGAAGTATAATGAGTTGCTTGCTGTTAGTATTAATTTATGCATAATTAGTCTTTTGTAATATATATTTTTTATTAAAATATAGAATTAAAATATTACCCACATTTACAACATTCCAGAAACCACTGAAGCTCGGTTTGGCTAGCTTCTACGGGGCAAAGAAGCTGGGCGACGGGAGCTGAGCTGAGCTCAACCCGTTCGACCGGGTGGCTCGGGCTTCTGCCCAGCTTCAGCTGGAGCTCATCTTTTATTTTTAGGTGGTACTGGGAGCGCCTCGTGCTGTGCAGCTCAGCTTCTCCTAATCCAAAAGCGTGCGTGCTCTGTCTTGTTTGTACGGGGCAGAGGAGGCGATGGACGCCATGGCCGTGCTCGCAAGGACGGCTCCTACCCTTGCCGCGGCCGGTCTCCGGACCTCCGCCACGCTCCGGCCGTTGGCGTCCCTCTCCCTCGCCGCCTCCTGGAGGCCCCGCGTGCTCGTCGGGCTGAGCACGGCGGGGAGCGGGAGGGCGACCGGGCCCCGCGCCGTGCCCCGCCGCATCGTCGCGTCCTCCGTTGGTTCCTTTCACTTCCCCTCCCCCACCTACCTGCATTCGGTCCAAGCTTCAAAGAATGGAAATAAGACTTATTTTGTTGTTTTTTTGCATTAGATTATTAGGGCCGGCTAGGAGCAATTTGGTTTGGTGTTGCTAGTTTTAGTTTACTGTTGTATTGGCTGAGCTCGTTTTCGGAGAAACTGGAAAAGATAAGCTACTATTAAGAAGAAATAGATATCTTTTTTAATTCCGTTTTAATTGCTAGTGATTATGCACAGCTGAAGAAGATGCACAAACCCCATATTTCGCTTGGTCTACCCGGGAATTTTTCTACCCATTTGAGGAATTCTCTATGATTGTTATGGTAGGAAGCAAAATTGATGTGAAATTAAGCTTTTGGTCTTTCTGTCGTCAACCGACGGACAATGTTGACAATATAGCGCGTAGACATGCTACATTGTGTTGATTATCAAGTAGGGGTAGTTTTGGTCCCCGTGATGCATATACTCAGCACATCTTTTCGTGTGCTCTTGTTAATATCAAGTTGTAATACGGTTTGTCTTCTGTTTACTAGAAGTTGCTGCTTGGGTTTTCCTTTTTACTCTAGCTATGGAACTTGCTGTGTGGAATTCAACCATGTGGTGCGATTGTCAGATTGTTGGAATTATTCAACCATGTGTTGGATATTTCAGTATATTAAATGAAACGGAGCCAAGTTTCCTCTGCCAACGTCTTTTTCAAAGGGGCATGCTATCAGTTAATTGACTTTATTTGTTTCAACTCGTCTTGAATACAGAGTGGAGAATTACTGTGGAACAATCCAATTCTGTTGTTTTAACACATCTTAAATGCATAGCAGAGACAGCTGAGCCTTTTTTAAGAGATGTAAAACCTACTCTAATCCTTTACCAATTTTCCGTAGAATACTGCAGAAAACCATTCCTCTCCACAAGTCTCAGTTACATGTTAGTGGATAAATAGGGCTTAGTAATCTCATCCATTTAATCCTTGAAAGTTCAGATGCAGATCATCAGTGATTCACCCGGGGACCTTTCAGGGGATTTATGCAGAACTTGTAGAATGTTTTATTGTGACAGCCTGCTTGTTTTGTATTGCATGCTATATCTGAGGCTTGAAGGCATTACAAATGTTGTTTCATTTAATTTAAGAGTGCAAATCCAGTCCATCCCTTCTATTTTGTGAAAATAAGTCAAGAAGTTTCTATTTATGAAATGTCAGACATTGTTAATTACTTCAGTATTCTGTGATTTCAATTAAAAGAAGTTGAGAATTCTCCATTTATCTGATCAATTAACCATAAGACCTTGCTTAACAAGAAATTTATTTTCTGCAGGACGTTGAGCAAACCTACATTATGATCAAACCTGATGGTGTTCACCGTGGCCTGGTACACCCCTTTTTTTCACTTTTCTCACTGTGTTGCTATTGCATTTCTGAAATACTATAGCTTCATTGCAATTTCTTTCATCTCAGATAAAACACATGTCTATGTGTATAGGTTGGGGAGATAATTTCCCGTTTCGAGAAGAAAGGCTTTTTGTTGAAGGGCTTAAAGCTTTTTCAGTGCCCCAAGGACTTGGCTCAGGTTTGCTTCTCAAAATGCATCAAATTTGAAAGAAAAAAACTACTGTGGTTCTTTTCAAGTTACTTATCAAGGAAAAATATTATTTGTAACACCAATCTAAAGGAGCATGACATCTCTCTGCATTCTTATCAGTTTCGAGTAACTTCAAATGGTACTATTGATCTCCGGCAATGGTTAAGTTCAATCACCAAATACACCTGGCATAAGAAAACATCATGCCCCAGCTTATTGCATTACTGGTGAGCAATTCACCAGGAAACTTGAATGGACTTCTCTCAGTAGATTGCAGTTTTGATATTGTCTATAGAGTGTTCACAAACAATAAATATCATCTTTGGTGGTCAAGTATATCATCCAGTACCTCTCAGTTTAGACAATGATACTTATGCATACCCTTTCTATGCAAAAGTACTCCCTACCTTACTATTCTCTTATTCATGACCAGTGACCTTTTAAAGGAGTTAAAGAACTCTGAATCTGATGTTCTGTTGGTTTCATTCTGTTATTGTATATTTTTCATCTGTCATGTTTGGTG
Source organism: Hsuehochloa calcarea (assembly GCA_036346395.1). Classification (NCBI taxonomy): domain Eukaryota; kingdom Viridiplantae; phylum Streptophyta; class Magnoliopsida; order Poales; family Poaceae; genus Hsuehochloa; species Hsuehochloa calcarea. The sequence continues at coordinate 29,204,948 of CM070615.1, forward strand.
CTGGCAACCTTGACCATCCAAGGCATGGATCGAAATACCGTTACCGGACTAAATCCCGGCAGGGGACCGGGAATGGTAACCGACCGGTTACCGTCCGGTTACCGGTTTTCCCGGAAAAAACCCGGTTGAATTTCGTTTAAATTTGCTTAAAAATCAACCGAAATTCGAAATTTGAAATTTGAATTTGCAAACTCCGGAAAAACGGGCCGGGATTTCGTTTCCCGCTGCCCACCGGTAAGGCCGGTTACCGTAACCGGCGGTAACTGACCGGGATTTCTACCCCTGATCCAAGGTACACATCCAGTGCTGAGAGATAGTTGTTGCATGCCAATTTTCCTTATATTCAACATCCAAAAGAAGTTACTGCTTCAACCATCTTATCCTTACATTAAACATCCAATCAGTTAGACAACATTTTGTGGAAATGCCATTGAAATCTGTAATAAAACCTGCTGTAATTCGTTGTCACACACAACATTGTCTTTGTTTTCACATTGGAAGGAAACACCGAGAAGTACATTATGTGGAATCAATGTACTGCTAATGCTTTTGCATATGCCAACCCTCTCTTATTCACTCTTCCTTTTCTCAGGAGCATTACAAGGATTTGAAGGATAGACCTTTCTTTCCCAAGCTGATTGATTACATAACTTCTGGTCCTGTTGTTTGCATGGTATATATTTGTAAAGAGTTAAACATATTTGCAACTCCGCACTTTGACCAATACATATTTCTCATTTAACTTTTTTGTTGTTCTGTCCTGCAAGGCCTGGGAGGGTGACGGTGTTATTGCGTCAGCTCGCAAATTAATAGGAGCTACTAATCCCCTTCAAGCTGAACCAGGGACCATAAGGGGTGATCTTGCAGTTCAAACAGGAAGGTTGACAATTGGCACCCACACCTTTTCATGTCTTTATACTAAAATCTATTACATTTTAGTTGGATATTACCAACATTTTTTCCTCTATATCGAAGAAATTATAATGGACTCTTGCTTTTTAGGAATGTTGTCCATGGAAGCGATAGTCCTGATAACGGCAAGCGTGAAATCGGTAAGCTATGCAACAGTTCAGCAGTGTTGGTTTGCTGTTTAGGCGATTCCCCTAGTTAATAACCATGAATACTTGGTTGTGGAGTCATGGCAATACCAATTGAAAAGCTCGATAGAATAACAAGAGTTAGTTCTCTCGTCAAATTTTAACAAGTTCTCTGAAGACTGAAGTAGTTGACATGATGATTAGGAGCAGGGTTAAGGTTGTTTTAATACAAGAGTGTCGTCTACTTAGTGATATGGCATGTCTATTAGCTTGAACCGACGGATATTGGTTTATACTTGCTATTATTCTTTACAATACGAGATGATAAACTCATCTCACTCTCCTATTTTGTAGCGCTATGGTTCGAAGAAGGCGAGCTATGCCAATGGGAATCGGTTCAAACACCTTGGCTTATAGAGTAATGTTCCCAGATCGCTGCAAGAACAGGATCCAATGCTTGTTTTGGTTCATCAGAGTAAAGTAGCCTATCAAAGCTAGGCATTTTTCAGGATTGTATACCCTGACATTCTCTTTTTGTAAGATCGAATATGTTTGCAGTTTTTACCTTTGACCAATTGTTCTTGTGTTGGATATTCTCATCGTTTTTGCTGACGGGAGGAAATGCTGTTGCTCCTTTCATTGTTTTCTGAAATACCATATTGATTTTATATGGCAGCTGGTTCCAACTAACGACACATTTTCAAACAGTAAACACATAATCAATAAAAAGATTTTATCTTATCAAAATCTCCAGCAAAACCTAAGTCCACATAACAAACTATTTCATCTTTAGTCTTCTTAAACTGTAAGCAAGCATCAGATATGTCCTGTAAGTATATGAAAATTTATTAAACTGTTTTGCAATTCTCTTTTTTAGGATTAGCCATATATCTACTAATAACGCTCAATGATTGAGATAAATCGGGGCAAAAACATACTATGGTATACATAAGTGAACTAATTGTACTGACATATGAAAATCTAGACATATACTCAACTTCATCATCTGACTGTAGACACCACACTATTTTTTTAATATACAACTAACAGAGTATTCACCAGTTTGGCCGTATACATGTTGAAACGATGAAAAACTTTATCAATATACCCTTTCTGACTTAGGTATAATTTTCTAAACCGTGTATCTCTGGTAATTTTTATACCAAAAATCTTCTTTGTTGCATCGAGATCCTTCATCTTAAATTTACTGCTCAATTGTGCCTTCAACTTTGAAATTTCTGCCTTGTTCTTTTGCAGTAAACAACATATCATCAACATATAGTAGCAAATAAATAAATGAGCCATAAACGGTCTTCAAATAAACACAACTATCGTAATTGGATCTTTTGAAATTCTGAGAGATCATAGAGATGTCAAATCTCTTGTACCACTGTTTGGGTGATTGCTTCAGACCATAAAGAGGTTTTTTCAACTTGCAAGCGCAATTCTCCTTTTTTGAAAAGACAAAACCTTCATATTGCTCCACATAAATGTCTTCCTCCAATTCCCAATGTAAGAAAGTAGTTTTCACATCCAATTGTTCAAGCTCATAATTATATATAGTCATTATGTTGGGTTAAGTACGAATGAAACTATGCTTGACAACTCGGAAAAAGATATTGGTGAAATCAATACCTGGAAATTAGTTGTATCCTTTATCAACTGTACATAACCTCTTCGGTTGGTGAAATGTATTATTTCTTCTTGAAGATCCATTTGCAGCGAATAACATTCTTATCAATTGGCAACTTGACTAGCTCTCAAGTGTCATTCTTCTCAAGATATTGTATCTCATCATGCATGGCAACCATCCATATCTCTGAACCACCAAAAGAGCTAGCATATAAATAAGTGAAAGGTTCTGTAATACCTATAATTTCTTCTGCCACGTCCAAGGCATGAGCAACACCGTCAGCTTCTGTAATCAATCTTTTGGGAGTTTGAATATTCCTATTAGGTCCGTCGGCTGCAATGTAACGTTGTGGTGGTTGAAGACAACAGGAACATCCTGTATGTTTTAATTTTCGGCTTCTAATGTATATCCTGAATCAATAACATGATCCACATGCACGCTTGATTTCTGCGGCTTCTCAACTGGAACATCAATAGATGGTTTATCATGCAACATAGCTGATTCATCAAAAGTAACACTTTTACTAATAACTACCTTTCTAGTTTTAGGATTCCATAATTTATATTCTTTCACACTAGGTATATAACTAAGGAAAATGCGCTTAGCAACTCTAGGCTTCAATTTACTATTGTTAACATGAGTATAAGCAGGACAACTAAATATTCTCAAATTTGATTTATCTGCTAGAGAACCAGGCCATACCTCAATTAGAGTCTTCTTATCAATTGCTAGGTTGAGTGTCTGATTCATCAAATAACAAGTAGTGGGCGTGGCTTCAGCCCAATAACTCCTAGATAAACCGGAGTTAGATAACATGAAACATACTTTCTCCATAATGGTTTTGTTCGTGCTTTTGGCTACACCATTTTGCTGATGAGTACTTGGGACAATGTTATGTCTCACAATGCCTTCTGATATGCATACAGATTCAAATTCTCCAAAAGAAAACTCCAAGCCATTATCAGTACGTAGCTTCTTGACATATTTGCCAGTTTTATTTTAAATATATCATAATCTTCCACTCCTTGAATATCTTGAGCACATCTGATTTGTGTTTCACAAAATGTGGTCAAACTCTTATGGAATAATCATCAATGATGGTTAACATGTAGTCAATACCTCCAAGGAAAGGAACGTGAGATTCTCCCCACAAATCAGAGTGAACATAATCCAATATGCCTTTTATAGAGTGAATTGTTGTACTGAGCTTCATCCTCTTTTGCTTACCCAGGACATAATGGTCACAAAACTTTAACATGTCGATGCTTTGACCATCAAGGAGTTATCTTTTGCATAACTCCATCATGCCAATTCAGCTTATATGCTCCATACACATATGCCAAAGATTAGTAACATCAGAATCAGATGATTTATTTGAGGCAACATCAACATTACTTGAAATTTTATTACCTTGAAGATGGTATAAGTTGACAGTTCATATCACCTTTCATCACAACAAGGGAGCCCTTGGAGATCTTCAGAATCCCACCTCCACCTGAATATTTGTACCCTTTAGCATGAAGAGTACTCATCGAGGTATGATTTCTTTTCAAACCTAGAATGTGTCGAACATCCAACAAAGTTCTGACGGTGTCATTAAACATCTTGATCTGGATGGAGCCAATGTTTGTAATCTTGCATGGTGAATTATCTCCCATCAACACAGAACCACTTGGCGTAGCTTCATAATTCACGAACCAATTTCAGCTCAGACTCATGTGGAAAATGTAGGCTGTATCAAGAGTTCACTCGTCACCGGTTTTCGAATTACCGGCAAAGGCAACAAGAATATCTCCATCAAAATCTTGCTTAGTAACAATAATGGCTTTAGCATCATCCTCTTGTTGATCCTTCTTGAAATTTTTATTCTTTTTATCCTTTTTATTTACCCACCAGTACTCAAATATATCATGTCCATCTTTGTTGCATTACCTGTACGACTTGTATATGTCTCTGGATTTCAATCCGCCTTTGTAATTTCTACTCGAGCTTTCTCCTCTTGAATCGCCATTTTTACTCCTCTCCTGTTGTCTACCATGGACAACCAGGCTTTCTGCATGCGAATTTGAACTTTTCATTCGAAATCATGAGTTTCATTTTTCCTTCGCATGCTGTATTTCATAGACTTCATTAAGTGTAAGAGTATCTCGACTATATAGAATAGTGTCTCTGAACGTAGAGTATGAACTAGAGGTAGCGAGCATAAAAGAATAAGACTCAAATCTTCATCATTATATTTTATCTCCATAAACTCGAGATTCAATACTACTTCTTTGAACGTTGTCAGGTGGTTCAACAGTGACCCGTCTTCCGCCATCTTATGCGAATAAAGCTTATGCTTTAAATTAATGCATCTTACTGGTAAGATCTTTAGTCATGCAAATCTGTTGCAGTTTTAGTCATAATGCAGTGGTAGTCTTTTCCTTCAAAACCTCATGTAGAATAGTATTTGATAGATGAAGATGAATCTGAGATAAGGTCTTATAATCTTTTATTTTCTTCTCCTCAAGTGACAAAACAGTGGGCATCTTGTCAATTTCCAATAAAGCATTATCCAAATCGAGTTGTGTAAGAACATCTCGTATCTTAACTTTCCAAAGAGAAAATCTCATGTCTCAGTCCAGTAATGGAAGATCACACTTCATTGTTGCCATCCAGAAGAAATTCTGAATTTGCTGGTACAATTTTGTGTGTATAGAAATCCAACCTACTACTATTCACGAGAGTTATGCCAGAAACTGAACAAAGTACCTCGGCAGGCCTATCCTATATTGGACTTGTGGTTACATGGTTGTTAGTTTAGAAATACGGCACATGATTCGGTCCTTAATCGACTTGGGTGTGACAATCCACAGACCCAACACTCGTGGATGCCCTTGCACCGATCTCATACCGTCCACTTGCCCAAGTCTCCACCATTTTATAAGCATTCTTCTATTTTCAGTAGTAACCCACCTTACCACACTACGATTGAAATTATATACCAAGTATTGCTATGACAATGTTTGTGTCATATTCCAAATTAATCGCTAAGCAGTGTCTAAGCACAACCATTAGTCATTATTGATTAACCAAGGGCAATTTATTTATATATTAATTAGCCTAGGGTGACAAGGTAAAATAGTTATCAACAATTAAGGAAGTAAATAGTAATAACAACAATTGACATAGCTAGGTATCAACATTTAACATAGTATTTCATAAAATAATAACAAGCATACAAGTAATATTTTAGAACAAAGTAAATTGCATTGAAAAGTGGGTTCAACATGATCAGTTGTAAGGACTTGCCTTGGTCAACCGTGGATGTCACTTGGTCTTGATCATTAGCGACGACGATGTCCGAAGCGTCAAAGTCTATAATCGCGAATATAACCAAATTCAACACAAATCCAAATAAATTCAAATGAACTACAAAAATTATTGCTTTGGTAATGATGGAAAGATCTTGAATCTACAAAAAAAATCAAGTCATTTGTATTTAAAACGAGAGAGAATAAGCTCTCCAAATTTGACCAGAGGGGAAATTCTAAAATCCTTGACAGGTGGGTCCGGTCGGTTTTTTATTTTCTTTTTCATTTATTTTCTTAAGAAAAATCCTCTTTGACTGACAGGTGGGTCCAGCTGGGTTTTTATCTTCTTCACTAATTATGTTTATTGGGAAAACTCGAGAGACTAACAGGTGGGACCGCGGTCCATGTGGACTCGGTCCACCTGATGGTTCATAGGGCTTGGGGCCCGACACGTTAGCAGCTTAATTATATTTTCTAATTATGTCAGGCCCACATGTCATACTGACATTACCTACTAATTTATCATTAACTAATTACTGGTTAAATCAATCCTATCTTACAAGTGGGGTCCACATGTCAGCGACTCCAGTTGTCGTCTTTCTCTCAGAACAGAGGAGTGGGGCAGTGCATCCATGGCTGGCTTTGGGCGAGCTCGACGCCAGTAGAGAGGGCTCCGGCAACCACCCGTGACCCCCAAAATGGGTTGCAGGGGCCCAAAGTGACCATAACAGTGGTGACGAGATATGGACTAAGGCAGCGGCGCAGCGGCAAGGACGTTGGCCGTGCTACTGTACACAGGGGCATGTACCGATCGAGGAAGGATGGAAACACCATCTACAGGCTACTATGATGCTAGGTGTGTTCTCGCTGCTCCAGAAGACACGGCGCACCGAGCTCTACATGATGGCCCATGGTGGCATGGCGAGGTGCTACGACGCAGCGAGGCTACGGTGCTCGACGCGTGAGATTGTCTATCCTACCACGTTTGTAATGTACTTCAACGCAAGGGGAAGAAGGACTCAACTGGAAACCAAGTGAGGAAGGAGATCAAGTATAGTAGGTAGGCTAGCGTGCTTCGGGCCGACGACGGGGACGAAGGTTGACGAGGATCTGATAATCCTCATTTTATCTTTTATCTATAATTCTTATTATGGGTAAATATGATGTCACGTAGTCCCCAAAAGTACCCCTTATATTTATAAGGGAGAGGCACACCAAGTGATTGTAAGTTCTCCTACAATCACCCCCATAGTCGTAAGTCTTACTACGGCTATGTCATGGTCGTAAGTCCTTCTACGACCACTACCTGGTCGTAAGCCCTTCTACGACCATTACCCAGTCGTAAGTCCTTCTACGACTATTGTCCAGTCGTAAGTTCTGCTACGACCTGTACCCAGTCGTAAGTCCTTCTACGACTATTGTCCAGTCGTAAGTCCTTCTACGACTATTGTCCATTCGTAAGTCCTGCTACGACCTGAACCTAGTCGTAAGTCCTTCTACGACTTGTACCCAGTCGTAAGTCCTGCTACGACCAAGTCAACCACGACCACCTTATGATCAATAAAACCTACAAGCGAGTGGGTCCAATTGATTAAGGAATCTAGACGGTCCACATGCACTGTTATTCTGCGTAGTAATAGTGCTTAAATACCCCATTACCTCGAAGATAAGCGGCAAGCGGCGTGAAGGAGCCACTACGCCGGTAATTACTGCCATCATGTGCCCATTACTGGCTTGATTAGGTGCCTCTTCAGCAGGGGAAAACAGCTACTCCTTCACGACTATATAAAGGCATCAATCAGAAGGACAAAAAAAGAAAAAGGAGAGACAATCAAGGAGAAAAACAAGTACTGTTCTTTGTAATAGTCTTAGTTTACGGCTTGGTTGTTGAGAATCGATCAATACCACACACACAGGAGTAGGGTTGTTATTCTCCGGAGAAGGCTGAACTCGTATAAAAATCTGTGTCAATCGCTCAAGCGTGATTTCATCTCTAGGAGACCCCGAATCAAACAATCTTTACGTAAGATCGGTTCTAAAACACCGCGGTTGGCGCCGACCGTGGGGATCTTCCGGTAATCTCTTGTCAACATACTCTCTTTTCCAAATCTCATGCACTCATGGCGGGGAATGGAGCGAGGAGAACTGGTTTGACTTGGCAGGTCTGCAGACGTCGACATGGATGCGGTTTCAACTACGAGCCGAATGATGCATCCTCGATGGTGATGTCGCCTCGGAGATCATTCTCCAGAAACCATCCCATCGATGGAGTTGGGGAGGATCCTTATCCCCACAACGATCGTCCAATAGAGGAGCCAATTCCTCAAAGGACAAGGGTCAATCCGGCGAACCGCACCTGAAGGACTTACAACACGACGAGTTTTTCCTCCAAGTGTTCAAGTCCCCTAAGACGGTCAGGACTGGTGAGACAAGTTTTGAGAGCCACCATTCGGGACTCCACCAACATCGGTGATCCTCTCTCGGGATAACTCCGGAGGAGGGATCAAGCATGCTTTTCTGCAAATTTGACCGTCTCTCCGCAGATCTCATTTGCGGATGGAGCGATTATAACCCAGTTCCCCTACGGAGGGCGTTACTCCAAGTCGCGGATGGTGTCTCTCGAATACTCCTCAGCGGGAGGCCTCGGCGCAAGTGAGAATCATCAACGGAGGTCTTCGCCCTTCCTCGGATCGAGTCGACCCTATGGAGACCGAGATAAGAACACTCCCCGAAGATCACGCACTGCGCCCCCTCGTGATAATGGCAAGGGCATCATCGATGACGGGCAGAACCAATACTCTGATGAGCGCGAGGGAAATCCTCGACATTCTCGCACTCCATTGAGAAGGCCTCAAGGATCTGATGAGGAGAATTTTGAGGCCATCCGACGGAAGAAGATTGCAGCCCAGAAGAACCTGCCTGGGCGCATATAATATCAGTCGAGGGAGGCACAAGAACTCCAGGACATCAAAGACTTGCTCGAAAATCCCACTCAAGAGCTTGCTCGAACGCCAGGATACGATCTATTCGCTGAAGAAATTGCGCAAAGGCTTCGAACCGTGATGACAAGACTGGAGGCACCTCGTCGACATCATTCAGGTAGTCGTAGCAATGCGACTTCCTCGACTACCGATCAATCAAACATTTCACCACGTAGAAATCGACACGCCATAAGTCGATCGATCCACTACTCGAGAAATATGTTTCGATTGATCGATGATCAGAAGCCCCTCGAGAGGTGATCGCTCGCCACTCGACAAGGAAACTCATAGCGGATGGAGTACGAGGAGTATTCTCCTCGTAAATTCGACCTACTACATGACAGTCACCACATCGGGTATCGTCGATACGATCACTGGTGACATTAACCCTTCTTTCCGCAAAGAAGGCGTCAAGAAGTTATTACGGATGTGGGCATTTTCGCGACCTTCGAGCATTCACGCCACCTCATTTCGACCGAAGAATATGGAGAAGTTTGATGGATCTCAAAATCCCATCAATTTCTTCAAATCTATACAACAATTTGTCCGAGAAGCAGGAGGAGGAGAGCATGTAATGGCAAATTACCTTCCAAGCGTGCTTGAAGGATCCGCTCGATCGTGGTTGTTAAACCAACCACTCGAGTCGATCTACTCTTGGCAACATCTCTACGACCTTCTACTGGCGAATTTCCAAGGCACATACAACCGCCCTGGAAAGGAAGACGACTTGCACCGGTTAAGACAGAACAGCGACGAGACTTTGCGCCAATTCATCAAACGCTTTAGTCAGGTTCGTAATTCAATTCCGGAAGTTTCTGACTCATCTGTTATCAGGGCTTTTAAGCAAGGAGTCCGTACTAGAAGGATAACAGAAGATATTGCTTTGAATCCTCCCAACACTGTTGCCGAGCTCTTCGAAATGGCTGATCGATATGCGACTGCTTCTGAGGCGGTCGAGTGGAACAACACTATTGATCCAGAAACATATACTCCTCGAGAGCCAGGTGAAGTTGGTGGAAAAAAGGACAAGAAAGCAAAGAAGTCCAAGAATAAGATAAAGGGTCAAAAACCACAAACCAGTGGTTCCAAGGAGGTCTTGGCTGTGAACGATAAAGAGCCACGAACCACCAAGTCGTACCCTGATCAAGGCAAAGGTAAGCGCCCTGATCGAAAGAACGACAAACCAAGGTGGTGTCCTTTTCAGAAAAAGGAAGGACACGACCTCCGCAACTGCCGAGTTTTCCAAAGAAAGCTCGAGGACTACTACAACGGCAAAGAACCACTCCCCACTCTCGAGTAGGTAGGGCATACGAGTGGCCAAAAGTCGTCAGATGATGAAGAGATGCCATTCCAAGATCCACAACATACTGTTAAGCACATCTACGGAGGATCATCGACATACGAGTCAAAACGACAACTTAAAGCTGCCGAACGAGAGGTAAACTCTATAGATGCTCCTCTTGTCAATAATTTACCGAAGTGGTCGGAAGTTACCATTTCTTTTGAGAAGGGTGACTGCCCGATCACTTCGAATCGATCAGGTCGATATCCGATTGTGGTCGAACCCACCATCAACAACTGTCGAGTCAATCGAGTTTTGGTTGATGGTGGCAGTTCCTTGAACATACTGTTTACAAATGCCCTAGACGAGATGCAAGTACCCAGGACAAAGGTAAGACCGGTACGATACTCCTTTCATGGAATTGTACCGGGGTCTTCGGCCAAACCCATTGGCCAAGTTTCTCTTCCTTTAACATTTGGTTCACCAAGTAATTTCAGGACAGAGAAAATCTCCTTTGTAACGTCATATTCGGACGACCAACTTTGGCAAAATTCTTAATGTCTACTCATTATGGGTATCAATGTCTTAAGATGCCAGGTCCCAAAGGAGTGATCACAATTCATTGTGACAAGAAGATGGCGTATAACTGCGACCGTCGATCCCTCGAGATGGTTGGTCAAATACCAACTCGAGAAGAAAGTCAGCCTTCGACTAGCAAGTCGAAGCCTAAAGCTGCATCAAAGCCGAACGACCAAGTCAAAGAGGTTCCTCTCGACGCAGAGGAGCCCTCAAGACTGTTCAGACGGGAGACTTCCGACCCCAAATAGGAAGACACCCTCATCACCTTCCTCCGAGCTAACGCAGATGTCTTCGCGTGGCAAGCATCCGACATGCCCGGAGTCCCCAGTGAGGTGATCGAGCACAGGCTAGCTTTACGGCCTGATAAAGTACCCGTAAAATAAAAATTACGGAGATTTGCCTCGATCGACGAGATGCTATTAAATCGAATTGATAAGCTACTTAAACGGGCTTTATAAGAGAAGTCAACCACCCAGAGTGGTTGGCTAACCCTGTAATGGTCAAGAAGTCAAACGGTAAATGGCGTATGTGCGTAGACTTCACTGATCTTAATAAAGCTTGTCCAAAAGATGATTTTCCTTTACCTCGTATCGATCAGTTGGTTGATTCTACTGCAGGTTGTGAAATATTAAGTTTTTTAGATGCATATTCTGGATACCACCAGATCAATATGTGTCTAAACGATGAAGAAAAGACCGCATTCATTACACCATTTGGTACCTTTTGCTATGTCAAAATGCCATTCGGTCTAAAGAATGCCGGTGCTTCTTTTCAACGCTTGATGCAATCAACTTTTTCATCTCAATTAGGCCGAAATCTGGAAGCCTATGTTGATGATCTAGTCGTAAAAAGCATTAAGAAATTTAATCATATCACTGACCTACAAGAAACATTCGACAACCTCAGAAAGCACCGCTTAAAACTTAATCCAGAAGTGTGTGTTTGGAATTTCTTCGAAAAATTGCTTGGATTCCTAGTATCCGAACGAGGAATCAAGCAAATCTGAAAATAAAGGCCATCCTCCAAATCGCCTCAGACCACAAAAAGGAAGTCCGTAAACTCACTTTGGGTGCATGGCGGCTTTAAGTCGTTTCATCGCATCGACTAGGAGAAAAGGACTACCTTTCTTTAAACTTCTCAGGAGACACGAAGGTTTTGAGTGGTCGAACGAGGCAAACACTGCCTTCGAGGATGTCAAGAGGTACCTTTCGAGTGCTCCTGTTCTGGTTTCTCCAAAACCAGAAGAGACGCTCTTAATTTACCTAGCTGCCACGCCACAGTAAAGAAGCGCAGATCGTGGAGAACGTGAAAACGCATAATGACCGATTTACTACGTCGATGAAGTTTTACGGGCCTAAGGAGCGTTACCCTCAGGTCCGAAACTTCTATATGCCCTCCTCATGTCTTCGAGGAAACTGCGGCATTATTTTCAGCGCACAAAATAGGCTTGTGCCGCCGGAGTTTCCTTTGGGAGCGATCCTCCATAATAAGGAAACACGGGGACGCATGGAAAATGGTCAGTCGAACTTGGGGAGTTCGACCTCCATTTCGTGTCGAACAGTAGTAAAATCCCGGATCTTGGCGGACTTTGTCGCCGAATGGACAAATCTGAACTCGTTCAGATCCCAAGACGATTCCCACGACCCGGTGGATGATGTACTTTGACGGTCACTTACTTTAAGTGGCTCGGGGTCGGGTGGTTACGTATCTCCTAGGAGAAACCTTAAAGTATGCCATACAATTAAACTTTCAGGCCACTAACAACGTGGCAGAGTACGAAGGTTTGCTAGCTGGCATACGAGCTGCGAAAGCACTCTCGATTCTTCGACTACTTGTGAGAGGAGACTCTTAACTAGTCGTGAATCAAGTCGGGAAAGAGTACCAGTGCTCTAACTTGACAATGTCTCGGTACTTATCGGAAGTACGTAAGCTAGAAAAGCATTTTTTAGGTTTCAAGGTACAATTCATCCCTCGAAAGGATAATTTCCTCGCAGACCAACTTGCTCGGATGGCTTCTTCCCGATCTGCAGTACCAAAAGGAGTTTTCTTGGAGTAACTCCAAAAGCTGTCTCTGGTCGAAGAACCAGAGACGCCTCCTATTGAGATGGCCTCACTAGATCACGAGGATACCTGGATGACTCCCATCGACGAGTATCTTCACAAGGGTTCCGTACCCGAGGATGATCTTGAGGCAGATCGTTTATCTCGAAAAGCCAAAATGTATACTTTGGTCGAAGGGGTCCTCTACAAACGAGGAACCCAAGGGATACTCATGCGATGCATTCCGCAAAACGAAGGAATAACACTCCTTCATGATATACTCGATGGCATCGTGGGACGCATGCTTCCTCTGAGCGGTCAGTAAGGCCTTTCGACAAGGTTTCTCTTCGCCAACACCATGACGATGCTAAAGAGGTGGTTAAAAAGTGTGTCCATTGCCAGTTCCATGGTAAACAGATACACCAACTAGCTCAAGCATTACAGACAATACCTCTTTCTTGGCCTTTTGCGACCTTGGGTCTCGATATCCTAGGACAGTTTCCCAAAGCTCCGGAGGTTTGAATTCCTTTTGTGGCTATTGACACGTTCACAAAATGGATCAAGTGAACTCAGAATGGGATAACAACGAGCGACAAAAGGTTCATGATGAGATGCGTAATTAGCCGATTTGGAGTTAGAGTTGGATAATTACGGACAATGGTAAACAATTTGCAAGTGCAAAATTTGAGAATTTTGCGACGAGTTGGGTACCAAGTTATGTTATGCTTCATTGCACATCCCCAAAGCAAGGCGATCGAGCGTGCAAGCGGCCAAATAATGCGAGGAATTAAAACCCGAGTCTTGACCATTTCGTTAAGCGCTCGGGGCTTGGGTACAAGAATTACCTTCCAGATTATGGGCGGTTCAGACGACCACTAGTCGGCGGCGGAGAAACACCATTCTTTCTAGTGTTCGAGCCGAAGCCATGCTTCCTCCGAGCTAAAATTGCGGTTGACACGAGTTGAAACCTTCAACAACTCCGACGAAACAACTTCGAGCGGATGATATTAACCTACTCGAAGAAAGGAGAAACATGGCCTTAATCCGCTTCGGCGGTCTACCAACAAGCCCTACGCAGACACGATCGTAAGGTCGGCCTCATGACCTTCTGTAGGTGACTTGGTATTGAGGCTCGCCAATCCAAGTCTAATCGGAATAAACTTTCTCCCAAGTGGAAAGGTCCTTACGATGGTGAAGTCACTCGGCGAGTCGTCAGACGACTAGCAATGGAAGGCAGACGAGTTCTCTCAAATTCTTGGAACATCGACCGATTCACGCAAATTCTATGTGTGACCAACCTCTCGAGCAATAAAGGTCCAGGTTCCTTCTACCTCTTTTGTCTTATTTTTGAGTAGTGCTTTTATAATCTTTCGACTATGGTCCAAAAACACCCAGTTTTCTTTACACTGGTCAAAAGGAAAGTAACATCATCTAGTCGAAGTCTTTCCTCTCTGCACGTGGTCCTGCCCACTAGAAGGAACTTCCTAGCATCGACCCGTTACTCACTTTTGTTGCCAATACAGAGAGCTCGGGTTCTATCTAGTCGAAATATTCTCAAAGCCAACTCTTTCCATTTTAGTTTTAGTAATTTCGAAAACTATTCTAAGTAGAGTGCACTTCTTTATATTTATTCAACCACCTTTGGTGTACTTGTTTTGTTTTAACTGGTCGAAGGAAGAGACACACCTAGTCGAAGTCTTTCCTCTCTGCACGTGGTCCTGCCCACTAGAAGGAACTTCCTAGCGTTGCTCGCCTCCCACTTTGCTCTTGGAAAAGACTTATCGAGTCCATCAGAAAAGGGCGAATGAATTATTAAAGTCCTCTAGACGTTTGCTTAACTCAAGTTGCTGTTCTTGGTTTGATTAAACTAGTCGGAGATGGTAACATCACCTAGTCGAAGCCTTTTCTCTCTGCACGTGGTCCTGCCCACTAGAAGGAACTTTCTAGCGTCGAGTCGTTTCTACTCTTTCGACCAGTGCTTGACAACCATAACAAAAAGCTATCAGTTAAACAAACCTATCAAACAAACCTATCTTTCTATTTCACACACTATTTACTTGGATTGTTTAAACAAGCTAAGCAAATAGTCGGGGGCTAGGATAAAGTTATTAATTTAACTTCAGTTCTTAGTCTTTAATTCGTTAATTATCTTTTGAGTTGCTAACTACTCGACAAGATGATTTGCAGGAAACAAGATGGATCCCATATATTTCATTAACAGAAATTTGTTTGTCACAAAGTTGTTACAAATTAGTCTGAAGGGGGAGAGCCCAGTTACATTTCCTCCGCCACCTTTTTGCCAACTGATTGCATTTCTTCAATCAAACGACTGCCTCGATTGAGGCGATCAAGTCGGCTTCGATTGGTTGCACATTAAAGCGGGGTCATGAGCTTTAAGTTTCGCCAAAGCATAACTTATCGCAGCTTATCGCCTCCCTTATGGATTCAGCTTGGTTGGCCTTCAGAGTGGTCACCATTTCTTGTAAAGTTCCGACTTGTTCCCCGAGGGTACTTATGTGAGCAGCTATCGTATCTTCTCGAGGAGTTTTTCCCTCAGTATGTAGCTCACCAAGTACCTGGTTCAGGAGCGTGATGTTGCCTTGAAGATTAGTCTTCATTGATTCCATCTCCTGTTGGGAACGAGTCGAAGCCTCGCGAAGTCTTTTGTTCTCGACCACTTGGTCTGAAAAGAATAAAACCGGTCAAACAAAAATAAACTTCTAGAGGAAGAGAACACAAATATAATTATAGGTAAATCATTTCTTACCTACTAGTCGAGAATCCAACTTCTTGACTTCTTCTTGATGGGAAGTAATGGTTTCAGCGTGCTTTTTCTCCCATGTTTTAACGTCCTCTGCATTCATCTTAGCAATGCGGACGGCCTCGTTATAGATCAGAGTTTTTTCATTGATTTCAGCCTCGAGGCTTCTCAATTCGACAGCAATTTCTGAAAAATAAATTAGCATTAGAAAAGGGAAAATACTCGAAAAGAACAACAGGTAAAGAATTGCTTACCTGTTACTCGAGTTTTCAGTCCCTCGAGTTCCTGATCTTTATTCTTGGTAATGCGAGAAAACTCCTGAATGACCAAAGCTTTTTCTCCAACTTCAGTCCGGAGCTTCTTCATTTCATCTTCTTTTTCTGGAAAAGAAATGAGAGTCGAGTAAAGGTCAAAGTCAAAAGCGATCTTAAGTTCAAGACTTATCGCTTATTTTTCTGCAATCTTTTAGTTGCAGAGATGGCTTCTCGAACTTTCTTCGAGAGGTCTACTACTTCCTCCCTCAGCTTTTTCGACTCCTCTTTTTCATAATCGAGCGAGTCAGCTAAGGTCTTTGCGTCACTTTTTAACCTACAAAGGATAAAAGTGGATATGAACATAGGTCAATCGGTTGTAAGTTCTTCTACAACTATAGACCTGGTCGTAAGTCTTTCTACGACAAAGCCTCTGGTCGTAAGCTTTTTACGACCAATACCTTGTCATGAGTTTTTCCATGACAAATCTCGTAAGCACTATATAAGTAGTCAAGTTAAAAACGACTATGAATAACAGTGGCTTACCATCTCTCTGCCTGTATGTAGAGTTCCTCTTTTTCCTTTCGGAGCTCTAGAAGTTGTCGATAATACTCACCAACAACGGCAATTTGCTCTAGAGCTTTCTGCAAAAGGAAGACAGTGAGAAGAAAGGGAAAGCCACATATATAAGTATGCTAAAAATACTTACATTCATGGTTGACCTAGCAAATGCCGAATAAACCATCTCCGGGGTCTTCAGCTTGTCCACCTTCGCAACTTGATCCCACCAAACCTTCTCAAGACGCTCATTGTCAAAAATGTTTCCTCTATTGGGAATATCTTTGGGATGGGGGACTCGGTCGCGAGATCTGAAAGCAGAAGACCCTACGATGGTAGCATGTCCAAAGAAGTCAGCACAGAAGTTGAAGTATTCTTCTTCCTCGATTCCAGAGTGCGCACTTCTCTTTGAATCTTGGGAGGAACGCCTGCCACAATTTCCTTCCCAGCGCGGTGTTCAGGCTCGTCACCGCCTTGACCAGAGGCTTCTACAGCTGCCCCTGTTGTCTCTACGATCTCAGTAGTCGTAGCTGCTACTTCATCGATCGTAGCTACAACCTCAGCGGTTGTAGGAACCATTCTGGGAGCCACGACTTCCTCGGCCACCTGGGCCAAGGATGATCCTTCGACCACCTCCATTGTTACCTCTCCAGCAACTGAAGAAGTGGCAATGGGCTTCTCAACGGAAGCATTCCCGGGGGCTGAAGGAGTCGGACTGAAATAAAGAAAAGCAAATCAAGTTGTGAAAAGGAAAAAAGGTAAATATTGTTCTTACGCTTTAGTACATTTCGCATACCTCTGCACCCTAGTCTTAACCAGGAACTTAGGAGCAATCCTCCCAACGGAGGACTTCTTCTTCTCCACGACCACGTCTGGTCGAGGTTCAATAATGGGCCCGGCTACGACCACGTATGGTCGTAGAACTTGAACAGGAACCACATCTCTGGTCTCCTGATTCTTTGGATAGCCGAGACCAGTCTCGACTACCCAAGAGCAAAGACTACCCTCAATCTGCAGTCAGGCCGAGCAAGATCGTCCTTTACAAAGACATAAAATCTTTCCGCATTTCCTTTTCGCTTGCTTAACAAAACTAGGAGTGGCGTAAATCGAAGGATTTCTTGTCATAATAGAAGGGTACCTTAGCCCTACGGGGTTTGTGCTTAAGAGGTTCAACTGCTTCAACCTCCTCAGCTTCAGCCTCGGCTTCAATTATGGCTATGTCCGCCGGAGGCTTTGTAGAAGATCTGGTCGAAAAACGAGCTCGAACTTGCTCGCCCTTGTCGGCGGATCGCAAGTCGACGTCTCTTGGACGGAGGAGCTGAGCCTTTGTCTTTCGACAACGCTGCACCAATAGTTATCGGTGCAACTTCCTCGCTATCCGGACGATTTTCCATGCCTACTTCTCGTAAAGCAAAAGCGTAAAAGAAGAATTACTAACCGGTCAGAAGTTTTTCTACGGTGTCAAGTCGTAAGTTTTTCTACGACATTTTCTTGATCGTAAGATATTCTACGATCACCACTAGTCGTAAGTTCTTCTACGACTATAAAGTCCTAAAGAAAAAAATCAACTTTTGATTACCTTTAGGCGCTCTATCCTTTCATTTGCGGGCAAAGCCGCAATAATTTGAGGAATCACCGCTCGGGGTGGCGGAGACTTCTCACAGATGAGTTTGACCCTAGCGTCATTCTCCACCTGTGGAAGATCTGTGTAAGCAGATAAGAACGTTAGGTAACTTTGAGAAAGACCAAACCAAAAGCTATGTCGGAAGTTCACTTACCCTCGTTGTAGTCCCTGGTCGGGTCTCCTCTCCCCGAATATCTCCACATAGGAGATGCTCGTTTCTTCAAGGGACTGATTCGGCGTGTGATGAAATCTGTCACCACATGCCATCCGGTCAACCCCTCCTCCTTCAAGTCCTTGATGGCTTGAATGTAGGGGGTAATCCGACTAATATCTTCAGGGGTTGAGTCCCATGAAGATTTCTTCTCGGCAGCCTTCCCCACGAAAGAGAGGTCTTACGAGGTGACTTTCCAAGAAACCACCTCTTTCTCCATCCCGGCCATGAGGACCGAGTGAAACTCTGAATATACTCCCTCGACTTCAAGTCGTGGAGCTTCAGACCGCAACTTCCGGCGATTCCAGTTTGTCGAGCCATCCCATAATAATATTGGAACAGCTCGAGGTCCAACGGAATCCCCAGGTATGCCTCGCAAAGGTACACGAAGACACTCAGCATAGTAATGGAATTAGGACCTAGATTCACTAATTCCACTCCAAAGTGCTCGAGTACCACCGTAAGAAAGGGTGAGCAAAAATCGGAGGCCGACTCCACGAAGACGCTTGGAAAACGGGGATTTGCCCATTTTCCCCCGACGGCCAGTGCTGTCCGATGGCCGGAAGCCATTTCACCAGAGCCTTCTCTGGAATCTTCCCGGCATCGACCAAGACTTGAATCTTCGCCGCATCCATCTCCGACTCTTCCCACTCAGAAACTTTCTTGGCCATTTCTCTCAGAAAAAAGAAGTTTTGGATTGAGAAAGGATTGCCAGAGAAGACACGATTAGGGTTGGCGGCGGAGAAGGCGAGAGCTCGAAGAACAGTGGGAACGATTTGGGGAAAAGGTAAAAATCCAAGTCTAACTCCCGGTAAGTTTTTATAACCACACGATTGCCACCGCTTCGGGAACCGTCTCATCGACAGGTCTGTGGGAGTCAGTTGTAATTCCCTAGATGGTCTGTTCGAGAAAATTAGGTTCGTTTTGTCACCTCCAAGCGAAATTACTTTCTTGACCAAGTCCTTCTGGTCGAATGAAGTAACAATCGGAAAGGATTTTTCTCCGATCGCTCTACTACGACCACTTCACAGTCGTAGGAGTTTTTATGACTTTTTGATAGTCGTAAGCAACCTTCCTGACCAAGCAAATTCCTGGTCAAAGTAGCACTCAAATGTCGAAGAGTTTTTCCTTCGACCATTATTCTGCGACATTTTCATAGTCGTAAGACCATTTGCAAATCCTTCACCAAGTAAGTTACTTTCACTTGAAGCTGGGGGGCTAGATGACGAGGATCTGATAATCCTCATTTTATCTTTTATCTATAATTCTTATTATGGGTAAATATGATGTCACGTAGTCCCCAGAAGTACCCCTTATATTTATAAGGGAGAGGCACACCAAGTGATTGTAAGTTCTCCTACAATCACCCCCATAGTTGTAAGTCTTACTACGGCTATGTCATGGTCGTAAGTCCTTCTACGACCACTACCTGGTCGTAAGCCCTTCTACGACCATTACCTAGTCGTAAGTCCTTCTACGACTATTGTCCAGTCGTAAGTTCTGCTACGACCTGTACCCAGTCGTAAGTCCTTCTACGACTATTGTCCAGTCGTAAGTCCTTCTACGACTATTGTCCATTCGTAAGTCCTGCTACGACCTGAACCTAGTCGTAAGTCCTTCTACGACTTGTACCCAGTCGTAAGTCCTGCTACGACCAAGTCAACCACGACCACCTTATGATCAATAAAACCTACAAGCGAGTGGGTCCAATTGATTAAGGAATCTAGACGGTCCACATGCACTGTTATTCTGCGTAGTAATAGTGCTTAAATACCCCATTACCTCTGAAAGATAACTGCCAAACGGCGTGAAGGAGCCACTACGCCGGTAATTACTGCCATCATGTGCCCATTACTGGCTTGATTAGGTGCCTCTTCAGCAGGGGAAAACGGCTACTCCTTCACGACTATATAAAGGCATCAATCAGAAGGACAAAAAAAGAAAAAGGAGAGACAATCAAGGAGAAAAACAAGTACTGTTCTTTGTAATAGTCTTAGTTTCTGGCTTGGTTGTTGAGAATACAGTCAATACCACACACACACAGGAGTAGGGTTGTTATTCTCCCCGGAGAAGGCCTGAACCTGTATAAAAATCCCGTGTCAATCGCTCTGCGTGATTTCATCTCTAGGAGACCCCCCGAATCAAACAATCTTTATGTAAGATCGGTTCTAAAACACCGATAAAGGTGTTCTGGTGGCTCTAGTGCACAGCAAGGATAAAGAAGATGCGCATTAGAGAGAGAGAGAGAGAGAGAGGAGGTCGAGGTGACTATGATCCGCAAGACAACGGAGGTGGAAGATCACCTCGACGGCAGGAAATCGATGGGCGAATGTCGCAATCGGAGTTGGGGAAGATGGCTCACGTGGAGAATTCCTTCTCCACCTGAGGTGGAGACGAGGGGAAATTGGGAGGGGGGGGGAGGTTGCAGAGGAGGAGCGGGCAAGCGAGATGACACACTCGACTGCAGCTTAAATAGATAGGAGAAGAGGGGAGGCGAGCATGACGACATCGCTCGGCTCGTTCGAGAGATCTCAGGAGTGGCACACGAGTCAGCTGGATGCACTCGTGAGGTGTCAAGGTCGCGGCGGAGTGTGAGAGGAGAGGCTCGAGGCGCATGGAATGACACGGCTTTGGCTCGCACGATGCGTGCGTGTACGACGACAATGGTCGAGCGAGAGAGGGAGAGCTAGCGTAAGGAAGAGAAACAATGTCTCTCCCTCCGCGCTGATAGGTGGGACTAGAGGAGGCCACTCGCCAGTGAGTGTGTGAGAGAGGAGGGAGAGAGAAAGAGAGGGTGACGGTGGAGAGGAGAGGTGGGAAAGGCTGGGCGAGCGGTGGGGATTCGGCCCGAGGGGGGGTGGAGAGAGGGAAAGAATTGGATTTGAATTTGTAATTGAGTTCAGAAATTGATTTGAATTTAAATTCAAGTTTGGAAGTGATTATGCACACCATTAACTTTTAGATTTTTACAAATCCGAATTCTTGACACAAGGAAATTATTTTAAATTTCTAAATTGCAAGGCAACGTTTTTGGAAATTTGAAACGCGACAAAAGTTTTTGAAATTCATGTAAATTTTAAATTAGATCAAAATTAGCCTGTTACAGTGACCTAGTATAGTGCTAAACATATGGACCATTTTGAACGAGAGGAAGACGTATCTTTCAGCAAGAAGAGAAAGACAGCCTTTTTGTGAGGCAGGTGCAAAGAGCATAAAGGAAGTCCTGCCTGTCGTACAGCCTGTTGTGTAAGTTACCTGTATAGTTCTTCTCTCTTTCTTCTTCTTTTCTGTAATCTGTAACTTACTCCCTCTTCAATGAATTGCTAGTAGATCGCCTGCTAAGCTTTGGTCGAAAAAAAGCATTTCCTAAATTACTTTAGTCAGTTCAAGCCATTAGTCCCATCACCCATTCTGCGGTCTCAATTATTTATTTATTTATTTTGCCAAGCTACTAAATATACTATAAACATCATTTTGAAACATCTTCTAGAAAACCTGGACTAAAATGAATTTTCCTTGTGTTCTAAAAAATGAATTTTCCTTGGCGTACATTTGTTCTGATATTTCTTACACATTTGACATGATTCAATCCTTTCGCTGAGTGGTGGTAGTTACTCGTTTTTATCGATCAGTCCTTCGCAGAATCTTTGTGTGAGCTCTGGATTGTGCTCGATCGCAAAGGGCGGACATTGACATGACTTACAAAGCTGAAGTGTTTCCATGATTTGTGTTTAGATATACTAGTCGTTGACCCGTGCACGCACTCGCACGAGCTAGTTTCCTATATAAACTTAGGTTGCATTTGGTATTGCGGTGACTTCTCAATTTATTTGGATATAATGATTAGTTAAAAGTCTCCATTCTGCAATCATAACAAGGGGGAAAAAAATACACATTTCCTATTGTACTTACAACTTCGTCCTGCTTCGATCCTGTGCTATAAAATGAAACCAGGAATATAACCCCTGAAGTTTAAAAACCAGATCAAATCAGACCCAAGCTAGAAACTAGATGTAGGGGCAAATCCTATCTTAATCAACCATATCTCGTTGCATGCATCATGATAAAACCTAAAAGCTACCTTTATAACTACCCAGTTACGGAGTAGCGTTTGACAACCCCTAAGTGAGCTATTACGCATCTTGAGAACGTGCGACGGCCTCAAGTCTAAGGACATAGCATACACATTGTAAATAAGACCAAGTGATGACATGTAAGAAAGCAACGTTATCGCAGTGTCTCATGGTGGGTTGTGTAATACTCCGGAATAGAAGTCGGTTAATAGAATGAAGCTGGAGGGGTAAAAGACAATTGCAAATTCCGAATTTCCAGTTCAGCGGGGGGGTTTTCTATTTTTATTCGCCAACCTGGGCCGCGGGCCACCACCCAGGAGGCCCAAGAGGGGGAGGCCGGCCCATGGGGGGCCGGCCAAGGGAAGGGGGGAGGCGCCCCCAACCCTAGCCGCCTCCCCCATTCCCTCCTCTCCCTCCCACCCTTGAGCCGCCACCTCTCCACCCCATGGCCGGCTCCTTGCTGCTCCCTGGAGTCCTCGCTGCTGTGGTGCCATCTCCGGTGATCCCCGTCGCTCCTCCTCTAGTTCCTCTCCCTCAACTCCGTTCCCCGCCGACGTCGACGGCCGCTCGTTCGTCTCCCGGTGGCCGGCCCTAAGAGAAGAAAGAGAGGAGAAGGGAGGAAGACCCTTGTGCAGCGGATCTTCATCGTTTTACTGGTCTACAAGGGTAATTAGACCTCCGATTCGTTGTTTGATTCCATTAGAATTGAGGATCCGATTGGATTTGTAGTTTCGTTTTGAGTCGGTTAATAGATTGATTCTGTCCAGTAGGTTGTACCTCAGTTTTGGGCATCTTAGAGGCAGAATTGGATGTCTTCGCCTTCTGGAGAATTGTTCCTGGTTTTATTAGCTTTCTTTTGGCACCTGGATCACGAATTTTCACCCAGTAGATTAAAAGTTATGACTGTTTTACTATGTGCTGGTCTGTCTGCCAGAATTGTTGGGTATAGTCGGTTGCACCTAGGTTTTGATCTAGTTAGAGTCAGAATCAGGTCGGCCACCCAACTAGGTTTATGAAGATAATTTCACCAGCTTTCCAGGCTGATAAAAATCACTTTATTTGGATCAGTGGTTTAAAAGTTAGAGCCTTTTCTTTAGGGCTGTTCTGAATTCTGGGCAGACTGCAGTTAATATTTTTCATTGGATGGTTAGACCTCTGTTTTGGCCGAATTAGAGTTTACCATCAACTAGAGTTTCGTAGCCTGTTACGTTAAGAAAATCTGGGCACTGGTTTCGTGTCGTTTGAGTTCCAGATAATTAAATATGCTTTTTCTCGCCGCTGCTCATAAGGGCTGAAATCTGGCGAGAATAGTTTATTTTCAATTTGGGTTTATGCGGTATATTGAATAGTCAGGGGTTATTGTAGAACATCGGTAGCAGTGTTATATCGTTGTTCTTATTTTGGGAACATGCTTGTGTAGGCGGTGAGACATCCCGTGTGGGAACACATCCGTTGCCTGCTAAAGAGTCACTACGCAAAAGGCAAGTACTGTATGCATAATGATATGTTGTTTACATGAATGTTTTGTGCCTTGTTCATGATGTTGATATACTGCAAGTACCTTGTATACAATGTTGGATACAAAAATGTGATGTGTGAGTGAATGATTATATTTGTTCGTACTTGTAGATGAATGCCATGTGTTTCTTTTCAAGTATGAGTACTATTCAATATTGCCATGGGATCACATCATGACATGCATAAATTACATTTGTAAGACCCATCAATTCCAGTATGGGCACTTGAAAATCCCATCAATTCCAGAATGGGTACATGAGTCCACCATTCCAATGTGGGCCATGTTACGTGAGTCCACCATTCCAATGTGGGCCACGTTGGACGATCGTATGAAACGCTCTTCATACGACACTTTAAGTGAACACCGACGGGTGTTTCACTCGCTATACCGGTATATGCTGCAATATGTCCAATTCCTTCAATGCATCATTCCACTTCATCCATTCATAAATTCGTTTCCAGTAAATGTTCAAATGATGATTGTGATATATTGCTCATGGAAGGTTTGAGTGTTACATACAGTTGCTTGCTGAGTCTTTGGCTCATTCTTGCTTTATTGTCTTATTTAGGTAAATGACAAGGAAGAATGATCTTGTGGAGGGTAGTTCATCACGATGCACTCACTATCATATAACAAACAGTTTGAGGACTTTTATCATCATTAATTATGATTTGTGTTGCATTGTAATAAGCCAACATGGCCTTGTTTACCATATCTTGCTGAACTGTTTACTTCCATTTCGTTGATTAAGACTTGAGGATGAATACTTGTTTCTATATATTCATAATACTCGCTTCGCCTTTTCATGCGATTTGATGTTATTCATTTGAAGAGTAGTGATTGTAGGTGACATCTTGACTTCCTGATAGTCAGGGTGTTACAGGTTGATCCAACCTCATGTTCGCTAACATGTGTCCATATTATTGGTTTGATATCTCCATATCTATGACCCGTGAAACATGGTCATCAACCAATATATATGCTAGCATATTGATATGTGTCCTCGTATGTTTTCGACTAGGGAGCGTATAAGAATAATCATTGCAGAAATATAGAGTTTCACAATCAAGTCACATACTTGATAATAAATTAAGAAGGGTAAGTCTTGGGGAAAGGGAAAAGACAAAGGAAAGACTCAAGACGAGATCGAGAGTCTCAAGGCTAAGTTTAAGAAGCTCAAGCTGGGTCCTAAGCCTGATACAAAATACTACCATTGTCATGAGACTGGGCATTGGAAGAGGAATTGTAAGAAGTACTTGGCAGAGATGAAAAAGAACAAATCAAGTAAGACTTCCAGTCCAGGTATAAATGTTATTGAAATTAATCTTGCCACTTCTCCTACATGTTCTTGGGTATTTGATATCGGATCGGTGGCTCATATTTGCAATTCGATCTAGGCTCTGATAGGGAGTAGAAGTTTGGCAAGAGGCGAGATTGATCTTTGCGTGTGCAATGGAACAAGAGTTGCTGCATTAGCTATTGACACTTTACCATTAGTTTTACCCACATGATTAGTTATGGAATTAAATAATTATTATTATGTTCCTGCCTTAAGAAAAAAAAAATATTATTCCTGCTTCTTGTTTAGGAGCAAAAGGTTATGAGTTCAGAATAAATAACAATTATTGTTTAATTTATTTTAAAGATATGCTTTATGGCCATGCTCCATTGGTGAATGGATTATATGTTTTGAATCTTGAGGATGTGCCTGTCTATAACATTAATGCTAAGAAACTTTGAACCAATGATTTGAATCCTACTTTTATTTGGCATTGTCGTCTTGGTCATATAAATGAGAAATGCATGATGAGGCCCCATAAAGATGGTCTTCTAAACTCATTTGATTTTGAATCATTTGAAACATGTGAATCTCGTTTACTTGGCAAGATGACAAAGACGCATTTTGCAGGTATAGGTGAGAGGGCAAGTGAATTATTGGCCCCTGTACATACGGATGTATGTGTACCAATGAGTACTTTGGTCAGAGGTGGTTTTCAGTACTTCATAATTTTTACTGATGACTTTAGTAGATATGGTTATATCTACTTAATAATGCATAAGTATGAATCCTTTGAAAAATTCAAGTAATTTTAGAATGAGGCACAAAATCAACTTAGCAACACAAGTGAATATCTACGATCAGATCGTGGAGTTGAATATGTGAGCTATAAGTTTGGTGATCATCTAAAGCAATGTGGAATTATTTCACAACTTACTCCATCGGGAATGCCTCAATGGAATGGGTTGTCTGAACGATGGAATCGAACATTGTTAGACATGGTCCTATCAATGATGAGCCAATGTGATCTTCCATTGTATTTCTGGGGATACGTTCTATAAACAACGTCTTTCACTTTAAAAAGAGTTCCATCAAAAATGGTAGAGAAGACACCATATGATATATGGATCGGGAAGTGTCCTGGATTGTCTTTTCTCAGGATATGTGGTTGTGAGGTATATGTAAAATGTTTGATGTCTGATTGCAATGTCTTGTTTAAACTTTAGGGAAATAAAGCAGCGAGAAAGGAAATTAAACTAGAATCAAAGTGGAATTTCATATTTTGGAGTGGGGAATTAAAACTCGGGCATTTGGCCCAACAGGGGAAACGGCCGGCCCTTACATGATTCCAAGGGGAAGCTTACAAACCCTAGCCTTTTCCCTACCTCCCCGCACACCGCCTCTCCCACCTCGCTGCTGCCTCGCCTTTCCGCCGAGTGCATCCTTTTGCCTTGCTTGGCTCCTCGTGCTTCATGCATTGACCATGAGCCAAAGACCTATTCTTGCACTATTTAATCTTGCTTCATGTTTTGTATGGAAGCATGTTGGTTTCTAGCGAGGGTTTTGGTGTGGGCTATAGAGATAGAACCGGGAAGAAGAAGGAGGGAGAAAGAAAGGAAGAAGAAGGTGTAACACCCCAGCCCAACATTGAGCTTAGAATGCCACTAATCTACTATAACCATCTAATTTACATCAACATACTATAAAATTTCAGCAAGCATAACAACATTAAAACCCATCCACGGGTCGCATTAACACAAGCATAACACTATGACAATCATAGATAAATTAGACCTAGGAGCATAGCAAAATAATAAACCAAGCATCTATGGTTATTCAATACCATCATGTCCTAGATATAAATATTCAGGTTATTCTAAAAGTTTCTCATGTCCAATAAATCAAATAATTGGGTGAAGTGCATGATTCCAAGTGCGCTAGCCCTTCCCGAGTAAAACGTCATCACTGGTCACCTAAAAACAACAATAGAGCAAGAATGAGTCCAAGACTCAAAGAATACATAATAAAGCCATAAACAATAGTTTATTAACCATAATCAAAGTTATCATCATCATCCATTTAGTTAATACCATTGTCATTCTCAAACAACCAAGCCATATTCCATATAGGTAAAGTTGCACAATTTAACAATTTACTTAGATATGCGAATGCACTAACATGCTCATGCTCATATGCATCTCATCACCGATACTCAGATAGCTGAGTGTTCACCCGTCGATGACACACTCTATCCTTCACTCCCGTGAAGTCCCCACCAAAGTAGGATTTTATCTAGAGCTCTCCGGACTAGTCATGTATCTTTCTCACCGACCTCACCGAATAGTTACATGACTTTCTCACCGACTGCTCATGCAACCCCTGTCATGATGAATGTAAATGATGCGACATCTTTATTTATTCATCAACATAGTCCGTCTCATTAACTCAATATCTCCTCCTCATTTTCTCAATATCATAATCTCATTCACTCAAGGTCATCAATATCATGTATAAGAATAAGCTGAACGAAAGTATAATAAATAGCATGATAAGTAACAACAATGATCATGATGAACAACCCATTGTTCACCACTCTACCATGTACTTGCCTTCCAGCTGTGTGGACGAGTTAGGAGGCAACGACGGAATTTCTCCACTCCCTGCCCCACCGCCTACACAAATATTCATTCAAATAAGAATAACAAGACAGGACGTGGCTACAAGCGTTTTACCATAACCTCTATCTAATCAACAAAACCAAAAACTCAAAATGACGAATTAACTAATCAGCCAATATCAGCCCTTCTGAACAGCAGTACGAGAAAAATCGTAATTAAATATCTGTAACTCCGAATGACTTGAAACCAGTGCTCAAATACTCTTAACGCAAAACACTACGAAACTCTAGTTGACTCGATCTTTTGATTCGGCCAAAACAGTGGCCTAAACAACAGATGAAAACACAAACAGATAACTGTCCAGATTACAGAACAGTAGCAAAGAAAATGATGTAACTTTCAATATACTGATCCAATTGAGGTGATCTTTATCAACTCGGAAAGATAATTTCAAGGGATACAAAAACCTAGTTGGGTGGAAGTTCTGAATCGGACTCTAACTAGATCAAAACCGAGGGGAAAACCAGCAGTTCCAAATTCTCAGGCAGACAGGACAGTGCGCGATTAAAAATTCATATCTCCTAAACCGTAAGGCGGAATCTAGTGATCTCGGTGCCAAAAGAAAGATAAATACATCAGGAACAAAACTCTAGAAGACAAAAATAACAGATTCGGCTTCTAAGTAAATCATAATGGCCTGACAAGAAAATCTGCCAAATCACGTCAGCTCTCCTGGACAGTCGCGGTAAAACTACCATATCTCCTAAACCGTAACTCCAAATCGGATGATCTCAGTGCCAAAAGAAAGCTAAGATAAAGGGCTACAACTTTCTAAGAGGTGAGAAGATCATAAAACGTACAGAACTTACCCAAAACTGACGATCAACAGTGGCGCAGGGAAGAGGTCGGGAGAGGCGGCGGCCACTAGGGGGAATAGGGGGAGGAGGGGAGGGGTTTTAGGGTTTTGTGGAGTGGGATCCCCCCTCATGGCCGGCCCCCTCTTGGGCCCCTCCTGGGCTGCAGCCCAGGGCCCAGGTTGTCGAAATAATGTGAAAAATCCCTTCTTGTTTCAGAATTTGTACTCCTTTCTTTGCCCTTTCTTCTCCCGGCTGATAGTCTAATTACCCGATTCGATTCGGAGGTATTACAGAAGGGGAGAAGGAAAGGAGGAAGAAAAGGGAGGAGTCTCATTGGGATCTCGTGTTCATCATCTTCATCTCGATGGGTGATGATCGATTTTTCCTTCCTTTCTATTTAGCAATTTTCCAGTCGGTAGAAATCATTCTGTAGATCGGTATTTTGCTATTTCTGTTGCACTGTAGTTTCGGGTACTAGTGGTGCGAAATTTGGGAATTTTGTCTCCTAGAGAATTGTAGAGAATCTCGATAGCTTTCTGTAAAATGTTTGTTCATAGCGATCGGACGGGTAGATTTTAAGTTATGAATTTTGTAAGCTGGTTATCTGATCAGTTTGTTGGGTTTTGGCAGCGTGCAAAAACCTATAGATTAAAAATAGAATATGGATTAATTTAGGATTTCTGTATGCCTGAAATAGGTAGATAACTTCTTAAGGATTCCATAGAGTCCAAGAACACAATTTTTGGATGGTTATAAAAACAATTATGATTTTTGGTTTTGGAAGAATATAGTCCAGAACCGGGTTGCTGTTAGAAACAGTTGTGGAAAGACTTAATTTGACAAATTTAACAACAAAATAGAATTTTTGGTATAACTAGGTTATGGTAGATAATTCCCTGTGGATTCTTAAAAGTCCTAGATCATTTTTTTCATGTGTATATTAAAAGATAAGAAATTATCAAGTCGGTTGTCCAGAAGATGACATATCTATCTTCTGGATTAAAAATGGGGGTTTTAACAATTTAATATGAAATTTTGATCACCTAGGAAGTTGTAGACAATTGTGTATAGATTCCATAATGATATGGTTTATTATTTTTAGATATGGGAGTTGAAAGTTATGATAGTTTTAGTGTCGGAACAGTTTGTGGAATTTGAGAATGTGTAGGAGCGTTGTATATAATGTGCTAATTTGTTTTGCCGTGGCTCGTATTGAGTGTGGTGTTTGATGTAGGTGGAGTGGCTTCGGGCTTGGTATCACCCTTACTCTATTCCGGTTGTTGCAACTAAAAAGGCAACTATATGTTAGAGTGATATTTAATGATTGATAATATCATTTGGTTAAATGAATGCTTATTATGATTATTCATGTGAAGTTTGCTTGTTTCATATTACTTATATGTTTTTGATAATTTGATGATGATTATGAAAAGAATATTGATTATTCATTGCATTGCATATCAAGCATTCATGTTGGAATGATATAACCCACGGGAGTGGGCTGAGGTCCCCATATGTAAGATATGAGCAATGATGCCCCCATCTAAAAAAGGACGTGCAATGGGTCCCCGCATCTGATAATGCGAGTATGAGTGAAAACCGACGGGTGTCACTTCGCTATACCAGTATAAGCAGAAGTGAAGTGTGGCATGAGCATAATTTGCATTGCATTCATGAAAGTGAAATTGTGTTATGAGATAATGACAACGAATCATTGATGAGATGATGCTTCATTGTAATTTTTCCTTGTACATGCTGAGTCTTGGATTCACTCTTGTTTGTTTGTTGTTTTAGATGAACGTTGATAACGATATACTTTGGGGTGGAAATAAAACATGTAACTATTGTATTTGTGTGTCACTTCACTCCACTTCATAATTCATTCATTTTGGACTTGTCATAATAGGATAAATTGTGGTCCTCTTAGTTCCTTATGGTCTATAACATTGCTATTTGATGTTTTTCCTTAATTGAAAATCTACCTATGATGCCTGTAGTAATTATTTGGATCATATTACATTTGAATTTGTAACACCCTTGCTTTTCAAGAGCCAATGTATTACCTAAAACCTCTACCACAAATCAACAATCTAAACAATTTCGAGCATCCTACAATAAAAGGCCAACTAAGTTCTGCTCACAAGGGATCTAGCATGATAAACAACCTAAGTTCAGTAATACATAAATAATTCGAACATGATGTTCCATACAGAATAACATTATTAAAACTATATCTGGAGAGCACGAAACCATAACTCGCATAACCTAAGCATAACGATAACCATCAACGACCGTCAAATGAGTCACTTATTACACAGTCCAAAATTGTAAATACAGAATAATAATAGATGATTATCTCAAAGGGTGTGTGCAACTATGTGCCTACTCCCTCCCACAAAAGTCGTCATCATGGTTCACCTAAAACAGGAAACACAGCAAGAAGGGTGAGTCCAAGACTCAGCAAGTACAAAAGATTATTTTGAACATAGCAAATACAAAACATCAAGAGCATAGTGAGCCAATACATGAATTAGGAATAACACATGGATGAATGAATGTGCATGCCTTCACTTCTGCTCATACCGGTATAGTTAGTGAACACCCGTCGGTGTTCACTTATGCCCGTATTCTACAAAACGCGGGGATCCAAAGCCCGTTTGAGAATATTTCAAAACGGGGATCCAAATTGCCCACATTGGAATGGTGGGTCTTACGTGCCCATGTTGAAATGATGAGACTTCACTACCCACTCCCGTGGGTGTCGCAAGAACAATACTTGCATGCATGAATGAACAAGATGAATAATAAAATAACAGCAACTGAACCATAGTAATCCGATACCACCACGAGCAAGTACATATCACCATTATTTATCATATATTCACCAAACAGAAAAACACATATCAATCACAAACATACAGTTGCACTTGCCTTTTTTTCCGCTACGACGTGCTGCTCCTGCTATAGTCGCTATGGGTCTCCATCAATGGAACGCTTTGAGATTGGACACTTTTGATGGGATAGGCACACCCGTTGATGCTGCAAACTGGTTGCGTCATATGGAGAGGCACTTTGAAGCACTAGAGATGACTTTAGAGTTGAGGGCTTAGTTTGTGGCCTTCCACTGAAGGGGCAGGCGGATATCTTGTGGGAAGGGGTCCTATCAGCTAGGACCGCTGCCCATGGACCGGCTGCTTTGGAGTTGTTTGTTGAGTAGTTCAGGAGGAAGTTTTATCCAGATTCTTTTGTGGAGAGGATGGAGGTTTCTTTGAATAATTATAAGCAGGGCAAGATGTTGGTGTCAGAATATGAAGCAGGTTTTAATAACCTAATTTGCTTCGTTCCAGCTGTGGCCATGAATGACATGGAGAAAGCAATGAGATTTCGTAGGGGGCTTAAACCTGAGTACTGTCATGTGTTGGGAGCTTTAGAGTTACGTGATTTTAGCTTCGTGGTAGAACAGGCCAAGGGCATGGAGATAGAGATGCAGCTTAGTGAGGAGTTGCAAGCCACTGGAGCTAATGAGGTTTTGGGTGGTTATGGTAGCAGTCAAAAGAGGAGTTTTGGTGGGGAGGTGGGTCTTTTCAAAAGCCTGTTTCCAAGAAGTTCAAAGACCCTCAGAATTCATTCAAGCATAAGTTCTCGAAACCATAGTCTTCAGTCACATATCGACCGTCAGCAGGTGCACCTATGCTTCGTCCGGTTATAGGGCAGGGCATGATATGTTTCAAGTATGGCAATGGGCATCATGCTTCAGAATGCTCCTTGTCTGGCCCATGTCGTCATTGTGGTTAGGAGGGTCACAAGGCGTTGGTGTGTTAGTGGAATCCCCTAGTATCATTAAGTGGGAGCCAGTTCAAGCGCCAGCTACTTCTTCTCGAGGATAGGTGCAAATGCTAGCAGCTACTCCTACTCCGACTTGGATACCGCCATAGCCTTACCTCCCCGCTCCTGGAGGAATTCTGCCACCAGGGTACTTTTGGCTGCCTACCCCCGCGGCTCCGCTTCCAGTTGTGGCGTCTCTAGCAGCTGCTGCACCACCACACCAGGGTGTTGGGGCTTCCGCCGCCCCAGCATTTGTTTCCTATGCTATGCCTACTGCCGAGTCGGTAGGTCGTCCCAATGTGGTGACATGTACACTTCTAGTGGATTCAGTAGAGGCTTTTGTCCTTTTGATTCAGGGGATACATTCTCTTTTGTATCATTAGAGTTCGCTAGCAATGCAAATTTGAGTATGCAGCAAATAGCTCAGTCAGTATTGGTTAACTCTCTTGGGGTATTCTTTCCAGTTCCACAATTTGTCCTGGTTGTGTGATTTCTTTAGATGGGGAGGAATTTGTTGCTAACCTGGTGGTTATGAAGATGGAACCTTTTGATGTTATCTTAGGTATGGACTGGTTACACCGTTACCGTGCTGTCATCTCTTGTTTCTGAAAGACAGTGACCTTGCAAGCCCCGTCTGGGCAAGAGTTGGTTTTTCAGGAGAGCGCACCATCACTCACTTTTTGTGCTGGCTAATTTGTTTCTTGGCAACCGTGCAGCAAAGAATGGGTTTCTTCTATCTCTAATAGAAAAGCCAAGTTTACCCCTACCTGCAGAAAATATTCCAGTGGTTCGGGAATTTCTTGATGTCTTTCTAGCGGTGTTGCCTGGCATGCCTCCACCCCACCCTGTAGACTACCATGCCCTCAATCAGATAACAATTAAGAATAAGTATCATCTGCCTCGCATCGAAGAGTGTTCATGTTGCAGTCATGAGCTTTAAGTTTTGCTAAGGAAAAACTCACTCCGTTTACGACCACTGCCTTATCGACTTAGCCTGGTTGGTCTTTAGAGTAGTCACCAACTCCTGGAGAGTCCCGACCTGCTGCCCAATGGTGGTCGTATGTCCGACCACGGTGTCTTCAAGAGGAGTTACCTTTTCAACACCTAGGCCTCCTAGCACATTGTTCTGGAGAGAAACATTATCTTGAAGATTGATCTTCGAGGCCTTTCTCTCTTCTTGGCTACGAGTCAAAACCTCCTGAAGTCATTTTATTTCTGACGCTTACTTTGAAAATAGAGTAATGACCGGTTAATCAAACCTTAAATTAAGACGGGTACCTTATACTGATTGTAGGTAAAAGAATTCTTACATGCTAGGCGATTGTTAAGCTTCTTGACTTTGTTTTCATGAAAAGCAACATCTTTCGAGCACTGCTCCTCCCATTCCTTTATTGCCTTGTCTTTTTTTAGTAATACGGGTAAGCTTATTGATCACCATGCTTGTCGATTCGACCTTAGATCGAAGCTTACCCATATCCACTTCTTTATCTTAAAAAGAAAAGAAGTTGTCGAAATGGCAAATAGAAGTAAGCTACTTACTTTTAATTACATTATGTGGCTCGCAAGCTGCAGAGTTGCCCGCGTAAGATTCTTCAATAGGTCTTGTTTTTCAACCTTTAACCTTTGTGACACAACTTTCTCATAGTCGAGCGCATCGGCTAAGGTCTTTTCGTCACTTTTAAACCTACAAGGGTAAAATTGATATGAGCATTGAACAAGTGGTTAAAAACAACTCTTTACAGTAACTTACCATCTCTCTGCCTGCTCGCAGATTTTAGCCTTCCGCTTCCTCAGCAATACGAGTCGCCTATAGTATTCACCAATTGTGGTAATTTGTTAAAGAGTTTTCTGAAAAAAAGAAATATGTAATGAGGAAAAGCATAAATGTAAAAACACAAATATGAAATGTTTGGTATTGAACACTTACATCGATTGTTGATCCAGCGAAGTGTGCATACACAGGTTTGAAATTCTCAAGTTTATTGAGTTCCTTGACCTTCTCCCAACAGTTTTCGAAAGGCGCTCATCATCAAAGATATACCCTCTGTTGGGAATATCCTTAGGTTGGGGGACTCGGTCGGGGGACCTAAATGATGAGGTTCCGACAATCGAAACTCTAAAGAATTCTGGAAAAAAGTGGAGATCTTCTTCTTTTTGGTCCAGAAGGGATTTCTTCGACGTCCTCCTTTCTAGCACGATGGTTTGATCTCTTCACTGCGCTGGATCAGCTACCCTTGGCGATCGTAGAGTCAAGTCCCCTGTCCAGATGTGGATGTCCTCGATAGTTGACTCAATCAGCATGGTGGCTTGATCTTCCACCATCTTCATCTCTACCTCCACGACCACTGTTGGTTCGACCACTCCAGTAGGCGCGGTTGGCTCGATGGCAACCACATCTTCCTTTGCTGCCTTAGGGATGATGGCCGAAGACTCGAACGTCTCTGCTCCTGTCTCTACGACTAGAGGGGAGACTAATACCCCATGGTTGTAGCCAGAACAATTGCATACTTATCTCCGAAACATCCCCAGGGGTTGGAGAAGTAGGACTGAAACGACAAAACAGACATCAACACATCAAATTATGAAATAAAAGAGTAAGTACAATTTCTTATTCTTTAATTTTACATACCTTTGTTTCCTGGACACAATCTTGAAACCCGAAGATATCTTCCCAAGGGAATACTTTGTCTTCTGCCCCTTCTTCTTATTCTCTTCTTCTTTGGCCACCCTCGCCAACTCTACGCTTTCAGCCTCTAGAAGGCTTCGGCATTGCTGGCCTGGTCCACCACGTTTATCATGACCTCAACAGGTCGTACATCATGAGAAGTAGTTGGAGCTTCTTTTGTAGCTTCCCCATCTTGGTGGTCAAGCCGGCTTCGATCACCTGAGGGCTATCATTTCTTTCGACCACAGGCTCTACTGGACAGGCAGTAGGCTTCACAAAACAAATGTAACTCTTTCACTTTTCCTTTTCAATTTGCTTGACAAAAGCAGAAAAAGGAGAAACTAAGAATGTCTTATTATCATAATAGAAGGGTACATTAGCCTTAGGGACTTTGTGTTTCAGGTCTACGACCACTTTCCCTTTCTCCTTTGCAATCAAGTATGCTAGGAAGAGACCCACAGGGGAGGTTAGTGGAAGGGTGGAGCTCGAGCTCCCATCCTTCTTCTTCTCGACTGCCTTCACAAGGCTGTGTCTCTTACTAAGAGGTTCTTGGTCTTCACCTGAGTCATCTTCAACAGACCTGACGAGGATTAAAACCTCTATTTATTATTTAGTATATGGAGACCATACGTCTTCATGGTCGTAAACCCTAAAAGCTAACAACCTCACTGGTCGTAAAAATTTCAAAGGTTACATAGTATCCAATCTGGTCGTACACCGTTCAGAACCAAGTCTCCGACCAGTCAAATGCTCACAAGGCTTTGAACTGATGTTTGGATTTACGACCAGACATATGCTTTACCGTGTGACGAATGAAACATGTGCTACATATTCCATACCACGCGACGTTACGATACTGAAGTACGGTTACATGACTCATGGACATATAACCGCACGACAGTTGATACATTATCAACAGATATCTCTCTTCGACCAGACGCGTTGCTTCCCGAACAGGCGTCTCCTCCAGAGACAACTGCCAACCCTTCATCAACTATATAAGGAGGAATGCGGACTGAAGATAGAGAGGCCGGAACAGTGAAGATCATTTAGGAGACACCCTCAAGAGCCTTCTACTCCCAAATTAGTCTTTAGTCTAAGTTTCATACACCCTTTGTAATAGCCAGTTCAGAGCAATAAAGAGCAGTCTCACTACTTTCTAGAAGATACACCCCATTTTCCTCTTTTTCATTTATATATTCATAAGATCGGCGATTTGATCGTCGACAGCTGGCGCCGTCCATGAGGAAGAAAGCGCAAATCTTCTAAAGGAATTCTTTGCTCATCAAATCCTCGCCCATCCTTCTGTTCATGAGATCATGGCAGGAACTTGGGACGAGGAGAATTGGTTCGATCTGGACGACTACTCCAACCTCGACATGGACGCCTGCATCTAAGCCATGCGGGGTGATTGGACGTCGTCCCTTTCCTCCTCTGCTGGTTCGTAAGTCACTGACAACGCCGAAGTCGAGCAGATGTATGAGGACGTACCACTGCAACAAGTGGAGCTTCCCGAGGGACAGGACATTCCGATCAGTTCGGAGTGTCCAAAAACCTCTTCAAGCCCGGTCTTTCCGATCGGCAAAAAAGGTGATGAATTTTCAGCCCTGCAATCCGAGAGTCAATACACTCTCGACACCATCATGGTTGATAGGTATTCACACATGGCTTCTGGGAATTCCAGGAGCCAACCGACATCCGGTAACGGTGTCGATGAAACCCTCACCGGCCATGGGGCGAGTGGGGATGATAAAGCTCAGCATACGATCGGCAGTTTGCCGTATCAGACTGAGTCCGCCACGGAGGCCTCAAGAGGTTCTCATCTCCGACCGGTCTCCGTCGTGGAAATGTCTGGTAAAAGTACTACGAATCAAAAGTAGGTGGATCGACACGAATCGAAAAAAAGAGCGCAGCAGGGAAAAAAGGTGCAGCTACTGATTACTATGCTCCCGAGTGTATACAAGACCGCTTTGATATCCCGTTTTCAAGTGCGCTGTTGTTGTGTCCCGTCTTCATCTCCCGAGTGTACTATAAAACACTCGGGAAAATTATTTCTACCGAGTGCTGATTTTCCGTCCCGAGTGCCCTATGAAACACTCGGGATCGTCCCGAATGTTTCCATTCTGACACTTGGTAAATATATAAGTACTCGGGAAATAAACGATTTCTAGTAGTGTTTACCGCGTAAAATCACCGTGACACGCGACTTACCGCAAACAGTGACATCGGGCATGTTGGAATTAGCCCAAACAATTATCCGAGAAAATGTAAGTAAGAGGTTTGAAAGCGAGTTTACTCGCGGTTTTCGCTAAAAGGCACAACTTGGTCCATAAGCAAGAAAAAGCAATGAAAATGACCAAGCTGGCATCAGAATAGTATAGGCATGTGAGACAAGGCAAAAGTAAGCATAAAAACTTTGATTTCCAGAAAAGGGTTAAAATTCTCACATGAGGTCCATATGAAAGAACAATTGTTCAATTGACCTATGATCATTGTGAGGATAAAAGAATGCAATTCAAGTTCAGAATATTCAATAAAACAATAAGAATGCAACTCAAGAACTCCCCCTCACTATGATCCTCTATTTTCAAAAACTTTCAACATTTCAGTTACTCCCCTTTGTATAATCTTCTCCCCTTTGTTTAATCTTCTCCCCCAACAAAGAAGTATCTTCTCATTAACACATCTTCTCCCAAAGAAATATCTTCTCATTAATTAACACATCTTCTCCCCCTTTGACAATGGATTCATCAAGGAATCACGCCTTCCTCTCATCCAGAGATAACCAATAGATGATAAAGAAAGCGCGAAATAAAAGAAGCATAAGCGAGGGTGCATGAAGTGCAAAGGAGTGGCTTCATTTTTGTATTTTTCAATTTTGATTACAAGAAGCTTTGGAGATTACCCAAAAGAACAATCTAGTATCTCTAATATTGCACAAACAACATATCAAGCTGACGGTAGCAAAATCATAGTAAGACATATATATCAAAGCTAAGCACAAAGGCTCAAGAAAGCGATGGATTTGATCAATTTAAGCAGCGCTTCAAATTGACAAGTTCATCAATAGGGATCCTAAAGTGAAATTGGCCATGTCAAAATGTCAAAGTGAGATCAAAAATCTAACAAAGACCACATTAAGAGTCAATCAAGTCCGTATTGAATCATTTTGCTCAATATTTTATAGCAGCCCATTTGTCAACATTTTCTCATTTGCATTGAATATTGAAGTTGACTAATGATCTAACTTAGTGACAAGATCTGGACTAGGAGCCATCCACAAACTCATCCTAAGCTTGACCAAAAGTTGATTAAAGGTATATCTTAGTAAAGAAGATCTGGACTAGGAGCTATCCACAAACTCTTTCTAAGCTTCTGGACAGGGCGACAAATCTTGAGGTTCATGTCATTTACGACAAGCGGTCCCCATGAGATCGTCTGGTTCATCAAACTATCTCCAAGTTCATGTCATTTGACAAGCGGTCTAAATGAGAATAGTTTGCACAATTTAAGCATAAGACAATCTTGATTTTCATTTTCACATGAGCAGTTTTAGAATCTCAAGAACACAAAAGCTCAAGTAATGGTCAATTTTAGATCAAAGAGCTAACAAAGCAATTCTGACAGGGCCAATGTCACAAGAGGAGCACTAATTGCGCAACTCGCTAAAACATCCACAAATTGCAATTTCTTAATTTGAGTTGTTTAAAGGTTCTAGCTCATATAGCAAGCACTTAGCTACACATGTAAAAGCATGATAATTCTAGCAAGTCAAAGAACTAGACATGACATTGAGCAAAATTGAAATACAAAAGCTCCAAAGGGTAATAGGCAAAGCTCCATCAATTTTAAAAGATAAGCAGAAAAACTTATATTATAATGCATCTTTTTGGATTTTTCATACCACTTGTTGTAATCACTTGTTACCACTTGTTGGATTTTTCATAAGAATGCAATATGACACAATGAGATGCAATTAAAAAGCCTAAAAACCTAAAAAGTTCAAAAATATCACTAAGTCCAGAAAAAGAACAATAAAAGATCAAAAGAACAAGGAAAGATCAGAAAAGATCAAACTCCCCCTCAAACCAACCCATAAGGATAAATAACCCTACTTGCTTCTCAAGGTGACAAACCTAGTTGGGTCTAAAGATTTGGTGAGGATAAAAACAAAAGACAAAGAAGTGCCTAGTGGGTGACAAGCGCTGAGGTACTCTTCCTATCTAGCGTGACCAGACGCACAATCGAATAAGAAAAAAACCCCGAATGGACAAGGATAAAACGGGGAATATCAAATGCCATACAAAGAGAGTAGAGTGTAAGTACACGAATAAGAGCTTAACGGCTGGCGATGGGAAGTTCTCGGAGATGCTTGAAACCGTCGACCGCATGAAGGAGGTGAACCATCTTGAGTCTCGGTCATATGGCGTGAGCAGTAGAGTCAACAAAGCCGCGTGCTCTTCCTCTTTCGCGGCAATCTGAAAAATCAAGGCGCGGAAAAGCGATGTGTCACGATCTTGGGTTAGTTAAACAAGACTTGGGAACCCGATCTTTGAGACCTGCGTCTGCAAGTAATATGCAAAGCGAAGTGTTATCCTTGATTTCATCTAAAATTCATTATGAGCAATGTTTAAGTTAACATGAAATTAAAGCATCGGTGATCGGACCGGCGTTGTCTTGTGATCGGTCGACCGCGACCATATCAGTCGGACCGGTGACCACCGGTGATCGGACCGCGACTGAAGAACATGAGAATTAGGATATGTAGAAGCATGATGATTAGCATGTGAGAAAATCCTAATCGAGTTTATTCCTTTCGGTGTTACCATGTCTCATAAAAGCTCTAGGTTGCACGAATGAGATTCTATCAAGATTTTTCCTATCATTTTTCAACCTCATGCAGAATTCAATCAAATGCCCACCTTTCTTGCAATAAGTGTAATAATGGTACTTGGTACCACTAGAAGAAGCACCATTTGAATTAATACAAGGTTGGGCAAAACCTGCGATTTAATTAAGATGTTTTTGGGGTTGGGTTTTGAATTCAATTAAACCTTTTCCAAGACTTGAATGACTTTTGGGTTTGAATTGTCTTGAAAGAATTGAATCCTAAACCTTGCTTCTTATAAGGAGTTTTAGACTTGTCAAGAATCATGTTTAATTGTTTCTTACCTTTAGAAAATTTCTCTAATGTATCATGAAGGTAAGCATTTTCTTTTCTCAAATTAACACAAGCATC
Organism: Hsuehochloa calcarea; assembly: GCA_036346395.1. Taxonomy (NCBI): domain Eukaryota; kingdom Viridiplantae; phylum Streptophyta; class Magnoliopsida; order Poales; family Poaceae; genus Hsuehochloa; species Hsuehochloa calcarea. The sequence continues at coordinate 29,245,273 of CM070615.1, forward strand.
ATAAGTTTTATCCATAGATTTCTCCTTATGTAAAGCAATTTCAAGCTTAAGAGTGGAACAAGAAGCACAAGTAGTATTTTCAATATTGTCCTTAAGCTTAGCATATTTGACTCTAGCAGCTTCTAAGATATCTTTGATTTCACGTTCTTTTTCTAAGCATGAAGTGCAAGGGCTAGAATCAATCACATCAGAAGCAATCAACTTGCTAGACTCTAAGCATTTTTCACAAGGAGTAGATTTAATTTCAATTAGCTCGGTTCTAGCATTTTCAAGTTGTTGTAAAGCAATATTGTGAGCGAGATGCAGTTTAGCCAATTACGAGTGCATATCATGACAAGATAAACATTCATCGAGTTCAAGAGTCTTAACATTTGCAAGTTCTAGTTTTAGTTTACCAATTTTTGACTCTAGTTTCTTATTTTTAGTCATGACAAATTCTAGCGCTTCATCTTGACTAAGCACTTGCTCATCTATAGAAATTATATTTAGTGAAAGCTCATCATAAGAAAAAGATACCTCATCATTATCAATATGTCGGTTATCATTACCATGAAGCACATGCGGGTGAAGTCTTTGGCCTTCCCTTTCTTTTCCTCTTCGCTCCGGGTCCACATCACTAATGGATTGCTCTCCAAAGCGGCAAGGACCGGGGCGGCCTTTATGAGCTTAATGACATCATACTCGAGTTGTTCTCATGAGGCTTCTTCAAGGCATCTTCTCCTCCACATGCTTACCCTTACCTTTTAGCTTGGGGCAATTGGCGGATGTGGTAAAGCTCTCCACACTCATAGCAAATAACAGGACCACCTCTCTTTTATTTCTCACATTGTTGTAAGCCGCGTGTGAATTTTTAGCTAAAAGGGCTAACTCTGTCTCGAGAATATTTTCAAGCTCCTCCTCAATGATCGCGGATAAGCAAGCAAATGAAAATCAGGAAGAAGATTCAAAAGAGTCATCAAAAGCCTTTTGTGAGCTTACGCTACAAAGCTAAATTATCTTTCTTGGAATGATCAACTCTTTTAATTTCATGAGTCTTGAGTTTACTATAAAGCAATTCTAAAGTAAGACTCGAAAGATCAACATTCTCTTCTATAGCGATAGCCTTCATCTCCCACTCCTTGGTGTTGATTGCGACCAAGAGGTGGGTGGCATTTCAGATTGAGAATATTCAATATCAACGACTTTCATTTGATTAATCACTTTATTAAAGCATTGAAAATGTCATCGATGCTCTCTCGGGCGCATCTCAAATTTGTTATAATCACGCTTATAGATTGTTTGGCGCACTTTCTTAATTTGGGATGCGAACCCTCATGATATGTTCGAGAGTGTTTCAAATCTAAATGCTGTGATGCATAAATTGCAAATCCTATCATATTCTTGTCTACCAAGCGCACCATATAAAAGATTCTTGGCCTTGTTGTTGTTAGCCAAAAGAACCACATAGCGGGAGTTTCAAACCTCGGGAATAATGGCGAGGGGATCGAACAACGTCCCATATAGCTTGTCCTCGCTCTCAAGGAATACTATCACGATTCTTCCAATAGGCATAGTCTTGTCCATTGAACATATGCGGTTTTGTAGTGAATCTATCCATCGCCAAAGTTCGGTGGCGGTTAAGATCAAGAGTGAACTAGCAGACTCACGATACCGCTTGTTGGACCGTAAAGGCGACTAGAGGGTGAATAGAACACGCTCACTTTTTCTAAATTATGAACTCAATACAATTTCACTCCAGTAGCTATTAGAAAGCTATGAAGATCAATATACGATCTGGTGGAAGACTAGTATTGAATCAATAAAACCCCTAAGCAATGCGACAATAATCGACAGAATCAAAAGCAACACAAATCTTGTGGTCGACCTCTGTAGTGAGCCGGTCGGACGATTGCGGCGGTCGGACGGCTATTATCTTGGTGGTCGGACCGCTCCGGCGATCGGTCGGTGGTGATGGTGATCGGACGGCGATCTGAACTGTCTGAAACGGTAAAAAGCGATAGATGGGCGAAGTTGCAATTAGGTCTAACTTTTGATTCTCAACTCCAAACTTCACGAAACTTTGCACACACCTTCTCTATGCTATTGAGGACCTATTCAATCGAATATTATGATAATTCTTGGAGCGATCTTGAGCAATTGTCAATTGATTAACGGAAGGTCTAAGCGGGCAAACGAAAACTTGATCCTAATGCTTGTTCTTGAGTGATTGATGATCAAGATGATGCTAGATAGATTCACACATATCACAGCAAGCTAATTCCGTGAAAGAATCAATCACAAACTTGCGGATCAAAAAAGCCTAAAATCACCAAATTGAAAGCAAGAGCGAAAAAGAGACTTATCTCAAGAAAACCTTGCATAGATTAAAAGCGTGATCGTCATTTGGATTACACACGCCATCATGGATCGATGGTCAATCCAAGATCATGAAATTCACCTCAAACCATAAAGAGCCTAGCCTCCACCTCAACTCCCTAAGCCAATTAGGGTTTACGCAACAAAAAGGCGAGAGAGAAAGACTAGATGGTGCGACCACCACCTCCCCTATTTATAGTGAGGCCTAGACTCCTAGGGTTTGACTCCATTGGGCTCCGTTAAGGCCCACTAACAAGCGGGTCACACCGCTTGCGGCCATGGCGCGTCTTTAACCTTTTGACCTAAGCCGCTTCACTGCGCACCATGGATTTGCCAATAGGTCACCCTTGTCCATCTTGTGTCACGCTTGGTCGTTGACCTCACGGCATCGTCGATCGTTACGGACCTCAACTCTCAAGTCTAGTCGATCCTCCTCGCCGTTGACCGTCGTTGACCACCAAGCAACTGCACAACCACGGACAAGTAAACACGAATTCGGGAACAAGTTCTTCACAACTTGACCCATGTTAGTCAAAACATGCATCATGCAAACCATATGCCACGATACGGTGACTTTGACCTAACCAATCAACATCGCCAGCGAAGTTGGCCGGCGTTCAAGTAAGCCGGTCGGCCGCTCCGGGTGAGCGGTCGGACGCCCATGGCGGTCGGACGCTCCACAATGAGCGGTCGGACCTATATAGACACTTGAATTTCAAACTCCCAAAATCGAAACCTTGGAAACTTTAAACCAATAGAACTTTTCTTGGAGACTCCAAAATCATGAGACCAAGTGCATTGGGATCCCTAAACTACCTACAACACCTATTTTGGCCCGGCTCGTTTTGACGCTTTGGTCACCCCTTCGATCCGACCGCCCACATGGTAAGTCAAGCCGATTTAGGACAGTCGGACCGCCATGCAAGGACGGTCGGACCACCTGTCGATGGCTTTGTAGCTTTGTCGAAAACCGTGAAACGACAAACCGTAAACGCCATTGCCAATTGTCACATCATCCTAAGATCTGGAACATATCCCCATGAAATCCACACTATGAAACACTCAGGATCGTCCCGAATGTTTCCATTCTGACACTCGATAAATATATAAGTACTCGGGAAATAAACGATTTCTAGTAGTGTTTACCGCATAAAATCACCGTGACACGCGACTTACCGCAAACAGTGACATCGGGCATGTTGGAATTAGCCCAGCATCAGCACACAAGAACACACTAACACACGATGGCTAACTCAACGCGAGAAAGTGGAAGAAGAAACATAGAAGACGTTGGAGCGATTTTCTTTTATTCCAACGTCTCTTCTTTCTTCTTATTTCATTGCGACAACCTTGCACATTAATATATCCTAGTACCAGGGAACTAAATAACCAACTCAACACACGCATGGCCAACAACATGACCGATTTTGTAGCTAAACAACTCGACCAAGCAAACTAACGGGCCTACTCACAAACTAACAACCAAACCACCATCCCATGACCCGTTTTTACCGGCTCCATGCACACACCGCCAGCTGACCGGTTCTCACGGCCAACAAAACTTCTACATTCAGCTCCATGCAATATGGTCCACAACATGTGGTGACACTCCTAAACCAACATGCACACACTGTTGAACAAGTTTATCTCAATAAATATGCAAATACAACAAGATTAATCTAACAATCATCCCGTTAATCTTGTTGTCATTATTCAAGTACCTCCACGCCGAGCTTCAGAGTAGCGCCGGCTCGTCATCAGCATCCACCGCGGTGAAATAGGCCCGTTCTTTCTTTGGCTCATCTCACTCGGACGCGAAATGGCCGAACTCCTGACAATTGAAGCATTGGATCTTTGACTTGTCAAAATTACTGCGGTGCTTCTTCTTGTCGCCATCTTGACCATGACAATGGCCACCATTCTTCTTTGTGCCCTTTGTCGAGTCCCATTGCTCCACTTCTCTTGGTGGTTTGGCCTCCCATTCGTAGGCGTGTGGCGGCAGTGCTCTCCTTCTTCCTTGTCACACCGCCGCCCCTTCAAGCTCTCCTCGTATGCCCTCAAGCGTCCGATGGCCTCCATCACTGACATAGCCGATGCATCGCCCCATTGCTCATTGGTGCTGACAATGGATAGGAATTTGTCGGGGATAGAGCGTAGGAGCTTCTCCACGACGGCACTCTCCTCCACCTTGGTACCGAGAGCACTTATCTCGTGGACCGTGGTGGTGAGCTTCAAGGTGAACTCATTGATTGTCTCTGAGTCCCCCATGTACATACGCTCAAACTCCCTCTTGAGAGTTTGTGTGCATGCCTTCTTAACGCGATCTTCGCCGACGCACATCTCCTTGAGAGCGTCTCAAGCCTCCTTTGTCGTCTCCTTCTTGGATATGGCCATCACAACAGCCTCCGGCACGTCTTGGACTATGGTGGCGAGAGCCATCTAGTCTTCCTTCTCATCGACCAATTATTTTGTGACGTCCCGTTTTCGGACGGCATATAGTGCCTACCGTCTGGTTTCATTTTTCGTTCGTTTTTGGTTTTGTCGCTTGAATTCCAAAAACTCCGTGCTTCCTCTAAGCTTGGGTTTGTGTTTCAAACCTCAATTCAAATTCCGAAGTCAAAATTCAAATTAAATTCAGTCTTTTCAAATTCTGGGACCCCTCTCCCAAAGCCTTGCCTGCCTTCATTCTGGTAGGCCAGCCTTTCAGTGTTCGGCCCACCTATTTTTCTCCCCTCCCTTTTCTTTTTCCCTTCCCTCCTAGGCCGATTTTCCACGGACTACTCTTCCTTTTCCCTATTCCCGACCGGCCCGACGTCTCTCGGACCGCTCCCACCCGTCTATCCCTCCCGGCCCGACCTGCCTTCACGTACTCCCCCCGTTTCCCTTCCTCTCCCCCGGGCTGATTCTTTCTCTTCCCGCGCGGCCAGACTCGCTTCCCCTCTCCCTTCTCTTTTCCTCCAGGCCGCCTTCCCCTCTCGGTCGCATCGCCACTTCCCCCTACTCATTCTTCTCCGCCCGGCCTCTTCCCTTCCTCTTCCCCCATCTGCATCGCCTCCCCGGGACGATTCCTCCTTCTCCCCTTCTTTCTGCGTCGCCTGGCCCGGCTCCATCTTCCCCTCCGCCCGGCTTCTTCCCCGGGTCTCCTCCCTCCGCCCATAGCAGTCACATCGCGCCGCCTCGAGCCGCCGCCTCGGCCTCCCAGCGGCCGGCCTTTCCCAAGCCCGCGCCTCGGCTTCCAGCGCCCGCGCCGCCCGAGCTCGTCGCCGTCCCTCCATGCCATACCGCCACCTCCTCCCGGCGTTAGCTCCTCCTCGGCTCCGCCCCTCCTCCCGACATAAATGGCGGCGCCCCTATGCTTCTCCTCCTCCTCTTCCCCAGTAAGTTCTCGGACAAATCACCGGGTTCTCCTCCTCTTCTCGTCGTGTGAAGCCCCCGCCGCCGACCGCCCTGTGCCTCCTCGACCTGGGTACTGGCGCCTGGAGCGCCTCCTCGGCACCCCCGTGCTTCCTCAGTCGCCGGCCGACGCTCTCCACCGCCGTGCACCCCTCCTGCGCCACCCTCGGCTCCCGTCACCGGCCTGCTCCGCCGCTTCCCCGCCCCCGTCGACCACCCGGTGAGCATCCCCTCCCCTCCAGCATTCTATTTTGCTGGCCCCCTTCATCCCTCCGGCCGCCACCCGCCGTCGGCTCCCTCTCTCTGTGCGGCTGGCCACTGGCCCTCTCAGCATTGATAGTAGGGTTGGACAGCCGATTTGAGCTGATGAACTGCCCTCTTGATTGCTGTCAATTTTGGTTCCCATTTATTACACAAAACTGGATTGATGATTGTTGGTTTGTTGCTGCACCAGATCAGTGATTGCTCGCAGTGATTGTGTTCTGGCATTAAATTTGTGTCGATCTAGCAATTGAGTAATCTGTGTAGTAATCCAGCAATTGAGAATGTGTGTTGATCTGGCATAATCTGGCATTTCAATGTGTGCTGATCTTCAATTGAGAATTGGTGTATAATCGGGCAACTGAATCCCTCTGTTTTGATCAAGAATTTAAGAAGTGTGTAGCTGGCAAATATAGTCTCCGTGTAGTAATCTGGTAATTGATGAAATCTGTGTTCTAATCTGGTAAATGAAAACCTGTTTGATCTGGAAATTAAGAATTTTATTATAGAACTAGTAATTAAATTGTTAACCATCTGTAATCAATCCACTTGCACATTGTCAAACAAGCTTTCAAATAAACTAGGTTAACTAAAATATGTATGCCCTAATATGTTAGTGGAGGCGAGTTTAATAAATTTAATTTGCAAAGTTCATTGATAGATTAAAGTTCATGTTAATGAATTCGAAACCCTTTCTTCATCTCTTTAAATAATGTCAAGAAATTGTGGAAGTTAATTCAAATAATCTTTTCCACTAATATTTAAAATTTGTGAGCTATAAGAAATTAAATTGCAAAAATTCAAAAAATAAGGTGGGAAACTATTTAAGAATAATCGTGCTAATATCATTATCTTGCTCTGGAAACTGGAATAATATTCTTGTAAAATCTTCTCAAATTTTCTTCATCCAAATTTGAGTTATCACATCTCTTTGTTCCCGATCAAAAATCATCAAAGATAATTACCAACGATTTAAAGTACATTTAACCCTAGAAAATATTCAATGTCCTCTCTTTTCCTAAAACTCTAAAAAGACCATTAAAAATGGTAATTTAATATTTAAGGAAAAACAAAACAATTAAATCTAAAACCAGTAATAATCATCTCAATCATAATTTGGAATACTTAAATATACACATTCTTGTATAAGCAACAAATAAATTAAAAGAAAGATCAAGCTGTGCTTTCCCCGATCGGCAATGTCTTGCCATCCTCCAAATCCGAAGTGGAGTATCCCTGCAAAAAGTTCCTTCGACCCTTACCCTCCTTTGTATTTTTCCTTTTGGCAGAGTTCCTCCGCCAATTCCTCCTTTCGCTCAATTGGTCGTTTGACTTTGCCAAACATCCTTGTTTCGCTAAATCCCTCTCAAGCTCGTCCTCCGCGATCTTATTTAAAGCTTTTGTGTTTTATTTGATCTTTTGGAGTTCTTTGGATTTATTTGGTTTCTCGATCGTTGTCGTGTAATTAGAAATTGAAGTCCAGAATAAGCAACGACTCGAGTAGAATCAAGATTTGCGCAAAGGCGTCGACCAAGACCTCAAGATCCCTGGTCAAGAAGGCTTTGAGTGAGATCAAGGCCGCGGTAAACTAGCCCAGGCGAGTCAACACTTTGTCCATATTGAACCTACATTTTATGCAAATTATGTTGTTTTAAAATATCAAATTGCATGCTTTAAATTTCCTATGCAAATGTATGTCAAACACCCTAAGGTAGTTAAATACCTATTTGACGATTAATTAATTACTATACCATTTCCTTGATAATTAAATTTCCAAAATCCTTGTACGCTAGTAACTATATGGTAACCTACTAGTTATAGGTCGTACTTAAACGCCATGCTTGTCTTGTTTAAGTACCGGGGTATTAACTACCCCAATCATCATTCTTTAAATATAAAAGTGGTTTGGGCAGTCATTGTGGGCAAATGACTGAAATGGTCGAGATAATTTGTTTTACTCTTCTCAAAACCCTAAACATTGCTCATACCCCATGGAGGCGGATGAAATGGTGGTGGGTGCCGTATGGTACGAGAATGATTGGTATGTGGTTTGAACCCGGATGATCTTAAGGACTTAATCATGTGATGACCTCCTATTGTAAAGCAGTACAACTATAAGTCTATAATGGTGTCAACTTTGGCTAAATAATTTGTGTCCATCGATCACGAGTTGCACGGATAGATGTCCCATAGCGCATGTAGGCCTCAACCCTATGGGTTGGGGAGTTCTGAGGAAGGGGGTGGTTTGGGGGCATGGTTGTGCGGATACGAGAGCGTAACCACTCTTAGATGAAACCTTAGCGAGTGTAACAAATACTGGGGGATGCATTGTAAAGGTCTTGTGATAATCTCCCCTTGATTCACATGTCTAAGGAAACGTGTGTACATATCAAGATGATTATCTCTTGTGGGTAAAGATGTACAATCTCTGCGGAGAATAAAGCATTGAACAGTGTGTGCCTTACAGTCACGAGCGGACATAGAAACTTACAAGATATAGTTCTATTTCAAAAACTTTTGTGGGTGGGATGAAAAATGCGAATGGCTCATCTAGCCCTTGCTTTATATTTTCCCTGGGTAGTCTTAACTAGTGTTGATAATAGGTGGGTGTAACCACCATAAAAAATAAGCATAAGGTGGAGGTAGGATCTGCTGTTATTAATATTGCACAAATATTCTCTTTACAAAATCATGATTTAGTCAAAATACTAAGTGATAGGACTTTCTAATATTTGTATTTACAAATGTTGCTTTACACAAATAAAATGACCCGAGCTATCCTTGCTAAACCTTGCATGTATATTATTGCATCTGTTGTGTTGGCTTGCGAGCACGGTAGTTGTACTCACCCTCGCTCTTTCCCCCAAACCCTCATAAACAGGAACCCTGGAGCTTTCGACTACTACAAGGATCCAGAAGTCTGAAGACCCAGGAGTTTTCGAAGCGTAGTTTAGTCCTTAGCAGTTCCAGTCTCACCTTAGTCCAGCTGACTCCGTCGGATCTTGTGTGCCTCCTATACTGTCCGAGGTTTCGGATAATATCGGGCGTACACGGGTTTCCCAATCACTTGCCTGTGGAGAGATGTGCTATCACCCCTTTTACTTCCGTTGTCGTTTCTGCTATTTTTTGTAATGTAATCATTTGGTCTGTTCGGCCCTTATTGTAAAAATTAGCCCGAAACGGTCTATGTAAACTCTGATGTGTAAATTAATGAATGGTATGGTCTTACGCTGTGTATGATTTGATTCAGCAATGCGCCTGTGAAGTGCTATCTACTGATCCAATGAATAGCACAGTGGTTTTACAGAGGAATCTAGATTGAGAAATCTGGGTGCCTATATCTTTGCCCTTCACTGCCGCCCACACTCCCTGTGCACGCATGATGATCATCTTCACTGCCCACACCCCGTAATTACTCTCCGTGAGCATGGGGTATTGGAGGGTCATAAACCCCTCCCTCGCTGGCGTCCTTGACGTTACCAAGTGATCGGTGTTGCCGCTCGCAGCGGCACTGCTTGGCGAATCACCTCCGTGCGGCATCATCTTCGGCATCTCCTTACGTCGAACCTCGCTCTGATATCAATTGTTGGAATTAGCCCAGAGCTGCACATAAGAACGCACTAACACACAATGGCTAACTCAATGCGAGAAAGTGGAAGAAGAAACACAGAAGACGTTGGAGCGATTTTTCTTTTATTCCAACGTCTCTTCTTTCTTCTTATTTCGTAGCGACAACCTTGCACATTAATATATCCTAGTACCAGGAACTAAATAACCAACTCAACACATGCATGGCCAACAGCTTGACCGATTTTGTAGCTAGACAACTCGACCAAGCCAACTGACAGGCCTACTCACAAACTAACAACCAAACCACCATCCTATGATCCGTTTTTAGCGGCTCCACGCACGCACCGCCAGCTGACCGGTTCTCACGGCCAACAAAACTTCTACATGCAGCTCCATGCAATACGGTCCACGACATGTGGTGACACTCCTAAACCAACATGCACACACTGTTAAACACGTTTATCTCGACGAATATGCAAATACAACAAGATTAATCTAACAGGGCAGACGACTTACTGCGCGTTGACTAGAGTTTTGTTGAGCCCCTTTGTACTTTGTCACATGGATCCATTAATCCGCCAGTCTGTGGGTGCCAGTCTGCTCGGATTACCTTGCTTATTAGTCCGCTTTCTCTAGCTACTAGTACTCCACTTTCTCCCCTCAAAAGCTTGGAGAGATGGCCGCCATGGCAAGCTAGGCTTGGAGTGCTAGCTCCTCTGAGTATGTATTTGCTCTTCGATCGTTTCTGCTTTAATTATTTGCCTCCTGACAGTCTTCTCCGCCCTTTGCTGCAGCTAGCTTGCCACGGTTTCGGCCAGCGAGGCCTCAATCTTCTTGTACTCTAGCTTCCTGGCCCAACCTTCCGTCCTGAAGGTGAGATCTTGTTGTTGTTGTGTTCACAATCAGACACCACTAGATGTATTGGCCTCTTTCTTCATGCTTGGCATTGGTGTGAAGGTTGCTCATTTGCCCGCGGTCAAGTTCCCGTCAGACGGGAAAGGGAAGCGACAGTTCAGATGAATGCAAGTAGATGAGACAATTTGTGGTTACAATATTTAGATATTAGGTAGGAACCAGGTGGTTTTCCTTAACCGAAAATAAAATCTAAGCAATTTTTGGGTATAAAACTTCAGTGGCTTTGGACGCCACTGTTACTGTTTCTTGCCGTTAAAGTCAATCGAGCGAGCCGTCCGTTGTTTGCGTATTAGTAGTTAATCCATAGGTTCCTTCAGCCAGGGTTCTGATCACCGGTAAAAAAACTAAACACCGGTCAGGTCTGACCGGTTACTGGAAACTTTTGGCCGAAAATCATGAAAAATAAATAAATTTGAATTTTGTGGAAAATTCAAATTTATTTATAAAATGATTCGAAATTTGTACATATGAACTAGATAATCAAATATACTTGTAATAAAGATGAAAATGAACTTAAAATTTGATGTATTTTTTGCATTTATTCCACCCGTTTAGAAATATATGATGTCTAAAGCGTGTAGTCAAACTTCCTTAACCCTCACCACTAATATATAAAAAATCATTTGGATTGGTTATGTGAAAGTTGTATCATTATATTAGTCATGAAAAATATTTTTATATTATTTCATGAAAAAATATTTTTATAATTTATTGTAATTATATTATTTCATAAACATATTCATATAAAAAGTAATGCTCAAAGTTGCATGTTGGATACTGTGTCAATATCCAGGACGTCATGCATCCGTGGGTAATTGGAATTTGGACATCTCTAACCGGTATTGTTTCTGGTTGTTATTTTGCTAATTTTCGGTCGTCTAAAATTCTCTTACCTCTCACCAACCTAAATTTGGATAGTAGTAAACTTACAGTGCTAACTAATGTTCAATTTTAGCAAAGCTAATTTTTAGCTCTATTTGTTTTTAAATTTTAGGGCTCACCTAGTTTTACTTTATTTTTGTCTAGGGTAGAAACTTTTTTGTCTTTATATTTTTTTGTAGGGGTTCACAAAACTCAAACTTTAATTATTTTCGTCTAGGTTAGAACAATCCTTTGTTTCAGTTTTTGTCCGAGAGGCGAGGGGGTAAGTTTATATAGGGAGCGAGGGGAGTGATGAGAGTGCTTAGTTTGTCATCCTAGGTTGATAAAAGTGACAACCTCTTCTTGCCATAAAAGTTAATTGATCCATTGTGTTCGTTTTACTCCTCAGTTCCTAAATATATGTTATTCTAGTTTTCAAATTTTATTCACAAATGCATGTCACTCTACGATTTTGAGATAACTTTTTTACATTTTTTTTTCAATATATACTCCTCTCATTCATTATCCATGGCTATACTGGATTACTGTGTTGCAATCGACCTCGACTCTTTAGGGGGAGAATGGCTTTCCCTTCTTTTTTTGCTGTTTAATTTGTCCGGCTGGTTGCTTTTTGCATGCGGATCATCATCTACTTCAAAGTCGTATTAAAAATTGTAGGACTGATCGAGCATGCATTTGCTAATCAATCATATTTTATTGGAGACCTCGACTCTTTAGGGGGAGAATGGCTGGCCGAAAGCCCACCGATGACTCAAATTGGCTGGAAGTACAGTTCATTAACAGCTGCGCCGTGTTTGTGGGGTACCTGTCTATGGCAGTGAGGGGGGTGGGTTTACTCGTCTTCACCTGGACCACGGTCGTTCTGCTCGGTGGCTTCGTCGGCGTGCTGCAGACGAAGGACTTTTGGTGTCTCACACTGATTACCCTCGTACAGATAGCTGGGTGAGTCTGCTTACCACTTAATTCATGCATCTAATTTTCTGCTTCATTTCTTACCTTTCTTTTCCCTCGAACAAATAGCTTGGTTGGTGTCCTTATTTGGTTCCATCTTTTTTAGTATCCCTTGTAACTTTCTAGTGAAAAGAACAACTTTTTAGATAATGGAAGTACAACTCGTGGCCTCTGCACCAACTAGGGATGCACACAACTATTACACCACCATCAGCTATAAGGTTAAAACAAAAGACGGCCAAAAGCCAACAATGACAAACAAATTGTCATGTAAAGGCTAGCCTAAAAAAAAGACCACCTAACCCCGCCTCCGGGACCAACTAGAAGATCATCCACACACGAACAACAACTAGGCAGCAAAGAGGTGATGATGGGCCAGTCTCCGTAGAGACACCTTCAAGAAGAGATACGACTCGCGTTGTCGTCGCCGGATCCAATCAGCGAAGGTCAGATCTGGAGTTTTCACTCTGTAGCTTAGGTTCCGATTCTCCAAAGCAACGCCTTCAAGAAGGTAATGCCGCTCAGGTCGACGTCGTTGCCGGATCCAACTAGCGAAGGCCAGATCAGGAGTTTTCACCCCAGATCGAAGGTACCAGTGCTCCAAGACCACGCCACCACACGACCTCGTCACTGGATCCAACCAATGAAGGCCAGATCGCCAAGACAATGTCCACAACATCCCCAGCGGCCAGCCGTCGCGGCACCGGAAGGCGGCGTCCACCGCGACCAGCGCATCGGCCGATTAAAGCCGTCCCGGGGAGGAGTCGGCGCCGCACAAGCCATCGCCATCGAGCCGTCGCGATCTCTACCAAGCGCGCCGTCACTGGATCGCCTTGCACCACCTCCGTCGTCATGCCATGGGCGAAGCCTTGCGAAAAAAGTCGGTGGAGAAGGGCCCCGGTTGCCACGCCCGAAGATGAGCCGATGGAGAAGGGCCCAGATCCAACCCGAGCGAAAGTCCACACCGCGATTTCACGTCGGGCGTCGGGAGCGTGATACAAATCAGCGCCACCACCGAGAACAAGCCTGCGCTTCTTCTGGCGGCCGCCGCGACGGCGGCGGCGAGGAGGAAGCGAGGAGGAGAGGGGGCTTGTTTGGTGGTTGCTAGGGTTTTTAGGAGGAAGTGCGGCGGCTGCTCCCTGAAAAACTTGAATATTTAAATCTCCTGTCAACGGCAGGTGGGGTGTATAATGGAAGGTTTACTTTAGATTAAACCTAAAAGTTTAGTATAGAAGGGATCAAGGAAATGCTAAAAAGGGTCTTCAAACAGATCAATTCCTCAAACCAAGCTAGAAGGAAAAGGTGTTGGACATTGAAGGGATCGGGGACATTTAAGGGCACGTTTAGTTCGAGGAATTGCCTCATCATCCAAGGATAAGTTGGTCTATCAGGGGTCATCCCATGGTTTTGGAGGACGAACTAATACCTTATTTACTATACACTTTATGGCCGCGAGAAATGATTTGATCACGTCACCAACCAAATTCTCAAAGAAAACAAGCATATTAGGTTCGGAACTTCGGACTTAGGAATTTACGATCATATAGTATCAATGACTTATAACGTCCGGCCAAACTTTTGCAATAGATGAATAAGAAAAATGATGCAGGGACTATATAGACTAAGTCAGTGTAACATCCCAAATTTACTGAGAAATATAAAATAACTAGCAGGGTGGCTGCGCGGTTAGAATTTGTTTCAAAGTTTGTGGTATCAAATGATATAACTTAAATATTTGAGAATATATTTACTTATCTTGCATCCTATTTAGATTTTTAAGGCATCATAGACATTGTGAAAGACAATAGAAGCTTGAAGAAAAATACAACTTGAAAAACGTAATTGAGCATAATAAGTTGTTAGGGTTCTTAGAAACGTAGTCATTCTCCATCATGCATGGATCATATAGCTATATGCCCCTATTCTTCCTCCATTTGTTACTCGTTTCCAAAATGTATGTATACACATGTACCTCTATATAATCTCAAGTAATACGTTGATAATGTGTGCGGCAAATTATCTTATTAGTTTGCACTGTGTTAGAGTACCTTGCTAGCACCGATGCACTATGGGTGACTCATCTTGAACTTATCTTCTCTCACACGTCGGCTGCCCTATTAAACCATGTGTCTTCTTCTCTTCTCGCCGCTACAATTTTTATGCTTCAACCTCTAACAACAAATCCAATTCTTGGTTGATCCCTTTCAGCTGCTATCCCGTCTAATGCAATACTCTACCACATAGTTATATTCTACGTCTCTCTAATTATTACTTAATGATGTCCGTTGCGACATTAATAAGCATACACATGCAACTGTCACAGATCCCTGCCTAGGACACCGGTCATGCTCTCTCTAGTGGCTCCGGGCATATTCTATATGGATGTGCTTCTATTTGTATGGATGCATGCATATATATATATATATATATATACACATGCATAATGTTATACGTGCTCGATGTCCTCTTCTCCCTTGTTGGTCACTCTTCTTTGACGTTGGCCAACTCAACGTTGTGGTTTCTTCACTGACTGTGGCAACCACCTATCTTCACTAATGCCGCCATGTCTATTTTGGTTGTTGTCTAACGATATGAAAAATATTTTCACTGTCGTCGGTGGCTTCGTGCCCTGTCGGTACCCGAATTTACACATCTGAAACTCTATGTGTATTCTGAACTAGTCCCAAATCAATAGCTAGCTCACATAGGGAAACATCGATGACATATCATCCAATTACCGATCTAACTAAAAAGATATCAAAATAGTAATAGTAACTATACCTTATAGTGAACGTTTACTTAACTCGCCATGCAAGGCTAAAGTAACAAATAAACTCTTACAGCGGAACAAAAACTTAGAAAGGTCAATCAACATGCCCACATACAATCGAGTGGTGAACACATTCTAATTCACAAAATCTTCAAATAACTCCTCTCCGTAGAACTCTTAGGCAGTTTGACGTTCTTCAACTGAGCAGTAAAGTTTAAAGCCGTAAGTACATAAAATACTCAACAAGTCGTAGGAAACAATATGCAATTAATATTCATGCAAGGCTTGAACAAAGTAATATTTGTATAGTTCTTTTGCAGAAAGCGGTATTGTGATAAATATAGTAAATAGATTGAAAAATGTAATTTAAAAGACAATAAGTAAATAGAGTAAACAATTTCTTTGAAACAACCAGTGAACTTCCCATTCACTTTCAAACCAAACCACCAAGTGAACTTTTCATCCACCAAGCGAACATCATATTCACCAAGTGAACTTGTAACACCCTGGCTATTCGAAATCCAACATGTCACCTAAATAAACTAACAATTAACCATCAAGCAGAATAACCTAAGCCATATCTCATTTAAAGACCTAAAGAGATCCAACTTCCATGGTACTATGGTAGGAATAAGAACCGTGACCAAATGAATATACCAATGGAGTGATCAACGATAACAGGCAATTCTTAAGTAACCATAACATGGATAATGATATCAATCACATCTAATTTATTTATTACAGTTCAACATTCTCCGAATGCGAGACTTAATGAAATCTTATTATTGAAACGGGTGTATGGTGAAAAGAGTGAATAATGTGTGTCTACTCCCCCCCAGCATCATCATCAATGATCACCTAAAATAAAAAAACAAACAAGAATGAGTCCGAGACTCAGAAAGTACAGTGAATAATTGGACATACATCGAAATGAACAAGACAACAACATAAAAGAATATGGACATAACTCCGAATGTATATATGATGAATGGAATTTATGAAAGTAATGGACTACACACATGCTTATACCGGTATAACGAGTGATACACCCGTCGGTGTTCACTTAAGCCCGTACTTAACAAAGTCTGGGGACCCAAATACCGTATGAAGAACGTTTCATACGAGTGTACAAGATTGCCCACGTTGGAGTAGTGGGAATTACATGCCCATACTGGAATTGATGGGTCTTACGATTTCCACTTTCGTGGTCAAAACGAAAACATTGCATGAATGGAATGGATGACATGAAATGAACCTTTATCACATAAAAATGAAGAAGAATACGCAGCATATGAATTTGACTATCAAGTCTAGCATTGCATCCACGTACAATCACCAACATTAAGTAGAATAAAACAAAGTACTTGCCTTCCGCGTTGTAACGTGCTAGGAGGCAACGAAGGTGCTCCTCCACTCACCGCCTACACAATATGTAATCGGAATAAGGATAACATGGTATGACATGGCTACAGGTGCCTTACCATAACCCTCTAACTATCCAACACAAACAGCAGTTCAAGCAGACGAGTTAAACTAATCAGCCACATGACAGCCCTAATGAGCAGCAGTACGAGAAAAATTATAATTAAAGATCTGTAACTCGGAATGATGTAAAACCAGTGCCCAATGAAACTTAACGAACCATACTACGAAACTCTAGTTGACATGATTCACTGAATCTGCCAAAACCTTTGGCTAAACAACAGTTGAAACTGAATGACAAAGATCTGTCCAGACAACAGATCTGTAGCAAAGAACATGGCATAACCTTCACTCTACAGATCCAATGGAGGTGTTATTTATCAATCTAAAAATATTATTAAAAATTATACAATAATCTAAATGGGTGGAAGTCCTGAATCTTACATTAACAAGGTCAAAATTAAGGAACAAACAGACAGTTCATTCTCGTCAGACAGATAGAACAGCGCGCAAAGAATAATTCATATCTCCTAAACCGTAAGACGGAATCTCATGATCTCGGTGGCTATGGAAAGATAAAAACCAGGGCTACAAAACTCTAAGAGATGAAAATACCAGATTCTGCGTTTAAGATACCAAACCCGGGCGCACAACCTACTGTACAGATTGGATCTAATAACAGAGGCAAAACGATCCAACTAATCGAATCGAATTCTCATCTTTTATGAATCAACCAGCAAGGGGGAGCCATTTTTACCCTTGTAGAACCTCAAGAACGACATGGATCAACCTCTCGAAGAACTTCCCTAATCTCCCTTCAATGGCCGGCCAAGGCGAGGAAGGCGAGCGGCCGGTGGTGACACGATAAATCGGCCTTGGAGACCTTAGGGCAGCGCCGGGATCGCGGAGGCCAGACCAACGGGAAGGGAGGCGCCAAGGCGGGGAGGTCTTTGGAATGGGGCTAGGGGTGGCGGCTCAGGGGAGGAAATGTGGGGAGGAGAGGAGAGTAGGGGGCCGACGGCTAGGGTTAGGAGGGGGAAGGGTGGCGTCTCTCCCCCTCCTCATATGGCCTGTTGGGCCCCTCTTGGGCCATCTGAGCAGCGGCCCATGGCCCAAGTTGTCAACGATTCAGAAAAACCCTCGTAAATCTATTATTATTTGGTTGAATACTTTGTTGAAAAAGAAATTCAAATTGAACAAAGACACTCCCTTTAATCGACTTTGGGGTACTTTCTGAACTCCCCATTCACCTTTCAACATATTTTTTATAAAACTCTACCTCTCGTGTGAAATCCCGAGCATTGTCCATAACCGGGGACACTTGTTTAAGCAGATTTTAACTCGCGGAGGTCAGTATAACTTTACCCACAAGAGATAAATCAACTTATAATGTTTGACCACACTACCATAGGTGTGCGACTAAGTAATTATCACAAGGCCTTTACTAAGCTCTTTTTAACCCAATTCGCCCGCTAAGGTTTCAACACGAATATCTTTTGATCGAGATGACCCCTCTTGTACCATTGTGAGTATATGTCTATCCGTAACTCACGCTTAGAGACAAAATCGAAATTGAGATATTGCTAATTAGTTAGCGAGTCCATCCCATATTTGACAAGCGGTTATGCGATATGACCTAGTTCAATAGCACACAAGATTAAGTCCTTGACAATTACTCGGTAGAGTCTACCACAACCTAACAATATGCTACCCACACCCTTTCTTGCATGATCGCTCCGCTGGCGGAAATCATTTAGTTCAACCCATACCAATGACATACCTGCGATGGCACAACAATTTTAACAATAGTGGCTACGCACCACAATTCCATATCTCATTAAGTCAAATTAATATTATTCAATAAGTGACATGAGCCCATCGTAAACTAAACATCACTAATATCTCTACGATACTCATGTTGGTGATACCAATATGTCCAACTAATAATGATCATCCTATGATGACAAATTATTTATGGTATTCAAATAATCAATGCAGACATAATGACAAATAGATAATTAACTATTCCCAAAAGTAGTTGATATGAAGATAGCACACAATTTAATAGAAAAAAGTTATTTTTTGAAAACATAGGTTCAATATGATTCATGGATTACAACTTGCCTTGGCTTTGCTCAGTAACCATACTTAGATCTTCAAAACTTGCTTTTGCTCCTACTCCTGCTCCTTGAAACAAATTGTCTAAACGATAAAGAAAATATAACAACCCAGCCCAACACTGAGCTTGGATTGTCACTAAACTACCCTAACAATAAATTTTATATTAATTAATAATAAAATTCAAGCAAGCAAATCAATATTAAAACCCGTCCACGGGTCACAATAACTTATAAATAACGACATGACGAGCATAGATATTCAAACTGTAGATAGTAAGCGAATAGCGGTTTGAGAATTAAGCAAGACCAGTACCAAAGGGACCTATTGAATGAATAACCAAGTTCTAACTGATCATCCAGAATTATCCATTGTCTGTCATAACTTAAAAGAATAAACCATCAAACTAAGATAAAGTTCTCTCATGATGAGTGATCAAACAATTGAGTGTACGATGTGTTCCCAGTACTAACCCTTCTCAAAAAGCGTCGACAACGACCACCTAAAAACAACAGTAAAACAAGGGTAAGTCCACGACTCAACAAGTATAAAGCAGAATAATAAACGATGCATCATCTTAATAACAATTCATTCCCATTTATCATTATCTCAGTTTCTCATATTTATTCTCATCCGTTTCCTTTCCCATGTCTTATTTTCTCAAATCACTTTTTGCTTTACACTCGGTTTTGGGTGCCTTAGAGGCAGAATTGGATGATTTCGCCTTCTAGAGTTTTGTTCCTTATTTCATTAGCTTTCTTTTGGCACCTGGATCACGAATTTTGACCCAGTAGATTAAAAGTTATGGCTGTTTTACTACGCGCTGGTCTGTCTGTCAGAACTGATGGGTTTGGTGAGTTGCACCTAGGTTTTGATCTAGTTAGAGTCAGAATCAGGTCGGCCACCCAACTAGGTTTTGAAGATAATTTCACCATGTTTCCAGGCTGATAAAAATCACTTTATTTGGATCAGTGGTTTAAAAGTTAGAGCAATTTCTTTAGGGCTGATCAGATTTCTGGGCAGACTGCAGTTATAGTTTTTCAATGGATGGTTAGACCCTGTAATGGCCGAATTAGAGTTTACCCTCAACTAGAGTTTTGTAGCCAGTTAAGTTAAGAAAATTTTAGCACTGGTTTCAGGTCTTTTGGACTTACGGTTTTTATTGGTGAATTTTCTAGTAAAACTGCCAGATTAGGGTTAATTGAAATGGTTGGGTAAATGGATCAAATTGACTTTTATTTGGTTAGTTTGGCTAGAAGATTGAGGAGGACACGTGTAGCATCGCATTATATCCGTAATTATCCATTGTCTATCATAACTTAAAAGAATAAACCATCAAACTAAGATAAAGTTCTCTCATGGTGAGTGATCAAACAATTGAGTGTACAATGTGTTCCCAGTACTAACCCTTCTCAAAAAGCGTCGACAACGATCACCTAAAAACAACAGTAAAACAAGGGTAAGCCCACGACTCAACAAGTATAAAGCAGAATAATAAACGATGCATCATCTTAATAACAATTCATTCCCATTTATCATTATCTCAGTTTCTCATATTTATTCTCATCAGTTTCCTTTCCCATGTCTTATTTTCTCAAATCACTTTTTGCTTTACATAAATGCAATGCAATGCTCATGCTCATGTCTCAACTCCTCTTCTGCTTATACCGGTCCAGGTATAGCGTAGTGTAACACCCATCAGTATTCACTGATGCCCACATACTTTAATGTGGTGACTAATTGCCCATCCTTTTTCATACGAGGACCTCATCCCACTCCCATGAGTCAAATTATTCCATCATGAATGCTCAACATGCAATGCAATGATTATCATCTCTCATCATCAGCAATTAAAATAATCATCATTCTTCCATAAACATCATCATCATCAAGTTATCGAAAGAACATGAAAATTCACCTGAATAACCATGGCAATTATACATTTAACCAAATAATAATTCCAAACATTCAAATACCATTCTACCATGCACTTGCCTTTCTAGTTGCGATGACCGGGATGATTTGAAGGTGACAAACTCTGCCTACAGTAAACATCCCAACTCAATACAATCTATGGCAATATAAATCAACACTTAATCGACAACGCTCCTACGTGCTTTCCAATTCCACAACTTTTCCTCTTTACCGCATAGGTTCCCTTGTCGTCCCTAGGCTCAAATTGTCATAATCTTCAACTCCCACATCGTAAAAATAGCGAACCATATCAGTTCTGAAATCTATACAAAATTTCATACAACTTCTTAGGTAATCAAAAAAGCCAGAATAAATCTTCTAAACCCCTATTTTTTGACCTAGAAGACAGATCTGTCATCTTATGGACATTAGATTTAACATTTTCATATATTTTAATCTACACATGCAAAAATAATGAATTATGACTTTTCAGAAACTACAGGGAACTATCAACCTCTTACCAAGTATGCCCAAAATTCCATTCTACCAATAACTTAGTCAAATTAATGGTTTCCCACAACTGCGCCCAGCAACAACCTAGTTCATGACTGATGTCTTCCAAAAATAATAACTTATGTTCTACTGATCCAAAAATCATGTTCTTGGACTCTCTGGAAGCCTTAAGAAATTACATACCCTTTTCAAGTAGATGAAAACCCCAGATTATTCCATCTTCTATTTTTAATCTACAGATTAATACGTGCTACCAAAATACTCCCAAAAACTGGATAGTGACCTTCGAGTGGCTATATCTTTTCACTCACTTCTCTGTTTTTAACAATCCATACTTTCCTGGAAAGCTAGCGCAATAATCTATCTTTGCACTACTTGGATCAAACTCCAGTTCTAAACCTAAATACCGCTAATCATCCCCTCAATGTTCTGTCCTAAATCTGACGAATCTAGACAGAAAGTCATCTACTCTTTTTCTTGACCAAACGTTCTAAAAAAATGGAATAGAGATTAACCTAGGACAAATCTAAGGGTTTCAAATCGTACCCCGGAGATCATGAAGCCAAATCACAAATTCCCGCTAGATCCTTCCCTCTTTCTTCCACTTTTTTCTTCTCCTCTCTTCCTCCTTCCTTCTCTTCCTCCTTTGGCCGACAGCAATGGCTGCAAGGGGTAGAGGCAGCAGGGGAGGGGCTGCAGGAGGGTGGCAGCTTGGAGGGCAAGAGGTGGAGGCGCAAGGGAAGGGAGGTGGCTTAGGGTTGCTGCTGCCCCCCCCCCCCCCCCCGTTTTTCACCTAAAGGTCGGCCCAATTGGGCCAAGTCATCGTAGGCCAGAGGCCTAGGTTCTTCTCCCACTCAAAAAAAAAAGAAATTCCATCTCCAATTCCAGTTAAATTCATTTGAAATTCATAAATTTCTAAAGGTTAAACGTGATATTACATTCTACCCCCTTAAATAGAATTCGACCCCGAATTCTATTTGTCGCTCTACTCGAGAGAACAACCTCAATCAAATTAAAGAACAATTAACATGTACCCGACGTGAACAATTCAGATATCTTGCTCGCGCATGCACGACTCCAACTCCTAAGTCGCCTCTATCTCGAATCGATGGGACCACAAAGACGTTGATGTAAGCGACATATTACGCCTCATCACTCATCCCGATCTTTCCAGAGCCACTTACAGACGAGACTCAAAGGTAAGATCTTACTCGCTGGTCAACGGCTCTAACAAAACCTCACACTCCAAATCTCTCAAGTACTCCCTTGACTTCGAGTCATACAAAACGTTGTGTACCCCGTACCGGGACTCTAGACAGTCCTAGTGATACGCTGTCTTCCTAAATCCCCACAACTTATAGAATCAAACCAATGTACCTTGGACCAACCTTCCATTTGGTACCAAACCACACAACTTGCACATAACACACATAACTCTTATTCTATCTCAGTCGATCTCTTGACCTTAACGAGGAGCACCTCCTTTAACCAGGGACGCACAACCAAACTCGTTTTAAACAAACTATTTTACAAATAGAGCCCAACTAAAAATAAAAGATTCTCACCGCAACCACGCATTACCAACTCCTCACCAAAAAAGTCAAATCTAAAAATCAAAGATTCATCACGAAAATCTTTCCACTTTTCAAGTAGGCAGTTTGTAAATAAACACCACGTAAGCCAAAGGAGAAATCACTTCAATGCCCAAATCAATCATTTCCTTTATTTTTCTGAACCGAAAAGAGCCATGTATGCCAACATAAAGCCAACTCAAATAACAAATGACATCTGCCATAAACACACAGCTCAAACAAGAATCCAGAGAGCATTTCACTACCCAAGAAAATATTCTTTTCTCAATTCTTTCTTTTAAGAATTTAACTTTCCTTAAACCATGGGATTCCAAATCATCGCATAACACACTAACTCATTTATCTTAAATTGGCAACCTCAATGCTATGCTCAAACTGGATGCATCATCGATACATTTGTAGAGAGGCGCTACTGGCCCCGCAATAACATACTCTAGGCAACTCCTCCACTATCGAAATTACTTTGACAAATAATTTCCAATGCACCTGAACATGGATTTCACCCACAATCACATCACCCCAATCTGTTAAGGATAATCAACTTAAAATTCACATCACACACTCTCATTTACAACATCAAAATGGTTCAATCAATGATCGTCACATTATTCGAAATTCACTATTATTCTACTAGTTCTACACATAATCATTGAGCAACCAAGGATCTAGCATAAAACACAAGCCCAATTTCAATAACCAAGACTCATACAATGAACTACTGGTATAAATGAAAGGGAAATCCTCAGATTTGATGACTAAAAGTCCTACAATCCAAACATTATCCTTAATCATTAATATCAACGATCCTCACTAATCAATCAACTGCCCAAAATGATCTAAATTATTTCACCAATCCTGGACCCTCACTAAACCACACAATTCCATTTCACCTACTCAACCTTGTAATTTACACAATCACAATACTCTAAATAGTCTATCAAGATCCCCAAACTTTTGATAATTCCAATAATCTACCACCAACAACAAAAAGATATTGGATCATAATTCATTATATATTCTGCTAATTACAACAACATAATTAGTTTAGCTCCAAAGAGAATCATTTTATTTAAATCAACGCGCTACCCTAAATCTGACAAATCTGGATAGAAAGTCGTCTACTCTTCGCCTTGACCAAACATTCTAAAAAACAGAATAGAGATCAATCTAGGACAAATCTAGGGCTTTCATATCGTACCCTCAGAGATCACGAAGCCAAATCACGAATTCCCGCGAGATCCTTCCCTCTTTCTTTGTATTTTCCTTCTCTCTCTTCCTCCTTCCTTCTCTTCCTACTTTGGTGACATCAATGGCTGTAAGGGGTGGACGCTGCTAGGGAAGGGCTGCAGGAGGGTGGCAGCTGGAAGGGGGAGAGGTGGAGGCGCAAGGGCAGGGGGTGGCTTAGGGTTGCTGCCCCTTTGTC
This sequence comes from Hsuehochloa calcarea, assembly GCA_036346395.1. Lineage (NCBI taxonomy): Eukaryota > Viridiplantae > Streptophyta > Magnoliopsida > Poales > Poaceae > Hsuehochloa > Hsuehochloa calcarea. The sequence goes on from CM070615.1 coordinate 29,269,352, forward strand.
CCCCTAAGGCCGACCCAATTGGGCTGACTCGCCGTAGGATGGAGGCCCAGGTTCTCTTCTCCCACTCAAAAAAAGTATTAAATTCCCTCTCCAATTGTAGTTAAATTCATTTGAAATTAATATATTTCTCTTATGGTTAAACGGGATATTACAGAAAACGACAGGAGAAACACAAATAAATCCAAAAGAAAATCAAATAAAATTCAAAAATAGTAAAACTAACTTTAAAGGAAAGAACTCGATTTTAGAGTAATTTAGGAACTTGAACGGACTGAAACCGAGTTCGGACGAAGGAGAACGGACTCTCGGAAGATTTGCCAGAAAAGGAAAACGATAGAAAATAATATTGTCAGGAATATTCTCTCGGTTGAAAAGAAAAAAGAAAAAGAAAAATACACTGACAATTGGGGCCACTTGTAAGTGAAAGAGAAAGAAAAAGAGATAATGACAATGTGGAAATTTGGGCTAGAAGTGAGAGAAAGAAAGAAATAGAGAGGATGACAATGGGGACCCACATATCACTGGAAGATAGAGAAACAAAGAGAGAAGCAAGGAGGATGACAGGTGGGACCTACCTATAAGAGAGAGAGAAAGAGTAGAGAAATAGAGGAGGTGGCAGCGGCGACGGCGAATCAATGGCGCCCGGGGGGAAAAGAGGTGCGCACGGGCTCGACGGCGGCACGGGTGGGGCGATCAGAGAAGGACGGGAGTGGCAGCGCAACGGAAACCAATGGCGGAGAAGAAGAGCGATGACGACGGCTTGGCACAGCGATGGGGCGACGGCGAGAAGGGAGGGGCTCCGAAGAGGATGATGAGGGATGCGAGGTGACGCGCACGGGAAGACAAGATCAGGGACGAAGGCGGTGGCCGAAGTTGGGGAAGAAGATGGAGGCGGCGACTCAGGGACACTTGGGCAAAGAGGAGGAGAGCAACGGCTAGAACGCGATGAGGTGAAGAAAACAACACGGATGTCACGGATGCAGAGGCACGGACGGTGAGGAAAATGATGGCAAGGCATTTGTGGCCGTGGCGGCTTCCCAAGCTCGATTCGGTGAGACGAGGATGATTCCAGTGACAACACTATGGGGTTTCAGGAGAGGACGAGGCACAACTTTTGATGTGGACAACGCACTAAAAAAGGGTCGTGGAGGGAGGATCCGAGTGGAGGACGTAAGCGGTATCGTGGCTAGCTTAGACACGCGCAGTGGTCGTTCGCAAGGAGGAAAGGAGGAAGGCGCTGACAAGGCGGGTCCATTGGGCAGAGAGAGAAGGAACCAACCTAACACTATCTTAAACACAGGCACCAACCTAACACTAACTTAAACACAGGCACCATCCCGGAACTTCAACCCATAACTTTTCTCATGGACATCCATCCATGTCATAAACAGTTTTATGAAATATTAAAAAAAAACAAAAATCAAAGTCTAACTTTGAGTGGCTTTGCTCAGCATGTCCATAACCGTAGACACGCCTATTCGAATAGGTTTACACTCTACTGAGGTTGTACAACTTTACCCACAAGAGATGATTTGTTTTAAATATCGGCCAATACATGTTTCCGAAGACGTGCGACTAAGCAATTATCACAAGGCCTTTACAATACACCATTCCAGAGTAGTCATGCCCAATAAGGTTTCACTTCCTTTGAACTAACCATCCACTAGAAGCCCTCTCTTGCGCCAAGTTGAAATACTGTCTAACCGACACCCACGCGTCAAAATGGCACAACTAACAATGGAATGTTGCAAATTAATTAGCTTGGTCTGTCCTATTCTAGACTTGTGGTAGTACAGTGTGGCTTAGCAAAATACGCTCGAAGACCGGTCCTTAACTAACTTGGACAACTTGTAATAAAAACCCTAGCTCTCAACCCTATTAGGATTGAGCCCATGTATAAACATGCACCAACCAACTATCCATTTCGCCCAAGTCCAAACCATCATTTAATTTTATTTCATTTTTGAATCATTTGCAAACATCCATGACACATCAATACCATAGATACAATTTAAACAACATTTGATTTTTGGTCGTAAATTCCCAAATCAAATATTTCAAGTCTAAGCATGACTAAGCATAATATTTTCAAATCATCCCAGTTCATACTATTGCATAAAACAATTTTTTATCTAAGGTGTCAAGGTAGGTTTATTTCAATGTCAAGATTGGTAGTAAAAAGTATTTAGGCATAACTATGAATTAAAAATAGGTATTTAAATTACATTGAATAGAAATAAGCATGCAATAACAATTTAAAACTGAATTTAAATAATTTTAAATAATGGGATCAAACATGATCAAAGGTATAACTTGCCTGACTTGGTTAAGTGTTGTTCTCAAACGGCGTCAAAATCTGACTCTCCGAAGTCGTCGAAATCTGTATACGTGAAAACAAGCCAAATTCAAAATAAATTCAAATGAGAATTCAAATTAACTTCAAATCAAAAAATTTTAGTTTAGTTAGCTATATCTTGAATTTATATAAATTTAGAAATTTGATTCACCTAAATCGGAGTTCGTATGAAGAAGTACGAGCTCTTGAATGTTTGAAAATCACATGAAATGATGAAATTGGATTTTTCAGAATTTAGAAATTATTTTTCTAAAGAAAATTCTATTTATGACGCAAGGTGATGTTAGCGGACGAATTTTGATATTCTGGCCGAATTATTTTTCTAAAGGAAATTGATTTGTATTTATGACATGTGGGTCCCATAGTCAAAGACCAGGTCCACGAATCGGCTTCTTGTCCACGGTAGACTCGGTCTACAGCACAGTATGAAGAGGGTGCGGTGCTGACACCGATTGCCAAGCTAGCATCCATGGGGCACTGACTCAGCTGCTAGGGTCTAGGTGGCACTGACGTTGCTAAGCCACGTCAGCCTGTCACCGGTGGAGCTCCGGCGACAAGCTCACCAGCGCCTTGCGCCACGGCAAGCCTGGCTGGTATGCTCAATAGAGAGGACAACACGGTGAGCTCGGGGCTTACCAAAACAGCGGTGAAGCGAGATGGAGTGGCCGGCGACGAGGAGTTTTGCGGCGGCACAAATCAGTCGACAGTGGCGCAGCGGTTCCGGGGGAGCTCCGGTGGCGTGGGGGTGCGCACGAGGTAGAACGGTTGATGATGATGCCGAATTCGGGGTCGTTGTCGACATTGAGGCTTTGCCAGCACCGAAAACAAAGAAGTTCCGAGCTTCAGCGTCGCAAAAGAAAACTCAAAATCCCGGCGCTAGAGTGGAGGTGGTGGATGGGAACTTGGGGCGTTGGAATGAGCGGAGAGAGGCGACATCGGGGCTCCTATTTCTAGGGCGAGGGCGGGGCCTGAGCTTCGTGTGGCGCAAGAAGGCCGAAATGGATCTCCAGCGGAAATTGGGGGATTGGGGGGGAGAAAACGGAAAGAAGAAGCCCGAAACGGAAGCGGTGGTGGCGGGGCGTAATAATGCGGGCGATTCGGGGGAGAGATGGGAAGGGAATCACGGTGGAGGAAGAGCTCGCTCTGGCGCTAATGATGGCTCGGGTGCGACTTTGCACGAGGAAGAAATGGGGAAGAGGAAGAACGGTGACGTGGTAGTGGGGCGGGGCCCACTGGAAGTGAGATGGGGAGAGAGGGCGCGTGCGGGGTGAGGCGGGCCGAGGTGGGCCGCGGCGCTGGCGCGTGTGGGCTGGTGCGTAGAGGAATAGGAAACAGGCAGGGAAGATACGGCCCAGCTACTGTTGATAGATTTTAAATTCATTTCTCAAATAAAATAATTCTGTTAATTCAAAAAGGCTTTAGAAAATATCAAATAAAATCCAAAAATCATGAGAAAATTCATAGAAATTCTCTAAGACATTTTGGACTTAAATAAAATATTTTCAACTTAAAGTTGGCTTTTATTATTGCAAATAAATTATTTTGGTTTTAAAATTATTAGAAAAAGCTTTTAAAATTCTAGAAATTAATGAAAATTTTAATTTTCTCTTTAAATCCAATAAAAACTTCACAACTCACTAAATATTATTTTTGACTTTTAAAAACTTGGAAATTCAAGAAAAGCCAAGAACACTATTGAAACTCGAAAGTTCAATAAAATTATAACTTTATTATTTTTATTTTGTAATGTAACTTTGGGATATTACAAAAGGGCACAAGAACCGAGGAGATTCAAACTTTGGTCCAGAAACTTGCTTTTGGGTAGATGAAGACCAAGATGATCCTAGATGTATTCCTATATGTCTCAGCAAACAAGATCATAGTAAGACACCACAAGAAACCAAAGAAACATCAAAATCCAAAAAGTCATTAAAGAGAGCAGCAAGAACAAGAAGAGTCTCATCTTTATGAAACTTTTCTTGGATTGATTCGAGATAGATGTTGGTTTACAACCACTCCATCATGGAAGAAAAAAGCTCAACACTTGAGCACGTAATCAAATCATCGCCACAAACCCTAGCCTCAATCGCCCAAAGACCCAAACCATGAATTAAGGTTTTCTCTTGGATGGACTTGGAAAATCCAGATCGGGACATTCATTTTATAGTGAAGGCTAGGTTTAGAGAGAAGACCTAATAGACACCGTTAAGCCCACACACAAATGGGTCTACACTCATGCACACTTCTTAAAGCAAATGTTGAGCAGGGCTTTTCAAATCCGTTCTTTGTGATCTTTATCTTCACTTGGCCTAAACCACTTCTCCTTGCGCCATATTGCACCACGGTTTAGCCAACAGTCACCAAGGTGGTATTTTGGTGAAGTTACCAAAATACCCCTTCTTGATCCTTCTCCTAAGACCGAGTCCAATTTTCATGATGCAATCTCATGCTTCGCCACGTGTAGGTCGATCAATGTCTCTCTTCATGTCAGCAAGTCTCTCCCATCCGCTCCCATCGAAACCACCAAGGCGCTTGCACCGACGACCGCGCCACTTGATCCAACTCGTCGATCGAACAACCCATTCGGTCATCCTTGTCTATTTTTCGCCATACTTGAGTCCAATTACTTCACTCGGTGTCCTCAATCGCTCGACCTCGCCTTCTAAGCCTAACCCCAATCATTTTCGCCGTTAACCGTCGTTAACCACCAAGCATCTTGGACCACAATAGAACAAGAAATCGATTTCGGGTATAAGTTTTTCGCAATATGACACGTTAGTCAAAAAAAGTATCATGCAACAAATATGCACTGAAACCCATGATCATCGCCACCTTGCCAGTTAGCGAATAGGGCAAAGCCGATCTGACCTCCCTTGGCCGGTCTGACCGCCAGCGCACGGACTTTCCCTCGGAAAAACAATATCTTTGGATATTTAAAATGAATAGAACTTTTGGCTCAAAGATCTAAAAATTAAGAGACCAAGTGCGAAAAATCTTCTCTCTTATCTACACCATCTATTTTTGGTCCGCCCTAAACTCGAAAAGGCACCTCACGACAAACCAACAGAGGGGAACAAGAGGAAAACACAGAAGCCACAAAGGACGACAGATAGCCAACATGCGGACGCATGCACGGTAGGGAGCCAAGACGCACGCAGTACATACACAACCTCACGGAGATACGATGACACGCCGAGCGAGAGCAAAAAGCCACACACACATCCATCAACAGGAGGAAGTTCGATTGCAAGAAGAATATCAAAGAGCCAAAGCGATGTTTCTTGTCCTACCGTCGTCATCTCGACCGAGCATCTTCAAGTCGCCGTCAACAATACACAGCGGTGAGCAACAAGTTCTCGCTTGATGAGAATAAAATTCTCTAGAGCATATATCTGCTGCTGCAGATCAAACTAGCAATTGGTTGATCTTGTGTGAGCGGTATTCATCTATGAATGACCAAAGACAGATTCCCCATTTAAGTGAGGCCGGATAGATCGAAACGATTATAGTACATGTGACCTCATTGAGATGGAACGGCCATGGAAGTCATATGAGGGCTTGATGGATTCTCCCAATACGACAAAATGATCATTATTTAATGCTTCAAAGCAAGTATCTGTGAAGTATAAGTGAATTGTACGCGCTTTTGGGTGAATTGGTTAGTGCATACAACTTAACATGATATCAGAGCCAAGAGGTCTTGAGTTCAAGACCCGGTTGGTGTAATTAAAAATAATAATTGCAACCCACTTCTATTCCACGTCTTAGGTCTAAAGGAGCCTACACGTGAGGGGGAGTGTTGAAGTATAAATGAATTGTACGCCTTTCCTCATCAGCTTAAGCTTTTGGGTGAATTGGTTAGTGCATGTAACTTAACAGTATCATGCACATCACCAACTGCAAGGCCGAGACCACAATCCTCATAATTTTCACACATCGACACCATGACCAGGTGTCGACGAGAGAAAAGAGCCAATTTATCATAACCTATACCATGTCTATGACCGCTAAGGCTAGATAAAATTATAGCCTAGTGCTGATGCGGCAAGGTCACTATTCCATCAGCACATCCCAAATGGATGGGATCGGACACTCTGTTGCCGGGCACCGATAAGGCAAAGGCAACACACACATCTGCGTTCGATGAAGGTAGCCGTACACATGAATGGGCACTAATGAGGCGGAAGTCATCCTTTTCATCAATATACCTTGTCTATGAATCGACACAACGATGACGTATAACGTATAGTGACCGGGCATCGACGAAACAAAGTCACCCGTGTCACATGCGCACATCTGCATCCTCACCACATGCATTTACACCAACATGCATATGTACTTGCAACATAAATGCGATGACGACCACAAGCGCAACTTAGTTAGAGGTATTATGTAGGATCATTCTGCAGATGTAATTAGCTAGACGCCATGCAGAGACATCAAGAATTGGTGAACAATGCGATCTCCAGTTAGATATACTCCTTAATCATAGATGCAAAAAAAACAAAGGACGAACTCCTGCAGGAGCATATATTTTGTATATTCAATACAAAATTAATGAAATATAGTGTTCCCTATTCCATCTGTTGTCCTCTTTTGTTTTCACAAATAGTGTCATAAGAGGATCACTACATTAGAATCATGAAACTTGGAACGAGTTACTCGCTCACGTAGATGTCCAATCATCTGATCCGATGGATGTCTCCTCTGAATGTGAAGTGGAGCGTTAGGAGGAGACATCACATCTTCAACCTTCGCAGGTATTGCTGATGTTGATGTAGAAGCAATAGGAACCTCAACCGAAGGTGAAGTAGTGGAAGCAGGTTCTTCAACTAGGACATGAGCAATGCCAGCAGGTGGGAGGCCATCATCATCCATGTCTTCATCTTTATCCCAAAAGATGCTCTCGATCACCTGTGAGACACATAAAATGTCTGATCTAGCTTCAGGGCTAGTCTCATCAAAGGTGACATTGCATGTCTTCATGATTATATTAGTTTCAAGGTTAAGAACTCAAAAGCATCTCGAATGTGCATGAGAACCTATAAATATGTCATCAAAAGTTCTAGACTCAAATTTATCTAGGTTTCTTATCTTGAGAATGAAACAATTAGCACCAAAGATTAAAAAATGTGAGACAAATGTCTTTCTTCCAAATCGAAGCGCATACGTTATCTTGCCCAAAGGTCTCAAGAAGACACGATTGATAATATGTGAAGTTGTAGCAATAGCGTCGGCCCAATATCTCCTCGGAGTGTTGTACTCATTTAGCATTGTCCTAACCATATCGACCAAGGTCCTGTTCTTTCTTTCCACCACGTCATTTTGTTGAGGAGCATGAGGAGAAGAGAACTGATGCTCAATATCGCGCAAAAAGAGAGAAAGGCAAATGAAGAATCCTTGAACTCCGTACAATTGTCACTGTGGATTGCTCTCAATGCATTGGGGAGTTTAGAAGCAGAATAAAGAACCAAGTCATGAAAATATCCAAAATCTTCATCCTTAGAAGTCAAGGAAAACACCCAATAATATGTCGAGAAATCATCAACTACAACAAGAATATACCTGTTGTAGGTGTAAAAACCAAACACGAGTGAGGGGGTGGACGTTATCGTCTGACGGGTCATCGCCCCACGAGTAAGAAATGACACAATGATTTATACAGGTTTGGGGGTCCGAAAGGACCACCCTACTCCTGTCGGTGAGCCAACGGGTGGTTACCTCTGGAGAGGGAGCCCCCGAGGGCTCACCAGTTTGAACATATTTCTTTATTGCTCAAGAATACCATTTTCCAACAACTGTATCCTTTTGCAACAACTGTCCTTGTCAGTCAGTCATGACCATAGTCAATGAAGGGTGTGAGGCGGTAACTTGCTCGCATGCCTACTGTGGCGCATATATAACATCCACGCGACTTTGAGTTTAGGAAAACCTCTCATGAGTTCAAGGTTGTTAATTCGTGTCAGATGATCAAAACCATTGTGCCCTAAACGCCGGTGTCAAAGTCAGAACTCAGAAGAAGAAGCAAGTAAACACCTGAGAGAACCGACTAGAGATTCATAAAAGTCAGCTCTAAATATCCTACCAACTCTAGAAATCCCAAAAATAGGCCCACCAACTAAATCAAGCACATGACAAATATTATTCTTAAATCTAGTCTTATAACCATCATCAAAAAGTTGAGATACAGATAGCAAGTTATACCTTATCTTGTCCACAAGATGAACTTGTCATTCACCTTGATCGATCCAGTTCCTTCAATCTACCCTTGTATATCATCTCCAAAGGTGATGAAGTCCTTACCCATCGCCCGCGTGAAGGAAGTGAACCATCTTGAGTATTCGATCTTGTGGCGTGAACACACGGAGTCGATGAGCCATAAGTTCTTCGCCTTCCGTGGCAAACCTGAAAATAAAGGCACAAAACTTTTATTTGTCTCAATACTAGGGTTAGTTAATCAGACTTGGGAACCCAGTAAGGTACTGAGACACACGTCTGCCAAGAGGATATGGAACATGATTGCTAGCCTTGACTCTACTTGAAGTTGTAGTACTAGAAACATTCATGGAGGTATGAGATGCTAGGAACATGGTTATGAGCATGTGAGTTCAAACATAGAGCATGTATTTTCTCTTGAAGTCTCTAGGTTCATGTGAGGAAATTTTATCAAGATTCACTCTAGCGTTTTTTAACCTACGTCAATAGAACTCAAGTTAATGCAAATCTCTCTTGCAATAGGTGCAATGATAATTTGTACCACCGGGAGAAATACCTTTTGACTCAGAGGTCATTTGAGCAAAACCTGGAGATTTGAAAAGGAACTTTGCAGGATGGGTTTTGAATTCTACTAAGCCATCTTCTAGGACTTGAATGATATTAGGCTTGGTTTTGTCCTTAGCAAATTTGTATCCTAACTCTTGCTTCCTAAATGGAGTTTTGGACTTGTCTAGGATCATGTTCAATTGTTTCTTGGGGCAATTTGCTCAATAACACTACACAGATAACATGAGTTAGAAAATAACTTTGATGTATCACTGACATATGGTCCCATGGCCCACCAGTCATCCTCACATTGTATGCTATTTTTTAATTTATATATCATTGCAATGTTACTGAACAAATTTTCCCATTATTTCTTACCCTTAGAAAAATTTTCTAGAGTGTCCTTAAGGTAAGTGTTCTCAACAAAAAGCTTAAAACAAGAATCATAAGATTTATCCTTAAGAGCTCTAGCATGTTTCTCCTAATAGATAGAAACTCAAAGCTCAAGGGCTTCACATGAAGTACAAGATGCAGAATTAATTGTCCTTAAGCTTATCATAATTGACTCTAAAATGCTTCTAGTATATCATTTATTTCACGTTCACGTTCAATGCAGAAAGCACAAACACTAGAGTCAACCTTCTCAGAAACTACCAACTTGCTTGATTCTAAGTATTTTTCACATGGATTGGATTTCAATTCAATCATCTCATTCCCAGCATTTCCATGTTGGTGCAAAGAGATGTCTTGAACATTTTGCAATTTTCCTAGTTTAGAATGTAAAGCATGGCAAGAAGCATATTCATCATTCTCAATGTCTATAGCATTCACAAGTTCAAGAGTAAGATTATTAACATGAGACTCTAAGTCCTTAGCCCTACCCATGACTAACTTGAGAGCCTTATCCTAACTAAGTACTTGCTTATACCATCCATCACATCGAAAGAACTTCATAAGAAGAAGGTACCTCATTGGTCATGTTGATGTCGTCGTCAGTTTGTGCCATGAAGCATATGTTGGTGAAGTCCTTGGCCTTGGCCTTGTTCTCTCTTGAGGAGTCTCCACCTCCTTGTCCTCTTTACTCTCAGAGTCCACATCACTTATGGAGTGATCTCCAAAAGCGCTAAGGACCAGGTGAGCGGCCTTCACAAGCTTAATAGTGTCGAACTTGGCCTTATTCCCTTGAGTCTTCTTCTAAGCAGCCTTGTCCTCCTTGTGGTTTCCCTAACCCTTTAGCTTAGGGCAGTTAGCCCGAATGTGGTAGAGCTCACCACACTCATAGCATGTCACCGGACCACCTCTCTTCTTGTTCCTTATATGTGTAGGTGACGAGGATTAAAACCTCTATGTATTATTTAATACATAAGAAAAGACCATACATTTTCATAGTCATAACCCCTAAGGCTAACGACCTCACTGGTCGCAAGAACCCCGGGGGTTACATAATAAATACCCTGGTCGGACAAGGCCTATACCTAGTCCCCGACTACTCCACTACTCGTAAGACTATGAACCGGTATTTGGATCTACCTCCAGGTATATTCTTTACCGTGTGATGAATGGAACACGTGCTATATATTCCATATCACGCGACGTTACATGATCCTGACACACTGGACTACGGTTATATGTCCCAGAAACATATAACCGCACAACAGTTGATACTTCGTCAACTGATACCTATCTCCGACCAGACGCGTCGCTCCTCAACAGGCGCCTCTTCAAGAGATAACTACCACCACTTCATCAACTACTTAAGGAGAGCTGCCGAAGGCGGAAGGGGGGACTGAGAGAAGATCGATTGGGAATCATTCTCAGAAGACAACCAGTCGATTAGATCATAAAGTCATAGCAAGCATTACGCTCTAGTGTTACTAGGATTAGCCTTTAGTCCAGATTACAGGCATTCGTTGTAATAGCCAGTTCATAGCAATAAAGAGCAACCCCATTCCTTTCCAGGATATACGTGCCATTTTTCCTCTGTTTTTTTATATATTTGTAAGTTCGGTGATTTGATCGTCGACAGCTGGCGCCGTTCGTGGGGAAGTAGGCGTAATTCTCCTGAAGAAGTTCTTCGCTCGTGAAATCCTCGCCCATCCTTCATAATCGTTTATGCAACTATAGCAGGAACTTGGGACGAGGAGAACTGGTTCGATTTGGATGACTACTCCAATCTCGACATGGAAGCCTGCATTCAGGCCATGCAAGAGAAGTGGACGTCATCATCTTCCTCATCCGCCGGTTCGCAGGTCGCTGATGACAACGAAGTCGAGTGGATGGATGAGGATGCACCACTACGACAAGTGGTGCTTCCCGAGGAATAGGTCATTCCGACCAGCTCGGAGCGTCCAAAAATCTCTCTAGGCCCGGTCCTTCCGACCAGCGAAAAAGGTGATGAAACCTCAGCCTTGCAATCCGAGAATCAATACATTCTTGATACAATCATGGCTAACAGGTACTCACCAACGGCTTCTAGAAATTCCAGGAGCCAACCGACATCTGGTAACAACGTCGATGAAACCCTCACCGGTTATGGGACGAGTGGGAACAATAAGGCTCCACATACGATCGGCAATCCGTCGGGTCAGGCTGAGTCCGCCACGAAGACCTTAGGAGGTGTTTATGTCCGACCGGTCTCCATCTTGGAAGTCTCTGGTAGAAGCACTGAAAAGCTCTCTACTGGTTACATTAGAAGCTCTTCGGAGGATCGTTGCTAGAAACACAAGGTCAATGCGATCGGAAATACTGATCGTAATGCCGTGTACTGTCCTGGACACACTGCCTCGCCACCACATACTGATGGAGATGGCATGGGCAATCAAGCACCAGTTACGAGAGGCAACAGAACTTATGAACGTCCATCAGTTAATTCACCTGGCTCTACCCCACCAAGGATGATGGGGCGGATGGGACCAAGCGTAAGGTCAAGAGAAGGTTCAGATCTACGAACGCGAACAACTTCGATGAATCCTCTGAGACCTTCAGTCACGGTACAAAACCTGCAGCGCATTCAGAATATTTTAAATAACATTGACCCTGCTCTAGCAGGAGCTCTAGGTTTTGTCCAGTTGGTGGGACAGGTATCGGAAATCCTTCAACAAACTGTGCAACGTATGGAAGTATACCGGGAACAGAGGACATCACAAAGTCAAACTATGACTTCGTCCCAACGTTCCTCCCTCAGCAGAGGGTGGCATAGTTATGTTGGGAATCAATCAATACCAAGGCCTCCTCGACGATTCCTACCAACGAGTCATGAAGGAAGGAGGTTATTCCAAACAACCACACCTTCCCCTCGTCGAGAGAATTATTCGCTTGGCTCCGATGATCTACGACATCGTCTGGGCCGAGCAGGTGATCAAAGGCGCCATCCTAATGCCCACAATCAGATCGGAACACCGGAGCCACATCATTCTAATCTAAGAAACAGGTCTCCGACCGATCACCATCTGGCACCTTTTTAAAGAAGACGCCATGAATCAGTCACGGGCTGCCGAGCTTTCTCCGCAGGGCTCCAGGCTGTGCGTTGGCCTAACAGGTTTCGACCGGCCAACATGGATAAGTTCAATGGGTCCCAGAACCCGTTAGAATTTCTCCAGACTTATACCACTGCCATCAGAGCTGCTGGCGGTGATGAAAATGTGATGCCTAACTACTTACCTACGGTACTGGAGGGATCTGCCTGATCTTGGTTGCTCAACCAGCCGGTCGGATCAATCTACACTTGGGAACAACTCTGCGATCTTTTGATTGTAAAGTTCCAGGTTACATACGACCGCCCTAGAAAGGAGGATGACCTCCATCGGATCCGTCAAGACCCGAAAGACTCTTCGTCAAGAGGTTTAGCCAGGTTCGTAACTCAATACCAGAGATTGCAGAGTCTTCTGTGATTCAAGCTTTCAAGGTAGGTTTGAGGAATCGGCAGTTTATGGAGGACATTGCCATGAATCCTCTATGAACAACCACTGAACTTTTTGACATGGCTGATAAATACGCAGCCGCTAGTGAAGCGATTGAATGGAGTGAAGCCATAGATCGAAAGGATAAAGCCCCTCGACCTGGCTTGGAGAAGCCAGAAAAGATGCATAAAAAGGTTCTCAAGAAGAAGAAACACCGCAAGATGGGCGATAAGGAAGTCTTAGCGGTCCCAGACAAGCTTACCAAAGGTAAGAGAGATTATACCAGTCGAGGCAAGACGAAAATTCCGACCGATGGGTATAAGAATAATAAGAAGTGGTGTCCACTTCACCAACAGGCAGGGCATGATTTGCGCACCTGTCGTGCTTGGCAAAATAAATTAGAAGATTACTATGCAAGTAAAGGCCCTCTTCCCTCAATACAAGGCCCCGTACGCCGTCCCCTCCATGCCATACCGCTACCTCCTCCCGGCGTTAGCTCCTCCTCGGCTCCGCCCCTCCTCCCGGCCATAAATGGCCGGCGCCCCTCTGCTTCTCCTCCTCCTCTTCCCCCTGGTAAGTTCTCCAGCAAATCACCCGGGTTCTCCTCCTCTTCTCGTCCGACCGAAGCCCCTTCCGCCGCCGACCGCCCTGTGCCTCCTCGACCTGGGTACTGGCGCCTGGAGCGCCTCCTCGGCACCCCCGTGCTTCCTCAGTCGCCGGCCGACGCTCTCCACCGCCGTGCACCCCTCCTGCGCCACCCTCGGCTCCCGTCACCGGCCTGCTCCGCCGCTTCCCCGCCCCCGTCGACCATCCGGTGAGCATCCTCCTCCAAAGCATTCTATTTTCTTGGCCCCTTCATCCTCCGCCGCCACCCCGCCGGCTCCTCTCTCTGTGCGGCCGCCACCGCCCTCTCAAGATTGATAGTAGGGTTGGACGGTGATTTGAGTGATGAACCGCCTCTTGATTCTTTGTCAATTTTGGTTCCCATTTATTACACAAAACTGGATTGATGATTGTTGGTTTGTTGCTGCACCAGATCAGTGATTGCTCGCAGTGATTGTGTTTTGGCATTAAATTTGTGTCGATCTAGCAATTGAGTAATCTGTGTAGTAATCCAGCAATTGAGAATGTGTGTTGATCTGGCATAATCTGGCATTTCAATGTGTGCTGATCTGCAAATTGAGAATTGGTGTATAATCAGCAATCAATCCTCTGTTTTGATCAAGAATTTAAGAAGTGTGTAGCTGGCAAATATAGTCTCCGTGTAGTAATCTGGTAATTGATGAAATCTGTGTTCTAATCTGGTAAATGAAAACCTGTTTGATCTGGAAATTAAGAATTTTATTATAGAACTAGTAATTAAATTGTTAACCATCTGTAATCAATCCACTTGCACATTGTCAAACAAGCTTTCAAATAAACTAGGTTAACTAAAATATGTATGCCCTAATATGTTAGTGGAGGCGAGTTTAATAAATTTAATTTGCAAAGTTCATTGATAGATTAAAGTTCATGTTAATGAATTCGAAACCCTTTCTTCATCTCTTTAAATAATGTCAAGAAATTGTGGAAGTTAATTCAAATAATCTTTTCCACTAATATTTAAAATTTGTGAGCTATAAGAAATTAAATTGCAAAGGTTCCAAAAATAAGGTGGGAAACTATTTAAGAATAATCGTGCTAATCTCATTATCTTGCTCTGGAAACTGGAATAATAATCTTGTAAAATCTTATCAAATTTTCTTCATCCAAATTTGAGTTATCACATCTCTTTGTTCCCGATCAAAAATCATCAAAGATAATTACCAACGATTTAAAGTACATTTAACCCTAGCAAAAATATTCAATGTCCTCTCTTTTCCTAAAACTCTAAAAAGACCATTAAAAATGGTAATTTAATATTTAAGGAAAAACAAAACAATTAAATCTAAAACCAGTAATAATAATCTCAATCGTAATTTGGAATACTTAAATATACACATTCTTGTATAAGCAACAAATAAATTAAAAGAAAGATCAAGCTGTGCTTTCCCCGATCGGCAATGTCTTGCCATCCTCCAAATCCGAAGTAGAGTATCCCTACAAAAAGTTCCTTCGACCCTTACCCTCATTTGTATTTTTCCTTTTGGCGGAGTTCCTCTACCAATTCCTCCTTTCGCTCAATTGGTCGTTTGACTTTGCCAAACATCCTTGTTTCGCCAAATCCCTCTCAAGCTCGTCCTCCGTGATCTTATTTAAAGCTCTTGTGTTTTATTTGATCTTTTGGAGTTCTTTGGATTTATTTGGTTTCTCGATCGTTGCCGTGTAATTAGAAATCGAAGTCTAGAATAAGCAACGACTCGAGTAGAATCAAGATTTGCGCAAAGGCGTCGACCAAGACCTCAAGACCCCTAGTCAAGAAGGCTTTGAGTGAGATCAAGGCCGCGGTAAACTAGCCCAGGCGAGTCAACACTTTGTCCATATTGAACCTACATTTTATGCAAATTATGTTGTTTTAAAATATCAAATTGCATGCTTTAATTTTCCTATGCAAATGTATGTCAAACACCCTAAGGTAGTTAAATACCTATTTGACGATTAATTAATTACTATATCATTTCCTTGATAATTGAATTTCCAAAATCCTTGTACCCTAGTAACTATATGGTAACCTACTAGTTATAGGTCGTACTTAAACGCCATGCTTGTCTTGTTTAAGTACCGGGGTATTAACTACCCCAATCATCATTCTTTAAATATGAAAGTGGTTTGGGCAGTCATTGTGGGCAAATGACTGAAATGGTCGAGATAATTTGTTTTACTATTCTCAAAACCCTAAACATTGCTCATACCCCATCTGGGCGGATGGAATGGTGGTGGGTGCCGTAGGGCACGAGAATGATTGGTATGTGGTTTGAACCGCCCAGATGATCTTAAGGACTTAATCATGTGATGACCTCCTATTGTAAAACAGTACAACCATAAGTCTATAATGGTGTCAACCTGGCTAAATAATTTGTGTCCATCAGTACGAGTTGCACCAGATAGATGTCCCGCAACGCTGTAGGCCTCCAACCCTATGGGTTGGGGAGTTCTGGGGAAGGGGGTGGTTTGGGGGCATGGTTGACGCGGGTACGAGAGAATAACCACTCTTAGATGAAACCTTAGCGAGTGTAACAAATACTGGGGGATGCATTGTAAAGGTCTTGTGATAATCTCTCATTGATTCACATGTCTAAGGAAACGTGTGTACATATCAAGATGATTATCTCTTGTGGGTAAAGATGTACAATCTCTGCAGAGAATAAAACTGTTCGAACAGCCGTGCCCACGGTCACGGGCGGACATAGGAACTTACAAGATATAGTTCTATTTCAAAAACTTTTGTGGGTGGGATGAAAAATGTGAATGGCTCATCTAGCCCTTGCTTTAGATTTTCCCTGGGTAGTCTTAACTAGTGTTGATAATAGGTGGGTATAACCACCATAAAAAATAAGCATAAGGTGGAGGTAGGCTCTGCTGTTATTAATATTGCACAAATATTCTCTTTACAAAATCATGATTTAGTCAAAATGCTAAGTGATAGGACTTTCTAATATTTGTATTTACAAATGTTGCTTTACACAAATAAAAGGACCCGAGCTATCCTTGCTAAACCTTGCATGTATATTATTGCATATGTTGTGTTGGCTTGCGAGCACGGTAGTTGTACTCACCCTCGCTCTTTCCCCCAAACCCTCAGAAACAGGAACCCTGGAGCTTTCGACTACTACAAGGATCCAGAAGTCTGAAGACCCAGGAGTTTTCAAAGCGTAGTTCAGTCCTTAGCAGTTCCAGTCTCACTTTAGTCCAGCTGACTCCGTCGGATCTTGTGTGCCTCCTGTACTGTCCGAGGTTTCGGATAATATCGGGCGTATACGGGTTTCCCAATCACTTGCCTGTGGAGAGATGTGCTCTCACCCCTTTTGCTTCCGTTGTTGTTTCTGCTATTTTTTGTAATGTAATCATTTGGTCTGTTCGGCCCTTATTGTAAAAATTAGCCCGAATCGGTCTATGTAAACTCTGATGTGTAAATTAATGAATGGTATGGTCTTACGCTGTGTATGATTTGATTCAGCATTGCACCTGTGAAGTGCTATCTACTGATCCAACGAATAGCACAGTGGTTTTACAGAGGAATCTGGATTGAGAAATCTGGGTGCCTATATCTTTGCCCTCCACTGCCGCCCACACTCCCTGTGCACGCATGATGATCTTCATCTTCACTACCCACACCCCGTAATTACTCTCCGTGAGCATGGGGTATTGGAGGGTCATAAACCCCTCCCTCGCTGGCGTCCTTGACGTCACCAAGTGATCGGTGTTGCCGCTCGCAGCGGCACTGCTTGGCGAATCACCTCCGTGCGGCATCATCTTCGGCATCTCCTTACGTCGAACCTCGCTCTGATATCAATTGTTGGAATTAGCCCAGAGCTGCACATAAGAACACACTAACACACACTGGCTTGTTAGAATTGATCTCGGCTAACAACCCGAGATTTCAGGGAGACCACGTCTCCACCTCGCGCCCTGATCGGGGGCGTTTCCAACTGATTTGGTTTCGGTCCCGGTCTCCTCTAGCGCTAAATAAAAGAAGGGATACGGCAGGGTTTTTGGCTAAGTCTCAAAACTCAGAAACATCCCTATACACACCCGATCTGTAACGAAGTGCTGAGGAGAACGAAGACCCAAACTACGACATCGCGAGACCGGACCGACGGCCACTGGATCGACCGACGGCCACCGGATCGTCTTCACTACTACCTCCCGGTGACCCAAGCCGAAGCCCCGACGCTCAGATCCGCGCCGATCCCGACGGCAGCACACGCAACGACCTCTACATCGACTGATCTGTCGCTCCTATGGCTTCTTCAAGTTCGGGTAATACTCAAGCTTCCGCATCTTAGTTTTTGTTTGTGGTGTTCAACGATTGAGCTAGGGTTAACGATATTAGATTATGTATTAGTCTCAGTTTTTTTGCTATCAATGGTATCAGAGCAACCTTAGCTCAGGTTGAACCCAATTAAGAACCTTAGTTGATCTTACCCGTCTGGATCTAAGACTTTAACGGCTCGGGTTAGCAAGTAGAAGGAGGGGATTTTGAAAACTTAGTGAAACCCTAACGAAATCACGACCCCAGACCCTCAAACTAAGATCGGAACCCTAAAAACCATCAGATCTAGAAGCAAAAGGAGCGGCGGGTACTTACGTTTTTCTTGAAGATCAAGAGCCGTCGCTCTGGTTTTGTGGCACCGCCGTAGCTCCATTCGACGGCAGCGCGCGCGACCTCGGTCGCACGCTTCGCCGTGAGAGAGCTAAGGGGTGCTCGCGCCACCATGATGCGCGCCCACGGCCGCTCCGACCTTCTTCTCGGTGGCGTCTCCGACGGAGTCGCCGCTGCGGCGTTTTTGCTCATACGCCGCGCGGATTTTTCGGGGGAGCGGACGAAAATGGATTAGGGTTAGGGTTTTCCCGTCGGCCGAGCGTTTTTTATACGTCGCGAAATTCACTGTCGACCGTCCGATGGAATCGAGCGGCTCTCGTCATTAGCCGGCCGGATGAATAACGAAGCGCGTTTGGTTCGGCCGTCCGATGAGATCGGACGGTCACAATTCCTTGCGCCATTACGGGCCAAACCCTAATGGGCCGCCATCACGCTTAGCAGGCCGAAAACGAAAGTGATGAGCCGGGCCGAGCCCACGGATGAACAGTGACCTTTTTCTTTTTTTACAAAATGATTTTCTGATTAAGTTTTTTTTTTAATCTAATGTTTATTTCTCAACTATAAGATGCTGCAATAATGTTTTTCTTTTTGTAATTTGGTTTTATGATTAATGTTTTATGATTATTTATTTTTGTGCACTGTTTTAATTAATGATAATTCCTAATGGTTTCGGTATAAATTCGGTCTCTGATTAAAATTGAACCAACGAGATATTTTAATTAGAGAATTTTATGATTTATTTTGGCATTATGTATACACATGATTACATAATGACCAACGTTGTTTGTAGTCATGTGTCGCCACATTAATTATTATAGTTCTTTTTATTTCTGCCCAACGGTGATATAAACTAGAACTGTAATTTTGCATGTTATTAATCAGACCAACGTAGGGTTAATTGCATGCAATACTTTTATGCTATTTCTAATTTTTTCAGTATTTTTAATGTTCAAAGAATGAATGCTTCAAATGTTCTTCGCTACAATTGACAACATTGAGCGACTTACGGGAGCAATTTCCGCTTGGAAAGAAAGAATTTGATTGTCCTTGGAGTATTAGACCTTGATTATGCATTAAGAGTGCTCGCTCCGTTTCTCCCACCATTGGTGAGGACGATTATGATGAGAAAAAGAAAATATATGATAATAATCTTTGAAAAATGGGAGCGGTCTAACCGTCTATCACTAATGATTATGAAGACTTCTATCTCGATCGGAATCGGGAGCAATCCTGCATTCGAAAATGCTAAGGAGTATCCGCTTGAGAGAGGAGAAATTCAAAGGCTCCACTAAGGTTTATGCCAAGACATTAATCCGAGGCTTCTATCCACTAAGTATGACGGGTCCAAAGAAGATAAGAGAGCACATCATGATGATGACCGATATGGCTGGAAAACTCAAGGGCATGGACATGGAAATATCTGATGGTTTCCTAGTTCACTTCATAATGACTTCTCTTCCTTCTGAATACACTGCTTTTAAGATAAACTATAATACTCAGAAAGATAAATGGAGCATGAGCGATCTTATCGCCATGTGTGTCCAGGAGGAAGAAAGAATTAGGGCCGAAAAGAAAGATTTAGTGAATCAAGTTGGCGGTCCTAGCAAAAGGAAGTTCTCAGGGGACTTCAAATCCAAGAAAAGGCTGCACTACTCTCCTAATTCAGATAAATCAGGGCCTAAGGTACAAACTACACCTAAGCCCAATGTTGCTTCTGCTAAAGCACCAAGTGGGAATGCATGTCACTTCTGCAAGGAGCCAGGACATTTCCAGAAGGATTGTGTTGGTTTCCTAAAGTGGCTTGCCAAGAAGGGTAATGATTCTATAACTTTTGTTGATGAAACCCTTTATACTAATTTTTCCCTTAAATCTTGGTGGATTGACTCGGTGCAAGCGCACGTTACCAACTCTTTACAGGGATTCCATACCGTGAGAACACTAAGAAAGGGGGAGCGAAGTCTTAGAGTCGCGGATGGAAAAGAAGCCGAAGTGGAATCAATTGGTTCTGTTTCCTTAGTCTTAGATAGCGGCTTCACACTTCGTCTTAATAATGTAGTTTTTGTTCCTTCTATTAGGAGGAATTTAATTTCAGTATCTTTATTGGACGATGATGGATTCAAATGTAATTTTGGTAACAATAAGTGTGTTATCACATTTAATTCAAATAATGTTGGTCTTGCTGTTAGACAAGACAAGCTTTATATGCTTTCCCTTAATGAATCACCGATTTCTTTGAATGTGTGTGATACTATGCGTAAAAAGTATAATGAGACTTCTTCGAAACTGTGGCACTGTCGTTTAGGCCACATTTCGAAGGGGAGAATGGAGCGTCTCATTAAGGAAGAGATTCTCCAACCATTAGATTTCTCTGACTCAGACCACTGCATTGATTGCATTAAAGGAAAATACGTAAAGAAAATAAAGAAGGAGCAACTCGCACTCGGGACTATTAGAGTTAATTCACACTGATATTTGTGGTCCTTTTCCTGTGACATCAGTGGATGGTTTTGATTCTTTCATTACATTCACTGATGATTTCTCCCGTTATGGTTATATTTTTCCCATTAAAGACCGATCTGAATCACTTGATAAATTTAAGACATTTAAGGCTGAAGTTGAAAATCAGCACAACCTAAGAATCAAAGTGGTAAGATCGGACCGTGGGGGAGAATATTATGGGAGACATGCCCCTTATGGCCAAATTCACGCCCTTTCGCTAAGTTCCTTCAGAAAATGGCATTGTTGCCCAATATTCTACACCTGTGAACCTCAAAGAAATGGGGTAGGTGAGAGACGCACTGCCGTACACTTATGGATATGGTACGGAGCATGCTTAGCTACTCTAGTTTATCACCTGGTTTATGGATGGAGGCACTAAAGACAGCAGCACATATTCTTAATAGGGTTCCCAGTAAATCAGTACCTAAGACACCTTATGAATTATGGACTGGGAGAAAACCGAGTTTAAAATATTTAAGAGTATGGGGTTGTTGTGCTGAAGCTAAGATATTTAATCCACATATTGGAAAATTAGACCCTAAGACAAGAAGTTGCCATTTTATAGGGTACCTGAAAGATCTAAAGGGTATCGGTTTTATTGTCTGATAGAACAACTAAGTTTGTAGAAACAAGACATCTTTGTGTTCTTAGAAAATAATGAGGACACGGAGCCTAGGAAAATTGATCTTGAAGAGAAGCGGGTTTACGTTCCTTCACCGCTTATCCCGTAGATTTTTATTCTCGCACTTGGTGGTTGCACTTCGAGACCAAATATCGTTGATGCACCCTTTGTTGGGGTCTCTCAAATTCCTAATGTCATACCTAATGATGAGCCTCGCTAGTCTCCTGCGCCTCGTGACCTCTGCAATAGTTGCTGAACCAATTAGAAGATCACAGCGGGAGAGAAGATCTGCCATCCCAAATGATTATGTTGTTTACATGAATGAGGATATTAATGATATAGGGAAGGTAGATGATCCCACCTCTTATAAGGAAGCAATAATGAGTGAATATTCTCCTAAATGGTTTGAAGCCATGAAGGATGAACTAAAGTCTATGAGCACTAATGATGTATGGGACTTAGTAGAAATTCCTGACGGAGTCAAAACAGTAGGCTGTAAATGGGTCTACAAAACTAAGCATGACTCTAAGGGAAATATCGAAAGGTTCAAAGCAAGACTCGTAGCAAAAGGCTTCTCACAAAGAGAGGGGATTGATTATAATGACACTTTTTCTCCTGTCTCAACTAAGGATTCGTTCAGAATCGTTATGGCGCTTGTAGCTCATTATGATTTAGAGCTACATCAGATGGATGTTAAGACGGCATTCCTTAATGGCGATTTGCAAGAAAATGTTTACATGACTCAACCGGAAGGTTTTGTCGTGGAAGGCAAGGAGCACATGGGATGTCGACTTAAGAAATCTATTTATGGCTTAAAACAAGCATCGAGGCAGTGGTACCTCAAATTTGATAAAGTTATAAGGAATTTTGGATTTAAGGAAAATGAAGTTGATAACTGCATATATGTTAAGTTCAAGGGGAGTAAATTCACCATCTTAGTGCTTTATGTGGATGATATCTTATTGGCTAGCAGCGATAAGGATATCGTTTGAGACCAAGAGATTTCTTTCATCCAATTTTGATATGAAGGATCTCGGTGATGCCTCTTACGTTCTTGGCATTGAAATTCACCGACAGTCCAAAGGAGTATTAAGTTTATCTCAAAAGCATACGCTGACAGAGTACTAAAGAGATACAATATGCATAAATGCTCGCTCACCGCTCCTATCGTTAAGGGCGATAAGTTTGGGACATTTCAATGTCCAAGGAACCAATATGAAACCGATCGATGAAGACGGTTCCTTACGCTCACCGTATCGGAAGCATTATGTATGCTCAAGTAAGCACACATACGACTTAGCTTTTGTAACAGGAATGCTTGGCGATATCGGTCAAATCCAGACCGGACCATCGAAAGCCGTTAAGAAAGTCTTGCGTTATATGCAAGCTACTAAGCATCTCATGCTCACATATAAGCATACCGATAACCTTGAAGTTGTTGGTTATTGATTGATTTTGCGGGATGTGTTGATACTAAGAAATCCACGTCAGGTTATATCTTCACACTCGCTGGAGGAGCTATCTCGTGGAAAAGCTCCAAACAAACCCTTACGACATCTTCAACGATGCAAGCTGAGTTTGTGGCATGTTATGAGGCTACCGGGCAGGCTGTATGGCTTAAGAATTTTATTCCGGGCCTTAGAGTGGTTGACAGCATTTCTAAACCACTCACCTTATACTGCGATAACGAACCCGCAGTCTTTTATGCGAGTAACAACAAGTCAAGTGGTGCTGCCAAACACATTGACATTAAGTATCATGTTGTGAAAGATAGAATCCAGGATCAAACCATTAGTATCAAGCATATTAGTACTAAGTCAATGCTTGCGGATCCGCTTACTAAAGGCTTACCACCCAATATATTTCGTGATCATGTTGCCGGCATGGGTTTATTGGAAAGCCTCTGATTCTGGATAAAGGACCTTAAAATAAACCAACTCCCATTAAGTATTATGAATATCCATTTTAAAATGAGATAGTATACTATAGGTACTGAGGTTGTATGGCACTTCATTGGTCATGCGACACATTACCTTGGTACATTTTTTCATTTGAGGATGGACTTATGATGTTAGCCTGACGATCAAAGGGGAGAATGTTAGAATTGATCTCGGTTAACAACCCGAGATTTCAGGGAGACCACGTCTCCACCTCGCGCCCTGATCGGGGGCGTTTCCAACTGATTTGGTTTCGGTCCCGGTCTCCTCTAGCGCTAAATAAAAGAAGGGATATGGCAGGGTTTTTGGCTAAGTCTCAAAACTCAGAAACATCCCTATACACACCCGATCTGTAACGAAGTGCTGAGGAGAACGAAGACCCAAACTACGACATCGCGAGACCGGACCGACGGCCACTGGATCGACCGACGGCCACCGGATCGTCTTCACTACTACCTCCCGGTGACCCAAGCCGAAGCCCCGACGCTCAGATCCGCACCGATCCCGACGGCAGCACACGCAACGACCTCTACATCGACTGATCTGTCGCTCCTATGGCTTCTTCAAGTTCGGGTAATACTCAAGCTTCCGCATCTTAGTTTTTGTTTGTGGTGTTCAACGATTGAGCTAGGGTTAACGATATTAGATTATGTATTAGTCTCAGTTTTTTTGCTATCATGGCTAACTCAATGCGAGAAAGTGGAAGAAGAAACACAGAAGGCGTTGGAGCGATTTTCTTTTATTCCAACGTCTCTTCTTTCTTCTTATTTCATAGCGACAACCTTGCACATTAATATATCCTAGTACCAGGAACTAAATAACCAACTCAACACATGCATGGCCAACAGCTTGACCGATTTTGTAGCTAGACAACTCGACCAAGAAAGGCTTTTTGTTGAAGGGCTTAAAGCTTTTTCAGTGCCCCAAGGACTTGGCTCAGGTTTGCTTCTCAAAATGCATCAAATTTGAAAAAAAAAATACCGTGGTTCTTTGAAAGTTACTTATCAAGGGAAAATATTCTTTGTAACACCAATCTAAAGGAGCATGACATCTCTCTGCATTCTTATCAGTTTATGAGTAACTTCAAATGGTACTATTGATCTCCGGCAATGGTTAAGTTCAATCACCAAATAGTGTTTTCATACATGCAGCAATAATATTTACCTTGATTTCTCTTAGAACATGGTAGTCAGCATCGTTTGTGTGCATTCTGTTTTCATAAAACTTTACTAAGCCAACGTATCTGCTAACTATATTGGGACATCAGTGAAAAGTTGAGGTTTATCTCCTGTGACATCCTGATTGGAGGTTGGTCGGTGCTACGAGAAGTCAAAGCTGTGAAGCTGGACGCATCCCATTGAGGTAATACAAGCTATATAAGTAATTCTAGGGAATTTTTGATGCCATGAACTATCTAAATTTTAAAATTGTAGTTGTTCCTATTGATAGAGATAGCCATGGATTCCATGTCATGCCTAGTTAAATCATTACATATTTTTAAGTTGAAGCATTTTTATACCTAACATTGTGGATTGCATTCCTTTTTCTTTTTGTGAGGAGGAAACAATGAGCTGAGGAAGTGGTGACAATTTTCGTGCTATCAAGATCAGATGTGAATATGAATGGGAAGGTAAGGAAGGATACCATGGTGCTCTTCCTCTATAGTTTAGTTTGGTTCACGTCTAGACTCAATTGTAAATATGCATTAATTTCAGTTGTGATCATATACAAATCTTTGCTCCTTTAAAATTTCAGGTGATGGTATTAGAGTTACATCATGGAGAACATTCTATCATTGACATCAGAGACTGCTGCTGTGTGTAGAGAAATGGATGCAATAAAATGTGGATTATTCAACTGATTTAAGATAATACAGCCTGGAAGGTACTAAATGTTACTCATGCTTTTGATTTAGGTTGACCTTATTTTGATCGTCTAGTTAATGATGCATAATAAAATTTTAGAATTCTTACATTTTGATAGTTTCAATTCTTTTTTCGTCAAAACTACGCAAATTCTAAAGTTTAGTTGATCCACACATCTCTGAATGTTTGCACGAATGGGCATGCATCTCATATCTGAATATTTGCATGAAGGGGCAAGCATTTGTGTATATTTAATGCTTGGAAAAAGCCTACTTATGGGCTAATCAATTTTTTATTTAATCAAATTTACAATTTTTGTGGTAAGGTTTTACTTATTTGCTTCTTATATAGTATAAAGTTGAACACTTGTAGCTTGAATGTCTGAACTTGGATGGAGCTGCTTGTTGCTTGAGAGATTATAGAGATTTGTAAGATTTACCAAACAAAATATGTAGTCAACTTACTTGTGTAGTGTAACATTTGACCAACAATTTTGTTATATTAGTAAACCGTGCGATGACACAAATGACTTTCAAGTGAGATGTGAGATGTTCATTAGTTTTCAATATTTCAGTAAGTTCCTTTTACAAATTGAATCTTATTTTTTCTAACAGGAAATTTGACATTACTAAGTTTTGCAGTTTTGTTCAATCTACAAGTTATATATTTATGCCTTAGGTAACATATTTTTTGAAATGTCCATTGCCTGGCATCATATCTGTGATGGATTTTGGTGTTTCTTCCATAAATCTTCAGCACTTAAACCATCTACCCCATTTAAGATTATTGTGTTTGCTTGATTGCCATATTGCATTTACTTTTTGTTCTGGGCAAGCTTTCAATTAATGATTGGGAATTGCTGCACCATGTATGTACCTGCCAATTGTTTGGAAGAGTTGAAATGTTACATTTTACTTTAATAATGCACTAAAATAACTTTATTTCTCTTTTCAGATTGAGAAGATATGTTGATGGTTTGGACTAGTCGGCAAACTTGTGTGTAGAATGGAGAATGCTGGGGAATGAAGAATTTTTTTTATAGAACCACAGGGGCATAGAGAACGAAGATTTTCCACTGAAAGTATAGATATGTACTTACATTTATGTTTTAGGGCGTATTATGTTATTAGATCATGATGGTATCAACGGTGCATGCCTCGAGTCTAGACTTGTGAAGCCAGTTGGAAATTCTTTGTAATGAAACAATATTTTTGTTGGTGTCAATGAAATAATTTTGTAATACACTTTGATATGTGTGTTTTGTTTAATCCCGTGAGCCCTAATTGATAAGCCCAAGCCTGGACAAGAAAAGGACATCTTTTGCAATTTATTAGATGCATTGTAAACAATCTTGGAAGCAATTTGCTAGTGTCTAATGAAAACACATGTATATATGTTGCTACTATATCAAAATATGCGTTGCAACCTTACAACGCTTTTATTTACATGTTACCAACACTTGCATATGTGTTGTCATAGATCTTGGCAACGGCCTCAATGGCAACGCATACTAAATGCGTTGGTACAGACCCTAACAAAATTTATTTGGACTTCTACCAACACATATATGCGTTGCTAAAGGGGTGTTCATCTTGTAGTGAAACGGTCTATGTAAACTCTGATGTGTAAATTAATGAATGGTATGGTCTTACGTTGTGTATGATTTGATTCAGCAATGCGCCTGTGAAGTGCTATCTACTGATCCAATGAATAGCACAATGGTTTTATAGAGGAATCTGGATTGAGAAATCTGGGTGCCTATATCTTTGCCCTCCACTGCCGCCCACACTCCTTGTGCACGCATGATGATCTTCATCTTCACTGCCCACACCCCGTAATTACTCTCCGTGAGCATGGGGTATTGGAGGGTCATAAACCCCTCCCTCGCTGGTGTCCTTGACATCACCAAGTGATCGGTGTTGCCGCTCGCAGCGGCACTGCTTGGCGAATCACCTCCGTGCGGCATCATCTTCGGCATCTCCTTACGTCGAACCTCGCTCTGATATCAATTGTTGGAATTAGCCCAAAGCTGCACATAAGAACATGCACATAAGAACACACTAACACACGATGGCTAACTCAATGCGAGAAAGTGGAAGAAGAAACACAGAAGACGTTGGAGCGATTTTCTTTTATTCCAACGTCTCTTCTTTCTTCTTATTTCATAGCGACAACCTTGCACATTAATATATCCTAGTACCAGGAACTAAATAACGAACTCAACACATGCATGGCCAACAGCTTGACCGATTTTGTAGCTAGACAACTCGACCAAGCCAACTGACAGGCCTACTCACAGACTAACAACCAAACCACCATCCTATGATCCGTTTTTAGCGGCTCCATGCACGCACCGCCAGCTGACCGGTTCTCACGGCCAACAAAACTTCTACATGCAATACGGTCCACAACATGTGGTGACACTCCTAAACTAACATGCACATACTGTTAAACACGTTTATCTCGACGAATATGCAAATACAACAAGATTAATCTAACAGGGCAGACGACTTACTTGCGCGTTGACTAGAGTTTTGTTGAGCCCCTTTGTACTTTGTCACATGGATTAATCCAGTTGGCTCGGATTACCTTGCTTATTAGTCCGCGCGCTTTCTCTAGCTACTAGTACTCCACTTTCTCCCCTCAAAAGCTTGGAGAGATGGCCGCCATGGCAAGCTAGGTTTGGAGTGCTAGCTCCTCTGAGTATGTATTTGCTCTTCGATCGTTTCTGCTTTAATTATTTGCCTCCTGACAGTCTTCTCCGCCCTTTGCTGCAGCTAGCTTGCCACGGTTTCGGCCAGCGAGGCCTCAATCTTCTTGTACTCTAGCTTCCTGCCCAACCTTCCGTCCTGAAGGTGAGATCTTCTTGTTGTTGTGTTCACAATCAGACACCACTAGATGTATTGGCCTCTTTCTTCATGCTTGGCATTGGTGTGAAGGTTGCTCATATGCCCGCGGTCAAGTTCCCGTCAGACGGGAAAGGGAAGCGACAGTTCAGATGAATGCAAGTAGATGAGACAATTTGTGGTTACAATATTTAGATATTAGGTAGGAACCAGGCGGTTTTCCTTAGCCGAAAATAAAATCTAAGCAATTTTTGGGTATAAAACTTCAGTGGCTTTGGACGCCACTGTTACTGTTTCTTGCCGTTAAAGTCAATCGAGCGAGCCGTCCGTTGTTTGCGTATTAGTAGTTAATCCATAGGTTCCTTCAGCCAGGGTTCTGATCACCGGTAAAAAAACTAAACACCGGTCAGGTCTGACCGGTTACTGGAAACTTTTGGCCGAAAATCATGAAAAATAAATAAATTTGAATTTTGTGGAAAATTCAAATTTATTTAGAAAATGATTTCGAAATTTGTACATATGAACTAGATAATCAAATATACTTGTAATAAAGATGAAAATGAACTTAAAATTTGATGTATTTTTTGCATTTATTCCACCCGTTTAGAAATATATGATGTCTAAAGCGTGTAGTCAAACTTCCTTAACCCTCACCACTAATATATAAAAAATCATTTGGATTGGTTATGTGAAAGTTGTATCATTATATTAGTCATGAAAAATATTTTTATATTATTTCATGAAAAAATATTTTTATAATTTATTGTAATTATATTATTTCATAAACATATTCATATAAAAAGTAATGCTCAAAGTTGCATGTTGGATACTGTGTCAATATCCAGGACGTCATGCATCCGTGGGTAATTGGAATTTGGACATCTCTAACCGGTATTGTTTCTGGTTGTTATTTTGCTAATTTTCGGTCGTCTAAAATTCTCTTACCTCTCACCAACCTAAAATTGGATAGTAGTAAACTTACAGTGCTAACTAATGTTCAATTTTAGCAAAGCTAATTTTTAGCTCTATTTGTTTTTAAATTTTAGGGCTCACCTAGTTTTACTTTATTTTTGTCTAGGGTAGAAACTTTTTTGTCTTTATATTTTTTTGTAGGGGTTCACAAAACTCAAACTTTAATTATTTTCGTCTAGGTTAGAACAATCCTTTGTTTCAGTTTTTGTCCGAGAGGCGAGGGGGTAAGTTTATATAGGGAGCGAGGGGAGTGATGAGAGTGCTTAGTTTGTCATCCTAGGTTGATAAAAGTGACAACCTCTTCTTGCCATAAAAGTTAATTGATCCATTGTGTTCGTTTTACTCCTCAGTTCCTAAATATATGTTATTCTAGTTTTCAAATTTTATTCACAAATGCATGTCACTCTACGATTTTGAGATAACTTTTTTACATTTTTTTTTCAATATATACTCCTCTCATTCATTATCCATGGCTATCTTTGGATTCTTGTGTTGCAATCGACCTCGACTCTTTAGGGGAGAATGGCTTTCCCTTCTTTTTTTTTGTTTAATTTGTCCTATTTGGTTGCTTTTTGCATGCGGATCATCATCTACTTCAAAGTCGTATTAAAATTGTAGGACTGATCGAGCATGCATTTGCTAATCAATCATATTTTATTGGAGACCTCGACTCTTTAGGGGAGAATGGTGGCCGAAAGCCCACCGATGACTCAAATTGGTGGAAGTACAGTTCATTAACAATTGCGCCGTGTTTGTGGGGTACTGTCTATGGCAAGTGAGGGGTGGGTTTACTCGTCTTCACGGACCACGGTCGTTCGCTCGGTGGCTTCGTCGGCGCGGTTGCAGACGAAGGACTTTTGGTGTCTCACACCGATTACCCTCGTACAGATAGCTGGGTGAGTCTGCTTACCACTTAATTCATGCATCTAATTTTCTGCTTCATTTCTTACCTTTCTTTTCCCTCGAACAAATAGCTTGGTTGGTGTCCTTATTTGGCTCCATCTTTTTTAGTATCCCTTGTAACTTTCTAGTGAAAAGAACAACTTTTTAGATAATGGAAGTACAACTCGTGGCCTCTGCACCAACTAGGGATGCACACAACTATTACACCACCATCAGCTAAAAGGTTAAAACAAAAGACGGCCAAAAGCCAACAATGACAAACAAATTGTCATGTAAATGCTAGCCTAAAAAAAGACCACCTAACCCCGCCTCCGGGACCAACTAGGAGATCATCCACACACGAACAACAACTAGGCAGCAAAGAGGTGATGATGGGCCAGTCTCCGTAGAGACGCCTTCAAGAAGAGATACGACTCGCGTTGTCGTCGCCGGATCCAATCAGCGAAGGTCAGATCTGGAGTTTTCACTCTGTAGCTTAGGTACCGATTCTCCAAAGCAACGCCTTCAAGAAGGTAATGCCGCTCAGGTCGACATCGTTGCCGGATCCAACTAGCGAAGGCCAGATCAGGAGTTTTCACCCCAGATCGAAGGTACCAGTGCTCCAAGACCACGCCACCACACGACCTCGTCACTGGATCCAACCAATGAAGGCCAGATCGCCAAGACAATGTCCACAACATCCCCAACGGCCAACCGTCGCCAGCACCAAAGGAAGGCGACGTCCACCGCAGCCCACGCATCGGCCGATTAAAAGCCGTCCACCAGGGAGGAGTCGAGCGCCGCACAAGCCATCGCCATCGAGCCGTCGCGATCTCTACCAACTGTGCCAAATCTGGATCTGCACTGCACCACCTCCGTCGTCATGCCATGGACGAAGCCTTGCAGCCGAAAGAAGTCGGTGGAGAAGGGCCCCGGATTGCCACGCCCGAAGACGAGCCGACGGAGAAGGGCCCCAGATCCAACCCCGACGAAAGTCCACACCGCTGATTTCACGTCGGGCGTCGGGAGCGCGATGCAAATCAGGCGCCACCACCGAGAACAAGAAGCCCTGCCGTTGCTGCTGGCCGGCCAGCGGCCGCCGACGGCGGCGGCGAGGAGGAAGCGAGGAGGAGAGGGGGCTTGTTTGGTGGTTGCTAGGGTTTTTAGGAGGAAGTGCGGCGGCTGCTCCCTGAAAAACTTGAATATTTAAATCTCCTGTCAACGGCAGGTGGGGTGTATAATGGAAGGTTTACTTTAGATTAAACCTAAAAGTTTAGTATAGAAGGGATCAAGGAAATGCTAAAAAGGGTCTTCAAACAGATCAATTCCTCAAACCAAGCTAGAAGGAAAAGGTGTTGGACATTGAAGGGATCGGGGACATTTAAGGGCACGTTTAGTTCGAGGAATTGCCTCATCATCCAAGGATAAGTTGGTCTATCAGGGGTCATCCCATGGTTTTGGAGGACGAACTAATACCTTATTTACTATACACTTTATGGCCGCGAGAAATGATTTGATCACGTCACCAACCAAATTCTCAAAGAAAACAAGCATATTAGGTTCGGAACTTCGGACTTAGGAATTTACGATCATATAGTATCAATGACTTATAACGTCCGGCCAAACTTTTGCAATAGATGAATAAGAAAAATGATGCAGGGACTATATAGACTAAGTCAGTGTAACATCCCAAATTTACGGAGAAATATAAAATAACTAGCAGGGTGGCTGCGCGGTTAGAATTTGTTTCAAAGTTTGTACTATCAAATGATATAACTTAAATGTTTGAGAATATATTTACTTATCTTGCATTCTATTTAGATTTTTAAGGCATCATAGACATTGTGAAAGACAATAGAAGCTCGAAGAAAAATACAACTTGAAAAACGTAATTGAGCATAATAAGTTGTTAGGGTTCTTAGAAACGTAGTCATTCTCCATCATGTATGGATCATATAGCTATATGCCCCTATTCTTCCTCCATTTGTTACTCATTTCCAAAATGTATGTATACACATGTACCTCTATTTAATCTCAAGTAATACGTTGATAATGTGTGCGGCAAATTATCTTATTAGTTTGCGCTGTGTTAGAGTACCTTGCTAGCACCGATGCACTATGGGTGACCCATCTTGAACTTATCTTCTCTCACACGTCGGCTGCCCCATTAAACCATGTGTCTTCTTCTCTTCTCGCCGCTACAATTTTTATGCTTCAACCTCTAACAACAAATCCAATTCTTGGTTGATCCCTCTCAGCTGCTATCCCGTCTAATGCAATACTCTACCACATAGTTATATTCTACTTCTCTCTAATTATTACGTAATGATGTCCGTTGCGATATTAATAAGCATACACATGTAACTGTCACAGATCCATACCTAGGACACCGGTCATGCTCTCTCTAGTGGCTCCGGGCATATTCTATATGGATGTGCTTCTATTTGTATGGATGCATGCATATATATATATACACATGTATGATGTTATACGTGCTCGATGTCCTCTTCTCCCTTGTCGGTCACTCTTCTTTGACGTTGGCCAACTCAACGTTGTGGTTTCTTCACTGACTGTGGCAACCACCTATCTTCACTAATGCCGCCATGTCTATTTTGGTTGTTGTCTAACGATATGAAAAATATTTTCACCATCGTCGGTGGCTTCGTGCCCTGTCGGTACCCGAATTTACACATCTGAAACTCTATGTGTATTATGAACTAGTCCCAAATTAATAGCTAGCTCACATAGGGAAACATCGATGACATATCATCCATTTACCGATCTAACTAAAAAGATATCAAAATAGTAATAGTAACTATACCTTATGGTGAACGTTTACTTAACTCGCCATGCAAGGCTAAAGTAACAAATAAACTCTTACAGCGGAACAAAAACTTAGAACGGTCAATCAACATGCCCACATGCAATCGAGTGGAGAACACATTCTAATTCACAAAATCTTCAAAGACCTCCTCTTCGTAGAACTCTTAGGCAGTTTGACGTTCTTCAACTGAGCAGTAAAGTTTAAAGCCGTAAGTACATAAAATACTCAACAAGTCGTAGGAAATAATATGCAATTAATATTCATGCAAGGCTTGAACAAAGTAATATTTGTATAGTTCTTTTGAAGAAAGCAGGTATTGACAGTAAATATAGTAAATAGATTGAAAAATGTAATTTAAAAGACAATAAGTAAATAGAGTAAACAATTTCTTTGAAACAACCAGTGAACTTCCCATTCACTTTCAAACCAAACCACCAAGTGAACTTTTCATCCACCAAGCGAACATCATATTCACCAAGTGAACTTGTAACACCCTGGCTATTCGAAATCCAACATGTCACCTAAATAAACTAACAATTAACCATCAAGCAGAATAACCTAAGCCATATCTCATTTAAAGACCTAAAGAGATCCAACTTCCATGGTACTATGGTAGGAATAAGAACCGTGACCAAATGAATATACCAATGGAGTGATCAACGATAACAGGCAATTCTTAAGTAACCATAACATGGATAATGATATCAATCACATCTAATTTATTTATTACAGTTCAACATTCTCCGAATGGGAGACTTAATGAAATCTTATTATTGAAACGGGTGTATGGTGAAAAGAGTGAATAATGTGTGTCTACTCCCCCCCCAGCATCATCATCAATGATCACCTAAAATAAAAAAACAAACAAGAATGAGTCCGAGACTCAGAAAGTACAGTGAATAATTGGACATACATCGAAATGAACAAGACAACAACATAAAAGAATATGGACATAACTCCGAATGTATATATGATGAATGGAATTTATGAAAGTAATGGACTACACACATGCTTATACCGGTATAACGAGTGATACACCCGTCGGTGTTCACTTAAGCCCGTACTTAACAAAGTCTGGGGACCCAAATACCGTATGAAGAACGTTTCATACGAGTGTACAAGATTGCCCACGTTGGAGTAGTGGGACTTACATGCCCATACTGGAATTGATGGGTCTTACGATTTCCACTTTCGTGGTCAAAACGAAAACATTGCATGAATGGAATGGATGACATGAAATGAACCTTTATCACATAAAAATGAAGAAGAATACGCAGCATATGAATTTGACTATCAAGTCTAGCATTGCATCCACGTACAATCACCAACATTAAGTAGAATAAAACAAAGTACTTGCCTTCCGCGTTGTAACGTGCTAGGAGGCAACGAAGGTGCTCCTCCACTCACCGCCTACACAATATGTAATCGGAATAAGGATAACATGGTATGACATGGCTACAGGTGCCTTACCATAACCCTCTAACTATCCAACACAAACAACGGATTCAAACGGACAGTTAAACTAATCAGCCACATGACAGCCCTAATGAGCAGCAGTACGAGAAAAATTATAATTAAAGATCTGTAACTCGGAATGATGTAAAACCAGTGCCCAATGAAACTTAACGAACCATACTACGAAACTCTAGTTGACATGATTCACTGAATCTGCCAAAACCTTTGGCTAAACAACAGTTGAAACTGAATGACAAAGATCTGTCCAGACAACAGATCTGTAGCAAAGAACATGGCATAACCTTCACTCTACAGATCCAATGGAGGTGTTATTTATCAATCTAAAAATATTATTAAAAATTATACAATAATCTAAATGGGTGGAAGTCCTGAATCTTACATTAACAAGGTCAAAATTAAGGAACAAACAGACAGTTCATTCTCGTCAGACAGATAGAACAGCGCGCAAAGAATAATTCATATCTCCTAAACCGTAAGACGGAATCTCATGATCTCGGTGGCTATGGAAAGATAAAAACCAGGGCTACAAAACTCTAAGAGATGAAAATACCAGATTCTGCGTTTAAGATACCAAACCTGGGCGCACAACCTACTGTACAGATTGGATCTAATAACAGAGGCAAAACGATCCAACTAATCGAATCGAATTCTCATCTTTTATGAATCAACCAGCAAGGGGGAGCCATTTTTACCCTTGTAGAACCTCAAGAACGACATGGATCAACCTCTCGAAGAACTTCCCTAATCTCCCTTCAATGGCCGGCCAAGGCGAGGAAGACGAACGGCCGGCGGTGACGGCACGATAAATCGGCTTCGGGGGAGACCTTAGGGCAGCGCCGGGGATCGCCGGAGGCCAGCACCAACGGGGAAGGGAGGCGCCAAGGGGCAGGGGAGGTGCTGGAATGGGGCTAGGGGGTGGCGGCTTAAGGGGGGAGGAAATGTGGGGAGGGAGAGGGAGAGTAGGGGGCCGACGGCTAGGGTTAGGAGGGGGAAGGGTGGCGTCTCTCCCCCTCCTCATATGGCCTGTTGGGCCCCTCTTGGGCCATCTGAGCAGCGGCCCATGGCCCAAGTTGTCAACGATTCACCGAAAAACCCCTCGTAAATCTATTATTCGCTGGTTGAATACTTTGTTGAAAAGAGAAATTCGAAATTGAACAAAGACACTCCCTTTAATCGACTTTCGGGGTACTACAGAACTCCCCATTCACCTTTCAACATATTTTTTTATAAAAACTCTACCTCTCGTGTGAAATCCCCGAGCATTGTCCATAACCAGGGACACGGCTGTTTAAACAGTTTTAACTTTGCAGAGGCTGTATAACTTTACCCACAAGAGATAAATCAACTTATAATGTTTGACCACACTACCATAGGTGTGCGACTAAGTAATTATCACAAGGCCTTTACTAAGCTCTTTTTTAACCCAATTCTGCCCGCTAAGGTTTCAACACTGAATATCTTTTCGATCAGACAGACCCCCTCTTGTACCATTGTGAGTATATGTCTATCCCGTAACTCACGCTTCCGAGACAAAATCGAAATTGAGATATTGCTAATTAGTTAGCCAGGTCCATCCCATATTTGACAAGCAGTTGTACGATATGACCTAGTTCAATAGCACACAAGATTAAGTCCTTGACAATTACTCAGCCGAGTCTACCACAACCTAACAATATGCTACCCACACCCCCTTTACTGCATGATCGCTCGCCTGAGCGGAAATCATTTAGTTCAACCCATACCAATGACATACCCTGCGATGGCACAACAATTTTAACAATAGTGGCTACGCACCACAATTCCATATCTCATTAAGTCAAATTAATATTATTCAACAAGTGACATGAGCCCATCGTAAACTAAACATCACTAATATCTCTACGATACCCATGTTGGTGATACCAATATGTCCAACTAATAATGATCATCCTATGATGACAAATTATTTATGGTATTCAAATAATCAATGCAGACATAACTACTATTCCCAAAAGTAGTTGATATGAAGATAGCACATAATTTAATAGAAAAAAGTTATTTTTTGAAAAACATAGGTTCAATATGATTAATGGATTACAACTTGCCTTGGCTTTGCTCAGTAACCATACTTAGATCTTCAAAACTTGCTTTTGCTCCTACTCCTGCTCCTTGAAACAAATTGTCTAAACGAGAAAGAAAATATAACAACCCAGCCCAACACTGAGCCTGGATTGTCACTAAACTACCCTAACAATAAATTTTATATTAATTAATAATAAAATTTAAGCAAGCAAATCAATATTAAAACCCGTCCACGGGTCACAATAACTTATAAATAACGACATGACGAGCATAGATATTCAAACTGTAGATAGTAAAGCAGAATAACAGTTTGAGAATTAAGCAAGACCAGTACCAAAGGGACCTATTGAATGAATAACCAAGTTCTAACTGATCATCCAGAATTATCCATTGTCTATCATAACTTAAAAGAATAAACCATCAAACTAAGATAAAGTTCTCTCATGGTGAGTGATCAAACAATTGAGTGTACAATGTGTTCCCAGTACTAACCCTTCTCAAAAAGCGTCGACAACGATCACCTAAAAACAACAGTAAAACAAGGGTAAGCCCACGACTCAACAAGTATAAAGCAGAATAATAAACGATGCATCATCTTAATAACAATTCATTCCCATTTATCATTATCTCAGTTTCTCATATTTATTCTCATCAGTTTCCTTTCCCATGTCTTATTTTCTCAAATCACTTTTTGCTTTACATAAATGCAATGCAATGCTCATGCTCATGTCTCAACTCCTCTTCTGCTTATACCGGTATAGCGTAGTGTAACACCCATCAGTATTCACTGATGCCCACATACTTTAATGTGGTGACTAATTGCCCATCCTTTTTCATACGAGGACCTCATCCCACTCCCATGAGTCAAATTATTCCATCATGAATGCTCAACATGCAATGCAATGATTATCATCTCTCATCATCAGCAATTAAAATAATCATCATTCTTCCATAAACATCATCATCATCAAGTTATCGAAAGAACATGAAAATTCACCTGAATAACCATGGCAATTATACATTTAACCAAATAATAATTCCAAACATTCAAATACCATTCTACCATGCACTTGCCTTTCTAGTTGCGATGACCGGGATGATTTGAAGGTGACAAACTCTGCCTACAGTAAACATCCCAACTCAATACAATCTATGGCAATATAAATCAACACTTAATCGACAACGCTCCTACGTGCTTTCCAATTCCACAACTTTTCCTCTTTTACCAGACAGTTCCCCTTGCTGTCCCGGCGCTCAAATTGTCATAATCTTCAACTCCCACATCGTAAAAATAGCAAACCATATCAGTTCTGAAATCTATACAAAGTTTCATACAACTTCTTATGTAATCCAAAAAGCCAGAATAAATCTTCTAAACCCCTATTTTTTAACCTAGAAGACAGATCTATCATCTTATGGACATTAGATTTAACATTTTCATATATTTTAATCTACACATGCAAAAATAATGAATTATGACTTTTCAGAAACTACAGGGAACTATCAACCTCTTACCAAGTATGCCCAAAATTCCATTCTACCAATAACTTAGTCAAATTAATGTTTTCCCACAACTGCACCCAGCAACAACCTAGCAAATTAATGTTTTCCCACAACTGCGCCCAGCAACAACCTAGTTCTGGACTGTTGTCTTCCAAAAATAATAACTTATGTTCTACTGATCCAAAAATCATGTTCTTGGACTCTCTGGAAGCCTTAAGAAATTACATACCCTTTTCAAGTAGATGAAAACCCCAGATTATTCCATCTTCTATTTTTAATCTACAGATTAATACGTGCTACCAAAATACTCCCAAAAACTGGATAGTGACCTTCGAGTGGCTATATCTTTTCACTCACTTCTCTGTTTTTAACAATCCATACTTTCCTGGAAAGCTAGCGCAATAATCTATCTTTGCACTACTTGGATCAAACTCCAGTTCTAAACCTAAATACCGCTAATCATCCCCTCAATGTTCTGTCCTAAATCTGACGAATCTAGACAGAAAGTCATCTACTCTTTTTCTTGACCAAACGTTCTAAAAAAATGGAATAGAGATTAACCTAGGACAAATCTAAGGGTTTCAAATCGTACCCCGGAGATCATGAAGCCAAATCACAAATTCCCGCTAGATCCTTCCCTCTTTCTTCCACTTTTTTCTTCTCCTCTCTTCCTCCTTCCTTCTCTTCCTCCTTTGGCCGACAGCAATGGCTGCAAGGGGTAGAGGCAGCAGGGGAGGGGCTGCAGGAGGGTGGCAGCTTGGAGGGCAAGAGGTGGAGGCGCAAGGGAAGGGAGGTGGCTTAGGGTTCTTCTTGCCCCCCCCGTTTTTCACCTAAAGGTCGGCCCAATTGGGCCAAGTCATCGTAGGCCAGAGGCCTAGGTTCTTCTCCCACTCAAAAAAAAAAGAAATTCCATCTCCAATTCCAGTTAAATTCATTTGAAATTCATAAATTTCTCTAAAGGTTAAACGTGATATTACATTCTACCCCCTTAAATAGAATTCGACCCTAAATTCTATTTGTCGTTCTACTCGAGAGAACAACCTCAACTGAAATTAAAGAACAATTAACATGTACCCGACGTGAACAATTCAGGATACTGCTCGCGCATGCACGACTCCAACTCCTAAGTCGCCTCTATCTCGAACTGATGGGACCACAGCACGTTGATGTAACTGACATATTACGCCTC
This sequence comes from Hsuehochloa calcarea, assembly GCA_036346395.1. NCBI lineage: Eukaryota > Viridiplantae > Streptophyta > Magnoliopsida > Poales > Poaceae > Hsuehochloa > Hsuehochloa calcarea. The sequence continues at coordinate 29,308,287 of CM070615.1, forward strand.
ATCACTCATCCCGATCTTTCCAGAGCCACTTAACAGACGAGACTCAAAGGTAAGATCTTACTCGTTGGTCAACGGCTCTAACAAAACCTCACACTCCAAATCTCTCAAGTACTCCCTTGACACTGAGTCATACAAAACGTTGTGTACCCCGTACCGGGACTCTAGACAGTCCTAGTGATACGCTGTCTTCCTAAATCCCCACAACTTATAGAATCAAACCAATGTACCTTGGACCAACCTTCCATTTGGTACCAAACCACACAACTTGCACATAACACACATAACTCTTATTCTATCTCAGTCGATCTCTTGACCTTAACGAGGAGCACCTCCTTTAACCAGGGACGCACAACCAAACTCGTTTTAAACAAACTATTTTACAAATAGAGCCCAACTAAAAATAAAAGATTCTCACCGCAACCACGCATTACCAACTCCTCACCAAAAAAGTCAAATCTAAAAATCAAAGATTCATCACGAAAATCTTTCCACTTTTCAAGTAGGCAGTTTGTAAATAAACACCACGTAAGCCAAAGGAGAAATCACTTCAATGCCCAAATCAATCATTTCCTTTATTTTTCTGAACCGAAAAGAGCCATGTATGCCAACATAAAGCCAACTCAAATAACAAATGACATCTGCCATAAACACACAGCTCAAACAAGAATCCAGAGAGCATTTCACTACCCAAGAAAATATTCTTTTCTCAATTCTTTCTTTTAAGAATTTAACTTTCCTTAAACCATGGGATTCCAAATCATCGCATAACACACTAACTCATTTATCTTAAATTGGCAACCTCAATGCTATGCTCAAACTGGATGCATCATCGATACATTTGTAGAGAGGCGCTACTGGCCCCGCAATAACATACTCTAGGCAACTCCTCCACTATCGAAATTACTTTGACAAATAATTTCCAATGCACCTGAACATGGATTTCACCCACAATCACATCACCCCAATCATTAAGGATAATCAACTTAAAATTCACATCACACACTCTCATTTACAACATCAAAATGGTTCAATCAATGATCGTCACATTATTCGAAATTCACTATTATTCTACTAGTTCTACACATAATCATTGAGCAACCAAGGATCTAGCATAAAACACAAGCCCAATTTCAATAACCAAGACTCATACAATGAACTACTGGTATAAATGAAAGGGAAATCCTCAGATTTGATGACTAAAAGTCCTACAATCCAAACATTATCCTTAATCATTAATATCAACGATCCTCACTAATCAATCAACTGCCCAAAATGATCTAAATTATTTCACCAATCCTGGACCCTCACTAAACCACACAATTCCATTTCACCTACTCAACCTTGTAATTTACACAATCACAATACTCTAAATAGTCTATCAAGATCCCCAAACTTTTGATAATTCCAATAATCTACCACCAACAACAAAAAGATATTGGATCATAATTCATTATATATTCTGCTAATTACAACAACATAATTAGTTTAGCTCCAAAGAGAATCATTTTATTTAAATCAACGCGCTACCCTAAATCTGACAAATCTGGATAGAAAGTCGTCTACTCTTCGCCTTGACCAAACATTCTAAAAAACAGAATAGAGATCAATCTAGGACAAATCTAGGGCTTTCATATCGTACCCTCAGAGATCACGAAGCCAAATCACGAATTCCCGCGAGATCCTTCCCTCTTTCTTTGTATTTTCCTTCTCCTCTCTTCCTCCTTCCTTCTCTTCCTACTTTGGCTGACATCAATGGCTGTAAGGGGTGGACGCTGCTAGGGAAGGGCTGCAGGAGGGTGGCAGCTGGAAGGGGGAGAGGTGGAGGCGCAAGGGCAGGGGGTGGCTTAGGGTTGCTGCCCCCCTTTGTCCCCCTAAGGCCGACCCAATTGGGCTGACTCGCCGTAGGATGGAGGCCCAGGTTCTCTTCTCCCACTCAAAAAAAGTATTAAATTCCCTCTCCAATTGTAGTTAAATTCATTTGAAATTAATATATTTCTCTTATGGTTAAACGGGATATTACAGAAAACGACAGGAGAAACACAAATAAATCCAAAAGAAAATCAAATAAAATTCAAAAATAGTAAAACTAACTTTAAAGGAAAGAACTCGATTTTAGAGTAATTTAGGAACTTGAACGGACTGAAACCGAGTTCGGACGAAGGAGAACGGACTCTCGGAAGATTTGCCAGAAAAGGAAAACGATAGAAAATAATATTGTCAGGAATATTCTCTCGGTTGAAAAGAAAAAAGAAAAAGAAAAATACACTGACAATTGGGGCCACTTGTAAGTGAAAGAGAAAGAAAAAGAGATAATGACAGGTGGGGCTGGGCTAGAAGTGAGAGAAAGAAAGAAATAGAGAGGATGACAATGGGGACCCACATATCACTGGAAGATAGAGAAACAAAGAGAGAAGCAAGGAGGATGACAGGTGGGACCTACCTATAAGAGAGAGAGAAAGAGTAGAGAAATAGAGGAGGTGGCAGCGGCGACGGCGAATCAATGGCGCCCGGGGGGAAAAGAGGTGCGCACGGGCTCGGCGGCGGCACGGGTGGGGCGATCAGAGAAGGACGGGAGTGGCAGCGCAACGGAAACCAATGGCGGAGAAGAAGAGCGATGACGACGGCTTGGCACAGCGATGGGGCGACGGCGAGAAGGGAGGGGCTCCGAAGAGGATGATGAGGGATGCGAGGTGACGCGCACGGGAAGACAAGATCAGGGACGAAGGCGGTGGCCGAAGTTGGGGAAGAAGATGGAGGCGGCGACTCAGGGACACTTGGGCAAAGAGGAGGAGAGCAACGGCTAGAACGCGATGAGGTGAAGAAAACAACACGGATGTCACGGATGCAGAGGCACGGACGGTGAGGAAAATGATGGCAAGGCATTTGTGGCCGTGGCGGCTTCCCAAGCTCGATTCGGTGAGACGAGGATGATTCCAGTGACAACACTATGGGGTTTCAGGAGAGGACGAGGCACAACTTTTGATGTGGACAACGCACTAAAAAAGGGTCGTGGAGGGAGGATCCGAGTGGAGGACGGAAGCGGTATCGTGGCTAGCTTAGACACGGGCACAGGGTCGTTCGCAAGGAGGAAAGGAGGAAGGCGCTGACAAGGCGGGTCCATTGGGCAGAGAGAGAAGGAACCAACCTAACACTATCTTAAACACAGGCACCAACCTAACACTAACTTAAACACAGGCACCATCCCGGAACTTCAACCCATAACTTTTCTCATGGACATCCATCCATGTCATAAACAGTTTTATGAAATATTAAAAAAAAACAAAAATCAAAGTCTAACTTTGAGTGGCTTTGCTCAGCATGTCCATAACCGTAGACACGCCTATTCGAATAGGTTTACACTCTACTGAGGTTGTACAACTTTACCCACAAGAGATGATTTGTTTTAAATATCGGCCAATACATGTTTCCGAAGACGTGCGACTAAGCAATTATCACAAGGCCTTTACAATACACCATTCCAGAGTAGTCATGCCCAATAAGGTTTCACTTCCTTTGAACTAACCATCCACTAGAAGCCCTCTCTTGCGCCAAGTTGAAATACTGTCTAACCGACACCCACGCGTCAAAATGGCACAACTAACAATGGAATGTTGCAAATTAATTAGCTTGGTCTGTCCTATTCTAGACTTGTGGTAGTACAGTGTGGCTTAGCAAAATACGCTCGAAGACCGGTCCTTAACTAACTTGGACAACTTGTAATAAAAACCCTAGCTCTCAACCCTATTAGGATTGAGCCCATGTATAAACATGCACCAACCAACTATCCATTTCGCCCAAGTCCAAACCATCATTTAATTTTATTTCATTTTTGAATCATTTGCAAACATCCATGACACATCAATACCATAGATACAATTTAAACAACATTTGATTTTTGGTCGTAAATTCCCAAATCAAATATTTCAAGTCTAAGCATGACTAAGCATAATATTTTCAAATCATCCCAGTTCATACTATTGCATAAAACAATTTTTTATCTAAGGTGTCAAGGTAGGTTTATTTCAATGTCAAGATTGGTAGTAAAAAGTATTTAGGCATAACTATGAATTAAAAATAGGTATTTAAATTACATTGAATAGAAATAAGCATGCAATAACAATTTAAAACTGAATTTAAATAATTTTAAATAATGGGATCAAACATGATCAAAGGTATAACTTGCCTGACTTGGTTAAGTGTTGTTCTCAAACGGCGTCAAAATCTGACTCTCCGAAGTCGTCGAAATCTGTACGTGAAAACAAGCCAAATTCAAAATAAATTCAAATGAGAATTCAAATTAACTTCAAATCAAAAAATTTTAGTTTAGTTAGCTATATCTTGAATTTATATAAATTTAGAAATTTGATTCACCTAAATCGGAGTTCGTATGAAGAAGTACGAGCTCTTGAATGTTTGAAAATCACATGAAATGATGAAATTGGATTTTTCAGAATTTAGAAATTATTTTTCTAAAGAAAATTCTATTTATGACGCAAGGTGATGTTAGCGGACGAATTTTGATATTCTGGCCGAATTATTTTTCTAAAGGAAATTGATTTGTATTTATGACATGTGGGTCCCATAGTCAAAGACCAGGTCCACGAATCGGCTTCTTGTCCACGGTAGACTCGGTCTACAGCACAGTATGAAGAGGGTGCGGTGCTGACACCGATTGCCAAGCTAGCATCCATGGGGCACTGACTCAGCTGCTAGGGTCTAGGTGGCACTGACGTTGCTAAGCCACGTCAGCCTGTCACCGGTGGAGCTCCGGCGACAAGCTCACCAGCGCCTTGCGCCACGGCAAGCCTGGCTGGTATGCTCAATAGAGAGAGGACAACACGGTGAGCTCGGGGCTTACCAAAACAGCGGTGAAGCGAGATGGAGTGGCCGGCGACGAGGAGTTTTGCGGCGGCACAAATCAGTCGACAGTGGCGCAGCGGTTCCGGGGGAGCTCCGGTGGCGTGGGGGTGCGCACGAGGTAGAACGGTTGATGATGATGCCGAATTCGGGGTCGTTGTCGACATTGAGGCTTTGCCAGCACCGAAAACAAAGAAGTTCCGAGCTTCAGCGTCGCAAAAGAAAACTCAAAATCCCGGCGCTAGAGTGGAGGTGGTGGATGGGAACTTGGGGCGTTGGAATGAGCGGAGAGAGGCGACATCGGGGCTCCTATTTCTAGGGCGAGGGCGGGGCCTGAGCTTCGTGTGGCGCAAGAAGGCCGAAATGGATCTCCAGCGGAAATTGGGGGATTGGGGGGGAGAAAACGGAAAGAAGAAGCCCGAAACGGAAGCGGTGGTGGCGGGGCGTAATAATGCGGGCGATTCGGGGGAGAGATGGGAAGGGAATCACGGTGGAGGAAGAGCTCGCTCTGGCGCTAATGATGGCTCGGGTGCGACTTTGCACGAGGAAGAAATGGGGAGGAGGAAGAACGGTGACGTGGTAGTGGGGCGGGCCCACTGGAAGTGAGATGGGGAGAGAGGGCGCGCGCGGGGTGAGGCGGGCCGAGGTGGGCCGTGGCGCTGGCGCGTGTGGGCTGGTGCGTAGAGGAATAGGAAACAGGCCGGGAAGATACGGCCCATCTACTGTTGATAGATTTTAAATTCATTTCTCAAATAAAATAATTCTGTTAATTCAAAAAGGCTTTAGAAAATATCAAATAAAATTCAAAAATTATGAGAAAATTCATAGAAATTCTCTGAGACATTTTGGACTTAAATAAAATATTTTCAACTTAAAGTTGGCTTTTATTATTGCAAATAAATTATTTTGGTTTTAAAATTATTAGAAAAAAGCTTTTAACATTCTAGAAATTAATGAAAAATTTTATTTTCTCTTTAAATCCAATAAAAACTTCACAACTCACTAAATATTATTTTTGACTTTTAAAAACTTGGAAATTCAAGAAAAGCCAAGAACACTATTGAAACTCAGAAAGTTCAATAAAATTATAACTTTATTATTTTTATTTTGGTAACAGAACTTTGGGATATTACAAAAAGGGCACAAGAACCGAGGAGATTCAAACTTTGGTCCAAAAACTTGCTTTTGGGTAGATGAAGACCAAGATAATCCTAAATGTATTCCTATATGTCCCAGCAAACAAGATCATAGTAAGAAACCACAAGAAACCAAAGAAACACTAAAATCCAAAAAGTCATTACAGAGAGCAGCAAGAATAAGAAGAGTCTCATCTTTATGAAACTTTGCTTGGATTGATTCGAGATAGATGTTGATTTACAACCACTCCATCATGGAAGAAAAAAGCTCAACACTTGAGCACAGAATCAAATCATCGCTCACAAACCCTAGCCTCAACTGCTCCAAAGACCCAAACCATGAATTAAGGTTTTTCTCTTGGATGGACTTGGAAAATCCAGATCAGGACATTCTGTTTTATAGTGAAGGCTAGGTTTAGAGAGAAGACCCTAATAGACACCCGTTAAGCCCACACACAAATGGGTCTACACTCATGCACACTTCTTAAAGCAAATGTTGAACCGGGCTTTTCAAATCCGTTCTTTGTGATCTTTATCTTCACTTGGCCTAAACCACTTCTCCTTGCGCCATATTGCACCACGGTTTAGCCAAAAGTCACCAAGGTGGTATTTTGGTGAAGTTACCAAAATACCCCTTCTTGATCCTTCTCCTAAGACCGAGTCCAATTTTCATGATGCAATCTCATGCTTCGCCACGTGTAGGTCGATCAATGTCTCTCTTCATGTCAGCAAGTCTCTCCCATCTGGCTCCCACTGAAACCACCAAGGCGCTTGCACTGACCCCGCGCCACTTGATCCAACCTGTCGCATCGAACAACCCATTCGGTCATCCTTGTCTATTTTTCGCCATACTTGAGTCCAATTACTTCACTCAGTGTCCTCAATCGTTCTGGACCTCAGTTCTCTAAGCCTAACCCCAATCATTTTCGCCGTTAACCGTCGTTAACCACCAAGCATCTTGGACCACAATAGAACAAGAAATCGATTTCGGGTATAAGTTTTTCGCAATATGACACGTTAGTCAAAAAAAGTATCATGCAACAAATATGCACTGAAACCCATGATCATCGCCACCTTGCCAGTTAGCGAATAGGGCAAAGCCGATCTGACCTCCCTTGGCCGGTCTGACCGCCAGCGCACGGACTTTCCCTCGGAAAAACAATATCTTTGGATATTTAAAATGAATAGAACTTTTGGCTCAAAGATCTAAAAATTAAGAGACCAAGTGCAGAAAAATCTTCTCTCTTATCTACACCATCTATTTTTGGTCCGGCCCTAAACTCGAAAAGGCACCTCACGACAAACCAACAGAGGGGGAACAAGAGGAAAACACAGGAAGCCACAAAGGACGCACAGATAGCCAACATGCAGACCGCATGCACGGCCGGGGAGCCAGCACGCACGCGTACATACACAACCTCACGGAGATACGATGACACGCCGAGCCGCGAGAGCAAAAAGCCACACACACATCCATCAACAGGGAGGAAGTTCAGTGCAAGAAGAATATCAAAGAGCCAAAGCGATGTTTCTTGTCCTACCGTCGTCATCTCGACCGAGCATCTTCAAGTCGCTCGTCAACAATACCTGGCGGTGAGCAACAAGTTCTCGCTTGATGAGAATAAAATTCTCTAGAGCATATGGCTGCTGCTGCAGATCAAACTAGCAATTGGTTGATACTGTGAGCAGGTATTCATCTATGAATGACCAGCACAGATTCCCCATTTAAGTGAGGCCGGTATAGATCGAAACGATTATAGTACATGTGACCTCATTGAGATGGAACTGGCCATGGAAGTCATATGAGGGCTTGATGGATTCTCCCAATACGACAAAATGATCATTATTTAATGCTTCAAAGCAAGTATCTGTGAAGTATAAGTGAATTGTACGCGCTTTTGGGTGAATTGGTTAGTGCATACAACTTAACATGATATCAGAGCCAAGAGGTCTTGAGTTCAAGACCCGGTTGGTGTAATTAAAAATAATAATTGCAACCCACTTCTATTCCACGTCTTAGGTCTAAAGGAGCCTACACGTGAGGGGGAGTGTTGAAGTATAAATGAATTGTACGCCTTTCCTCATCAGCTTAAGCTTTTGGGTGAATTGGTTAGTGCATGTAACTTAACAGTATCATGCACATCACCAACTGCAAGGCCGAGACCACAATCCTCATAATTTTCACACATCGACACCATGACCAGGTGTCGACGAGAGAAAAGAGCCAATTTATCATAACCTATACCATGTCTATGACCGCTAAGGCTAGATAAAATTATAGCCTAGTGCTGATGCGGCAAGGTCACTATTCCATCAGCACATCCCAAATGGATGGGATCGGACACTCTGTTGCCGGGCACCGATAAGGCAAAGGCAACACACACATCTGCGTTCGATGAAGGTAGCCGTACACATGAATGGGCACTAATGAGGCGGAAGTCATCCTTTTCATCAATATACCTTGTCTATGAATCGACACAACGATGACGTATAACGTATAGTGACCGGGCATCGACGAAACAAAGTCACCCGTGTCACATGCGCACATCTGCATCCTCACCACATGCATTTACACCAACATGCATATGTACTTGCAACATAAATGCGATGACGACCACAAGCGCAACTTAGTTAGAGGTATTATGTAGGATCATTCTGCAGATGTAATTAGCTAGACGCCATGCAGAGACATCAAGAATTGGTGAACAATGCGATCTCCAGTTAGATATACTCCTTAATCATAGATGCAAAAAAAACAAAGGACGAACTCCTATGCAGGAGCATATATTTTGTATATTCAATACAAAATTAATGAAATATAGTGTTCCCTATTCCATCTGTTGTCCTCTTTTGTTTTCACAAATAGTGTCATAAGAGGATCACTACATTAGAATCATGAAACTTGGAACGAGTTACTCGCTCACGTAGATGTCCAATCATCTGATCCGATGGATGTCTCCTCTGAATGTGAAGTGGAGCGTTAGGAGGAGACATCACATCTTCAACCTTCGCAGGTATTGCTGATGTTGATGTAGAAGCAATAGGAACCTCAACCGAAGGTGAAGTAGTGGAAGCAGGTTCTTCAACTAGGACATGAGCAATGCCAGCAGGTGGGAGGCCATCATCATCCATGTCTTCATCTTTATCCCAAAAGATGCTCTCGATCACCTGTGAGACACATAAAATGTCTGATCTAGCTTCAGGGCTAGTCTCATCAAAGGTGACATTGCATGTCTTCATGATTATATTAGTTTCAAGGTTAAGAACTCAAAAGCATCTCGAATGTGCATGAGAACCTATAAATATGTCATCAAAAGTTCTAGACTCAAATTTATCTAGGTTTCTTATCTTGAGAATGAAACAATTAGCACCAAAGATTAAAAAATGTGAGACAAATGTCTTTCTTCCAAATCGAAGCGCATACGTTATCTTGCCCAAAGGTCTCAAGAAGACACGATTGATAATATGTGAAGTTGTAGCAATAGCGTCGGCCCAATATCTCCTCGGAGTGTTGTACTCATTTAGCATTGTCCTAACCATATCGACCAAGGTCCTGTTCTTTCTTTCCACCACGTCATTTTGTTGAGGAGCATGAGGAGAAGAGAACTGATGCTCAATATCGCGCTCAGCACAGAGAAAGGCAAATGAAGAATCCTTGAACTCCGTACAATTGTCACTGTGGATTGCTCTCAATGCATTGGGGAGTTTAGAAGCAGAATAAAGAACCAAGTCATGAAAATATCCAAAATCTTCATCCTTAGAAGTCAAGGAAAACACCCAATAATATGTCGAGAAATCATCAACTACAACAAGAATATACCTGTTGTAGGTGTAAAAACCAAACACGAGTGAGGGGGTGGACGTTGGCTGTCTGACGGGTCATCGTCCACGAGAGTAAGAAATGACACAATGATTTATACAGGTTTGGGGGTCCGAAAGGACCACCCTACTCCTGTCGGTGAGCCAACGGGTGGTTACCTCTGGAGAGGGAGCCCCCGAGGGCTCACCAGTTTGAACATATTTCTTTATTGCTCAAGAATACCATTTTCCAACAACTGTATCCTTTTGCAACAACTGTCCTTGTCAGTCAGTCATGACCATAGTCAATGAAGGGTGTGAGGCGGTAACTTGCTCGCATGCCTACAGGGCGCATATATAACATCCCTGACAGCTTTGAGTTTAGGAAAACCTCTCATGAGTTCAAGGTTGTTAATTCGTGTCAGATGATCAAAACCATTGTGCCCTAAACGCCGGTGTCAAAGTCAGAACTCAGAAGAAGAAGCAAGTAAACACCTGAGAGAACCGACTAGAGATTCATAAAAGTCAGCTCTAAATATCCTACCAACTCTAGAAATCCCAAAAATAGGCCCACCAACTAAATCAAGCACATGACAAATATTATTCTTAAATCTAGTCTTATAACCATCATCAAAAAGTTGAGATACAGATAGCAAGTTATACCTTATCTTGTCCACAAGATGAACTTGTCATTCACCTTGATCGATCCAGTTCCTTCAATCTACCCTTGTATATCATCTCCAAAGGTGATGAAGTCCTTACCCATCGCCCGCGTGAAGGAAGTGAACCATCTTGAGTATTCGATCTTGTGGCGTGAACACACGGAGTCGATGAGCCATAAGTTCTTCGCCTTCCGTGGCAAACCTGAAAATAAAGGCACAAAACTTTTATTTGTCTCAATACTAGGGTTAGTTAATCAGACTTGGGAACCCAGTACTGAGACACACGTCTGCCAAGAGGATATGGAACATGATTGCTAGCCTTGACTCTACTTGAAGTTGTAGTACTAGAAACATTCATGGAGGTATGAGATGCTAGGAACATGGTTATGAGCATGTGAGTTCAAACATAGAGCATGTATTTTCTCTTGAAGTCTCTAGGTTCATGTGAGGAAATTTTATCAAGATTCACTCTAGCGTTTTTTAACCTACGTCAATAGAACTCAAGTTAATGCAAATCTCTCTTGCAATAGGTGCAATGATAATTTGTACCACCGGGAGAAATACCTTTTGACTCAGAGGTCATTTGAGCAAAACCTGGAGATTTGAAAAGGAACTTTGCAGGATGGGTTTTGAATTCTACTAAGCCATCTTCTAGGACTTGAATGATATTAGGCTTGGTTTTGTCCTTAGCAAATTTGTATCCTAACTCTTGCTTCCTAAATGGAGTTTTGGACTTGTCTAGGATCATGTTCAATTGTTTCTTGGGGCAATTTGCTCAATAACACTACACAGATAACATGAGTTAGAAAATAACTTTGATGTATCACTGACATATGGTCCCATGGCCCACCAGTCATCCTCACATTGTATGCTATTTTTTAATTTATATATCATTGCAATGTTACTGAACAAATTTTCCCATTATTTCTTACCCTTAGAAAAATTTTCTAGAGTGTCCTTAAGGTAAGTGTTCTCAACAAAAAGCTTAAAACAAGAATCATAAGATTTATCCTTAAGAGCTCTAGCATGTTTCTCCTAATAGATAGAAACTCAAAGCTCAAGGGCTTCACATGAAGTACAAGATGCAGAATTAATTGTCCTTAAGCTTATCATAATTGACTCTAAAATGCTTCTAGTATATCATTTATTTCACGTTCACGTTCAATGCAGAAAGCACAAACACTAGAGTCAACCTTCTCAGAAACTACCAACTTGCTTGATTCTAAGTATTTTTCACATGGATTGGATTTCAATTCAATCATCTCATTCCCAGCATTTCCATGTTGGTGCAAAGAGATGTCTTGAACATTTTGCAATTTTCCTAGTTTAGAATGTAAAGCATGGCAAGAAGCATATTCATCATTCTCAATGTCTATAGCATTCACAAGTTCAAGAGTAAGATTATTAACATGAGACTCTAAGTCCTTAGCCCTACCCATGACTAACTTGAGAGCCTTATCCTAACTAAGTACTTGCTTATACCATCCATCACATCGAAAGAACTTCATAAGAAGAAGGTACCTCATTGGTCATGTTGATGTCGTCGTCAGTTTGTGCCATGAAGCATATGTTGGTGAAGTCCTTGGCCTTGGCCTTGTTCTCTCTTGAGGAGTCTCCACCTCCTTGTCCTCTTTACTCTCAGAGTCCACATCACTTATGGAGTGATCTCCAAAAGCGCTAAGGACCAGGTGAGCGGCCTTCACAAGCTTAATAGTGTCGAACTTGGCCTTATTCCCTTGAGTCTTCTTCTAAGCAGCCTTGTCCTCCTTGTGGTTTCCCTAACCCTTTAGCTTAGGGCAGTTAGCCCGAATGTGGTAGAGCTCACCACACTCATAGCATGTCACCGGACCACCTCTCTTCTTGTTCCTTATATGTGTAGGTGACGAGGATTAAAACCTCTATGTATTATTTAATACATAAGAAAAGACCATACATTTTCATAGTCATAACCCCTAAGGCTAACGACCTCACTGGTCGCAAGAACCCCGGGGGTTACATAATAAATACCCTGGTCGGACAAGGCCTATACCTAGTCCCCGACTACTCCACTACTCGTAAGACTATGAACTGGTATTTGGATCTACCTCCAGGTATATTCTTTACCGTGTGATGAATGGAACACGTGCTATATATTCCATATCACGCGACGTTACATGATCCTGACACACTGGACTACGGTTATATGTCCCAGAAACATATAACCGCACAACAGATTGATACCGTCAGCGATACCTATCTCCGACCAGACGCGTCGCTCCTCAACAGGCGTCTCTTCAAGAGATAACTACCACCACTTCATCAACTACTTAAGGAGAGCTGCCGAAGGCGGAAGGGGGGACTGAGAGAAGATCGATTGGGAATCATTCTCAGAAGACAACCAGTCGATTAGATCATAAAGTCATAGCAAGCATTACGCTCTAGTGTTACTAGGATTAGCCTTTAGTCCAGATTACAGGCATTCGTTGTAATAGCCAGTTCATAGCAATAAAGAGCAACCCCATTCCTTTCCAGGATATACGTGCCATTTTTCCTCTGTTTTTTATATATTTGTAAGTTCGGTGATTTGATCGTCGACAGCTGGCGCCGTTTGTGGGGAAGTAGGCGTAATTCTCCTGAAGAAGTTCTTCGCTCGTGAAATCCTCGCCCATCCTTCATAATCGTTTATGCGACTATAGCAGGAACTTGGGACGAGGAGAACTGGTTCGATTTGGATGACTACTCCAATCTCGACATGGAAGCATGCATTCAGGCCATGCAAGAGAAGTGGACGTCATCATCTTCCTCATCCGCCGGTTCGCAGGTCGCTGATGACAACGAAGTCGAGTGGATGGATGAGGATGCACCACTACGACAAGTGGTGCTTCTCGAGGAATAGGTCATTCCGACCAGCTCGGAGCGTCCAAAAATCTCTCTAGGCCCGGTCCTTCCAACCAGCGAAAAAGGTGATGAAACCTCAGCCTTGCAATCCGAGAATCAATACATTCTTGATACAATCATGGCTGACAGGTACTCACCAACGGCTTCTAGAAATTCCAGGAGCCAACCGACATCTGGTAACAACGTCGATGAAACCCTCACCGGTTATGGGACGAGTGGGAACAATAAGGCTCCGCATACGATCGGCAATCCGTCGGGTCAGGCTGAGTCCGCCACGAAGACCTTAGGAGGTGTTTATCTCCGACCGGTCTCCATCTTGGAAGTCTCTGGTAGAAGCACTGAAAAGCTCTCTACTGGTTACAGTAGAAGCTCTTCGGAGGATCGTTGCTAGAAACACAAGGTCAATGCGATCGAAATACCGATCGTAATGCCGTGTACTGTCCTTGACACACTGCCTCGCCACCACATACTGATGGAGATGGCATGGGCAATCAAGCACCAGTTACGAGAGGCAACAGAACTTATGAACATCCATCAGTTAATTCACCTGGCTCTACCCCACCAAGGATGATGGGGCGGATGGGACCAAGCGTAAGGTCAAGAGAAGGTTCAGATCTACGAACGCGAACAACTCCGATGAATCCTCTGAGACCTTGATCCACGGTACAAAACCTGCAGCGCATTCAGAATATTTTAAATAACATTGACCCTGCTCTAGCAGGAGCTCTAGGTTTTGTGCAGTTGGTGGGACAGGTATCGGAAATCCTTCAACAAACTGTGCAACGTATGGAAGTATACCGGGAACAGAGGACATCACAAAGTCAAACTATGACTTCGTCCCAACGTTCCTCCCTCAGCAGAGGGTGGCATAGTTATGTTGGGAATCGATCAATACCAAGGCCTCCTCGACGATTCCTACCAACGAGTCATGAAGGAAGGAGGTTATTCCAAACAACCACACCTTCCCCTCGTCGAGAGAATTATTCGCTTGGCTCCGATGATCTACGACATCGTCTGGGCCGAGCAGGTGATCAAAGGCGCCATCCTAATGCCCACAATCAGATCGGAACACCGGAGCCACGGCATTCTAATCTAAGAAACAGGTTTCCGACCGATCACCATCTGGCACCTTTTTAAAGAAGGCGCCATGAATCAGTCACGGGCTGCCGAGCTTTCTCCGCAGGGCTCCAGGCTGTGCGTTGGCCTAACAGGTTTCGACCGGCCAACATGGATAAGTTCAATGGATCCCAGAACCCGTTAGAATTTCTCCAGACTTATACCACTGCCATCAGAGCTGCTGGCGGTGATGAAAATGTGATGCCTAACTACTTACCTACGGTACTGGAGGGATCTGCCCGATCTTGGTTGCTCAACCAGCCGGTCGGATCAATCTACACTTGGGAACAACTCTGCGATCTTTTGATTGTAAAGTTCAAGGTTACATACGACCGCCCTAGAAAGGAGGATGACCTCCATCGGATCCGTCAAGACCCGAAAGACTCTTCGTCAAGAGGTTTAGCCAGGTTCGTAACTCAATACCAGAGATTGCAGAGTCTTCTGTGATTCAAGCTTTCAAGGCAGGTTTGAGGAATCGGCAGTTTATGGAGGACATTGCCATGAATCCTCTATGAACAACCACTAAACTTTTTGACATGGCTGATAAATACGCAGGCGCTAGTGAAGCGATTGAATGGAGTGAAACCATAGATCGAAAGGATAAAGCCCCTCGACCTGGCTTGGAGAAGCCAGAAAAGATGCATAAAAAGGTTCTCAAGAAGAAGAAACACCGCAAGATGGGCGATAAGGAAGTCTTAGCGGTCCCAGACAAGCTTACCAAAGGTAAGAGAGATTATACCAGTCGAGGCAAGACGAAAATTCCGACCGATGGGTATAAGAATAATAAGAAGTGGTGTCCACTTCACCAACAGGCAGGGCATGATTTGCGCACCTGTCGTGCTTGGCAAAATAAATTAGAAGATTACTATGCAAGTAAAGGCCCTCTTCCCTCAATACAAGAATTAGGGGAAGCAAGCTCCAAAAAGGACATGGATGGCGACGAGGAGATGGAGTACCAAGAACCTCAACATACAATCAACATGATTTTTGGAGGATCTTCATCGTACGACTCACGACGTCATCTGAATGCCATAAAGCGGGAGGTGAACCTCGCGGAATCTTCGATCGCCACCAAGCCATCAAGGTGGTCAGACACAGAAATCTCCTTCGGCAATGAAGACTGCCCCGTTCCGTCGACTCGACCGGGTAGGTTTCCTATTATAGTTGAACCTACAATTAACAATTGCAAGGTCAATCGAGTCTTGATAGATGGTGGTGGTTCTTTAAATATTTTATTTTCAGGAGCATTAGAGAAAATAAAGGTTCCTAGATCAAAGGTGAAACCAGTAAAATATGCCTTCCACGGTATACTCCCTGGTTCTACCGCCAAATCGATAGGACATGTGTCCTTACCGGTTACGTTCGAAAGTCCTGATAACTTCCGAACAGAAAAGGTTTCGTTTCACGTTGTTGATTTTCAAACTGTATATAACGGAATCTTTGGTCATCCGGTTTTAGCAAAATTTCTGATAGCCATGCATTACGGAACAAAAACTTAGAAAGGTCAATCAACATGCCCACATGCAATCGAGTGGAGAACACATTCTAATTCATAAAATATTCAAAGAACTCCTCTTCGTAGAACTCTTAGGCAGTTTGACGTTCTTCAACTGAGCAGTAAAGTTTAAAGCCGTAAGTACATAAAATACTCAACAAGTCGTAGGAAATAATATGCAATTAATATTCATGCAAGGCTTGAACAAAGTAATATTTGTATAGTTCTTTTGCAGAAAGCAAGTATTGACAGTAAATATAGTAAATAGATTGAAAAATGTAATTTAAAAGACAATAAGTAAATAGAGTAAACAATTTCTTTGAAACAACCAGTGAACTTCCCATTCACTTTCAAACCAAACCACCAAGTGAACTTTTCATCCACCAAGCGAACATCATATTCACCAAGTGAACTTGTAACACCCTGGCTATTCGAAATCCAACATGTCACCTAAATAAACTAACAATTAACCATCAAGTAGAATAACCTAAGCCATATCTCATTTAAAGACCTAAAGAGATCCAACTTCCATGGTACTATGGTAGGAATAAGAACTCTGACCAAATGAATATACCAATGGAGTGATCAAAGATCACAGGCAATTCTTAAGTAACCATAACATGGATAATGATATCAATCACATCTAATTTGTTTATTACAGTTCAACATTCTCCGAATGGGAGACTTAATGAAATCTTATTATTGAAACGGGTGTATGGTGAAAAGAGTGAATAATGTGTGTCTACTTCCGCCCAGCGTCATCATCAATGATCACCTAAAATAAACAAACAAACAAGAATGAGTCTGAGACTCAGCAAGTACAGTGAATAATTGGACAAAAATCGAAATGAACAAGACAACAACATAAAAGAATATGAACATAACTCCGAATGTATGCGATCGGAGGTCTTTAGAACTGGTCGATGAACTTTCGACCAGAAACACTGACGCATCTGCAATGCAGGTCAAACACTCCAGACCGAAGTTGACACCCAAACCGTCCGACCAGACAAAAGAGGTATTACTCGACAAAAGCGTTTCTTCGGGAAACGCCAAGTCAGGAGACACTGACAGGTCTATCCCAAAAGTGCTGGTCGGAGAAGGGCTCAACCTAAAATAGGAAGAGTCGCTCGTCTCCTTCCTCCGAGCAAACCAGGACGTATTCGCCTAGCAGGCATCCGACATGCCCAGAGTCCCCAGGGATGTGATCGAGCATAGGCTAGCTCTTCAGCTTGACAAAAAACCGGTCAAGCAGAAGCTAAGGCGCTTTGTGCCTGATCGGAAGGAACCAATCCAGTCGGAGATTGACAAGCTCCTCAAGGCTGGATTTATTCGTGAAGTCCATCACCCTCAATGGCTCGCCAACCCTGTAATAGTTAGAAAGAATACTGGGAAGTAGCGGATGTGTATAGACTTTACAGATATGCATAAAGCTTGTTCGAAGGATGATTTTCCCCTTCCCCATATTGATCAACTTGTAGATTCCACCTCCGGGTGTAAATTATTAAGTTTTTTAGATGCGTATTCAGGGTACCACCAGATTAACATGAGTAAAGAAGATGAAGATAAAACTTCCTTCATCACTCCAAATGGCACTTACTGTTTTGTTAAGATGCCTTTTGGTCTAAAAACTGCTGGTGTAACTTTTCAAAGGTTGATGCAGAAAACCTTTAGCCCACAGATAGGTCGAAATCTAGAAGCTTATGTTGATGATTTGGTTGTGAAGAGAATCAACACTAGCGATCACATTCTTGACTTACAAGAGACTTTCAACAACTTGAGAAGGCATAACCTCAAGTTGAATCCAGAAAAATGTGTGTTCGGAGTTTTCACTGGAAAACTTCTCAGTTTCCTAGTTTGACTAGAGGTATCGAAGCAAATCCTGCGAAGATATCGGCCATCAACCAGATGCTCCCTCCGACCATGAAGAAAGAAGTCCAAAAACTAACCGGCCGTATGACAGCGCTAAGCCATTTCATAGCCAGGTTAGGTGAAAAAGGATTACCTTTCTTTAAGCTTCTTCAGAAGAACAAAAGTTTTTAGTGCACAAAGGATGCCAACAATGCCTTTGAGAAGCTCAAAGAGTACCTTACGAGTGCCCCGGTCTTAGTCTCTCCGAGACCGGAAGAAACATTGCTGATTTACGTGGCTGCAACGCTGCAAACCGTCAACGGTGTATTGATCGTAGAACGTGAAAACGTCCAACGACCAGTATATTACGTAAGCGAAGTCTTACATGGACCAAAGAAAAGATACCCACAGGTACAAAAGCTGCTCTAAGGTCTCCTTATGGCTTCAAGTAAACTAAGGCATTACTTTCAAGCCCACAAAGTGGTCGTACCTACCGGATATCCCATTGGTCAAGTCCTTGGAAATAGGGAATCATCAGGACGAATAGCAAACTAGGCGGTTGAACTAGGGATGTTCGGCCTCCATTTCATTCCATGAACAGCAATAAAGTCTCAAGCAATGGCAAAATTCATTTCCGATTAGACAAACCCGGAACTTAAGTAAGAACCCGAGTACGAACACCACGATGAGTGGACAATGTACTTTGACGGTTCCCTAATGCTCAAAGGATCGAGGGCTGAAGTCGTCTTGATATCCCCTACTGGCGAACACATTAAGTACTCCATCCTGTTCAACTTTCCCGCTACGAACAATGTAGCGGAATATGAAGGTTTACTGGCAGGACTTCGAGCAGCTCATTTGCTAGGGATTCGCAAATTGCTAGTGAAAGGCGATTCTCAACTAGTAGCGAATCAAGTAGGGAAAGAGTATCAATGCTCGAGTACCAAGATGTCGTCTTATCTGGCAGAAGTACGGAAACACGAAAAGCACTTCTTCGGTTTTCAGATCCAACACATTCCTAGAAAGGAGAACTTTCTAGCATACTAGTTGGCACGGATGGCCTCCACTAGATTAACCGTCCTGTCCAGAGTTTTTCTCGAGCAACTCGATTCACCCTCGGTGGTCGAGCATTCCGAGAATATCAATGATACACATCAGGTCATGCCTATTGATTCTGATAGCATAGATGCTCCACAGATCGGTGACGATCGTGGTAGTAGAGATGGATGACATCGATCTCTGATTATCTTGGCGTGACCTAATTCCAGAAGATGATGTAGAGGTCGATCGTATAGCACGAAAAGCCAAATCATACACTCTAATCGAACATATCTTGTATAAACGAGGATCTCATGGAGTGTTGATGAGATGCATATCTCACTCGGATGGCATTAAGTTGCTAACCGAAATTCATGGAGGAGTCTGTGGAGCACATCATTCCTACAGAATATTGGTCGATAAAGACTCCAAGCAAGGATACTATTGGCCAACTGCCCTTCATGATGCAAAAGAGCTCGTGACGAAGTGCATACAATGTCGGTTTATAGCCGATAAGTACATCAGCCGACACAAGCTTTGCAAACAATTCCTTTCTTGGCCTTTTGCAACCTGGGGACTAGACATTCTGGGAACATTCCCAAGAGCACCCGGGGGCTTCGAATTCCTTTTCGTCATGATTGACACGTTTACAAAATAGATTGAAGCCGAGCCAGTTATTAAAACTACAACTGAGGCCGCTAAGAGATTCCTGACAAAAAATGTGATCACACGATTTGGTGTACGCAGTCGTATAATTACAGATAATGGTACTCAGTTTTCAAATGGCAGTTTCTAGGAATTCTGCGATGAGCTTGGAATCAAAGTCCATTTCGCCTCCGTTGCTCATCCACAGAGCAATGGAGCAGTTGAGCATGCCAATGGTATCATAATACAGGGGGTCAAACGCCGAGTATTCGACCAATTAATAAAATGGTCAGGGGCTTGGGTTCAAGAACTTCCTTCTGTCTTATGAGCTGTTCGAACCACAACCAGTCGTGCGACCGGTGAAACACCATTCTTCTTAGTCTATAGAGCCAAAGCCATGCTTCCCCCGGAACTAAAAATTAGCTCTGCTCGTACTGATTGTTTTAATATAAACAATCAGGAGGAACGACGACTCGACGATGTCAATTTCCCGGAAGAACGACGGAACCAAGCCTTGATACGTTCGGCAATCTATCAACAACTCATGCGAAGGTACCACAGTCGTAAGGTGCAGCCACGCAGCCTAGCTGTAGGTGATCTGGTTCTTAGAAAAATTCAGAGCTAAGTAAATCGCAACAAACTTTCTCATAAGTGGGAAGGTCCTTACACTGTGGTCGAAGTCACCCGACCAGGCTCGGTACAATTAGCCATATCCGACAGCAGAGTTTTGTCCAATTCTTGGAACATTGACCAACTGTGTAAGTTTTTCGTTTAAATTTCATTTCATTTCCATTAAATTTAATAAAGGTTAATTAAATTCAAAGAAGCAAGTAATGTTATTTATATGATGGTACCTAACTCTGGTCGACGCGGTTCATATGCTTAAGATTATGATGGTTATATTATTTATTTTAAAATTCTGTTCTACTCTTGTTTGGCTACTGGTCGGGACACGGAAAACCTTCTAGTCGAAGTCTCTCCTTTTTCGCACATGGTTCCGCCTACTGGAAGGAGCTTCCTAGCACGGTCCTTTTCCTACGATCCTCGCTGCCAGCCAGACTAGAGCATAAGCACGTATTGTGAAATATACTCTATATCTTCATTTCTTAGCGGTTCATTCCGACCAGCGTTGAGTACTGCATAGAAATAAAACCACTTATCATTTATTATATATATCTTTGCATATAATTTTCTCTTGTCAAGGAAAGTCCTTTTTTTCCTTTCAACCATACATTGTCTTAGTAAGTACTTTGATTACAAAAAACAGATTTACAACTAGTCAAAACCTAGCACTGGTTCTGACCAAAAAAGGTTTTCTAGTATTATCACGATCAGTTTTTGAACAATCGGTACATACTTTCAAACAATGGTTGAGAGCTAAGTTCATATTCTTGGCCCACTGCTTATATAGTAAAGTTCTTCTACTATAAAACAGTCGGGGACTAGGTAATATATGAATATCCATAAGTCGACCGGATGAACAAAAGATTTCATTGATAAGAGAGAGGTAAGTTTTACATTTTGCATACTCTTTTTTACATTTTTCTTACTACTAGAGATTGCCCATTTAGTCACTGCTTGATGGAGATCTGAACTCCATTTCTTCTACAACCTTGTCTCCAAGAGGCTTTACTTTCTTGAGAAACTTGGTCGCCTCCTCAGACAAGCAGTTGAAATCCTCTTAAATAGCTTGAAGATTGGTAGAGGGGTCGGATGCCTTCAATTTTGCCAAAGCAAGACTAACTCCAGTAGCAATGGATTCTTTAACGGATCGTGCATAATTCTCTCTGGTAGTCTTGAGCAAGCCCTTAAGGTCCTCCAAAAGATGGCCAAGGTAATTTACTTTGTTCATTGGATCACTCAAGGAGAGCAAACTCGATCCTGATCCCATATCAAAGATCATTTTATTAAGTACAATGATCTTTAAATCAAGATTAAGCATGAGTGTTGCCCCCATGTCTTTGCTTTGGTTAATGCTTGATTTTGTTCTGAATAAGCAAAACAAGTATTAGATAAGAAGGATTAGAAGAGACATTAAGTCAAGTTTACGACTAGTTACCTTCGGCTTTCTTCATGGAATTTTTCAAGATTTCTTTATTTCTGGTCGTCAAATCTTCGATCGACTGGTTCTTAGCTTAATTTTCTTCTTCAATCTCTAGTCTTCTTGCCTTTTCAGTCATAGTTTCTTCTTTTATTTTCTCCAAATCTATCAAATATGATAAGGGAGAATAATTAAAAGAAAAAACAGAGACATGAATAAGAAAGAGTTAAGAAGGAAGTTTTTACTTTCTAATTTGGAGTGTTTTTGCTCCAGGATTTTTATTCGCTCGGTCAGGCCTCCGATCGTAGCAAAATTTTCGACCATATGCTACATAGATAGCATTTCTTCTTTAAGTTTCTTGTAAACTTCAAAGAGAACTATAAGAATGGTTGAAGACACTTACTCGAATTGCCACGTCATTATAATCGGCAAAAATTTAATCAGGATTCGCCTTGGCAAGACGATCGATACTCTCCCCCAAGCTTCATCAAGCTCCTTATCCTCGATAAATCGAGGAGAGAATCTGTTGAGGATCTACAGGAATGTTTACCTCCGCTGATGGAGTAACAATCACCATGGCATCCAAACCAGATTCCAGAACTGAAGTAGGCTCGGGGGCTCTCCTAACCATTTCCTCTTCAGAGATTCTAGCCTGAGGAAAGCCCTGGTCAGAGGTGCCCTCGATCACCTGATCTTCTGGAATGACCTGGTCGAAAACGACCGGAACTCTAGCTGATCTGCACAAAAGAAAGGAAGTTCAGAGTTCAAGTTCACCAAGAATATAAAAGGTATGCATTCATATGATTATTTCATTTGTGTATACCTGGTCGTCTTCTTTGTCTTGACTTTGTAACGCGCCGGCTCGAAGTCCGTAGCTCTTGCTTTTCTTTTCTTTTCAACCAATTTCACCAATTTCGAACTGGTAGGGTTGGTTGCACCCTCTACACCCTCCAATAGAGGATCAGAAGTAATACTTTCGACCAACTGGTCGAGAGTAGAATCCCTGACCGTTGGATCAGAAGGTGTAGGTTCGTTGGTCACCAAAGCAGTTGCCTCAACAGCCGCTGGCAATTCTTGAGCAACTGTATGGGACTCAATGATTACCGCCTGGATTAACAAACAAAGTTAGTCGGGTGATGAACATACTTCATCTAAACAAAAAAGTACTTCCTTCGGTTACCTACCTCTACGCGATCACTATCCCTAGTGATCGTAAGACTGGTCGGTTCGTCAATTGGCTCACATATTTCAATGGCCTCATCAATTCTCAGACCAACCGACTACATATCAAAGAGGGTTTTTAGGTAAACACTGGTCAGAAGAGGTTATAAAGATGAAAATTAATTGACATACCCGGAGTCTCTCAGCCCTCTCTTCGGCGGTAGTAACCGCTAAGATCAGAGGGAAGCTAGCCTTTTCGTTAGGCTCTCTAGCGCAGATCATCTTGATCCGACTTCTGAAGTCATCAGGAGATAAGGCTATAATAAAAGAGAGGTCTTAGGGTTATGAAAGTAATTAACCACTAAGGTAAACTGGTCGGGTTCTACTGGGATTTACCTTCCCTAGAGTCCCTGATTGCATCATCACGACCAATGTAATAAAGCATCGAATGAGCTCTAGCCTTCAAAGGACTAATCCTCCACATGGAGAAGTCCCTCACCACATGCCAGGAGGTTAAACCCTTGACACTCAGGAGATGGATGGCTTCAACCCATCTCCCAATTTTCCCCTCCTTCTCCGAGGAGGAACACCATTGCAGGTTCTCGACAGCCTTCTTACCGCTGTAATAAAGGCCATCGTCCTGCGTAATCTTCATATAAAATAAACTCTTCTTCCATGATGACCACGAAGACTTGGAGTACATGGGAATGTACTCATCGGCCTTCCCGTCATGGAGACGCAAAATACACTCACCAGGTGTTCCGGTCGTCTTCTTCGCATTCGCCATTCTGTAGTAGTACTTGAAGAGATCCAGAGTTGCTGGAATTCCCAAGTACACTTCGCAGAGGTAGACAAAAATGCTGAGGTTGGCTATGGCATTGAGGGCCAGATTGATCAGCTCTACTTCATAATATTCCAAAACTTGGGAAAGAAAGGAGTGAACTAGAAGTCTAAAATCGCATTCAATATATGCGAGAAAAACCGGAATTTCTCCATCTTCACCGCTTGGAGATTGCTCTCCAATAGCTGATCTCCAAGGGATCAGGCTTCTATCAGGCAACAATCCAACCTTCTCCAAACTTTCCAATTTCTTCTCACTCAGATCGGAAATCGACCAGTTAGTGACGAGATCCGACATGGTGATTTCTTTCGGGTGAAAAATTCGAAGGTGACCTGAGATGATTTTTTGGAAGATGAAGAGGAAAGCAGAAGGCGTAGAAGCCCTAACACCCAGTGCTATGGGGTTTTTATAGCCACAACACTGTAACCGCTTCCGAGAGAAGTCCAACGGACAAAAATCTTTTTAACCAGCAGACAAAGAAGCTTTTTCAACTTCCGAGGCAGCTTCTCAACTTTAAAAATGAATACAGACCACCTTGAGTACCACGACATTTAATGAGGGGTCTGCCCGATACGACTTCATCAGAAGAAAGCGTCCACACGACCAATTCATTTAAAAGTTCGGGGGCTAGCTGACGAGGATTAAAACCTCTATGTATTATTTAATACATAAGAAAAGGTCATACGTTTTCATGGTCATAACCCCTAAGGCTAACGACCTCACTGGTCACAAGAACCCTGGGGGTTACGTAATAAATATCCTAGTCGGACAAGGCCTATACCTAGTCCCCGACCAATCCACTACTCGTAAGACTATGAACTGGTATCTGGATCTACCTCCAGGTATATTCTTTACCGTGTGATGAATGGAACACGTACTATATGTTCCATACCACGTGACGTTACATGATACTGAGACACTGGACTACGGTTATATGTCCCAAAACATATAACCGCACAACAGTTGATACTTCGTCAAGTGATACCTATCTCCAACGAGACGCATCGCTCCTCAATAGGCGCCTCTTCAAGAGATAACTGCCACCACTTCATCAACTACTTAAGGAGGGCTGCAGAAGGCGGAAGGGAGGACCGAGAGAAGATCGATTGGGAATCATTCTCAGAAGACAACCAGTCGATTAGATCACAAAGTTATAGCAAGCATTACGCTCCAGTGTTACTAGGATTAGCCTTTAGTCCAGATTACAGGCATTCGTTGTAATAGCCAGTTCATAGCAATAAAGAGCAACCCCATTCCTTTATAGGAGATACGTGTCATTTTTCCTCTGTTTTTTATATATTTGTAAGTTCGGTGATTTGATCGTCGACAGTAGGCCCATGTGAATTTTCTGATTAGGATGGCTAACTCCAGCTCAGTGATGGACTCAAGCTCCTTTTCATTGATTGTAGAATGACAAGTAAATGAGAAACCCAGAAAATCAAAAGTGGCACCAATATGAGATCTCTTTGTGGGATTGGCTTCCAAGACCATGTTATCCTTCTTAGTATGATAAACTCTCTTGATCTCATGCGTCTTGAACTTGCTATAGAGCAACTCGAGAGTGGGACTAGACAAGTCGACATTCTCCTCAATGACGGTAGCTTTTATCTCCCACTCCTTGGTGTTGATGGTAGTCAAGAGATGGGTTGCATTCTTGGATTGAGAATATTCAATGTCAACCGCTCTCAATTGGTTGAGCACTTTTTGAAGCAAGTAAACACGTCATCGATGCATTCTTTCGGATGTATCTCGAATTTATTGTACTCTCGCTTGAAGGTCGTTTGACGCACTTGCTTGATTTGGGAAGAGCCCTCATGATAGGTCTCAAGAGTGCCAAATCTCATACGTGGTCTCAAGGTGAAAAATCATGTTGTATTCATGTCTACCAAGCCCGACATATAGGTGGTTGTTAACAAAGAGGACTGCAGAAGCCGGTGTAGCAACCTCGGGCAAAACGAGTGGAACTCGAACAACCTCCCATATGGATTGACCTTCGCTCTGAAAGTAGACACATATGCGGTTCTTCCAATAGGCATAGCTGAGCCCATCAGAGACATGAGGCTTGGTAGAGTACTTCTCAGTCGTCATGTTCATCAACTGGTTAAGATCAAGTATGAACTAACTAGGCTCTAATACCACTTGTTGAATCGGAAAGGTGACTAGAGGGGGTGAATAAGAGCGCTACTCTTCTTCATGTCCGATGGTATTCAACTTCTTATTCACCTTGGTAGCTATGGAAGCTATTGAAGATTAGAAACACAAGCACAAGGGAAGTCTTGTGTTGAAACTAAAAAATTCCCGAGGCAACCTTGCGTGGCCGGTCTGACCATCAGTTGCAAAATCAGCAGCCCACAAAAGTCACAAATCAACTTAATTTTCAATCCGATCATCCAAATCCTATGTGATTTCAACCATAGTTCATCAAGACGGTCAGAAACCTATTCCAATTGATGATTGGAAAGATAGAAGTCAAGATTCCATGAATTCCTTGAATTAGATCAAGAAGGTACGAGAATCAAGAAAATTTAAACTTTGATCAAAAAATTAGATCATCAGTGGATGATGGTCTAGATGACCCTAGATGGATTCCCACACATCCTAGCACAGCAAGATCATAACAAAAGACCAAAAGAAAACCAAAGGAACATAAAAAATCCCAAAGGCATCAAAGAAAAAGTAAGAATGAGAGAGAACTCATCTTAAGGCAAATCTTGCTTGGATTGATTTAAGAAATTTTTGGTTTACAGCCACTCAGCATGGAGGACAAAAACTCAATACTTGAGCACTCAATCAAACCATCTCCCTCAAACCCTAGCGACCTCTATTTACACTTTCCCTAAATCACAAATTAGGTTTTCTACTTGGAAGGTCTAAAGAGGTACAAATTCTGCACCCATTCCTTTTATAGCGGAGGCTAGGTCAAGAGAGAAAACCTTACTGGGCGTCCGTTAAGCCCACACACATATAGGTCTACACTCACACACGCTTCTCAAAGTGGATGATGAATTGGGTCTCCCGTATTTGTCTTTTCGTGATCTTCATCTTCACTTGACCTAAACTGTCTCTTCTTGCACCGTCTTGCCTCGTGGTTTCTCCTAAGGTAACAAACCTGATATTTTGGTGAAGATACCAAAATACCCCTTCTCAATCCTTCTTCGAAGACTGAATCCAATCGTCATGAAGTAATCCCAAGCTTCGCCATGTGTAGGTTGACCAATGAGTCTCTTCATGTTGGCAAGTCTCTCTCATCTGACTCCCACTGAAACCACCACTGCACTTGCACTGGCCCCCGCGCCACTCGATGCAACTCGTTGCACCGAACTTCCCGTTCGGTCATCATTGTCCATCTTGTGCCATGCTTAAGTCCAATGACTTCAGTCGGTATCTTTGATTGGTCTGGACCTCAGCTCTCCCAGCCTAATCCTGGATCATCCTCGTCGTTAATCGTCGTTGACTCCAAGCCACCTGCACAACAATAGACCAAGAAATCATTTCCGGGCACAAGTTCTTCGTGACTTGACGCATGTTAGCCAAAACACATATTATGCAACACATATGCACTGAAACCCATGACTTTGGTCATTCTCACAAAATGCATCGCCTTCCTAGCGCATGATAGAGAACTAGCCTGTCAGACCGCTTGCCCATGGCCGTTGTAACTGCTGGCTAGCCGATCTCACAGCCCCCCTAGCCAGTCAGACCGACCACCGGTCTGACTCCCAACCAATGGCCGGTCAGACTGCATGGGACTTAGGTGAAAATCCCAGGTCCCAGACTTGCACCCTCTCTGGAATTTTCAAACTCTATCTAGTTTCGGCTCGAAACTCCAAATCAAATGAGACCAAGTGCAAACACATTCTCTCACCTTCCTCCATACGTGATTTTTGGCCATTTTCCAAAATTCACAAGTTGAACTTTTGGTCGATCAGACCGCCGCCATAGTTGGTCTGACCTCCTCAGCCTAACACAGTCTGAAAACTCTGAAAACCAGGGTTTCTCCAAACGTGATGATGCTATTGCCTTGTTCAGCACACTATGATTAGGATCATATATCCTATGATATCCACACCTTTTTTATTACGACGATGGTGCTAGGCTGCTAGCAGCTGCACAATTCTCTTAGTCTTACCTCCTCGAGCTGACTGCACATATGTCAACAGGTCTTATTTTCGAATTACACGTGGTTTTGTGAAAAGTTTAAACCATAATATCGCTAACGTATCTAGGGCTGCAAATGACGGCATGATTCTTGGGATTTTGTGTAACTTACTCTTACCCCCCCCCCCTCTTTTTTCTAAACTATCACTTATCTTGTACTGGGCTAACTGGAACGTACTACAGGGTCTTCGATGTCAAAAAAAATGAGAAGTTAAAGTACATTTGGGACTCGTACGAGGGCTTCGTTTATACTGTATTTGGCATGTTCGTCGGAACAAAAACGGATCTCCTTCACCTGTCCTGGAGACGCACACTGGTAGCAATTGTCTTAACCTTGGTTCAACTGCTGGTGTTCGCCGTCATACTGTTCCCTCTAGCAGTCCTCTACGTGTGTGGGCTGTTGATCACCACCGTGATTTCGCTGTGGCGTCTAATAGAGAACGATTATGGAAATGCAGCACACCTGAATTCGGCACTGAATGTCCTCTATTCGCTAGCTCTGTTCCAGGGTGTGCTCTTCTGCTACAGGTTCGGCGCGTCTCGTGCGGGTCGGAGGCTAGCGGATATAGTGGCCGAAGAATGCAGCTTCGAGGATGAGGATCTTGGACGCAAATTGGTTAAGGACTACCTGCGCGAGACCAGAATTGAGTGCGCGAAGGACCCATCGTTCGCAAGAGGAAGGAACCTGATCACGTACGCTGTGGGACTGATGCAGCCCGAATCATCGGCTCACGACTACGTTTCCGGGGCGACGATCCTGGACACGCTTTTGGTGCATCCTAAGCTTGTGTGGCATCACAAGCTGATAAAACAGCTGCTGATTGGATCCGCGTCCTCTAGCCACGTACTCCAGAAGCTGCTGCAGGCACTGGACTCAAGAAGCCCGCATGGGCCGTCTGACGGCGAGATCAGGAAGCTCGCCGCGAGGATAGTCGCGCACCTTGCCGGCGACATCCGTTTGGAGCAGTTCCCGCGAGGGATCCACAGCATATCTTTTCTTCTGGAGGCCTCTCAGCAACAAGACGATGACAGTGCCCCGTCTGCTGACTACAAGGAGCTGATGGTGCAAGGCCTTCTTATCCTCAAGAAGCTCGCCGCCGACGAGGACAACTGCAGAGCCATAAGCAACGCCCAAGGCCTGCTCTGCAAGGTCATGGCGCCTGTGAGCTCCGACGTACTCCACCGCATGGATCATGGTGCATGGTTCGGCGTAGTAGACGCATCACTGCAAGTCATGTGCCGGCTCGTGACTGCTCGCGGAGAGACTGGCGACAAGCTGCGTAGTGAAATCTCAAGCAACAAGGAAGCACTCAGCACCATGGAGAGTATTCTCAAGTGTGACCAATGCAATGAACAACTGCGCATACGAGCCATGGAGATTCTCACACAACTATCCATGGCCACCGAAATCAGAGAAAGTTTCATCAAGAAGTTGCGACGCGTCTTTGCTGATGTTAAAGAGGGCAGCGACATCGACATCAGAGGTTTGGCAGGTGAAAAGCTTGCGGCGCTATCTTTAAAAAGCAAAAGCGATGCTGTGATTGTCTTACAGGCAAATGGTGATGTTGGTGATCTCACTAAAATACTTCTAGAAGACGAAAGCAATAAATGCAGGATAAGCGCGGCGGGGATTCTGGAGGGTCTATGTATTCATTGCACCGATGATGTCGAATGTGTCAAGAACATGAACAGAACCATGACTGATGCAATGCCTAAGGTAATCTGTGCCAGATAAATACCGTGCCTTGTTCGTTTTATTCTGATCAGCATCATATATAGGGTGATGTGATCCTGTCTTGAATTCTTACGCCTGTCAAACTAAAAATGGTCTTTAATGTTGCAGGTACTTGAAGCAACATTTCGTTGTGGGTCGACAGGACAAAAAATACAAACAGGAACAGAAGCACATAAAGTTGAGATTTCCTCACCGGTTACCGACATAGAAGAAGGCCAAGACGGTATTACTTCCTCTCCGCAAAACATTGAGGATCCCGAGGATATGGTTCATGAATTGCAGGAAGCCTTTTTATCTCTTAGCACGACGATATTAGACAATTTGGTCAGTACATATCAAGATTTGACTCATCCGTTTGTTGGAATTGGAAATGCTTCATTTAGCTTTGCTGGGAAGCTCAAGGAGATGGTAGAGGGAAACAGTCAGCCCACCCCTACGATCAAGTGCCTAAGAACAATGAAGCTTGCCAGTAACCTAGCCATATCAATGGTGAGACATGAGTTCGTCAAAGTGCAAGACATGGAGAGCTTCATGCAATCACTGTCCAAGGCTTCCAAGGTCATGTCGGATCTTGATGGCGTCATGTTTATATCTAGCGGCAATCATGGCGAAACGAATTCTGCTAGGACGCTCGCATCCCTCGTGAAAGAAGCACAGGATCTTCTGGCCGAAAAGAAGGCACCATTACCTCTAATTGAGTAGAATATGTATTCATCTGCAGTATGCATGCAGACTCTACATTAATCCGTACCGTTATTGGAACATTGTGTGTGTCGTGAGAACTGACAGCGCGAACAATCGAAACTCAACTATATATCTCGTGCCATGTCAGTGTATCTCTCAAACGTCTAGTTAAGCGTCCGTTGGTGGCGGAGGCTGCTGTCACGAGGCCTAGCCGTTCTCTTCTGCCGGCGATATCTCAGTCAAGTCATCAAATAAAGTACGGTCTCCGCACTTCGGTATGATTTTATTACAGACATTTTCTCGAATTATTACAGAGTTATTTATCGTTTGTTGTATGAACTGTTGTACTTTGTTGCAATGTGATTTCTCAAATGTTGGTACAAGATGTATTTGCTGGAATTGTGTTGTTTATTTGTTGCGCAAGACTAAATTTTTGTCACAACGTCTATTCTCAAATGTTAAGGTAAGAGGTGTTTGTTGCAATCGTGTTTCAGATTTTTGTTGCACAAGAGTAAACTTTCGTTGTGATAGATATGTATATTTGTTGCACTGAAGAATCCGTGCTTGTTGCATCAAGTTGAAAACTTTATTGTATTTGTTGCAATTGCGTTGTTTATTTGTTGCGCAAGAGTAAATTTTTTGTCGCAGCTTCTCTTCTCACACTACCGGAGACGGCTTCTTTGCCGAGTGTCCCAGCCTTTGCCGAGTTCTTTTTATCGGGCACTCGGCAAAGAGGCTATTCTTAGAGTGCGGATAGAAAGAACTCGGCAAACATCGGCACTCGGCAAAGACATGGTTTCTTAGAGTGCCGAGCACTCGACAAACAATTACACTCGGCAAAGATCGGGTTTGCGAGTGCCCGCACTCGACAAACCGAACACTCGGCAAAGGGCACCGCCGTTAACGGCCGCGGCGGCGTTAACCCTTTGAAAGTGTCTTCTCTGACACTTTCGGCAAAGGCTCCTTTTAGAGTGTCATTTGTTGACACTCGGCAAACCATATTTTTTCACTTTTGACCTCAAACTTTTTGCGGTCCTCATACAATACAGTACTCCATGTTCCAATGTGGCACATTTTTCGGACTTGTTCTATATTTCTTTAATTTATTTCAATTAACTGAATTTTCTTGGATAATTCAAATTATAACTGCTAGTCATTCGAATAATGAAAAAATATGAATGGAAAAATGATATTCATGTTATTTAGTATAATGTGAGGCCGTAACCAGGAACAGACCACCAATTTCGAACATCTTGTTCACGAAACATGACCACGAACTTGCGATCGAGTTGTTTTTAAATTGTATAAAAAGCAAACGAAGTCCGAAAATCATGAAACTTGGGAAGATGTCATGATATCATATGTGGAGGCTGTGATAAAAATTTGAGAAGGTTTCGCGCAAGTTGTCACGTACGATGCTTGCAAACCTTAGAAAAACAGAAGAATATGTGACAACTTCTTCGGAGATTCTTCGGTTTGCAAGCATCGTACGTGACAACTTGCGCGAAACCTTCTCAAATTTTTATCACGATCTCACATATGATATCATGACATCTTCCCAAGTTTCATGATTTTCGGACTTCGCTTGCTTTTATACAATTTAAAACAACTCGACCGCAAGTTCGTGGTCATGTTTCGTGAACAAGATGTTCAAATTGGTGGTCTGCTTCTAGTTACGACCTCACATTATACTAAATAACATGAATATCATTTTTCATTCATTTTTTCATTATTGAATGACTAGCGATTATAATTTGAATTATCCAAGAAAATTCAATTAATTGAAATAAATTAAAGAAATATAGAACAAGTCCGAGAAATATGCCACATTGGAACATGGAGTACCAGGTATTGTATAAGGACTGCAGAAAAAGTTTGTAGGTCAAAAGTGGAAAAAAAATATAGTTTGCCGAGTGTCAAAAAATAACACTCGACAAAGGAGCCTCTTTGCCGAGTGTGAGGAGAAGACACTCGGCAAAGGAGCCTCTTTGCTGAGTGTCATTTTTTGACACTCGGCCAAGAATTTTAAAATGTTTTTTTTAAAAAAACCCCTCTTTGCCGAGTGCCAGATCGGGGGCACTCGGCAAAGGGGGGATTTAACCCCGCGCCGGCCCAGCCGGCCCACACACACCGCACACACGCACACCCGCCGCCGCCGCTCCTCGCTCCCCCTCCTGCCTCTCTCGGCCTCTCCCTTCGGCGCGACCGAAGGCCCGGCGCCGCCACCTCCTGCCGCCTCCTCCGGCTCCTGCGCGCCCGGCCGCCAGCGCTGCTGCGCTCCTCCCTCGGTTCCTTGCTCGGCTCATTGCTCCCTCGGCTCCTGCCTCAAGGCGCCCGGCCGCTGTGCTCCTCCTCCCGGCCTCGGCTGGCGCCGCCCGCCCGTATCGCTCTCTCTCCCGGCTCGGCCTACTCGGCTCCTCCTCGCCCGCGCCTTTGCTCGCCACCGCCTCCTGCCGGCCCGGCCTACTCGGCTCCTACTGCCTGACGCGCCTTTGCTCGCCACCGCCTCCTGCCGGCCCGGCCTCTGCCGCCGGCGCTCGGCCCCTGGTCTGGTCGGCCCGGCCTGCGATGCCGCCGCTCCTCACACCGGCTCTGGTGGTTCCTCCTCCTCTACCCCTAATCCCTATCTCTACTCCCTGATCCCTCCCTTGCTCTGTGATGGGATGAAGCGAGAGCTATGCTTTGATGCTCTTGAGATCTAGTGGTTTGTGTGAATGATTTGGATGGTTGCAATGCATCTTGAGGGTCTTTGGGTTTACCTCTTGATGAATCTATAAAGAAGAAGAAGCAAAGTTTATTGTCACTGTCTATCATTTGTATGCATAAAGGCATAAATCACACTATGGTAGTGTTCATATCCACATAGCTCTGATCTTGATCTTTTGATGCGAGCTATATAGCGATTGAAAATTGACAACATACACACTAAAAACTAAGCCTAAAAATCTAATATGTCAAATGAGTAACTTGATTGACACATTATGAAGCAAACTTTGAATTACATGTCTGTTTTCAAAGACCGATCGCTCCTGTCCATTTTCGGTTGGACTAGCAGTACACAGCAACCTCCTTATTTCTTGTTAATTGCTGTTTGCGAATGATGAGTTAACTTTCTAATCTAATTAGGAATACTCTAAGCTAAAGTATAGTACTTTACTTGTGAACTTTTAGCTAAGCATATTGCATTTGGTGTATGTCCAGTTTCAGTTTTCAGAATACTGAAAACTGCATTTCTGTTTGAACCGGATCTGGTAACTAGTGTTAGCTAATATTAATGAAGAGCTAGGTTTTAAAGTATACTCCTTTAACTGTTAATTGATCCCACCATATCAATTTTTCATAGCCGAACATAGCAGCAAATTTATTTTTGATGAGTTGGTACTGTTTTGATTTCAGAATCTGAAACTGTAGTTCCATTTCAACCAAATTGGGATGAGTAGTGTTAATGGGTGTTAAGTGACAAGATAAACTTTTAGTTTTACTTGTCTAGCTGTAGCTCAATCCAGTATGTCAATTTGTTATAGTCTAATGGAGCATCAAATTTTCATCCTTAAATCTGTCCAGATTTTCAGATTTCAAAATCTGACATCTGCTATTCCAAGTAAGCCTCCAATTTTGATGACTGCTAGTAACTAATGCTAAATAATAAGTTAGGCTTTAAGTTTTGCTCCTTAACAAGTAACCTAAGTAAAATCCTTAATTTGTTCATTGTAAAAATCACGGAGGGCAGGAGCCGGCCTACACGTGGGACCACTACGTCGCCTTCCCCGATTTACCAGATCGGGATGGCAGGGTATTCGCCAACAAGGCGGCGCGGGTGACGGCCGAGTTGTGGGTAAGTCTTTCTCGCACTACATTGCTCAATACATCACATTCATTGGACATTCTTGAAATAATGACTGGATACATCGCGTCTATATGCAGGATTTCTTGGATGCCGGGAGGATATGAGGCCAAGGCGGCTAGTGTGGCTCACAAAGCTCGTTATAAACTCGTGAAGGACATGCATTACGAGGCACGCATCCGAGCCATCGTAACATACAATGCTACCTACCTTGGTTGAAGATCAACAAAACTCAAGCAAGAAACATGAGGTGACGGGAAGAATACATACGGTAAATATAGAACATTATCTGATTTTTACGAGATTAAATGCGCTTAATTTGATCTTCTTATATGTCATATACTTGATGGCGTGTAGGTGCCTCCGTGGTGGAGCGCCCGACATCTCGATCTTTGAGCACAGATGGTGGACAAGTGGTGCGCCGCCGAGTGGGAGGAGGCGCTGGCGCTTGCGGGGCGGCGTTTGATGATGCCGGTGCACCACACCATCAAGGCAACCGTAGCCTCGGCAATTCGCGGCTACATGGGTGTGCAATTCATTTCTTTATTATAACGCTCAATTCTCGCATAATTTCTAATCATCTTCTTTTTTTTCGCGATCGTGTCACATGGTGGCCACCTTGCTCCCGATTCAAGGCATGGGCTTTGGCCCACAAGGGCAAAGCGACGTCCGGCGTCGACTACAACCGGAGGACCGCCCTCGGTGTACGACAATGTGACCGTCCACGGCCGCCTCGGTGAGTACACATCGATGGCAAGGGTCCATGGGCGAGTGCGATCCGAGCACCGGGATCTTGATGGAGAAGTCGTCATGAGGGTGGGAGGAGGCAAGAAGCATGGGCGGTACTGGATTGGCGACAACACACTCGACACGGCCACTACTCCCACTCTCTCCCAGATTCGATCAAGGAGCACGAGCTCAAGCCCGGCCATACGCCCTACCACGGACCTTTGCCTGATCCGGATGGAGGCACTCCGTGTTATTTCTGTTTTATTAAATGTTCATTAATTTTTACATACCTTTGCTTTGCATTGTAACATTGGGGTGGAATATTGTAGGCCCAGCTGGAAGAAGAGAAGAGGCTACGGGAGGAGATGGCGGCGAGGATGGAGGCCGATCGGCAGAGGAATGAGGCCGAGCGGCAGAGGATGGAGCAGATGTTTCAGTGGATGCAAAGTCTTGGCGAGAGGATGGGTCAACCTCTGCCACCGGAGCTATTCCCTCCTCCACCTCCTCCTGCAACTACTCCTGTGAGTTTGCCTTCTCTACCTTGAGCTCTTTACTTACCATGTTTATTGCTTTCGCTTGTGCTTTACTTTACCTTAAATCTTGTCTCACACATGCAATCTCTTCTCCTTTGTGCAGAATCAATCGGCGGCTTCGAATGATGTGCCTCGTGACTCATCACATCAGTCGGGGTGGCCAACTTGGTGAATGATGGACTATATGTGATATATTGTGACTTGTGGTGATATATGTGATATATTGTGACTTGTGGTGATATATGTGATATATTGTGGACTATATGTGATTACTTGTGGTGATTACTTGTTGATATATCTGTGATATTGTGACTTGTTTGAGTGGGGTGCAATAAACAATTAAAATAGTCAGTTTTTGGCCACTTTGCCGTGTGTTACACTCGGCAAAGGGAGGCTTTGCCGAGTGTCATGGTAAAAACACTCGGCAAAGTAACGTTTCTGAGCATTCTGGGAACATAGTTTGCCGAGTGTTTAATCTTTGCCGAGTGTCATGGTCAAAACACTCGGCAAAATACGTCATTTTGCCGAGTGTTTTTACCATGACACTCGGCAAGATTAAGATTTTGCCGAGTGTCATTATCACGACACTCGGCAAAATGGAAGGCATTGCCGAGTGCCATTCCGTCCTGGCACTCGGCAAACGACGCCGTCACCGTGTTCTCACCGTCCATCCCTTTTTTTTTTGCCGAGGGTCGGTTCGGCACTCGGCAAAGCCGTTGCCGAGTGCTCGATGAAAAGCACTCGGCAAAAGGCTTTTCGCCGTCAGAAACTATGCCGTGTGAGATATGTGGGTGGCACTCGGCAAATCCTTTGCCGAGTGTTTCTCATGAAGCTGCTGAACCCGGTAGTGTCAGATGTCTTGGCAAGAGTTGTTTGTTGCAATTGTGTTTTCGATTTTGTTGCACAAGAGTAAACTTTTGTTGTGATAGAGAAATTTGTGCTTCTTGCATTGATTTGAAAGTTTTGTTGTATTTTTGTTGCACTGAATGTTGACTTTGTTACAGGCTTGCAACGAATGTGGATTTTGTTGCAGGTTTGCTAAATAATTGTTGCTCTCTACCTATTTTTGTTATGTTCGATCGGATGACTGAGATTGAACATTTCAGTTAGATCCGACGACGAAGAGAAGAGTACGATGGGAAATCCCACATCGGCTAGTTGCTCGCGTTATAATATCAAAGATCAAAGCAAGCAAACACTCGATCCGAACCTTGGCATATATGCATGGCCATCTCCAAACCTGAACTAATTTGCTAGATCAGGAGGGAAGGAATAATTAAAGGGGGAAGGGGGGAAGAAAAGCAAGGTCCGTGCAATGGCAAATGAAGGATGGGGGACTAGCACTGAGTGTATGGGGCACGGCACGTACGGCGCTGAATTGTCGACGGTGGCGGCTCTCTCCTCCTCTCTGGTTTGTGTGTGACAAGTAGATGGAGATAAAATGGAGTCAGAAGGAGTGTTGGCGACAGGACGGGATAGAGGTGGTCATTAAGCTCGCGTGGGCGGCGACTTATTCAGAACTGCGGATTTGGTCGGAGAGACGGCGGCGACGCGGCACAACAGTGTACTCGCGCGGCAATAGGAGCGCGTGGGCGGTGGCTAGCTGAGGTGGAAGGGACGGGTGCTCAGAACAGGCGAGCGGCGGAGTGCCTCCCCGCGCTGGCACGCGTGGCTAGGCTTACGGAGGAGAGGCCGAGGTACAAGAAGAGGCCTGACGTGTGGATTCTGGCCCACGCGTCAGTGGCTGCCGAAGAGATGCGCGAGAGAGAAGGTGGCTTCAACAGAATACGCTTTTGCGCAGAGAAGACAGAAGCTAGGTGTCTTCGGCCCGGAAGGTGCACGTGTCGTGGATGGGCCAAAACAGCAACGAGCCAGGAGAGGGAAGGAATACTATGAAGGATTTTTGAATTTTAATTATTTTCTACATTAATTAACTCCATAAATAAAGTTATAATTTTTAAAATTAGCAACTAACTCCAAAAATTATGAAAACTGTTGGGGGAGGCTATTTAGATTATTAGGAACTCATATATATTATCAGCAGGTTCTGGTCAGGTTTTAAATAATTACAAAATTTTGTTTTCAGCTGCTGTAAATCAAGAGAATTTTTTGAAAAAACACAAAATACAGAAATGAAGATTTATAAATGAATTATATAGTTTTTAGGAATTTTATTGTGTTACATGTGTGTGCGTACTGGCGTGCACTTTGTAATCCCAAACAAAATTTGAACTGCTAAGAGCATGTGTGCTTAGATTAGGCACCGGTACTTATGTATATAATTATATATAATTAATAGATAATATAATCATTTAAGCACTTACAAATGAGATTTTTATTGAAGAAAATAATTTTTACATAGCTGCTTGATGATATGGTTATATTCTATTTCTTTAAGCACTCGTGTATAAACATATAGCATTGTAAATGCTCTAAAACCGGTTGGGATTAGCAGTTTTCACATCAGTCGAGTTCGACCCAAACCGGCGAGTTCTTTTCTCAAGTCGCAATTAATGGGGAAGACTGAAAAGAACTACATCCTCCATCTCAAAAAAGAAGAAGAGAACTCCTTCCTCCTCTCCTCCCACCCGTCATCACTCACCATAGCGAATGCGCCTCGTTGATGTCGCTTTCGGTCTACTTGTCAAGGAAAAATAGTACAATCCACCTAATTTCATTTAATCTCCTAGATTTATTATTTGGTGAAGGATCTAGACCCGCCATTATGAGTTAATAAAATGATTTGGTAATTAATGATAAATCTAAATATGAGACTAACTCTCGTGTCTAGTATTATTTTGTGTAGTCTCATTTGGATATAAAGGTGAAATTCAACGAGGTATGCAATCGACATCTTAATCTTATACATTGTTGCATTCCTCGGATCCAAAATATAGGTTGAACTCCACCATAAGTTAAACTTGAATATGTGCATATGATCTTATTACACATTTGTGTATGCACACATTTAGGGGGTTCACTCTATATTTTATGGTTTCATAAGTATTGATCCATATTCCATTCTCCACATATACTAAGGATCTTTACTTTGAAACAAATCCTTTGAGTATATAAAACTTGTGTAGTTCATATATACTCATATTGCTTTATATTCAATTATTTACAATTGTGTTGTGGGACTAATGTGTGTACTAAGATGTGTTCAAGGCTTAGTCCCGGAATCTTAATAATGATATGAAAAGGAAATGCAAAGATGATAAAAGATCAACATGGCTCAAGACAAAAGAGTCATGCATTCAAAATCTGTTGAAATATGTTTTCTGAACAACATCGGTAGTTCCGGCGTGTGAACTGCGGAACTACCGCTGGGCAGAACTTCGAAAAATTTACGGAACGTTTTTTTTCCAGAGAGCACCCTTTTCTGGACTTAGTCGATTTTCTAGAAGTGCGGTAGTACCGCCATGATAGGAGCGGAACTACCGCACCGCGGAAGTTCTAATTTTCGCGTGGAATGTTTTTTCTAGAGAAGGTCCTTTTGTGCTTCGCCAAAAACGGTAGTACGCAAGTGGTGTGCGGAACTACCGATCATCAAAACTACCGCATGATAGTTGACGGTAGTACCGCACCTTTCTACAATAGCTTGTTTAGAAGCATTTGTTGTATGTATATCTTGATAATTATTATTAATCATTGTGGGACTAACATTTTCTATGAGTTGGATGAATAGGTTATGTTCCAGGTGATGAAGACTTTGGATGGCATCATGAGTTGATCGTCATCAAGTCAAGGTTCAAGAAAATGATGCATCATGGGTTGATGCATGTCAAGACGATGATCCGGACTTGAAGTGAAGATGTCCATCATCAAGCTTCAAGAAGATGCTCACGGCAAAGGTATGACTAGGTAGGGCTAAGGATGTGTTCCTAGTCTTTTACCGGTCTTGGTGTTTGGTTGGAAGACCGGATTGCTAGTATAGGTTGACGTACTATTTAGAGGGGTCATGTCTAGTAGTTTGAGTCTCATCATGTGTTGGTAGCTCAATCTTGTTTGCTCTAACTCTTCATGGCATGATGCTATTATTTGCGAATGTGTTTTGCAAATAGTTGAGCCTTATACATTTAATCCTTATAACATGTGACTGTACTTTTGCGAATGTGTTTTGTAAATAGTTGAAGTCTATGTACCTACATCTTGTGGTATGATATAAATTTGCAAATTATTGGGATTCATGCATTTTCTTTTGGCATGGTCTAAGATTGCTTATTGTCATTTCTTTGGACTTAGACCATGATAGTGGCTCTTTGGAGTTATGCTTTTTGATTTGATTAAATATGTTTGAGATCAATCAAATAGGTGGATTGTGTATCCCTCTGAATAAGCTTTTCATAGAGTCCAAGATCACTCAATTCCGACATCGGAGTCAAAAATTATGACCTTTTTACCGAGTGTCGTCTATACTGAAATTGGGCTGCGGAACTATCGCCCGAGAAAAGAGGAACTACCGCAGAATGGTAGTTCCGCCATTTGTACTGTGGAACTACCGCACCAAATGTTTTAACAGCTAGTTTTTGAGCCGTTATGCACCCGTATGACCCATGAACAGTAGAAAACGGTAGTTCCGGTGTTTGTATGGTGGAACTACCGCAAATCCTGATTTTTGGGAGATTCCTTCTCCCAACGGCTAGTTTTTGTATGTGGGCTATAAATACCCACCTTGGCTGATTGAGAGATAATCTTTGGCATCCCATTTCACTCACTTGAGCTAGTGTGATGTTCTCCTCTCAATTGTGCATGTGTTGCACCTTGTGAGCAAGGAGAGAGGTCTCTAGTTGCATGTGTTGCATCTATAGGTGGATTTCATATCCACTTGAGCTTGTGCATTCGTTGCACGTGGTGGGAGTCAAGCAAGGGGCTTAGCTTATTACTCTTGGTGTTTGTCGACACCTAGACGGCGTGGAGGCGTCGTGGTTCGGTGATCTTCTCAAGAAGCTTGTGAGAAGGCTCGGCGTGTTGTAAAGGTTGGAGCTCACCTACCCGGAGCGGGAAAGAGCTACCACTAGTGAAATTGAGGTGTTTGTCTTAATTCGTGGAGCCGGTCCAATTCGTTTGGGCTTGCCTCAACGTGGATTAGGGGAGACCGGCAAGTATCCGAACACCACGGTAAAACATCATTGTGTCTATTGTGGTTTGTTTTACTTTGTGCAATTTACATTCCTTGTATTAAATTGCTCATATATCTTTGTATAATTGCTAGCTTTCTATTGTCTTATATTGTTGGTGCACTTAGTCAATCCTAGTTGATTTAGGTTTTAATTGTGCAAAACCAAATTGTTATTAGCTTCCGCATTATAAATTGGTTTTAGCTAAAAGAATTTTAAAACCGCCTATTCACCTCCCCTCTAGTCGGCCTCCTCGATCTTACATTTGGATACTCGATCTTCGTAATCAAGCTTTAATAAAGAGTTCTTGAAGAATCCCCCAGATTCTGCACTTCTCTAAGTCTCATCATTCCAATTCCACGTATGCATCTTTCAAAGCTAGATGCTGGAAGTGACTTAGTCAGTAAATCTGCAAGATTTTCATATGACTTAGTATGTAGCACTTTAATTTTGTCTATCTTTTGCAATTCATGAGCATAGAAGAACTTAGGGTTGAAATGCTTAGTGAGAGGACTCTTCACATAACCCATTTGCACTTATGCAACACAAGCTGCATTATCTTCATAGATAATAGTGAGAGTTTGTGCGGTATTCGATCCATATGACTACTGGATGTGGTGAATCTTCTGCTGAAGCCAAGAACATTCTCGTGAGGCCTCGTACAGTGCTATGATTTTCGAGTGGTTCATCAAAGTAGATACAAGATTTTGCTTAGACGATTTTCGTGAAATTATAGTTCCACCACATAGGAATATATAGCCTGTTTGCGACTTGGCTGTATGTGGGTCTGACAGGTACCCAGCATCTGCATAACAGTCATAGTTAGGTCTTGGTTTTTTCTGTAGAATAGACCAAGATCTTTGCTTCCTTGGAGGTATTGGAAGATGTCATTTACTCCATACTAATGCCTTTTGGTAGGTTCTGGACTGTACCTTGCTAGCATGTTCACTGGAAATGCAATGTCTGGTCTAGTACAGTTTACTAGATACATGAGTGCTCCTATTGCACTTAAGTATGGGAATTCCGGTCCCAGGACTTCCTCCCCTTCTTCTTTAGGTATGTATGGGTCCTTGTCTTGCTGCAAGGATCTCCCAACCATCGGCACTTTTGAAGGATCTGGCTTTTCAAAGCCGAACTGTTCTAACACTTTCTGAGTGTAGGTTGACTAATGTACTAGAATCCCTTCAGATGTATGCTCAAGCTGCAAGCCTAAGCAGTATGTTGTTTTACCCAAGTCTTACATTTTGAATTCGACTCTAGGTAAGAGCTTGCTTTCTTAATATCTTCCAGGGTCCCGATGATATTTAGATCATCTACATATACTAAGATTATACGTAATCCATCCTGTGATCGCTGTATAAAAATACAAGGATTATCCTCATTGTTCGTGTAGCCTCTCTTGTAGAGAAAGTCGCTCAAGCGATTATACCACATTCTGTCTGATTGCTTCGGTTCAAGTGATTGTACCACATTCTGCCTGATTGCTTCGGTCCAAGTGATTGTACCACATTCTGCCTGATTGATTCGGTCCATATAGTGACTTTTTGAGTTGCATATTGTACAAATTTCTGTTTGCTCTGTCATAGTTTAGGATAGGGATACCTTCAGGTACCTTCATATAAATATCTGAATCCAAGTTCCCATGAAGGTATGTAGTTACCACGTCCATCAATTTCAATTCTAAATTCAAGTTTATTGCCACTAAGATTAAATATCTAAAAGTAGTTCCGCCCATGACTGGGAATAAGTTTCTTCATAATCGACTCCTAGTCGTTGAGTGAAACCTTGTGCAACAAGCCTTACTTTATGTCTTACAACTTCATTGTTTTTATTTCTCTTTTGAACAAATACTCACTTATGCCCTACGGGGTGCACATAGGGAGGCGCGCGGCTTATATGCCCAAATACCTCTCTTTTATGCAGAGATAATAATTCTGTTCCTGTTGCCTTCTTCCAATCTGATCTTTTTTTACATTCAGCAAGCGATGCGGACTCTCGATCAAGATCGATGATTATGGCAATTTTCTTTGTAAAATAAATGTCAACATTGGCTGTTGTTATATGAATAGATTCTCTCGTGGTCATGTAATTTATAGCCATTTCTTCATAGGGTGATACTTCTAATGCTTCTACTTGCTCACCACTACTTTCAATTGCGGGGGCAAGTCCCTTTAGTTTTTTAGCTCCAATGTGTGCGCACATATCCATGCTGATGTCTCCTTCTGTGAGAATATTCAAATCCGGTATGCCTTTTACTGATGGTATCATACTAGTGCCAGGTCTCAACTGGTTCCCCTTTTAGTTGTGGGGAACTTCAGTGATCGGCTGTGTGAAGTCCTTCTTATCATTTTTCGCCAGACGTCCCAGTTACTTGGATTCGAGGGGCTGGAGTTATCGTTCTTTTATTCTGAGTCCTCTGGACGGGATTAGGGATAGCTTCGATTTTATTTGGTATTTCAACCCTCTTCGGCGCATTGCGTGCAGGCACATGCGACTTGCTTTTCATTTGCCCCAACCTTCTTCCATTTGCCCCCATTCTATTTTGGACCATTTCTGCGGTCCTGGCTTTTGCTAGCCAGTTGAGCATTTGTGTGTGCTTCCGTAACATCCATCATCCCAATGGGACGTATTTGATGATTTTCCATCAGAAATTCTGCATGTTTTTCTGCTTCCAACATGAAGGACCGAAATGGCAACAGAGGGGGGGGGTGAATGGTGCCTTAAAAATTAAGAACTCCCCTTTACTGTATTTAAACAAACCTACAAAGCCCTCTGGAAATCTTAAGAAGAAGAGTGAAGCAAAATCAGAGAACGAAAACAAACTTGGTCGTTTCGCGTAAATCGGAAGCTCGATTCTACCTAGCGTAGTTCCGCATCGCGTAGTTCCGAGGTTTCGCGGAAGTTCACGGCGTGAGTTCACCGTGGACAATCGGAAGTTCGATTGTCCTGATCAAGAAAAACGGCGCGGGTTTTGCCTAAAAATCAAATACTAAATCTTGAATGCTCTTCTCAGGTCAAGTTTCACAGGACATCATCCTAAACAACATCTTGACCTCATGGAGAAGAATCGCAGACAAAGATCCAATAATCAAAGTAAAAACAGATTTCTTGAGTATTAGGCAAGAACAACCGAAAACCCACAATTTGCAAGTTTCTTAGATTCTCGGCTCATGAGACTTTGAAGATATATTAGCAATATCAATAAGACTCTAGATATCAAGTTTCATGCCATCTCATAAGACGAATCAAAAGTTTCATTAAAACCCTAGCTATTCAAGAGAGGAACAGAGAGAAGAAAGAAGGCATAAACAAAGAACCAAAACCTCAGGATTTCATTGATAGGAATCACAAGATTACAGAGGAAAACACAGAGGAATGATTACATAAATTTCAGTTCATCCTCTCCAACTCAACAACCTCTCAAAAAGCAAAACAAACTCTCCAAAAGCTCTTTTGCTAAAGCTAACCCTAATTTTCTCTCTCAAAAAGTTCAACCCTAACACCAGGGGTTCACCTATATTTATAGCCCTTGGCTAACGGGTCTCCAACCCATTAAGCCCGCTCCACCCGAACGGAACCGCCTCCACTTGTGCCGCTTTGCGAAAAGACCGTTTCGCCCCTTGCGCACCTTCTGGAAGCCTCCCGTACACCTTGCTGTCCTTGACTCGCAACCACCTCAAGATTCACGCCGTCTTCGACACATCCCGACCGTTCTGACCTCAACGCCGCCTGCGCCTAGTCCGGTCACCTCGTGTATCGCCACGACTTCGCCTCGATGTCCCGCATCAACAGACAAACACACATCACATAGTATTGCCCAATATCGTAGCATCAATATTTGTACAAGACTCAAACTCATACAAACTCAAAATCACAAACTATCCTTCTCTGCACAGTTCTGTGCACAATCGGAAGTTTCGCACTTACCATTGCGGAAGTTCCGATTTCCAGAACGTCCGCACTTGTCAGAATTAACGGAAGTTCCGCGCTTACCATTGCGAAAGTTCCGATTATCGGAACGTCCGCACTCCCAGATTTTCAATTCTGATTTTCGTCACAGAGGAATACTCACGTCAGTATTATCGGACAAACCGCGTCCCCAGGTGCGAAAGTTCCGATTACTTCAACCGAACACAAACGTCAGGATAATCGGAAGTTCCGTTTTACCACAGCGGAAGTTCCGATTATCGGAAGTTCCGTTTTCCAGAGCCGGAAGTTCCGCACTTACAGAAACAGACCAGCAGAAACACAAACGCAATGATTTCAATCACAAACTTCTCACCACAGCGTCAAATACTCATCACTCAAATGGGGACCCTACTCACA
The DNA here is from genome assembly GCA_036346395.1 of Hsuehochloa calcarea. Classification (NCBI taxonomy): domain Eukaryota; kingdom Viridiplantae; phylum Streptophyta; class Magnoliopsida; order Poales; family Poaceae; genus Hsuehochloa; species Hsuehochloa calcarea. The sequence continues at coordinate 29,352,934 of CM070615.1, forward strand.
TGGTCTCTCAATCTCCCCCTTGATGGGTATATTGACAAACACAGAAATAGCATATAGAAGAGTTTGTGATAAAAGCCAAACATGGTCTAATCTAGAAATCAAGAAGGCTCAAAACCATGTTTGTCAAAGAAGAAGGATTGGAGCTTTAAATGAAAGAGCAAATTTTTCTGCAAAGCTCCAGAAGACTCTCCAAACTAACTTCTCCCCCTTTTGGCAATAAACACATCAAGAAGTTTTTAAAGAGTGGAAATGACTATATGATATTCATTTTAAGGATTAGGAGCCATGAAGATTATCCAAAATGACTATTAGAGTATTACACCAAGCCATAACACATAAGAATGCTATCAAGATCATGACAATTGATGTATAGAATAGCTAAGACATAAAATCCATAATCTGATTAATGATCCAATTCTTTAGCAAGTCAAATAAACCAAGATGTAGTCTAGCTAAAGGTATCCACGGATGATACAAGCCATGTCAAATAATCTAAGTTGAACCAAGAAGACTCATATTGATCAGTTTAGAGTGCTACCAGTCAAAAGATTGACTCAATTTTATCCAGTACTTGGTCTTTTTAATGATAAGCAATTTTAGCACAAGTTTCTTTTTCTGGAAACATAATTATGGCTTTATCTTAGTGAAGCAAGTCCTGGACTAGGTGCCATCCACAACTGCCTCCTAAGCTTCAACCAATTTTTCAAATCTTAACCATGTGCTAGATCCCAAGCCTTATGCGACCACTCCAAGCAACAGACTTAAGGAAGTGATCTTAGGTCATCCAAGGCTCCCCCTGAGTTCATGCCTAGTGCAATGGCAAGCAGTTTCATGAGAAAGATTTCGTGAGATCAGTTTTTTCGCACAAAAGATATCATTTTTGCTTTTGAAGTTTTTAGACCAACGATTAAAGATAAGTCAAGTTTCTAAATGAACTGACATAGCTTACTCTGAAACTCAATAAAGGTTCAAGACTCAACTCAGCCTACTTGACAAGACTCAACTCAGCCTACTTGTGTGGATATCGTGAGGATATGTGCACGATCTCAGGATGATGAGTCAATTGGCAATGGCTTTGTTGGTTTGCAAAATCTCGCTGGGTTTGCTTATCTTTGTCACCAAGCGGTCCGGCCGGTGGTGGGGCGGTCGGATCGCTGTGGGACTGATCGGGCCGGCGGTGGTGGCTTGGTCGGACCGGTCTGACCTAAAATTGGCTTTTGGAGCTAAGCCAAAAATAGGTTGTGGAGGCAGGTGAGGGGAGTCTCCTGGATGTGGTTTCATCATTTTTGGAGCTCCCAGTCAAAAGTTCTATTGAGTTGAAAATTCCAGAAGGTTTCGGATTTTCAAGCTGGATTTTTGGCTAAGTCCTTTGGGGCGGTCCGACCGCCGTTGTGGGAACGGTCCGACCGGCATGAAATCGGTCGGACCGGCCTTGTGGGGCGGTCAGACCGGCAGTGACTTGGAGGTTTGCCAAGTTCGCATTGATGCATGTTGATTGTGTTTATGCTTAGTTATCAATGCTTTATTGTTGCATATTGCATTGCGGAACTAACGTGGGTCAAGTTGTGAAGAACTTGTTCCCGGAAACGGTTTGTTTGTCTATTGCTGTGCAGGTGGCTTGCAGGTCAACGACGTCAACGGTGAGTGGATCGGGACTACGCTTGGAGAGCCGAGGTCCAGAACGATCATGGATCGGTGAGGTCGTGTGACTCAAGCATGGTGCAGGATGGGCAAGATGGATCGAACGGGTGGTTCGGTGCAGCTGGTTGGATCAGGCGGTGCGGATATCGGTGCAAGTCTCTGGGAGGTTCCGATGGGATTCGGACAAGAGAGGCTTGGCGTCGATGAGAACCGCTGATCAACCTACACGTGGTGAAGCAGGCGATTGCTTCAACAGATTAGTGTGTGGGTCCCATGTGTGAGTGGGCCCCAAATGTGAAACTCTAGTCCTCTCTAGTATAAATAGGAAAGGGGGAGAAGGAAAACTCTTGAGGCATTCATTTGGTTTCTTCCCTTGCTTTTCTAGGGTTAGGGTTTGGAGAGGAAGAGAGGGAGAGATTGTATGCTCCTTGGGTGAGCTCTTGTCCTCCTAGTTGGAGTGGCTTTGTAAGCATCTTGTGAGATCAATCAATCTTGTGATGCTTGCTTGAGAGATCATTTGTCTCCTCTTTGTGTTCTTCTCTCATTTGGATGAATTTGGTGCTTCCTTGATTCAAGGGTTTATGCTTGGTGTCTTGACCCATTTTGTCTTGCTTTGATGTGTGGGAATACTCCTAGAATCATCTAGACCATCAATCCTCACAAGCAAGTCTTGAATCAAAGTTTTCATATTTCTAGGGTTTGTGCACTTCTTGATTAAATCCTTGAGAGATCGATTCTCGCAAGTGGATCCAAGGATCGTCGCTAGAAATAGGTCTCTAATATCACTAGGAGGTGTGCTCAAATTTGGTCAAGTTTCATTGGTTGAATCAAAAGTTGGATCAAATTTCGTTTTGGATTTGGGGGTGGATTTTCAGTACTGGACTGAACCGGTCTGACCGGTCTTGTAACGGCGGTCCGACCACCCGTATATTCGCATCACAGATCGCCGGGTCGAATCGTTGTCCACCGGTCCGACCGCCGATTAGTTGCCGGTCGATCATTGGTTGAACGTCGGTCCGACCGCCGTGGTAGCCTGGATCGACCGCCGGTGCCCAGATCAACCCTTTGAGTTTAAGTCTCCACATTTGTGTCGTGTGGTTGTCGGGTTTGTCGAGTTCAAGACAAGGCTTCATTGTGTGCGCATCGATCTTCTTAGCTCTCATAGCTAAAGGAGTAAAGTTCGTGTTGAATTCGACTTAGGCGAGAAAGTTTTGAAAGCGCCTATTCACCCCCTCAGTCGCCTTTCCGGTCCTACAAGTGGTATCAGAGCCGGTTAGCTCTTTTCTATAGATCTTAACCGGTCTTTGGAGCCATGGCGACTGAGCGATATTCAATCAGGCCACATGTTTTTGATGGAGTTGATTTTGCTTATTGGAAGGCCCGAATGGAGGCCTACATCGAGGCTCAAGGGCACGCGATTTGGCTTAAGGTGAAAAACCCTTATGTCGTGCCAGCCGATGACAATTTGATCACTCCAGATGTGGAGAACAACAGCAGGGCTCGGAATTTTTTGATTCAAGGCCTTAGTCGATCGGAGTTTGAGCGTGTCGCTCATTTGCTGTCTGCTCATGAGATCTGGCGGACTCTTTGTGATTATCACGAGGGGTCCACCGCGATCAAGGAAGTGAGACAGAACCGATTTAAGAAAACATACTCCAAGATCGAGCAAAGACTCGGTGAATCTTTAGATGAGTGTGGGGAGATTTTCTAAAATTCTTCATGATCTCATATTGTTGATCTTGTATTTTCGAAGTCGAAAATGCACGCCAACCGTTGGGTGCTTTAGATGTGAAGGTCCGGGGATGAAGATCATCGCCATCAATGACAACATGTCATGAGTGAGCTTACCATGGATAAGCTTTACTCGAGGTTGAAGACGCATGAGATTGATTTCATCTCGCGTCTCACTATGCATGAGCCGATGGCTTTAGTGGTCGACCAATCTAAGGGTAGATATGCTGATTCTTTTAATGTTAGCTCATCTGAATTTTCTTTGTCTGCTTTGCATTCCTTGAGCGATGAGCAACTTGAGAGACTACCTGAAGATGATTTAGCCCTCCTATCCACCAAATTCACGAGAGCGTACAATAATGTGAGGAGTAGGAGGAGAGGTGGACCTATCACATGCTTTGAATGTGGTGAGCCAAACCACATTCGCTCTAGATGCCCCAAGCTGAAGGGCAAGGAGGAGAAGGAGTCACAAAGGCATCCTCAAGCGAGGGATGCTAAGTCCAAGAAGACAAACTATCGCAAGTTTGTCAGCCGAGTCCTTGAAGCTCTAGAGGATGTGAGCATGGAAGATGTGGACTCGGAGTCGGAGGACGACAAGAGTGACTCCCGTGGCAAGAAGAAGGCACGTGATTTCACTGGCATGTGCTTTATGGCTAAGAACAGCCACGACAGCGACTTCTCCAACAGCGAGGATCCTTTTAGTGATCCCGATGAGGTATGCCCTTCACTTTCTGACATGAAAAGGGCTTTAGTGCTTGCTGAACAAAAACTGCATAAGCAAGCTAAAGTGATCAAGAAAGGATACTATGATTGATAATTTGAACCTAGAAGTGGTTAGGCTCAAATCCATTAATCCTGATGATTTCTGTGATTCATGCTCTAGCTTGCTTAATGAATTGTCAAGCTTGAATAATGCTCATTCCTCTGTTGAAGATAAATTGAAAATGCTCTTTCTGAACTAGAATCTCTCAAGTCTAGTTCTGTTTGCATGAATGCCATTCCGCTTGATGTGATCGCTTTAGATGCTATTCCATTAAATTGCTCAAAGCGTGCTTTGCTAGAATTGAAGCTGGATAGCTCTTTAAAAGAATTGCAAAAATTTGATGCTAGTCACACTTGTTCTCATTGTAAGAATAATCGAATTAAAATGCAAGAGATGGTGAAATGGTTGCTTATTCTAGAATTGCCTCTTGTGAAAATTGCCCTAAGCTTACAATTGAGATTGAAGCTTTAAACAAGACTCTTGAAGAGAAAGCTAAAATTGAAAGATCTATGTCTCTTACTGCTTCCAAGAAAGTTATTGATTCTTCCTCTTGTATGTTGCATGCTGAAATTGAAAATGCTATTGGTAAGATACAAGAGGCTTTTAGAGTCAAATTTAAGGAGCATTGAATAGGATTGAGAGTCCTATTGTGTGTCTTGTGAGGCTCTAAAAGTGGAAGTGGATCTTCTTAAGAGCAAACATGTTGAGGCAATCGATTCTGAAAAGTGCTCCAATTGTGGAGTTTTGGCAAAAGAGAACGATTACCTCAAAATGACTCTTGAGAAGTTTTCCAGTGGGAAAAAGAAACTCAACTTGATTCTAGACCAATCCAAGGTGAGTGTGAAAAACAGTGGCCTAGGCTTTAAGTCCCTAGAGCTCTCCAAGAATCTCACACCAAAGATTGCTAGAATTGTGAAAAGTGGTTTGGTTGAGCAAGAATCTTCTTTGTCTTCAAAGGTGGTTCTTAAATCAGAGATTCTCGCTCAATCTCTTTCTAGCAAGAAAGGTGCTTCTGTCTCACCAAGACGGACCCCTCAAAGGTCAAGTACCATTGCACTTTCGCAAGAAAGAGGGCCACACGGCTGAGTTTTGCTTAGGAGAGCAAAGATTGAGAGGAAAGAGAGGATGAGCGCTTTGAGATCCATTAGAGGAGTCTCTTCTTCAATGTAGTCTCTAGAGCCAGCTGACCTATTCAAATGTACCACATATAGGCCTAGGCGTGTAGAGAATCTTGTTGACTCTTTTGGTGGGTCCAGGCAGCAGTGTGGTTTAGGATATCGTGAGGATAGACCACGGGTAGCACCTAGACAGGGGGAGTATCGGTCTTTTGGTAGATCGTTTTGGAGAGGTCCAGGTGGTGCTTATGGGCATTCTTATGATTTTGTGCCTAATCATTTTCTCACGCTTCTTTTTTTGTTCCTGTGCCTCATCCATCTCAAGATCGACTCCTAGAACTTTTATCTCAAATCCCAGTACTGAGGCTTGGATGTTTTGAGGGAATTTGCTCTTTCTGTTTTCATTGTATCATAATGCATTTTCATTTCAAATGTCGTGCATTGCATAATAAAAATTGTGGAGCCTTGAGTATTATCCTTGTATGGCTTGATTTCATACTCTATACCTTGTCATATCAAGTGATAGTCTGCTGGACTTCTTTTATGGCTCTTCGTGTTTTGGCTTAGCTTTTCCCTTGCTAGCTTTATATCTGTGAGCAAATTGAATCGAATCATGTCTTGTTGGATCTTGTGACTAGTTTTGCTCTAGTGATCCTCTTATGATTCTTGCCATGTCCTACAAGCTGAATTGAGTCTTGAACTTATTTTGAGATGAAAAATGAGCTTTTATCTTCTTAAGTCAAGCAAATGAAAATGAGATTTTCATGTGAAAAAGCGATCTCACCAATCCTTTCTCATGAGACGGCTTGCCATTGCACTAGGCATGAACTCAGGGGGAGTTTTGGATGACCTAGACCACTCTTTTAAGCTTATCGCTTGAGATGGTCGCGGCAAGGCTTGAGATCTAGCACAGCAAAAGAAAAATTTTGCCCAAAAAGGGCTAAGTGCCTGAGCTTTGCTTCAAAAGAATTCTCTTAATGCTCAAAATGCCTCAATTCCTGTTTTGAGTCTCTTTTTGCTTATAGACATGGCTTGACTCATTTTTGGTTGCTTTTAGTGAATCTATGACATTGAGCAACCTTTCATGGTTTTAATTTGCTAATCTCAGATTTCGCTATCTTGGTGTTAGCTTTATAAAGACATGTTTTGCCATGATTGAATATAGCTTCTACTCTTTATATGGCTTGGTATATGTCTTGTACTGTCTACGTAGATAATGGTCATGGCTCCTTTTGCTAAATTTCAAATAAAGTCATTTCTTCATGCTCGTTCTTCTCTCATGCATCTTGATGAATTCATTGTCAAAGGGGGAGAAGGATTGAAGAAAATGCTGCTTTGGAGCTTTTGGTTCACATAAGGTTTCATGCATAAAAGAACACACACACACACACAAATAAAAATTTTGTGAACCTTTTGAAAATTTGTGATCATAGTGAGTTGAGTCTCTGGGTTTTATTGCCTTTTTCTGATTTGAATTGCAATTCAAGAAGACTCATAATGATCAAAGGTCAAATAGAACATGTTGTCTTTCATATGGACCATAGTGAGATTTTTGGCCATCTTCTGGAATTTGAATTCTTTTGTGCGTCCATTGCCTTATCTCACTTGCCTATACTATTCTGAAGCCAGCTTGGTCGGTTCCTAAGCTTTTTCTTGCTTATGGACCAAGTTGTGCCTTTATGCGAAAACGGCGATTTTTACTTTTCAATTTGAAAACCACATTTTCTTGGAATTGCCAATGTGTTCATCAAGGGGAGATTGTGGATATCGTGAGGATATGTGCACGATCTCGGGATGATGAGTTAATTGGCAATGGCTTTGTTGGTTTGCAAAATCTCGCTGGTTTGCTTTATGCCGTCGGACCACGGTGGTCGCCGGTGGTGGGGCGGTCGGATCGCTTGCGGGACTGATCGGACCGGCGGTGGTGGCGGTCGGACGGTCGACCTAAAATTGGCTTTTGGAGCTAAGCCAAAAATAGGTTGTGGAGGCAGGTGAGGGGAGTCTCCTGGATGTGGTTTCATCATTTTTGGAGCTCCCAGTCAAAAGTTCTATTGAGTTGAAAATTCCGAAGGTTTGGATTTTCAAGCTTGGATTTTGGCTAAGTCTTTGGGCGGTCCGACCGCCGTTGTGGGAAACGGTCCGATCGGCATGAAATCGGTCGGACCGCCTTGTGGGGCGATCGACCGTGATGACTTGGAGGTTTGCCAAGTTCGCATTGATGCATGTTGATTGTGTTTATGCTTAGTTATCAATGCTTTATTGTTGCATATTGCATTGCGGAACTAACGTGGGTCAAGTTGTGAAGAACTTGTTCCCGGAAACGGTTTGTTTGTCTATTCCTTGTGCGGTGGCTTGCAGGTCAACGACGTCAACGGTGAGTGGATCGGGACTACGCTTGGAGAGCCGAGGTCCAGAACGATCATGGATACCGGGTGAGGTCGTGTGACTCAAGCATGGTGCAGGATGGGCAAGATGGATCGAACGGGTGGTTCGGTGCAGCTGGTTGGATCAGGCGGTGCGGATATCGGTGCAAGTCTCTGGGAGGTTCCGATGGGATTCGGACAAGAGAGGCTTGGCGTCGATGAGAACCGCTGATCAACCTACACGTGGTGAAGCAGGCGATTGCTTCAACAGATTAGTGAGTGGGTCCCATGTGTGAGTGGGCCCCAAATGTGAAACTCTAGTCCTCTCTAGTATAAATAGGAAAGGGGGAGAAGGAAAACTCTTGAGGCATTCATTTGGTTTCTTCCCTTGCTTTTCTAGGGTTAGGGTTTGGAGAGGAAGAGAGGGAGAGATTGTATGCTCCTTGGGTGAGCTCTTGTCCTCCTAGTTGGAGTGGCTTTGTAAGCATCTTGTGAGATCAATCAATCTTGTGATGCTTGCTTGAGAGATCATTTGTCTCCTCTTTGTGTTCTTCTCTCATTTGGATGAATTTGGTGCTTCCTTGATTCAAGGGTTTATGCTTGGTCTCTTGACCCATTTTGTCTTGCTTTGATGTGTGGGAATACTCCTAGAATCATCTAGACCATCAATCCTCACAAGCAAGTCTTGAATCAAAGTTTTCATATTTCTAGGGTTTGTGCACTTCTTGATTAAATCCTTGAGAGATCGATTCTGCAAGTGGATCTGAAGGATCGTCGCTAGAAATAGGTCTCTAATATCACTAGGAGGTGTGCTCGAAATTTGGTCAAGTTTCATTGGTTGAATCAAAAGTTGGATCAAATTTCGTTTTGGATTTGGGGTGGATTTTCAAGATGGATGAACCGGTCCGCCGGTCTTATAACGGCGGTCCGACCGCCGTATATTCAGACCATTGATCTTCCGGGTCGAACTGTTGCCCACCGGTCCGACCGCCGATTAGTTGCCGGTCGATCATTGGTTGAACGTCGGTCCGGCCGCTGTAGTAGCCGATCGACCGCCGGTGCGTGATCAACCCTTTGAGTTTAAGTCTCCACATTTGTGTCGTGTGGTTGTCGGGTTTGTCGAGTTCAAGCACAAGGCTTCCATTTGTGTGCGCATCGATCTTCTTAGCTCTCATAGCTAAAGGAGTAAAGTTCGTGTTGAATTCGACTTAGGCGAGAAAGTTTTGAAAGCGCCTATTCACCCCCCCTCGATCGCCTTTCCGGTCCTACAACTTGACATGGCAAGAATCATAAAATGATAACTTCAACCAGACTAGTCTCAAGAGCTATCATGACAAGATTTTAATTCAAGTTGAGCACATTTTAATCACCTTAGCATAGCAAAGACTAAACTACACATATAAAGTCATGATTTATCTTGCAATTTAGCATAAGTCATGGCAAGATGTAAAACAGTGAAAACAGATCATAAGGGATAATAGACAAGGCTCCAAATGATTATATTGCAATGCAGGATGAAATGCACGAAAAACCAGATCCCCTTCATTATGAGATGCATCTTTTAATTCAGGTTGAGTTATGACAAATTTAAGAACTAGAAGAACCAAGATGAACTCCCCCTGAACCAAAGGAACAAAAAACGAGAATCTGATAAGAGAAACAGAAAAGGCAGTCCTTAGAGCATAGAAAAGATATAGAGAATACTATCGCTCAGACAGGTTCTTATCTACCCCATATGATTCCAGGACTATCAGCTGATCAACTCACATACTAAGGAGCAAACACTGTCCCTGTCTACCCAAGGGTGGCCCGACCCTTGCTAGAACCTATAAGAAGTGAGTAAGCTCTACTTAGAGAGAGAAGAGACAGCTAACAAGCAGCATCCTAGAAGCACAAGATAAGAATTAGCAGTCAAAGCAACTTGGCAAGAGAACCACTCTAACCTATGCTGGAAGGACTTAGACCAAAATCATTTAAATGAAATGTAACCAGAAAGGAGAAATAGCATAAATAAAATATAATACAGTAGTAGCACATAAGCTCCCCCTCACAACAGTCCATAAGGACAAACCACCCCAAGCTCTCCCCGCAGAGCTGAAAACCGAGAGCTGTCCAAAAACTTGGTGAAGATATCAGCCAACTGGTGTTCACTCTCCACAAACTGAAGCACAATGTCGCCCTTCTCTACATGGTCTCGAAGAAAGTGATATCTGATATCAATATGCTTGGTCCGAGAATGTTGCACTGGGTTCTTGGCAATGCAAATCACAGACGTGTTATCACAAAAGAGTGGAACACGGTCAATTACTAACCCCAAGTCCTGCAGGGTCGAGACCATCCAAAGCACTTGGCTACAGCAACTGGCTGCGGCAACGTACTCGGCCTCTGCAGTGGACTGCGCAACACCGGACTGCTTCCTTGACGACCAGGAGACAAGAGAAGTGCCAATGAATTGGCAAGTGCGGAGGTGCCCTTCCTATCTATCCTACACCAATAAATCAGACGGAGAAGGCTCTAAGAGATAGACAAGAAGAGGAAGAGTACGAGATACCATAGTCAATGGTAGCTCAAGGTACCGAAGATGCGCTTCACCGCTTTGACGGTGAGATACGTGAGGTGAAGCTGAAATCGAGCACAAAGACATACAGAGAAATGTATGTCCGGTCTCGAGGTCAGGAGGTACAAGAGAGAGCCAATCATGCTCTGAACTCCTTTTGGTCAATGAGTTCATTGCCTTCATCTCGGATCAAGAGCATTTGTAGATGCCATCGGAGTTGATCTCGGCTTTCCATCATTCATGTCAAGCGCTCAGAGGTCTCGAGTGTACTTGCCTTGGTGAAGAAAAGTACCTTCCCGAGTCCTGCTTGATTTGGAAGCCAAGGAAGAAGCTCAACTCGCCCATCATGCTCATCTCAAATTCTGAGCTCATAACATCGGAAAACTGGGAAACATGAGTATGTGAGGAGCCGCCAAAGATGATATCGTCCACATAGATTTGGACGAGCAAAAGATCAGTGCCAAGACGGCGGATGAACAAGGTCTTGTCTATTTTACCCATTTCAAAACCATGACTCAGCAGATAGGACTTAAGCCTTTCATACCAAGCTCGGGAGCTCGCTTGAGTCCATACAAAACTTTGGAAAGCTGTAGACATGGTTAGGGTATTTGGGGTTCTCGAAACACGAGGTCAGTCTCGACATAGACTTCTTCCTCAATAAGGCCATTGAGGAAAGCACTCTTGACATCCATCTGTAAAGCTTGAAACCCTTAGAAGCTGCAAAGGCAAGCAGGATTCTAATGGCTTCAAGTCTAGCTACAGGGGCAAATGTCTCTTCGAAATCTAGACCCTCAACTTAGGAGTACCCCTGAGCTACCAGCCTAGCCTTGTTTCGAATGACTAACCCATCTTCACTTTGCTTGTTCTTGAACACCCATTTGGTCCCAATGATATTGTGACCTTGAGGGAGCTCAACAAGGGACCAGACCTTGTTTCTTTCAAAATTTTCCAACTCCTCATGCATGGCGTTTATCCAAGACTCGTCAGATAGAGCATGACAAACGTCTTTGGGCTCAAATGAGGCGACGAAAGCAGAATGGAGACAAAAGAGAGACAAACCAGCTTTGGAATATGTGACACGCTCAAAGAGGTCTCCAATGATCTGCTCTGAAGGATGATATTTTTGGATATGTCTAGGAGGTCCAGGATGAGATGAAGAAGTGGCCTCTACCTCATTAGCAGATGAGATAGGAATAGAGCCACTAGCTTCAGAAGAAGCAGAAGGTAAGGGCTGATATCCTCGAGGTGCGGTGGAAGAAGGCACCTCAAGAGGAGGAGGAAGAACTGGATCGGGTAAACAACCCTCATCTCCGTCTTCCTCATCGTCCACAAAGATGGACTCGCATCGCTCTAGAGAACTCGAGATATCGGGCCTAGTCCCTGGTGGCCTCATCAAGGTCACCTCACTGAGTTTCTACCATTTTGCTAGACTCAGCCTGCACTCTATAGGCACGAGAAGAAGTCGAGTAACCCGTAAAGATCCCATCACAAGATCGTGACTCGAACTTATCTAGGTTCCCGGACTTGTAATAAAACACTTGCAACCAAACACACGAAAATGCGAGACACTGGGCTTTCGCCCATATCTCAACTCATAAGAAGTGCGATGCAAGAGTGCCCTAAGAAAAACTCTGTTAGAAACATGAAGAGCAGTAGCAATAGCCTCAGCCCAAAACTTCCTAGGTGTAGAGTACTCATCAAGCATCGTCCTGGCCATCTCGACCAAGGTACGGTTCTTCCTCTCCACAACGCCATTCTCATTGGGGGACGATGGAGACGAGGCGGTGCTCTACACTGTCTCACCACAGAAACTCTCAAAGTAGGAATTCTTGAACTCGGTGCCATTATCACTGCGAATTACTCGTAATGCACCTGGGAGCTCAACAGAAAGCCTACTAAAAAGACCACAAAAATGAGTAAACATCTCATCCTTCGAGGCTAAGAAAAACACCCAAGAGTACCTCGAGAAGTCATCGACCACAACAAGAACATACCACTTCCCTCCCGCCGATCGCACTCGAATTTGGACCAATCTGTATCCATATGGAGCGCTTGTCACCGTGCATCGATCATTGTCTTTGGATGGAGAGTGAGAAGCGGCAACCATCTTGTCGTCGTGCGGCATGGAGAGCAAACTAGATCCTTGACCATCTTGAGTTTTGGCAAACCACGAATGAGATCGTGGCCGCTAACTCGTGTCAAATGATCAAAGCCTATATGACCTAGTCTCCTATGCCAGAAGGTCAAATCACAGGATTCAGAAGCAATTAAACACCGGAGAGGATCACGTAAGACTCGGAAAAATCAGCACGAAAGATCCTCCCATATCGAAATCCCGCAAACTAGGCTACCCAAGAATCAAGAATTTTGTAATTATTTTTCTTAAAGCTCACCTCGTAACCGTCATCGGTAAGCTAAGAGACTGAAAGCAGATTATACTGCAGCTTACTTACTAAGGCAACATCTTTCAAAATAAACGAACTATTAATGCTCACAAGACCTTTAGCGATGACGCGCCCAAATGAAGCATCTCGAAGGTGATCGTCTCATCACCCGAGCACGGGCTAGGGAAGAAAACCAACGAGAGTCTCGGTCATATGGCGAGAACACCCGAGTCTACAATCCGGACCTTTCCTTCCCGGCCGGCGAACCGAAGTCAAGCAGAGTAAAGTCTCGATCGGGTGAATCAACAATGATTTTGGCACCCAATACTGAGTAACACGTCGAACAGATGAAGTAGTCAAGCAAGACTGATCTCTATCTACCCTACGCTCTCTATCACTCAACAAGCCAGAAGGTCTGTGTGCAGACCTGAAGCTGTTGCTGAATCCGACTGCTATGAAAGAGCGAGTCGGAATTCTGGCAACATGCTGATCACGCCGCGGGTAGCCATCTCGAAAGGGAAATCGAGATCTACCCTCAAAGCGACGGAAGTTACGACCAAAGGGAGCATGAGGACGAAAATCAGAAAACTCAGAAAAACCAAGTCCTCGATGCTGCCCTAAATCATCAGCTGTAGCAAACCTAAACCTCATGTTAGTCTTAGGTGTACTCATGGTCTGGGGCTGACCCTGAATGCGCCTAAAGGACTCAACATGATCTCTACGCGCGATCTTGGCGGGCCTGAAGCAATGATCAACCAAATGTCCATCCTTCTAACAGAAGGTGCAATGATACTTCGCCTTCTGAGAGGCCGAAGCTGCAGGTGAAATCACCTTACTGTCAGAGATCCTTTGAACAAAACCCGCTGATTTAAAATTTACTTTCTCAGCCCTGGGCTTAGTTTTGATCACACCTGGTGCTATGGTTCTGAGCACGACAGGTGGATGCTTCCTCATATCCTCATGGAAATCATATCCTAGACCCTGATTAAATCTGCAAATCTTAGATTGGTCTAGAATGAGGTTGAGCTTCTTCTTACCTCCTACAAACCTCTCGAGAGTGTTCATAAGATACTGACACTCCCGAAAGAGAGAGATGCAAGAAGAGCAGGGGGAAGAAGGAACAGCAGAAGGTAAGGCAGCAGAAGAAGAACCAACAGCAGAGGAAAGATTGGCTTGTGCATTCACAGCCGACTTTGGGGGGACAGTCCTACTGCTAGCGGATTGGTTCTCGTTGCTAGGCGTCTCTACCAAAACCTTAGACTTCTTCCCAGCACACACAATACAAGAGGATGATTGTGTCTCTAGAAGGTCCTTAGTTAGCTTCACATATTTTTCATCCAAAGCAACCAAATAACATTTTAGTTTATTACACTGATCGCATGATGAGCTAACAAGGTCCTTAGAAGCATACTGAGCCAGTTTGTTATTGTGATCAATCATTTCTTGAAACTGTTTGGATACAGATTCTAGTTCGTGAGCTAACTTAGGACAGCAGTTTAAACAAGAAACAATGGGCTCTAATAGAGCAGCTTGGAATTCAACAATTTTGTGATCTGTCCGTTTTAGGTTCATCTTGAGATTATTACAATTTTCACAAGTCTCGGGCAGATCGAGCAACATGGTATATAGACCTCTAAACGAGTTGTCCTTAACCTCACAGGAGGTGCAAGCAGTAGCCTCAACAGTAGTAGATGAAGGAGGTGCTACCCTACTCATCTCTAGTTCAGCGAGAAGGCTAATGTTCTCCACTTTAATCATGTCTAATTCAGAGGACACACTATCATGCAAGGTCCTTAGTTTTTCCATGTCATCAAGCAGAGCACAGCATGTGTCACAATCATCACGGGAGGGAGCAGATGTAAGTAAGGTAAGCTCCCGTGATAGTCTAGCTACTTCCTTCTCCAACTCAGTACACTTAGCCCTAGACTTAGCATGAAATCTACCTAGCTTAAGAAAAGCATCATTTAGCTGGTCGTAAGTGGGACTAACCTCATCGGAGTCGGAGTGACTCATTGTCGCTAGATCGCCCCGAGGGCCATGAAGCACATCTTGGAGAAGTTGCCGTCCTTGGGATCTTGATCGTCCTTTCCATCATCGTCACTCCACCCTCCACCTCATTTGGTGTCAAGTTCGCCGAGGCGGTGAGGACGCGATGGAACAGCTTCTTTGCCTTCCCAAAGTTGAGGAACTTCTTCTTGCCTTGGTCAGGTGCTGAGGGCTTCGTGTTGCGGTTCTTGTCGATGTAGTCGTTCTTGCCCGAACCGCCGTAGTCACCTTTGCCCTTCCCGGCTTGGGGCGTTTGCTCGGATGTGGTTGGGGCCACCACACTCAAGCAAATCACGGGACCTCCTCTTTTTCCATCCCTCCTCCTCTTGTAAGCATGGGAAAACTTCCGAGCTAGGAGGGCTAATCTGTTCATCCTCAAGTCGCTCTAAGCGATCATCGCTATGTCACGAGAGAGCGACAAGGAGAACCCATGTATCGACTCAGAATAAGATCCAGAGGTGGGATCAGTGACTAAAGCCATCGACTGTGACTTCGACCTTCGAGAGACAATGTCAATCTCGTGAGTCTTGAGACGCGAGTAAAGCACGCCAAGAGTCGTGGTCGAGAGGTCCGTGCTATCCTTGATGGTAGTCACTTTCATCTCCCAAACACGAAGATCGAGTCGTGAAAGCATCTGTCGAGCGCTATCCGAAGTCGGGGTATGTGAGACCGACCGCTCGGAGGTTGCTCAAAATCTTATGGAAACGCGAAAAGCACTCGTCAAGAGATTCACCGACAAGCATCTCAAATTTCTTGTATTCTCGCTGAACCGGTCTTGTCGAACCGTCTTAATCGGGTGGTGCCCTCATGGTATGCATCGAGGTCACCCGGATGTAAGTAGAAGAAAATGAGAAATGCGATCAACTCACTTCGCCAAACCTCAATGATAATGTTCCTTGCCTTAGCATTGGCCTCAACATCGGGCATGTTTCCCATATTGATGTTTTCATCGCCAGAACAACAAATCTAACCTTCACGTTTCTCCAGATGGCATACCCCTGAGCCTGGATGTATGTTTCCATTCGGCTCATCCAGAAGGGGTAATCCAGGCCATCAAAGACTGGAGGCTTGGTGGAATACTTGTCCGTTGCCATGGCTCAACAGACGGTTAAGATCTATAAGGAAGAGCTAACCGGCTCTGATACCAATTGAAGGACCGAAATGGCAACAGAGGGGGGGGGGGGTGAATGGTGCCTTAAAAATTAACAACTCCCATTTACTGTATTTAAACAAACCTACAAAGCCCTCTGGAAATCTTAAGAAGAAGAGTGAAGCAAAATCAGAGAACGAAAACAAACTTGAGGGCCGTTTCGCCGAAATTGAAGCTCGATTCTACCTAGCGGTAGTTCAAGACTTCGCGTAGTTCCGGTTGATCACGGAAGTTCCGCCGTGATAGTTCGCCGTGGACAATCGGAAGTTCCATTGTCCTGACCAAGAACAAGGCTTTCGGTTTTGCCCAAAAATCCAAAATACTAATTCTTGAATGCTCTTCTCAGGTCAAGTTTCACAGGACATCATCCTAAACAACATCTTAACCTCATGGAGAAGAATCGCAGACAAAGATCCAATAATCAAAGCAAAAACGGATTTCTTGAGTATTAGGCAAGAACAACCGAAAACCCACAATTTGCAAGTTTCTTAGATTCTCGTCTCATGAGACTTTGAAGATATATTAGCAATATCAATAAGACTCTAGATATCAAGTTTCATGCTATCTCATAAGACGAATCAAAAGTTTCATCAAAACCCTAGCTATTCAAGAGAGGAACAGAGAGAAGAAAGAAGGCATAAACAAAGAACCAAAACCTCAGGATTTCATTGATAGGAATCACAAGATTACAGAGGAAAACACAGAGGAATGATTATATAAATTTCAGTTCATCCTCTCCAACTCAACAACCTCTCAAAAAGCAAAACAAACTCTCCAAAAGCTCTTTTGCTAAAGCTAACCCTAATTTTCTCTCTCAAAAAGTTCAACCCTAACACCAGGGGTTCACCTCTATTTATAGCCCTTGGCTAACGGGTCTCCAACCCATTAAGCCCGCTCCACCCGAACGAAACCGCCTCCACTTGTGCCGCTTTGCGAAAAGACCGTTTCGCCCCTTGCGCACCTTCTGGAAGCCTCCCGTACACCTTGCTGTCCTTGACTCGCAACCACCTCAAGATTCACGCCGTCTTCGACACATCCCGACCGTTCTGACCTCAACGCCGCCTGCGCCTAGTCCGGTCACCTCGTGTATCGCCACGACTTCGTCTCGATGTCCTGCAGTCAACACAGACAAACACACATCACATAGTATTGCCCAATATCATAGCATCAATATTTGTACAAGACTCAAACTCATACAAACTCAAAATCACAAACTATCCTTCTCTGCACAGTTCTGTGCACAATCGGAAGTTCCGCACTTACCATTGCGGAAGTTCCGATTTCCGGAACGTCCGCACTTGTCAGAATTAACAGAAGTTCCGCGCTTACCATTGCGGATGTTCCGATTATCGGAACGTCCGCACTCCCAGATTTTCAATTCCGATTTTCGTCACAGAGGAATACTCACGCCAAGATATCGGACAAACCACGCCCCAGTGCGGAAGTTCGATTACTTCAACCAACACAAACGTCGGGATAATCGAAGTTCCGTTTTACCACGCCGAAGTTCCGCTTCCGAGCCGGAAGTTCCGCACTTACAGAAACAGACCAGCAGAAACGCAAACGCAATGATTTCAATCACAAACTTCTCACCACAGCGTCAAATACTCATCACTCAAATGGGGACCCTACTCACATGGTCTCTCACAACAGAGTGTACATCAGCTCTGAGTACTTCAAGTACTTTGTAATGTGGTACTGTTGCTGTAGTATCCGCATATTGGGGTGGAAGGTGCACAAGGTCTTCTCTATCATATCGGCTACTGTAACTGCCTGGTTACAGAACCTCAATTTGGAGATAACTTTGTGCTTGACAGAGTTATATGCCTCCACAGTCTTCAAATCCTAAAAGCCTAGGTTAGTCCATTCTCTTTGCGCTTCTGGGACCGGCGGCGAAAATGCGGCAAACATGGCGCACACCGCTGGTGGGGCCGCCGAGGCAGAGCAGCAAGCTCGTGCAGGCGCGCAAGTGCAGTGGTGCAATCATCGGGAACTCGCACGGTGGCACAGCTTTTGATGAGGATACCCTAAGGATGCAACCATTGCTCCGACCCACTACACAACATCCTCTACTTCAACCACATCTTCTCCAATAGGACTTTCAAATACTGCAATGCAATATTCTCCAATTGGACCGAGCTACTTCTACTCTTACGAGCCGAACTACATCTACATACCATCGTACTACGTCTACATGCCCTGGTACTGCATCACCTCTTGTTGTCCCATGGGCTATGTAATGAATGGGCTGATTTGGCCCATATGGACAATAGGGCCAGCCACCTAGGGTTTTCGGGTACCATTCACGCTTACTGTTCATCCATGAACAGTATCGCTACCACTCCATTCCCTCTATTTGAGATGGCCGCCCCCTCTAATCTCTGTGGGTTTTGTTAATTGAAGTTTAGCTTTACTACTTTATACTTTATCATCTTGTTTGGCGAGAACAACAACGACATCGCCTTTGAAACCCCATTTATCAATACCAATTTTATTCATATTTGCAATACATCAGATTGTGTTTTTACCTTATTCTTGCGTGCTTCTTTGGTGTATGCAGGAGTTGATCTTCGTGATTAGGTCATCTGGGTATTCCTGTATGGTTGATAACGAGTTGTCGAGCAGTTCGGCGATTGCGCAGTTTCGAGCCTTGCTATTTTGTAGCCAAAATCGTGAGAGTTGAGCAACTTCTACCAAATTTATCTTCTCATTGAAAGATCGGGCCAAATCAGGCCTCCGTGGTTCATCAATTTTGAGACCACAGCGGGGCCGCATCATAGGAAACAATCAACCAAGCACCACACAATAGACAATCTATAGAGAGATGAGTAGTGGAGAAAAAAATATGGGGAACCTCTTTTGTTAATAGATTGATTTCTTTATGAGTACAATGATGTCCTATTTGAAGACTAAAACCTACTGAGCCAGTTTCGGTATTATGCCCACTAACCCTTAAATCAGGGTTTCTCAACACCATCTACATCTGTGTATTGTGGGTGCCAGGTGGCTCGGTTCACCTTGCTTATTAGTCCACTTTATCCCCTCCTCGAGGCATGGAGAGATGGCTGCCATGGCAAGCTAGGTTTGGAGTGCTAGCTCCATTGGATATGTATTGAATTTTTTTCCAAAATAAATTATTTTTTAATCATTTTATAAAAATAACCTTCATTCGATTGGCCCACCTAGCTAGGCGACTAGGACGAGTGGCGCGATGGCCAACAATTTGAGATAGTTTTGGATAAATATGGCCATGTTCTTTGCTTAGTTTATGGCATAATCCGGTGCATAGTAGTATGTTGGATTTCTATACAATTTCTATCATCGACTATACAATTTCTATCATCGAGACTTTCTAATACGATTTCTATAGTCAAGAAAAGTGGCAGTCTCCCTCACAAGAGCATTCTGGGTATGCCTCGTAACGTTTATGGTCCTAGTGTTGAGGGATTCATGCACCAGAGCGGGATAAGTGTCAGGACTAGGTATCAGAAAGCCTTGTTATAATCATCTTTGTCGCACGTCCAAGGAAATGCGTCATGGCCAACATTACAAGTTGACCATATCCTGTGGGGAAAGTTATACAACCTCTGCAGAGTGTATAATCTATTCGTATAGCCATGCCGTGGTTATAAGCACTATGAAGAAAGCCACACTTAGTTAGTTTTGATAAAATGTGGAATGAGAATATGTTATCGTGGAGATTGTTGTAGCGATGATCTCGAGATAGATGGATGAAACCTTGCCTAAGCAATGTACTCATGGTTGCTCATATATGTGGATTTAGTTCTCTAAAACATCAATTGGTGAACATTTATCTCTAGCTATCGGGAGTCCAGGATGATGTCAAGTACTAGGTCTCTCACCTCAGTCGATTGCCTGTGGGCATATACTAAGGGTCACCATGGCTATTTATCCTTTCTGCTGCAAGACTTTATCTATATTTGGCCTTCTCAGCACTTGATGTAAGACTTCGACCATCTGGTTTATTTACACTTGTTTATTATCCTTTTATTCGCATGTATGGATGTGATATTCATCGATATTGTACTATATGAGCTACCTACTGATCATGAGACTAGCACGATATGCACAAAGGGTCTACATGCAAACCATAGTCCAATAGTCATTTAAACCCTTCACTACTACAAAAGGCTAATACTGGACACCTCATCACAGACAGTTTTCCAAAACCGTTAGTGTTAATGGTAATCACAAACAGTTTTCCAAAACCGTAAGTGTTAATGGTAATCACAAACGGTTTTACCAGTGCAACCGTCTCTATTACTGGATACGCTAAGACCGTCTGTGATAAGCTAATATCACAGACGATCACAGAGTGGTCTATGTGGTACTAAACATTACATATTCAAAGTCTCATGAAATCATGAAACCCTAATTATCGAAGCCTAAAACCCTAATTTTCGAGACCTAAACTCTTAATTTTCGAGATATTTTTAGAACATATGAAATTCTAAAAAATCACTTCTACACAAAACCTCATCACAGACGATTCTAAACCGTTATCACAGATGCTTCTTTGAACTGTCTGGATTTATGTGTCTGTGATAACAGACGGTTTTTAAACCGTTTGTGAAAAAAGGTATCACAGACGGTTCTTGTTCAGAACCGTCTGTGATAGTCTATTTTCACAGACGGTTCTGAACAAGAACCATCTGTGTTAGTAATTATCATGGACGGTTCTTGTTCAGAACCATCTGTGATAGTTTTTTCTATTGCAAAAAATACCATTTTGAATGTTTCATAGTTGGTACCATCACAGTTTATGTGAGCTTTCCATCTTCAAAGACTCTTGAAAATACATGAAAAGGCATCACTCCCATACAAAAACCTTCCTGACCTCCCATTGCGGTCTGTGAGTACCCCGATGCTTCCCATCTTGACCATCGGGACGGCGAAGAGGGTACTGAGGAGGCCTGAGTAGGAGTCAATGATGTCAACGGGTGGAGGTGTCGTTGTAGAGCACGGCGTCGGAGGCGATGCCGACGAAGCCATTGCGGATGTGAGCCGCTGCACCCATTTACCATTTACGTACGTGCACCCATAAGTTAGCTACCATGATCGATTGAGTCATCGAGGAAGAAGATGTTTGCTTGCTTACAGCTGAGGAGGACGAGGTCCTTGTCGTCGAGGCCTGTGGCGGCGAACTTGGACCGGAGCACGTTGACGGAGACGAAGTCCAGCAGCACGTCGGCGTCCCATGGGTTTGACACCCTCCCCAGCACATCCAGCCTCGACTCGGCTATTATTTATAAGAACAGTGCCAAAATATATTGCCTCCCGCGCACACGTTTAAAAATTTTCGAACTCCTGTGCTGTAAATCACATACGATTTCATACAAAAAGCGTCTATGATGACATATCACAGACGGATCGTATCATGAACCGTCTGTGATAAGCATCTCATCACAGATGATTCGTATCATGAACCGTCTGTGATAAGCATCTCATCACAGACTGTTCGTACCATGAACCGTCTGTGATAAGCATCTCATCACGAGCGGTTTTAATAATACGAAATGCGTGATGAGATACTTATCACAGACGGTTCATGATATGCTTATCACATGCGATTTTTCTTAAGAACCATCTGTGAATTATCACAAACGATTCTATTTACAAACCGTCTATGATGACTTAGATTATCACAGACTGTTCTTAACCGTCTGTGATAGGTCCATATCACAGACGGTTCCAAGATAACAGAACCGTCTGTGATTATGTTATCACAGACAGCGTCTTCTATAGCATGTTTTGTAATAGTGAATATTAAGCATTCAAGTCCATTGTGTAAGGAGCGTTTAAACAAATTATAATGTTTGGACCTCATTTTCTATATTACAAAAATTCCTACAAACAGTATATTTAAATGAATAAGTATGATCTTCATAATCTTATGCACGTGAATCGCTAGACAACCAGAGTTAGGTACAGACAAATAAATAACATCACTTGTTGTGAGAATTTAAGGGATTGATTAATCTTTATTAAAAATAATAGAAATGAAAGAGAATTTAAACAAAGAACTTACGCAATTGATTAATGTTCCAAGAATTAGACAAAACCCTTCCATCGGACATGGCTAATCATACCGAGCCTGGTCGGGTGACTTCGACCACAGTGTATGGACTTTCCAACTTGGGAGAAAGCTTACTGCGATTTGCTTGGCTCTGAATTTTTCTGAGAACCAGATCATCTACAGCTAAGCTGCGAGGTTGCACCTTACGACTGTGGTACCTTCGCATGGCTTGTTGATAGATTGCCGATCGTATTAAGGCTTGGTTTCGTTGTTCTTCAAGGAAATTGATATCATCAAGTCATCGTTCATCTTGATCGTTTACATTGAAACAATCGGTTTGACCAGAAACAAGTTTTAGTTCTGGAGGAAGCATGGTTTCAGCTCCATAAACCAAGAAGAATGGTGTTTCACCGGTCGCACGACTGGTCGTGGTTTGAACGGGACATAGAACAGAAGGAAGTTCTTGAACCTAAGCTCCTGACCGTTTTATCAATTGGTCGAATACTCAGTGTTTGATCCCCTGCATTATTATACCATTGGCACGCTCAACTGCTCCACTGCTCTGTGGGTGAGCAACAGAAGCGAAATGGGCTTTGATACCAAGTTCATTGCATAATTCATGGAAATTACCACTTGAAAACTGGGTACCGTTGTCTGTGATTATATGACTAGGTACACCAAATCGTGTGATCACATTTCTTATGAGAAATCTCTTAGCGGCCTCAGTTGTAGTTTTAACAACTAGCTCGGTCTCGATCCATTTTGTAAACGTGTCAATCATGATTAAAAAGAATTCGAAGCCCCCGGGTGCTCTTAGGAAAGGACATAGAATGTCTAGTCCCCAAGTTGCAAAATACTAAGAAAGAGGAATTGTTTGCAAAGCGTGTGCCGGCTAATGTACTTGTCAGCTATGAAACTGACATTGTACGCATTTTGTCACGAGCTCTTTTGCATCATGAAGGGCAGTTGGCCAGTAGTATCCTTGCCTGAAGCCTTTACCGACCAGTGTTCTGTAGGAATGATGTGCTCCACAGACTAACCCAAGTTGCAAAAGGCCAAGAAAGGGGTTTCGGTCCCCTCGCTCGATCGCTCGCTGTGCCGTGTCGTGCTGTGCTGTGCTGCGTGTGTGCGCAGGCATGTCGGAACCCCCGTCTTTGAAGGCTTGCACGAGCGAGGACGAATAAGGTTTTTGGGGAGCATTCGCGTGATTGCTCGCTGCTTCGTCTTCATCCGATCCTTTGCTTCATCTACATCATCTGCAAGACTACTACCACTACGCCATGGCGAACGACGACCTAACCAACACTTGTGCTGCTGCTGTTCCGTCTACTGGTTCTGGGTTTATCAATCTCTCACTTGTTTGTTTAGCTTTATTATCTGTTGTTATCTTGAACACTGAGATAGGAATACTACTTTCTGTTCTTCTGGAAATTCGTGTAACTATGGTGTTCATGATTATTTGATTTATGAAAAAGGTTAGAGTATTATCTTTGATTCATTTAGTATATTTCTGAATTAAGGTAATTCGAAAATGCTTTTATGTTCAACAATATGTGCAAATACGCCACGGCGGTGGGGAATCCTACGAATACGGCGTGAAAACGTGTTGTATCTGGAAAAAAAAACTCCGTTTGAGTCATGACATGATACTTGAAGTTACGTCATGTATATACTATTGCGATCTGTATAGGTACGAGCCCCTCCGTGTACCGCAGAACTTGAAATGGCACGGCATCTTGCGAATGGCTCGAGAACTCGCGTATAGAGAAAAAGAAGACAGAACGTCTATATTTTGATGTTGATCAAGATGTTGGACTTGGTGCTGAGCAGCACGTACGGCCATGCATGGCGGCCATCCGCTCCCTGGCCTCTAGCTACTCCGATGATCCGTACGAAGAGACCGGACGACGACCACAAGAGCTCACGTTAATTACATCGTCTACGCCGAGACAGGTGAGGCCGCGAGCCATGTGACCCCGCGAGCCGCTCGATCGGCGAAGGTTCGTGTGAATTGAAGGCAGATGTAGGGCTGTTTGGTTCGTGGCATAGTCAAAACTTAGATCTGTCTAAAATTTGGTAAAATAAAATATGTGCGGATTGTGATCAAGTGTTATCAAAATTTTATAAGTGATTTTCTCGTTTTGAGATTATTCGCGTGTGGCATTGAATTTTGTTGTTATTATTAAATATTTAATAAACCAAATGATAATCTATTTTTATTAGTATTACCAAAATTTAGATTGATTGATGCTGGTAACAAACTAAACCGGTAGATACCTAGCTTGGCTGCCTCGCCAGTGGTCACCTCGAGGATACGGCTCAACCTATGCATTGGCCAATGGAGTAATGCCTACGAGAGAGCAAGAGAGACTGCACGTTGACTAGGCTGGGGTAGAGACAGTCCATTAAGTCCGCACCGCCGAGCGGCCATGCTCTTCGTACTTTGTCACATGGATCCATTAATCCGCCTGTCTATGGGTGCCAGTTGGCTCGGATTACCTTGCTTATTAGTCCGCTTTCTCTAGCTACTAGTACTCCACTTTCTCCCCTCAAAAGCTTGGAGAGATGGCCGCATGGCAAACTAGGTTTGGAGTGCTGGCAAATTTGGCCGAAAATCACCCAAAAAAATTAAATTCAAATTTGAACTTTGTGGACAATTTCGATTTTTTTAGAAAATGCTTTCAAAATTTGAATATATGAACTAGATTTGTGGACAATTTCGATTTTTTTAGAAAATGCTTTCAAAATTTGAATATATGAACCAGATATTCAAATATACATGAAGTAAAGATGAAAATGAACATGAAATTTGATGTGTTTCTGCATTTACTGCCACCGTTCAGAAATATATGACGTTTTAGAAAGCATGTAGTCAAACTTACTTAACTTGGACCGCTAATATTTAAAAAGTTACTTGGATTGGTCATGTGAAAGTTATATCATTAGATTAGTAATGAAAAATATTTTCATAATATAATAATGTTGGGCCATAATAACGACTAGGGGGTGAATAGGAGCACAACTCTTTTTCGCCTCCGGCCGATTTCAACTTCTTATTCTCCTTAGTAGCTATAGAAGCTATGAAGATCACAGAACACAAGCACATCGGAAGTCTTGCGTTGAAACCGGCGAACCTTGAGATCAGAACATAAAAACACCATAGAAGGGCTCAGGGCCGATCTGACCACCCCAGAGGGAGGTCTAACCGCCTGTGAGCAGCCCGAGACGATCACAAAAGACCTAATTTCTACTTCGATGATCCAAATCCTCTGAAACGTCAACTATAGCTCATCAAGAAGGCTAGAAACATATTCCAATCAACGATCTTAGAGATCGAAGCCAAGGTTCTATGAATTTCTTAGATGAGGTCAAGAGGGCACACGAATAGGGGAAATTCAAACTTTGATACCAAATCTTGCTCGTGAGTGGATGATGACCAAGATGATCCTATATGAATTTCCACATGTACTAGCAAGCTAGATTACAACATCAACACCAAGAAAACCAAAGAAACTCACAAAATCCCAAAATGCATCAAAGAGAGCAAGAACAAGAGAGAACTCATCTGGGAAGAAATCTTGCTTGGATTGATTTGAGAGATTGTTGGTTTACATCCACTCCACCATGGAGGACAAAAACCCTACACTTGAGCTCTCAATCAATCCATCTCCCTCAAACTCTATCCTCCACTACTCTACTTTCTCCAAATAACAAATTAGGGTTTCTCCTTGGGAAGGCTCAAGAGGCACAAATCCTGTACCTCTTCCTTTTATAGTGGACGCTAGGTTAAGAGAGAAAACATTATCGAGCACCCGTTAAACTCACATACAAATAGATCTACACTCACACATGATTCTCAAAATGGATGACGAACCGAGCTTCCCGAATCCGTCTCTTTGTGATCTTCGTCTTCACTTGACTGAAACCACCTCTTCTTGTGCCGTGGTTTCACCAAAGGTCACCAACCTAGTATTTCAGTGAAGATACCAAAATACACATTCTTGATCATTCTTCAAAGACAGAGTCTAATAATCGTGACGTAACCCCATGCTTCACCACGTGTAGGTTGATCAACGGCTCTCTTCAAGTTGGCAAGTCTCTCACATGTAGCTCCCACTGGAACCACCATTGCACTTGTGTCGACGATCAAATCGCTGATCTTACAAGTATATCTGAAAAATACAGGAAAATGGCACGTATCTCCTGGTAAGATATAGGGTTGCTCTTTATTGCTATGAACTGGCTATTACAAGGGGTGCCTTGAATCAAGACTAAGGCTAATCCTTGTACACTGGAGTGTATTTCTTGGTAGAGTGATGTGATCTAATCGAATGGTGGTCTTCTTGAATGCCTTCCAATCTCCCTCCCGTCAGCCTTCCGCGATCCCTCTTAAGTAGTTGATGAAGCGTTGGTGGTTATCCCTTGGAGAGACTCCAGTTGGGAAGTGACGCGTCTGGTCGAGGAGAGGTGGCAGTTGACAATGTATCAATGGCATGCGGTTATATGTTTCTGAGACATATAACTGTTGTCCAGTGTATCAGGATCATGTAACATCGCATGGTATGGAACATATAGCACGTGCTCCATTCATCATACGGAAGATGATATACCTGGAGGTAGTTCCAGGTACCAGTTCATATTCTCACGATCAGTTGGCTGATCGTGGACTAGGGTCAGGACTTTGTCCGACCAGGGTATTTATGATGCAATCCTTGGAATCCTTACGACCAGTGTGGTCGTAGGTCTTAGGGGTTACGACCATGAAAACATATGGTCTTCTCTATGTATTAAAATAATGCATAAAGGGTTTAATCCTCGTCAGCTAGCCCCCGAACTTTAAATGAATTGGTCGTGTAGACATTCTTTTCTTCCGATGAAGTCGTATTGGGCAGACCCTTCATTAAGACATCCGAGACGGTATGTATTCATTTTTAAAGTTGAGGAACTGCCTTGGCAAAAGCAAAAGCCTTTCTGTCCACTGGTCAAAAAGGTTTTTGTCCGTTGGACTTGTCCCGAAAGCGGTTACAGTAGTGCGGCTATAAATACCCCTTCACATAAGATGTTTGGGTTTTTACGCCTTTTGCTCTTCCTCATCTTCCGAAAGACTATCTTCGACCACCTTTGATTCCTTCACTCGTAGGAAATCACCATGTCAGATCTTATCTCCAACTGGTCGATCTCCCACCTGAGCGAGAAGAAACTGGAAAGTCTAGAGAAGATCGGGTTACTTCCCGATTGAAATCTGATTTCCTGGAGATCAGCTTTAGCGGAGCATTGTCCAAGTGGAGAAGACGGAGAAATTTTGGTGTTCCTCGCATACGTCGAATGCGGGTTCAAACTTCCGGTCCATTCCTTCCTCTCTCAAGTCTTGGAGTTCTACGGGGTAAAGTTGATCAACTTGGCCCCCAATACTATTGCTAATCTTAGCATCTTTGTCTACCTCTGTGAGGCGTACTTGGGGATTCCACCAACTATGGACCTCTTCAAGTACTACTACAGAATGGCGAATGCGAAGAAAAGAACCAGTACACCTGGTGAGTGTACCCTGCGCCTCCATGACGGAAAGACCAATGAGTATATCAGAATGTACTCAAAATCCTCCTGGTCGTCATGGAAGAAGAGCTGGTTCTACATGAAAGTCACGCAGCAAGACGACCTTTATTACAGCGGTAAGAAGGCGGCCGAGAGCTCACAATGGCGCTCCTCCTCGAAGAAGGAGGGAAAGATCGGGAGATGGGTTGAGGCCATCCATCTCCTGAGTGTTAGGGGTTTAACCTCCTGGCACGTGGTAAGGGACTTCTCTATGCGTCGGATTAGTCCCTTGAAGGCCAGGGCATGTGCGGCGCTCTGGCGCATTAGTCGTGATGATTCAACCAAGGATTCTGGAGAAGGTAATTTCTGAGAATCCCAACCAGATTTCTTTGCTAGTTGAATATTTTCACAATACTAAAATCTTTCGTTTATGCTCTCAGCATTATCTTCTGAAGATGTCAAAAGTAGCATCAAGATGATCTGTGCTGGAGAGCTCGGCGATAAAGCCAATTTTCCCTTGATCCTAGCGATGACCACCGCTGAAGAAAGGGCCGAAAGACTTCTAGTGAGTAAATCAACTGCATTTCATCTTTTTTATAATTTCCGATCAGTCTTACCTAAACCCTTTTTTTGATATACAGTCCGTCGAACTCGAAATAAATGAGGCCACTGAAACATGTGAGCTAATTGAAGATCCGACAGGTCCTGCGATCGCTGAAGACATTGATCGTGCAGAGGTAGGTAACCGAAAGAAAATATTTGCAATATGAAGCATGTTCATCTCCTGACTAACTTGGCTTGTTAATCTAGGCGGCAATCGTTGAGTCCCACGCAGTTTCTCATGAAGCAACTGCCTTGGACACCAGCGAATCTACACTCTCTGATCCGGCGATCAGGGACATCGTTCTCGACTAACTGGTCGAGAACATTACTTCTGATCCTTTGTTGGAGAGTGTAGAGGATGCAATCATTCTTACCAGTTCTAAACTGGTAAAAGTGGTTGAAAAGAAGAGAAAGGCGAGCGCTACGGATTTCAAACCAGCGCACTACAAAATCAAGACCAAGAAAATAACCAGGTAGGTATAATGAAATAATCATATGAAACACATACCTTCCGTGTTCTTGATAAACTTGAGCCTTTTCTTCTTTTGTGCAGATCTGCTGGAGTTTCGGTCGTTTCCGACCAGGCTATTCCAGAAGATCGGGTGATCGGGGGTAGCTCCGACCAGAGCCTTCCTCAAACAGGAATTCCTGAAGAGGAAGCGGTCGAAAAAACCCCCGAGCCGGTTGCAAGGCCGGAGCCGGAGCTGGATCCTGTGGTGATTGCAACTCCATCGGCGGAGGTAGAAATCCCTGCAGATCTTCGACACGTTCCGACTCCTACAAGCAATCCCTCCCAAACTAACAAGTTTCATTTCTCTCCTCGATTTATCGAGGATAAGGAGCTTGATGAAGCTTGGTGGAGAATATCGGATCGTCTTAAGAAGGCGAAGCCCGATAAATTTTTTGCCGATTATAATGACGTGGCAATAAGAGTAAGTGTCTTCAACCATTTATAATTCTCCTTGAAGTTTACAAAAAACTTTAAAGAAGAAATGCTATCTATGTAGCATATGGTCGAGAATTTTGCTGCAATCGGAGGACTAACTGATCAGATTAAGAATCTGGAGCAAAAACACTCAGAATTTGAAAGTAAGAACTTTCTTCTTAATTTGTCTTTTTTCAAGACTTTCCTTCCTTCTTTTAACTATTCTCCCTTATCAAATTTGATAGATTTGGAGAAAATAAAAGAAGAAGCTTTGGCTGAAAAGACCAGAAGAATAGAGCTTGAAGAGGAAATTCAAGCTAAAGACCGGTCGATCGAAATCCTAACGACCAGGCATGAAGAATCCCTGGAAAAATCCAGGAAGAAGGCCGAAGGTAACTAGTCGTAGACTTGACTTAGTATCTCTTCTAATCCTTCTTGCTTAATATTTGTTTTGCTTATACAGAACAAAATCAAGCATTAACCAGAGCACGGAAAGCTTTGGAATTTGAGCAAGATAAGGGGGCAGCAGTTACGCTTAACCTTGACGGTCAAATTACTACTCTTAATAAAATGATCTTTGATATGAGATCAGGATCAAGTTTGCCCTCCTTGAGTGATCCAATGGAAAAGGTCAATTACCTGGGCAACCTTTTGGAAGAACTCAAGGTCTTGCTCAAGACTACTAGAGAGAATTATGCCTAGTCTGTAAAAGAATCCATCGCTTGTGGAGTTAGTCTTACTTTGGCAAAACTGAAGGCTTCCGACCCCTCTACCAATCTCCAAGTGGTTGAAGAAGATTTGAACTGCTTGTATGAGAAGGCGAACGAGCTCCCTAATGAGATAAAACCTCTTGGAGACAAGGTTGTAGAGGAAATGGAGGTCGGATCTCCGTCAAGTAGTGGTTAGTTTAGGCACTCTCTAGTAGTGAAAATGTAAAATGCAAAGATTATGCAAAATGTAAAAACTTACCTTTCTCTTATCAATGAAATCTTTTGTTCATCCGGTCCACTTATGGAATTCATATATTACCTAGCCCCCGGCTGTTTTATAGTAGAAGATTTTTACTATATAAGTAGTAGGCTAAGAATATGAACGTAAGTCTCAACCATTATTTGAAAGTATGTACTAATTGTTGAAAAAACTGATCGTGATAATACTAGGAAACCTTTTTGGTCAGAACCAGTGTTAGGTTTCGACTAGTTGTAAATCTGTTTTTCGTAATCAAAGTACTTACTAAGACAATATATGGTAGGAAGAAAAAATGATTTTTCTTGACAAGAGGAAATTATATACAAAGACATATATAATAAATGAGAAGTGGTTTTATTTCTATGCAGTGCTCAACGCTGGTCGGAATAAACTTGCTAAGAAATGAAGATATAGATTGTATTTCGCAATACGTGTTCATGCTCTAGTCCGATTGGCAGCGAAGATCGTAAGAAAAGGACTGTCGCTAGTAAGCTCCTTTCAGTGGGCGGAACCACGTGCGAACCAGTTGACGAGGATATCACTTCTACTGATATGAGCATTCCTCTTCCTACTACTTTGAATAATGTGCAAGGTCTAATTACTCGGGAACGTGCTCGTCAACTTATTTATCAGGTAAATTCATTTCTAGGGCTGTGTGTATTAATTGAGAACTCTATGATGCTGCCTAACGGAGATGATTTACTTGTACTTAGGAATCGAGGACTACGACCAGTTCAAGAAGGTCTACGACCAGTTCCGCAGGGTCTACGACCACTTCAACAAGGATTACGACCAGTTTCACCAGTACTGGACGAGCCTAGTACTCGTTGGACATAATCTACGACCAGAGATAGTATGGACTCCTCAAGACCACCCAGGACCAGTCCTACGACCAGGTCTTCGACCTGAGATACGCGACATAAGGTGCTGCATCACCGTTTCGGACTTAATAGGGTCTTGTAAGCATGTGGAGATCGGAGTCCAGGTTGTGTACGCCTCTTCCCACGGCCGCACAACCCTAGGTCGACCTCCTCACGTCCCCCTATATATATACTGTAGCCGTCATAGTTTAGGGGGGGTTTCTTTGAGATTATTCTGCTTAGCAGTCTCACCGCACGTTCGGTTGAGGAACCCCACATTGTGAGCTTCATCTATATTCGCAATACAATATCAGATTGCATCTTCTACTTTCTTGCTTGTGTTCTCGATTCGCATGCAGGAGATAGCCTTCTTGGCGAGGTCAACCGCGTCAAAGACGATTGATAACCATCTGAGCGAAGGTTGTAGTGATTGCGAGGGTTCGATCGACCTGTCTGAGCCTTTGGATTATCAACGTCGAGATCTCCACAATCGACCTATCAGTACCTTTCGGAAGATCAGGCCACAGAGTTACATCAGTTGGTGTCAGAGCAAAAGTTGTCCGTTAGGTAATCACAATTTTTTCCCCTTTTAGATTAGTTGCTTTCCATCATACTAAAGCTCCATAAAATTGCCCCACCAAAATATTTTTGTTCGTCGTGTTCTTCCGCTGTCCCGTCCCCTATTGTGCCTTTGCAATTTCCTTTCTTTGTTCGCATTGTTGAATTAGTGTCCTTTGTCTAAGTCGTGTTGCTGGTTTTGAGTCGTGTTCTTAGTCTCTAGTCAACACCGTCGCCGCTGTGCCACCATCCATCCTGGCCGCGCCACCACCTACTAGAACACCAATTTCGACCACCTCATCGAGTTCGACCACCTAGTCGGATTCGACCACCTAGTCGAATTCGACCACCTAATTGAATTTGACTACCTACTCGAATTCTACTCGATTCCACCCCGACAACCCTATTTGTTTCTTATTGCTATCGGACACCCCACGCACTCATCATATCGTGCCTGCCACACAAAGTCCGAGAAGATTTTCCATAGCCAAAGTTCAGAGAGAGAGAGAGAGAGTATATTTTAATTACCTGTATACCCCTGCTTTCTACAAAAAGTTTGTGACCCATATATATCCATAGACCCAGAAGAGGGTTTTGAAGAGTTTTGAGTCAAGGTCACATTCGCCAAAAAAAAGGAACCCTAGGTTGGGTTTCGGCAGTTAAAAAAAGAAGGAGAAAAGAGAGAAGAAGAAAAATAAGCAAATCGACCAACCCCAGTTGGTGTACGACCACTCTCAGCCTTGCATCCTTTGGAATCCTTTGTATCTTGTCGTTGTTTCGATCAGTATTGTGCTAGGGCTAGGGGCACTTTTTTTTTGACCAGCAACCGTGACAGGTACCTTGGACCCTTATTCAACTTTGCTAATCAGGATACGGTTTTTGCTAATCCTTGCTACATATTGTGCCTCCCGAGCTCCACCTACTCTCGATCAGAACAGGTCCCCTCTTGCAATCATACCCACTCTCGACACGGTATCACGAACCAGCCACCGGTCGTACCACCTGCTGCGTTGGTAAGAACACTTGTAAGAGTGTGGTAAGACGCTTGAGAGTGTGTGTTTCTGTAATACCATAAAAGTAAATTGGCTTATTAGAAGAAGTTTCGGAAGAGGGAGCTAATCGGAAAATTAGAATTGTCTTTTCATCGGGGGGTTTTCTATATTTTTTCGGCAACCTGGGCTCTGGGCCTCAGCCCAGGGTGGCCCATGAGGGGGCCGACCAAAGGGGGGGTGTCCTCCCCCCTAAACCCTAGCCACCCCTCTCTTTTCCCCCCTCTCCCACTTGTAGCCGCCACCCTCTCCTTCTCCTCCCTGTCGGGGCGCCTCCCCCTGCCGTGGCACCTCCCCCGCTATCCCCTGGTGCTGCTTCTCCTCGTCTTTTGGTGCTGCTCCGCTACCGACCGTCGAGAGAACGAGAGGAGGAGGAGGACATCATCCGTTCGGCCAATTTGAAGGGAAGAAGTGGGTGAGGGGAAGGGAGATCGTCTTCCTCAAGTGCCGTCATCACCTCCCCACGGGTCTTCAAGGGTAACGAAGAGTCTACATCGTTGTTTGATACTGTTTGGAGGAAGAATTGATTGTTAGGATTGAACCGTCTTGCTGTTTTCTGATTTCCAGATTGGGTCCAGATTGTTGCGCGTATAGTATCGACCTCTTAGAGGCTAATCTGGAGTTTCTCCCCTCCTAGGGAATTGTATCCACGGTTCTTAGCTTTCCATATCCACCAAGATCATCAGATTCTGATCTGTGGTTCAAAAGTTATGATGGATTCATTACTGCTATCCTGAGAATCCTGACGAGAATTGTCAGTATAGTTGTTTAATGAAATTGTTTAGAGTCTGATTCAGATTGGTCACCCAAACGATTTATGTAGATAATTTTATCATATTTTCAGATTGATAAAGAACACTCAAATGGGACTTATGTATTAAAAGTTATGACATGTTCTTTGATACTGATATGCTGTTTGGACAGATGTCTGTTAGGCATTTTCAACTGCTGTTTAGTCAAATGTGTTTGCAGAATTAGGAAATCTTGTCAACTAGAGTTTCATAGGTTTACTCGTTAAGTTTCATTGGGCATTGGATTCATGTCATTCCGAGTTACATATTTTTAATTATGATTTTTACCGTACCGCTATCCAGTAGAGTTTCAAGTGGCTAAATCGGTTGATTTTAGTTTTGGGTCCGTTGGTTGTGTTGGATAAACATGGGATAGTGTAGAGCACCGGTAGCTTCATCAAACCATGTTGTCCTTATTTTGGGTGCATGTTTGTGTAGGCGGTGAGGCTGCGAGTGGAGGAGCACCTTCGTTGCCTCCTAGCACATCACATCGCGGAAGGCAAGTACCAAGTGTTACCTTATTGACTGTTGACGATTGGATGTTGATGAATTGTTAATATTGCTATTCATGTTCATTTTCAATGTCGTATACATTCATTCTTGTGTGATAATCCATGTGAAAGAAAGTGAAAATCATTTCAAATGATTCATTCCGTTCATGCATTGCTTTTGTTTTAACCACGGGAGTGGAATTTCAAGGACCCATCATCTCCAGCATGGGTACGTAAGACCCACCATTCCAATGTGGGCAACTTCGGACACCCGTATGAAACGTTCTTCATATGGTATTTGGGTCCCCAGACTTGGTTAAGTATGGGCTTTAGTGAACACCGACGGGTGTATCACTCGCTATACCGGTATAAGCAGCTGAGTAGTCCATTCCTTTCAATGCATCCATCCATTCCATTCATTCACACGTGTTTCCCTAGATAAGTTCGTACTTCTTATTGAAATTGACTTGGATGTAATGTGGAATGTTCAATTGTTTACTGCACTTGCTGAGTTTCGACTCATTCTTGTTTTCTATGTGTGATCATTGAAGCTGGCTTGGTGGGGAGGGACTAGTCACACACCTTTCACTCATTTCACCATAATCTACCTACATTGTTAAGTTCGGTTATGTCTTCCCTTTATCAAATGAGGAACTGTAATAAATAAGTTTAAGATTGCATCATTTCTGGATTTTCTATTTGCTGTTAGTAACTTCTTTGAATTATTCATTGATTATATTCTGATGGCTTCGGACATTATTCCTGCTATGCTAGTATTATCGTTGAACTCTTTACATAAATATAGAAGTTACAGATTAAATTCTTCCACATTGTGGTTGTATGTTAGTTATTTAGGTAACATCTTGGCTTCCGTATAGCCAGGGTGTTACAGTTTCATCCTTCCATCACCTAGTAGTTGATAGGGATAATACTTTTGTATTGTTTTTTGTTTTATGCTAACCATGACAGGTGAGACGTCTGATGAGAAAGAGTGTGATATAAAGGGAGAGCTCATGACGCTCTTGGATGAACAACGCACTATCATTAATGAGGACATCGATAGGAAGTTTCAAGCTTCCACGATCACATTACAGCGCTCAATCAACGATAGTATTGCAGCGCTCACTACACACCTTGAAACAATGGTGAACCGGCCACCAAACATTGGATGTGAGTACGATACGATGCAGCCCAAGATCTTGAGGAGGGAGATGATAATGAGAGGAGAAGCCGTGATACCGGCGCTGTATTTGCTGACCCAGATGAACGTCGACCACACCACCCACATCACAACCGGTACGGTATGAGAAGTAACAATTTTCAGCACCACAATGCTCGTGTCAATGATGACCCATTTGCTAAAGTTAAATTTACCATACCATCTTTTGCGGGTGTTTATGATGCTGAAATTTATCCAGATTGGGAGATGACAGTTGAACAAAGATTTAATGCCCATTTAGTTCCTAAAGTGCATAGAGTCAGACAAGCTACTAGTGAATTTAAAGATTTTGCTTTCATTTGGTGGAATCAAGTAGTTAATTTTGGTTTAACACCTGATACATGGGATAGATTGAAGGTAGCTATGCGTGCTAGATTTGTTCCTCCTGCTTTTAAACGTGATATGCGTAAGAAATTATAGCGCTTAGACTAAGGTAATAGGTCTGTCGATGAATATTAACAAGAACTACAAATAGGTATGTTGTGTTGTAATGTTGTAGAGGATGAGGAGGATAAGATGGCTCATTTTTATGGGGCCTTAAGGCGTGAAATTCAGGACATAGTTGATTACAAAGAGTATAACAATATCAATAGGTTGTTCCAGCTTGTTTGTTTGGTAGAAAAAGAATTGCAGGGTAGGCAACAAGGACTAGGAGCAACTTTGGAAGTATGTCTACATTGAGATCGACACCGGGACAAACTAAGACAGCCCCACCTCCTGTTTTTCGATCTGCTAACCCTTCTGTGAGTAGGGCGCATTCAGTAGCACCGCCACCACCGTCACGCGAACCCAAGACGAGCAAATCTACTAGTGTGTAGGCACCAGCACAGAGCTCTTTATCGATTGCTTCCACGGGCCTTACGACGGGCATTGTGTGCCACCGTTGTAAAGGGATGGGCCACTTCATGAGAGATTGCCCAAGTCAGCGGTCGTACATTGCGACAGAAGACGGTGGTTATGTAAGTACTAGTGATGTTGAGGATGAATATGCTCTTGCAGCAACCTTGCAGGCAATGATGATGATCATGAGGCAGATAGCGATGGTGAGGAAATTTTAGGTGCCGCTGCTATGACGAATTATAGGACCATAATTGTGCAGCGAGTATTGAGCACTCAAAGCGAGCAAGAGGAGAAGCTACATCATTATAATTTGTTTCAGATGTTCCTCATCGTCAAGGATTGCCGTGTTCGTGTCATAATTGATGGCGGTAGCTGCAATAACTTGGTAAATTCAGGATTGATCAAGAAGCTTGGCTTAACCACACGTGCACATCCTCACCCATACCACATTCAGTGGTTCAACAATAGCGGTAAGCTGAAGGTAACACAATCTGCGAGAGTGCATTTTTCCATTGGTTCCTATCATGATGTTGCTGATTTCGACGTAGTACCTGCAAGCTTGCTCACTTTTATTAGGTCGCCCATGGGAATTCGATACCGATGCAACTCATCATGGTAGAAGTAATAAGTACTCTTTTATGCACAAAGGAAAGAAAATAACTTTGCTACCTTGAACACCTGCTGAAATTGTGAATTGTAATAAAGAGCTAGCTGACAATGAGAAGAAAGAACTTGAACATGAATATGAAAATCAGCAAGTAGTGAAGAATATTTTTCCACCTAAGAAAGAGAGGTCGACACCTAGTTCTAGGACTGAGGGAATTAAATTAAAGGGTTGTGTCATGCTTGCAACCAAATCTGATCTTGCTGAAATTTTTCATAATGATATGCCATGCTGTGCTTTGATATGCAAAGATGCTTTATTTTCACTTGATGATATATCTAGCCCTTTGCTGTCTGCTGTCACTAACCTTTTGCAGGAATATAAGGATGTGTTTCACAATACTAAAATCTTTCGTTTATGCTTTCAGCATTATCTTTTGAAGATGTCAGAAGTAGGATCAAGATGATCTGTGCTGGAGAACCTGGCGATAAAGCCGATTTTCCCTTGATCCTAGCGATAACCACCGCTGAAGAAAGGGCTGAAAGACTTCGAGTGAGTAACTCAACTGCATTTCATCTTTTTGATAATTTCCGATCATTCTTACCTAAACTCCTCTTTTGATATGTAGTCGGTCGTACTTAGGTTAAATGAGGCCACGGAAACATGTGAGCCAATTGAAGATCCGACCGGTCCTGCGATCGCTGAAGACATTGATCGCGCTGAGGTAGGTAACCGAAAGGAAATACTTGTTAGATGAAGTATGCTCATCACCTGACTAACTTTGTTTGTTAACTCAGGCGGCAATCGTTGAGTCCCACGCAGTCGCTCATGAAGTGACTGCCTTGGAGATCAATGAATCTACACCTTCTGACCCAGCGATCAGGGATATCGTTCTCGACCAGTTGGTTGAGAGCATTACTTCCGATCCTTGGTTAGAAAGTGTAGAGGCTGCAATCATCCCTACCAGTGCTGAACTACTGAAGGTGGTTGCGAAGAAGAGAAAAGCAAGCGCTATAAAATCAAGACCAAGAAAACAACCAGGTATGTATAATGAAATAATAATATGAAATGCATACCTTGTATGTTCTTTTGGATGCCCTTGAATTTTTTCCCTCTTTTCCGCAGATCTGCTGGGGTTCCGGTCGTTTCTGACCAAACTATTCCGGAAGATCTAGTGATCGGGGGTAGCTCTGACCAGAGCCTTCCTCAAACAGGAATTCCTGAGGCAGAGGCGGTTGAAAAAGCCCCCGAGCCGGTTACAGTGCTGGAATTGGATCCTGTCGTGATCGCTACTCCATCGGCGGAGGTAGAGATCCCTGCAGATCCTCGACAAATTCCGACCTCTGTAAGCAACCCCTCCCAAACTAATAAGTTCCCTTTCTCTCCTCGATTTATCGCGGATAAGGAGCTTGATGAAGCTTGGGGGAGAGTATCGGATCGTCTTACGAAAGCGAAGCCCGATAAGATTTTTGCCGATTATAATGACGTGGCAATAAGAGTAAGTGTCTTCAACCATTCTTATAGTTCTCCTTGAAGTTTACAAGAAACTTAAAGAAGAAATGCTATCTATGCTGCATATGGTCGAGAATTTTGCTGCGATCGGAGGATTAACCGATCGGATTAAGAATCTGGAGCAGAAATACTCCGAATTAGAAAGTAAGAACTTTCTTCTTAATTTGTCCTTTTGCAAGATTTTCCTTCCTTCTTTTGACCATTCTACCTTATCAAATTTGATAGATTTGGAGAAAATAAAAGAAGAAGCTTTGGCCGAAAAGGCCAGAAGAATAAAGCTTGAAGAGGAGATTCAAGCTAAAAACCGGTCGTTTGAAATCCTGACGACCAGGCATGAAGAAACCCTAGAAAAATCCAGGAAGAAGGCCGAAGGTAACTAGTTGTAGACTTGACTTAGCATCTCTTCTAATCCTTTCGGATTAATATTTGTTTTGTTTAAACAGAACAAACTCAGGCATTAACCAGAGCACGGAAAGCTTTGGAATTTGAGCAAAACAAGGGGGCAGCAGTTATGCTTAACCTTGACGGACAAATTACTGCTCTTAATAAAATGATCTTTGATATGGGATCAGGATCAAGTTTGCCCTCCTTTAGTGATCCAATGGAAAAGGTGAATTACCTAGGTAACCTTTTGGAAGAACTCAAGGTCTTGCTCAAGACTACTAGAGAGAATTATGCCCGGTCTGTCAAAGAATCCATCGCTTGTGGAGTTAGTCTTGCTTTAGCAAAATTGAAGGCTTCCGACCCCTCTATCAATCTTCAAGTGGTTGAAGAAGATTTCAACAGCTTGCCTAAGAAGGCGAACAAGCTCCTAGATGAGGTAAAACCTCTTGGAGACAAAGTTGCAGAGGAAATGGAGGTCGGATCTCCATCAAGCAGCGGTTGATTTAGTCACTCTCTTGTAGTAGAAATGTAAAATGCAAGGATTATGCAAAAAAATGTAAAAACTTACCTTTCTCTTATCAATGAAATGTTTTGTTCATCTGGTCGACTTATGGAATTCATATATTACCTAGCCCCCGACTGTTTTGTAGTAGAAGATCTTTACTATATAAGCAGTAGGCCAAGAATATGAACTTAAGTCTCAACCATTGTTTGAAAGTATGTACTGATTGTTGAAAAAACTGATCGTGATAATACTTGGAAACTTTTTTGGTCGGAACCAGTGTTAGGTTTCGACTAGTTGTAAATTTGTTTTTCGTAATCAAAGTACTTACTAAGACAATGTATGGTCGGAAGAAAAAATGATTTTTCTTGACAAGAAGAAATTATATGCAAAGACATATATAATAAATGAGAAGTGGTTTTATTTCTATGTAGTGCTCAACGCTGGTCTGAATGAACTTGCTAAGAAATAAAGATATACATTGTATTTCGCAATACGTGTTCATGCTCTAGTCCGACTGGCAGCGATGATCGTAAGAAAAGGACCGTCGCTAGGAAGCTCCTTCCAGTGGGCGGAACCACGTGCGAAAAAGGAGAGACTTCGACTATGAGGTTTTCCGTGTCCCGACCAGTTGATGAGGACATCACTTCTACTGATATGAACATTCCTCTTCTTACTACTTTGAATAATGTGCAAGGTCCAATTACTCGGGAACATGCTCGTCAACTTATTTATCAGGTAAATTCGTTTCTAGGATTGAGTGTTTTAATTGAGAACTCTATGATGCTGCCTAACGAAGATGATTTACTTGTACTTAGGAATCAAGGACTACGACCAGTTCCGCAGTGTCTAAGACCACTTCAACAAGGATTACGACCAGTTTCACTAGTACTGGACGAGCCCAGTACTCGTTGGACACAATCTACGACCAGAGACAACATGGACTCCTCAAGACCACCCAAGGACCAGTCCTACGACCAGGTCTTCGACCAGAGATATGCGACATAAGGTGTTGCGTCACCGTTTCAGACTTAATAGGGCCTTGTAAGCGTGTGGAGATCAGAGTCCAGGTTGTGTACGTCTCTTCCCACGGCTGCACAACCCTAGATCGACCTCCTCACGTCCCCCTATATATATACAATATCCGTCATAGTTTAGGGGGTTTTTCTTTGAGATTATTCTGCTTAGCAGTCTCACCGCACGTTCGGTTGAGGAACCCCACATTGTGAGATTAATCTATGTTCGCAATACAATATCAGATTGCATCTTCTACTTTCTTGCTTGTGTTCTCGATTCGCATGCAGGAGATAGCCTTCTTGGCGAGGTCAACTGCGTTCGGCACGGTTGATAACCATCGGAGCAGTGGTGTAGTGATTGCGAGGGGTTCGATCAGTCTGGTCGGGGCCTTTGGATCATCAACGTCGAGATCTGCACAATCAACTTATTAGTACCTTTTGGAAGATCGGGCCAGAGAGTTACATCACCAGTACCCAAACAAGAGTAGAACAGAATTTTGAAATAAAAAAATATAATCTCGATAGTCTTAAGCATATGAACCGCAGTCGACCAGAGTTAGGCTTTGTCATATAAATAACATCACTTACTTTTTTGAATTGATTTATCCTTTATTAAACTGAATGGAAATGATATAAAAATTAAATGAAAAACTTACGCAGTTGGTGAATATTCCAAGAATTAGACAAAACCCTGCCGTTTGACATGGCTAATCGTACCGAACCTGGTCGGGTGACTTCGACCACAGTGTGAGAACCTTCCCACTTGGGAGAAAGTTTGTTGCGATTTGCTTGGCTCTGAATTTTTCTGAGAACCAGATCACCTGCAGCTAGGCTGCGAGGCTGCACCTTACGACTGTGGTACCTTCGCATGGCTTGTTGATAGATTGCCGAACGTAGTAAGACTTGGTTTCGTCGTTCCTCAAGGAAATTGACGTCGTCGAGTCGTCTTTCTTCCTGATAGTTTACATCAAAACAATCAGTGCGAGCAGAACCAATTTTTAGTTCTGGAGAAAGCATGGCTTCGGCCCCATACACTAAAAAGAATGGTGTTTCACCGGTTGCACGACTGATCGACGTACGAACAGCCCATAAAACAGAAGGAAGTTCTTGAACCCAAGCTCTTGACCGTTTTATTAACTCGTCGAATACTCGGTGTTTGACCCCCTGCATTATGATACCATTGGTACGCTCAACTGCTCCGTTACTCTGCAGATGAGCAACTGAAGCAAAATGGACTTTGATACCAAGGTCATCGTAGAATTCCTGAAAATTACCGCTGGAGAACTGGGTACCATTGTCCGTGATTATACGACTGGGTACAACAAATCGTGTAATCATGTTTTTTGTGAGAAACCTCTTAGCAGCCTCAATTGTAGTTTTAACAACTGGGTCGGCTTCGATCCACTTTGTAAACGTGTCAATCATGACGAAAAGGAATTCGAAGCCCATGGGTGTTCTTGGAAAAGGTCCCAGAATGTCTAGTCCCAAAGTTGCAAAAGGCCAAAAAAGAGGAATTGTTTACAGAGCTTGTGCCGGCTGATGTACTTGTCGGCTATGAAACTGACATTGTACGCACTTCATCACGAGCTCTTTTGCATCATGGAGGGTAGTTGGCAAATAGTATCCTTGCCAGAAAGCTTTACCGACCAGTGTTCTGTAGGAATGATGTAGTCCACAGACTCCTCCGTGAATTTCGGTTAGCAACTTAATGCCATCCGAGTGAGATATGCATCTTATCAACACTCCATGAGATCCTCGTTTATACAAGGTACGTTCGATTAGAGTGTATGATTTGGCTTTTCGTGCTATACGATCAGTCTCTACATCATCTTCTGGAATTAGGTCATGCTGAAGATAATTGTAGATCGATGTCATCCAATCTCTACCGTGATCGTCACCATTTTGTGGAGCATCTATGTTACCAGAATCAATTGGATTGACTTGATGTGAACCATTGATGTTCTCGGAAGGCTCGATCATCGAGGGTGAACCGAGTTGCTCAAGAAAAACTCCCGGCCGGACGGTTTACCTGGTGGAGGCCATCCGGGCTAACTGATATGCTAGAAAGTTTTCCTTTATTGGAATATGTTGGATCTGAAAACCGAAGAAGTGCTCTTCGAGTTTTTGTACTTCCGCCAGATAAGAAGACATCTTGGTACTTGAGCACTAATACTCTTTCCATACTTGATTCGCTACTAGTTGAGAATCGCCATTCACTACCAATTTGTGAACCCCGAGCGAATGAGCTGCTCGAAGTCCTGCCAGCAAACCTTCATATTCTGCTACATTGTTAGTAGCGGGAAAGTTAAACTGGATAGCGTATTTAATGTGTTCGCTAGTAGGGGATATCAAGACGACTCCAGCCCCCGATCCTTTAAGCATTAATGAACCGTCAAAGTACATTGTCCACTCGTCATGGTGTTCGTACTCGAGTTCCTCCTTAGGTTCTGGGTTTGTCCATTCGGCAATGAATTCTGCTATTGCCTGAGACTTTATGGCTGTTCATGAGATGAAATGGAGGTCGAACGTCCCTAGTTCAATTGCCCATTTTGCTATTCGTCCTGATGACTCCCTGTTTCCAAGGACTTGACCTAGGAGATATCCGGTAGGTACGACCACTTTGTGAGCCTGAAAGTAATGCCTTAGTTTCCTTGAAGCCATATGGAGACCACAGAGCAACTTTTGTACATGTGGATATCTTTCCTTTGGTCCATTTAAGACTTCGCTTACGTAATATTCAACGACCAGTACACCGCTGATAGCCTGCGGTGTTGCAGCCATGTAAATCAGCAATGTTTCTCCCGGTCTTGAAGAAACTAAGACTTGGGCGCTTGCAAGGTACTCTTTGAGCTTTTCAATGGCATCGTTAGCTTCTTTCGTCCACTCAAAACATCCATGCTTCCGAAGAAGTTTAAAGAATGGTAATCCCTTCTCACCTAACCTGGCCATGAAACGACTTAGCGCTGCGAGACAACCAGTTAGCTTTTGGACCTCTTTCTTCGTGGTCGGAGGATGCACCTGATTGATGGCCGATATCTTCGCCGGATTAGCTTCGATGCCTCTAGCGGAAACAAGGAAACCAAGAAGCTTTCCAGCGGAAACCCCGAACACACATTTCTCCGCATTCAACTTGAGGTTATGTCTTCTCAAGTTGTTGAAAGTTTCTTGTAGGTCAAGAATATGATCGCCAGCGTTGATACTTTTCACAACCAAGTCATCAACATAGGCTTCTAAATTTCGACCTACCTGCGGGCTGAAAGTTTTCTGCATTAACCTTTGAAAAGTTGCACCAGTATTTTTGAGACCAAAAGGCATCTTAACATAACAGTAAGTGCCATATGGAGTGATGAAGGAAGATTTCTCCTCATCCTCTTTACTCATGTTAATCTGGTGGTACTCTGAATATGCATCTAAAAAACTTAGTAACTCGCACCCGGGGGTGGAGTCTACAAGCTGATCAATGCGGGGAAGGGGAAAATCATCCTTCGGACAAGCTTTATTAAGATATGTGAAGTTTATATACATTCGTCATTTTCTATTATTCTTTTTAACCATTACAGGATTTGAGAGCAAAGAATTCCTTTAGAAGATTTGCGCCTTTTTCCCCACGGACGGCGCCAACTGTCGACGATCAAATCGCCGATCTTACAAGTATATCTAAAAAATAGGGGAAAATGGCACGTATCTCTTGGTAAGATATAGGGTTGCTCTTTATTGTTATAAACTAGCTATTACAAGGGGTGCCTTGAATCAGGACTAAGGCTAATCCTTGTACACTAGAGCATATTGCTTGCTAGAGTGATGTGATCTAATCGAATGGTGGTTTTCTTGAATGCCTTCCAATCTCCCTCACTTCAGCCTTTCGCGATCCCTCTTAAGTAGTTGATGAAGCGTTGGCGGTTATCCCTTGGAGAGACGCCAGTTGGGAAGTGACGCGTCTAG
This sequence comes from Hsuehochloa calcarea, assembly GCA_036346395.1. NCBI lineage: Eukaryota > Viridiplantae > Streptophyta > Magnoliopsida > Poales > Poaceae > Hsuehochloa > Hsuehochloa calcarea. The sequence continues at coordinate 29,396,518 of CM070615.1, forward strand.
TCGAGGAGAGGTGGCAGTTGACAATGTATCAACGGCTATGCGGTTATATGTTTCTGAGACATATAACCGTTGTCCCGTGTATCAGGATCATGTAACGTCGCATGGTATGGAACATATAGCACGTGCTCCAATCATCATACGGAAGAGGATATACCTGGAGGCAGTTCCAGGTACGAGTTCATATTCTCCCGATCAGTTGGCTAATCGTGGACTAGGGCCAGGACTTTTTCCGACCAGGGTATTTATGATGCAATCCCTGGAATCCTTACGACCAGTGTGGTCGTAGGTCTTAGGGGTTACGACCATGAAAACATATGGTCTTCTCTATGTATTAAAATAATACATAAAAGGTTTAATCCTCGTCAACTTGCATCGACCCCTGCACCGCTTGATGCAACCCGTCGCACCAACTTCCTATTCGGTCATCCTTTTCCATCTTGGGTCAAGCTTGAGTCCATTGACTTCACCTGACATCCTTGATCGTTATAGACCTCACCTCTCCTAGCCTAGTCTCGACTATCCTCGCTGTTAACTATCGTTGACTCTAAGCCTTCGGAACAACAATAGACCAAGACATCAATTGCACGCACGAGTTCTTCAAAAATTGACCCACGGTAGTCAAAACATTCGTCATGCAACACATACGCACTCAAAACCATTACTTCGACCTAACCCATGAAGTTCACCGCTGTCACATCCCCAATTTTAATAAATAGAATTGTTATACATCTCATGAGCATACATGGCATTCTTGAAATATTTGCACAAAATATTGCATTTGGAAAACTTCAAATCAAAGTCCACACACAACTTAAATATGAAGCCCCAAAAGAAAAATGAGATAAATGCTTATAAAGTTCTATAGTAAATAATTTATTTAAATATTATAATAATTATCATGAATAAATATAATTTTTCGAAAATTTATAGAACTTAACTCGCTCTTGTAAAAATTCAAATCCCTTCCTAAATGACCCTGCGGTTTTGAATTTAAATTAAGCAAATAAATAGCAAACAGTGGGGTTCCAATTTTATATGGGTACTAGGTCATCGTAGGAACCCCTCTAATTAATTTCAGAATTTTAGAAATTTATTTGCTATTTTTAGTAGCTCGGTCAAATGTGAATCAAATGAAATCAAATCAGTCATAGGTGGCACTTTTCACCGAGCCTGAACCTAACTCCGACTCGAGACCACACAGTAGCATCTTGACTCAACCACACCACCGAACTGCACCAGCAAGCTTGGTCCGAACCTAACTCCAACTCGCACCCGACGTTGCCGCCTTGAAACACTGCCACGCCGGGCCCGCACGTCAGATCGTTCTCTCACATCGCGCTGGCGCTAGCGCAGAAACAACAGGCCACATCACATTCGAGCTCTGCCCTGTGTGACTTCACACTGTGGATCCACCACCTCCATCCACCACTCCTGGAGCTTTGCCTGGTGACACCGCCTCCGTTCCGTCATTTTCCCAGGAATAATACCCCCTCCATGTCGTTCTTTCCCTTTACTTCTTCTCTCGGCAGTTGAGAAGGACGCTCTCCTTCGTTCTCTACTCTGGTGAGCTTCCAACCCTGGCGTCCCCTCTCCTCTACATCCAATGTTGTTTCCATTTTGGCTAATGCCAGCTTCCACCTTCGCTTGTAGCTTCTGGAACGCCAATGTCATCCTCGACGGCTCTAGAGCGCGCACACTGACACTCCGACCCGTTCCCATGTCTCTAGTGAGCTTCACCTCATTCTTAGCACGTCATATTGAGCCTTTAAGCTTGATTAAGAGTTTCCCAACTAATTTGGGCAATGCACTTTAGGTGTTGTCGGATTTGGGAATTTCATCTTTGTCGGCCGCCAACCCTATTCTTCATCTCCAGCTCCGGCCGATAAAGCATTTCCTAATCCCGTGCGTTTACACCATCTTAGTACTTCACTTGAGCTGCTCTGACAACCTTCGGCATCTCTCTATCTCCAGGGCGTCCTCTCCTTGTGAAGCCGTAGCGCCGTCGTCACCTTCTTCATCCCCGGCCAACACCAGAGCTCCTCCAAACCTCCCCTAGCTCCAGGTAGCATCCCTGGACTCTGTAGAAGCCGTGGCACCTGCTTATCTGGACAATGCGGAGGTTTTACGTTGCATGCACGTACGACCGTAGCTCACTCACTGCCCCACTCCGGCTCGCCGCCGGTACAGGTCAACTCAGCCGCCGTTAGTACCACCATTACGTGTGCAAATGCTATTGCGCACCCATCCCTGCCCTTGCTTAGCACCACCGTGGCCGGAGTCGCTGGCAACTTTTGTCGAACTACCCGACAAAACTGTAGCTGTGTCATTAGGGCGCAAATCAGGTTCATTAATTGCTAATCATTACTTAGTACTTATTTATTGTCTTAATTTGTTAGGTGAGTCGCTTACATATGGGACCGTTAACAGAAAACGAGGTTTAAATAACGGTTTAAATGAGAGATTGACATGTGGGCCCCAGCCTTTAAGTGCACAGTGATGGACCCGGTGAACCGGCTTGTGGACTCGCGGTCCATGCACTGTGCTATGGACCGTGTCTATGACATGTAGGTCCCCACCTGTCAGCACATTATATAATCAAAAATTAAAATGAAAAATGACACTGTGTAGTGGACCCCACTGGACAGCGACTGCGGTTAGGTAAGTGCCGGTGAGAAAAGTATTAAATACATTTATAAATCCAGAAATGAATTATTGTTCACTGAAAATTCTATTAACTTAAAAAATGCATAACTAATTCATTTTAACTCCAAATCCAATGAAACGAATTTTGATGATTTTCATTTTAAGTGAAATTTATTTTCAAATAGGTTTCAAATATGTCTCAATAATATAGAATATAGTTTTGGAAAATAATCTATAACTCTATTATTTTTACAATAGAAAAAGCTGGTAACTTTGAAAATTCATAACTAATTCATAAACACTCCAAATGAGATGAACCAAGTTATTTTGGTATTATAGTAATATTCTATATCCATCCATATAATTCTTATCTCCACCACTTGAGAGACCATGTGAGAGGTCCTCCACTGTGAGTGATGAGTATTTGACAACTTGTTGAATAGGTTGAGAGTTGAGTCTCTCTGTTTGTACTGTTTCTGTGATGAAACAGGATAATCGGAACTACCGTGTGTATGTAGCGGAAGTTCGATAATCGAACTACCGCTTTGGAAAGAGGAACTTCCGATTAATCTGGGAATTGTGTTGGCTGAAGTAATCGAGCTTCCGCACTGGGACGCAGCTTGTCCGATATATCGACGTGAGTATTCCTCTGTGACGAAAATCGGAATTGAAAATCTGCGAGTGCGGACCTTCCGATAATCGGAACTTCCGCAATGGTAAGCGCGGAACTTCCGATCATCCTGACAAGTGCGGACGTTCCGGAAATCGGAACTTTCGCAATGGTAAGCGCGAACTTCCGATTGTGCTCGAATCGCGCAGAAGGATAGTTTGTGATTTTGAGTTTGTATGAGTTTGAGTCTTGTACAAATATTGATGCTATGATATTGGGCAATGCTATGTGATGTGTTTTTGTGCGTGTTGACCGCAGGACATCGAGACAAGCCGTGGCGAGACACGAGGTGATCGGACTAGGCGCAGCGCGCTGAGGTCAGAACGGTCGGGATGTGTCGAAGACGGCGTGAATCTTGAGGTGGTTGAGAGTCAAGGACAGCAAGGTGTACGGGAGGCTTCCAGAAGATGCGCAAGGGGCGAAACGGTCAATTCGCAAAGCGGCACAAGTGGAGGCAGTTCCGTTCGGGTGTAGCGGGCTTAATGGGTTGGAGACCCGTTAGCTAGGCTATAAATAGAGGTGTAACCCTGGTGAGAGGGTTGGAGATTTTGTTAGGGTTTTGGAATAGGGTTTGTTGGCTTTTGCTTTAGTGGTTAAAGGGTTGTTTTGCTTTGGAGCTTTAGTTGTTGAGATTGAGAGGATGAACTAAACTTCTTGTAATCATTCCTCTTGTTTACCTCTGTAATTTACGTTTCAATTAATGAAATCTTTGAAGTTGATTTCTCTATTCATGCCCTTGTTCTTGTGCTCCCGTGCAACTTTGTAACATCCCAATTTTCAGAGCTTTTAAAATCTTTTAAATATTGGTAGCAAGAGAAATTATCATTTGGATTTATTTGAATATTAAATTAAAAAGCTTAATATGGACTTTAAGGACAAATTGATTTAATGTGCTTAATCCCAACATCAACAATTGTCAAAACTATTTTATTTAGATTCTATATGCTTGGATATATTTTATAGAATTTTCTGGAATTTTTCCCAAGTCATTTGCTATTTTCTAATTGCTATTTGCATTTTCTGGATTTATTTAAAAGAAAAACCTATTTTAAATCCTTGAACAAGATCGGGTCAAGCCCAAGGCTATTCGGCCGCGCCAACTTCATCTCGCCCGGTGGCGCTCGTCTGCTGGATGCTCGACGCGTGCTCTCGTCTCCGACGGACGACGCGTGCTCAACCCCGCCTTGACCGTTGGATTGTCGCGCGTGGCTTTTGCTCACGATCTCGCCGCCGCCGTCTCGCGTTCGCTTCTAGCCGTTGATTTCCATCGCACGGCGCCGCACCCACTCGCCCTCGCTCTCTGCCGCTGTGGGACCGCCATGGTCGCTCGTCTCCGCGGCTTTTCTTCTCCTCGCCCGCGCTCGCCCGCCATTCTTGGAGCTTCAAGTTTATCCGACAAAACCGATTCGATTGCTTATTCTTCGCTACCCCGCCAAATCATATCTCGGTTATTCCATATCCGTTTCAAACCAAATCAAACCCGAACCGGTTTCAATCTCGAAAATCTTGGAATTCAAAAACCGGTTGTTTGGATCCGATTTGGGGTTTCCAAATCTCGGATCTCTGTGTCTATAATACTCCCTTAGCTCCGCTGGGCCTCCGCAACCCTAAACCGCCACTCTTGTCGCCCGATCGCTCTAGCGCCGCCGCATTGCAAGCTTTAGGGTTTTCGCCGAACTCCTTCTCCGGTGGATTGCGCCGTCGTCGCCGCCTTGCTCCACCGACCGCACCATTGTGATCGCAAGTCACGAGCTACCTCGCGGCGCACCTTTCGTCGCCGAGCATCGCGAGCGCCCGTCCGACAAAACCCGAGCTCTCTCCGCCGCTTCTTCCTCGCCACGGCCATCTCGCCAACCCTGTGTGCTCAAACCAAGTGCCTATGTGTGCGCATTAGCCTCCTCTACACGTTGGTACCACTCATCGCCGGCGAAGTCGCCGCCGTCACGGTGACCATCGGTCCGAGCGCCACCGCCGCCGTTGTCGCCCCGGCTCGGCGCGTCGGCCAGTCTTTGGTGTGGTACAGCGTGGCGCCAGACGCGCCAAGACACGCAGCGTCGTGGCGGTCCATCCGCGCAGATCTCCTCGGTTCGGTGCACTCGGTCCACCGTGAACTCCGAGACCCATAAGTGGGTCCCACATGTCGTAATTCTTTTAAATATAATTCTTTTCCGGAAATTTCTACCGACGCAAGCATTGCGCAATAATCCGATTTTCCTTTATAAAAATAATTCGGAAATTCGAGAAAATCCAATTTAGGGTTTTATTGATTTTTCCAATCTTCCAAAGCCCATATCTTTTGCATCCGAAGTCCAATTGAGCCCATTCAAATTTGTAAATTCATATAAAATTCAGATCTGTTTATTTATGAATTTTATTTAATTTTTGGAGTTTATTTTGCCTCTGTTATTTATTTGTTTTGTTTTCTTTTGTCTCGTTTATGAGTAGACGTCGATACTTGGGAATTTTGCGTAAGAAGGAGCACCTCAAGACCAAGACCAATATCTAGATCTATTCCAAGGCAAGTTATACCTTTGATCATTTTGAACCCAGTTTTCAAAATACTTTGTTTCAATGTATTGCATTCTATTTCAAGTATTTATTTAAATGCTTTTGGGTGTAGTTATTAAATCCAAATTGTTATGCCACCTTGACTATTGTATGCCATGATCTTTTGTCACCCTAGGTTGATTAATTATTAGTTGGTATTATTGTAGCACCAACGTGGGTTGGTTAGATACGATTAGACTGCTTAGCCATGCCACGAGTCATCATTTCATGTGAGAGTTGCAATTATAAATTTGACTAAGTGATTATGGAACTGTGTGATGAATCTGTGTGTGCTGTGTGCTGTTACTCGTCAATGGCATGTGTTACACTTAATCAACAGGGTGGGAAAAGATTTAGACTGAGGCAAGTGGTGGATTCTGTGTGAATGGTGGAGCTGTGTGCTTATTAAACTTTGTGATTTGGGTAAAACTGGAAGTCTTGCCTTAGTCAATTAAGGACTTAACTTTGTGCGCCATTGAACTGGCCTTCACTGCATGCGACCACATGCCTAGTATGGGTGGGCTGACTTAGTAAGTTATGGAGTCTTGACATTGACAACTCAAGTTGTATTTAAGCTATGTGATGGGCTGGAGGTGTGATATGTCACATCGCGGGACGGTTCGCTGCATCCCTGTCCAATGGTGTGTGTCGTTCCAAGGGCTGTGTGTACAAATTGGACGGCAGTAAAGCACACCAGGAGTGTCATTGTTTGAGATGAAGTCTCTGAAAGGTTTTGTTGTGATCAACTCTGATCCGGTTGGTTTCATCGTGTGGGTAAAGTGTACAACCTCTGCAGAGTGTTTAAATCAATCTATTCGAATAGCCGCGTCCTCGGTTATGGACATGCTCGGGAATTTCACACGAGGGGTAGATTTTCATAAAACAAATGGGAAGGGTCAGCTGTGTGAGATAACTTGTTCAGCTGTGTGAAAGAACTTGATTAGACTGTGTGTCTTTTGTGAAATCAATTGTTAACTTATTATTGTCTATTTGTTTTGAATTACGCTTTCAATCTATTATTTGTATTCAATTGCAAATGTTGCATTTCTGCAAAATAACCACAGAAGCCATTCCTTTGGAATAAGCCATCATGTATAAATGCATTACGTGGTATGACTTGTGAGTACGGTGTGTACTCACTCTTGCTAAATAAATCAACAGAAGTGGAGGAGTCGTCGCCTGCTTTTGAAGAAGAGTTCTACGAAGGTTGAACGTTAGGGTCTTGATCCCAGTCGGTTGCCTGTGGTAAATTGATGGGAGCCACCGGAGTTTATTTCGTTTCCGCTGCAGTTTATTTCTTTATTGTCAGCCTTGCATGGCTTAATAAATGTAAAACTCGACCGTAAGGTCCCAACGATTATTTGTTATTTAAATGTACTCGTTTATTCTTATATTCGTTGTATGGATGTGATATTTCATCAATGTTGACTTTGTGTGCACTAGCGTGATCTGGACTAGTCACGAATACACAGAGGGTCCAGATTTGCATATTTGGGTCCCGGATGAGGTGGTATCGAGCCATACCGATCGTGAGGTCTTGACCCTAGTTAGATTGGCCGTTCTTAGTGAGTCCAAAACTATTTTCTAAAGCAAAGTTAACTTGCAAGATTAATTGAACTCCTTAACTCATCTCATGTCTCTCTTGACTCAACTATTGCTGAAATTCTTTCTCTCCCATTGTTTTAAAGTTGTTTTCATATCCTTGTCCATCTTGACAGATGCCTCGTCTTGAGTTATGGAGAGCGCAAGGAGGACTTGTAGAGCTTTGGAAGTTGCTACAAGTACTTGGAGGGTTCGATCGTCCATTGTACCGTGGCGGTGCTTGGATTGTGAACGCCGAGATCGTGGAGTGATCTGCCATTTGACCATCTCGCCAGTAAAGACACCAAGGCAAGCAAACCACTGAACATCTCAGCTCGAAGGAGTATTTGGATTGAAGCAATCCAGGAGTCTTCACGCCTTGCCATCCTGAGGATCTGCAACATCTACTCTCGAGAGCTTCGTGACACAGTTTTCCGTTATCATCCCCGCACCTCCGACGTGGATCTTGCTGCACGTTTTCCGTCTACGGAGGGAGAAGACAACGCCACCGTGCATCTCGCCCGATTCGCATTGCTCAGGAGGAATCGTTGGAGTTAGCCGCTACAGAGCTGGAGTGTACCTATGAGACTCTTCAGAGAGCTGAAGAAAGGATCGCCATATTAGAAGAAACTCTTTATGGACGACACGAAGAAGACACTGAAGAGGAAGACCCAGAAGAAGCTGATGGACCGGCTGAACCAGAAGAGCCAGCAGAGGCAGCAGAGCCAGAAGCACCAGCAGCACCTGCACCAGGGACACCTGCTCCTATTGCACCATCCCCGGGACATCAAGATCAGTTCGCGAGGATGCCAGCTCACTTTCAGGTCTACAGCAGGCGGGAGCACCGTCAAGGCTGCGGAGGCTATTTGATTGAGTAGTCTGTTCGCGTTGTTTCAGGCTTAGCCAGTTTTATGTCTTGAGTCGCCCTTTAGGCGGTAGTTTGGTGTGCTTAAGTTCGTCCTTATTTTTGTGTGCAAGTATGAGCTGCAAAGGCCCTTAGGCATTTGTTGCAAGCCATACTATTATCTTAATCAATATAAGAGTTTCAGTTGAGCTTTCTTAAAATATGTTGGGTTTTACCTACCCCGCTTAGTTCTACAACTTATCTCGTGCTTGCTACCTTATCTAACCCTTGGAGATTCACGGATGGTTCGGACTCGTCAAGTGCTGCAAGTGGTTACGATACTCGATGATCGGAAGGGCGGAGCAAATCCCCGAAGGTTCCACCACAAGCACCTTGATTGATCTGCGAGAATTTTGGAGCATTCATGACAGCTCAAACCCAGCTGATGTACACCATGATGAATCAGATGCAAGCTATGAATAACCAGAGCAACAACAATCAGCATCACAATGGAGCCCAGCTTGCTCATGGTCACAATGGATCATCCAAGTTGGCGGAGTTTATGAGGACCGATCCACCAACCTTTTACGGACATGTCTCACCGATGAAGGCGATGATTGGCCGTGTTATTGAGAGAAGCTGCGATCACTCAATGCGCGATCATGAAAAAGTTCATGCGCCTCTCACCGGATGGAAGGCATTGCCGCTGAATGGTGGGAAAACTTTGTGCAGCCGCATGGGGCATACAAGATATTACTTGGGAAGAGTTCACAACTGCTTTTCGCCAGTATCATGTACCAGAAGGAATCATGGATCTAAAGAAGGATGAATTCCGTGCTCTCAAGCAAGGAGGAATGTCAGTGACTGAGTACCTCAACAAGTTCTCACAACTTGCTCGATATGCTGCAGAAGATGTCGCCACTGACAAGGCTCGTCAGAGTCGTTTTCTGAAAGGATTGAACACTGGACTTCAAGTCAACTTGATCGCCCACACCTTTCCTGATTTTCAAGAGTTGATCAACAAGGCTTTGATTCTAGAGGATAAGCGCAAGGAATTTGAAGATCATCGTAAGCGCAGAATGGCTCAGCAAGGAAGTCACCAACCCCAGCTAAGGGCAAGAATGATTCCACCGCAGTTTAGCCGTTTTCCACCACGCACTCGCGGACCACCGCACCAACTTCAAGACCTCGCCCGATTGCTCGAGAACTTCGCAACCCCGCACTCAACCCCAATCCGAGAAGCAACCCACGAATACAACGAGTTTGCTTTACACCGTCGGCCGGGACATTTCGCCAACCGATGTCGCGAATGGGACTATCACTCGAGTACGCTTCAACCTTGGGAACACACCAGCCAAGACACCATTACAAGGCAACCATCAAGGAACTTCTCAAGCTACCGGTCAATCCGGAGGAGCACCGCCATCAGTGGTCAGAGGCCGTGTCAACCACGTCACTCCGAAGGAGCCCAAGAAGCACCTGACGTTGTACTGGGTAAGTTCCTAGTAAATTCAGTACCTGCATCAGTTCTGTTTGATTCTGGAGCTTCGCATTCGTTTGTTTCTGGAATTTTTGCAACTAAGAACAAATTGGAAGTAATGCATCTTAAGCATACTCTGTTAGTCCAGTCGCCTGGAGCAGAGCTAAGTTCTAAAGTTGGATGTTTAGGAGCTAGGCTACTCATAGTCGGAGTTGAGTTTCTAGCCAACCTAATAGTTCTAGACACTCAGACCATAGATGTCATCCTTGGTATGGATTGGTTATCCAAACATAAAGCAGTGCTAGATTGTGGCCGAAGAGCCGTGACAATTGAGGATACCACAGGAAAGAAAGTAGAATTTCTAGCCACCTCAGTACGTGATGGACATTTGGTAGTCAACAATCTGAAGGCAGTTTCTTTGGAAGATGTACCTGTAGTAAAAGATTACCCGGATGTATTTCGGAAGAATTACGGGAATGCCACCGACCGTGACATTGAGTTTGTCATCGATCTAGTGCGTGAACAGCACCAATTTCAAGAGACCCTATCGGATGCGGTCGATGAACTTGTGGAAATGAAGAAGCGGATAGAAGAACCATGGAGAAAGGTTTTGTAAGACCTAGTTAAATCGCCATGGGGAGCACCAGTTTTGTTCGTCAAGAAGAAAGATGGAAGTATGAGAATGTGTATCGATTATCGTTCTCTCAACGAAGTCACCATCAAGAACAAGTACCCATTGCCCATAATAGATGATTTGTTCGACCAGATGAAAGGAGCCGGAGTATTCTCCAAGATCGATCTACGATCAGGTTACCATCAGTTAAAGATTTGTCCTAAGGATGTACCAAAGACCGCTTTCTCAACCCGGTATGGACATTATGAATTTCTAGTCATGTCTTTTGGATTGACTAATGCCCCTGCCTATTTCATGAACATGATGAACAAAGTATTCATGGAATATTTGGATAAGTTCGTGGTAGTGTTTATTGATGATATTTTGGTATACTCAAAGTCGAAGAAGAACATACAGAACATTTGAGATTAATCCTAGAGAAGCTCAGAGAACATCAGTTGTATGCCAAGTTCAGCAAGTGTGACTTTTGGAAGAAGAAAGTTGATTTTCTCGGTCATGTGATGACAGCCGAAGGAGTAGCAGTTGACCCCGGGAAGGTTAAAGCTGTAATGAATTGGGAGCAGCCCAAGACGGTTACTCAAATTCGTAGTTTCTTGGGAATGGCGGGATACTATCGTCGTTTCATTGAAGGGTTCTCAACGATTGCTAAACCTCTTACGCAATTGTTGAAGAAAGAGAAGAAGTTTATTTGGACCTGACTTGTGAAGAAAGTTTTCAAGAATTGAAGAAGCGTCGACTTCATTGATGCTAGTTTTGCGGATATTAGTAAGGATTTTGATATCTACTGTGATGCTTCGCGTCAAGGATTAGGATGTGTCCTTATGCAAGAAGGAAGAGCTGTCGCTTATGCGTCAAGGCAATTAAGACCTCATGAAGAGAACTATCCTACCCATGATTTGGAACTAGCTGCTGTAGTGCATGCCTTGAAGATTTGGCGTCATTATCTCATCGATGTCATTTGTGAAGTCTACAGATCATAAGAGCACAAGTACATTTTCACTCGATCTGTTTTGAACATGAGATGCAGAGAAGATGGTTGGAATTAATAAAGGATTATAATCTTGGAATCCATTACCATCCTGGTAAGGCCAATGTAGTTGCAGATGCACTGAGTCGTAAGAGCTACTGCAATGCTCTGGAAGCAAAAGAGTTGTGTTCAGAACTTCAGGAGGAATTCCAGAAGCTACAGCTAGAAGTTGTTCCGGAAGGATTTGTGGCCAATTGGAAGTGCAGTCTACTGCGAGAAAGCAGTTCGTGAAGCTCAACCTAAGGATTACGAGTTTCTTGATCTCAAGAAGAAGATGTCGGAAGGAAAATTTAAAGACTTCACTATAGATGATCGGGATATCTTGTGGATCAATGGGCGTATCGTGTACGGATATGGATGGATTAAGACAGCTGATTCTGAAGGAAGCCCATGACTCAAAGTATTCAATTCACCCTGGAAGCACTAAGATGTATCAGGATGTTAAGAGTAAGTTTTGGTGGCCAAACTTAAAGCGAGACGTCGCAGAGTTCGTTGCTTTATGCGACGTGTGTCAGAAAGTAAAGGCCGAACATCAGAGGCCAACAGGATTGCTACAACCGCTGAAGATACCAGAATGGAAGTGGGAAGAGATCGGTATGGATTTCATTACCGGTTTACCTAAGACTCAATCAGGTTATGATTCGATTTGGGTAATAGTGGATCGTTTGACTAAGGTTGCCCATTTCTTGCCAGTCAAAACCACTTACTCAGGAGACCGCTTGGCGGAATTGTATATGTCAAAAATCGTCAGTCTGCACGGTGTGCCTAAGAAGATAGTGTCAGATCGAGGATCTCAATTCACCTCTCGTTTCTGGCAGAGTCTACATGAAGCCACAGGAACTCATCCGAATTTGATCGCTTATCATCCCATGCGGATGGATGATGAAAGAGTCAACCAGATATTAGAAGATATGTTGAGAGCACGTGCCTTAGCTAATGCTACGGTTGGGATAAAAGTTTGCGTATGCGAATTCTCGTACAACAACAGTTATCAAGCCAGTTTGCAGATGTCACCATTTGAAGCTCTGTACGGTCGTGCCTGCAGAACTCCGTTGAATTGGTCAGAGACAGCTGAACGTGTAGTGTTCGGGCCAGATATTATCCAGGAGGCCGAAGAACAAGTTGCTATGATCAGAGAGAGGTTAAAGATAGCCCAGTCCAGGCAAAAGAGTTATGCCGATAATCGTCGTCGTGACCTCAGCTTTGAACCAGAGGATTTTGTGTATCTTCGAGTTACTCCGCTCAGAGGTGTTAAGAGATTCCACACCAAAGGGAAGCTTGCTCCAAGGTATGTGGGTCCATTCAAGATTTTGGAACGCCGTGGAGAAGTTGCGTGCAGCTTGGAGCTACCACGATCGTTAGCGTGGAGTGCATGATGTCTTTCATGTCTCTCGGTGAAGAAGTGTCTTCGTGTGCGGAAGAGCGAGACCCGTTGGAGTCAATTGAGCGAAGGAGGATCTCACGTACAAAGAGCGACTGTCGAAGATTTTGGATGTCATGAGCGCCGCACTGAAGCAAGGCTGTTCGTTTACGCAAAGTCCGGTGGAGTAACCACTCGGAAGGAGAAGCAACGTGGGAGCGTGAAGAAGAGTTGAAATCGAGTTCCCTAGCCTTTTCTCTAGCTAATAGGAATCTCGGGGCGAGATTCGTTTAAGGGGAGGTTTGTAACATCCCAATTTTCAGAGCTTTTAAAATCTTTTAAATATTGGTAGCAAGAGAAATTATCATTTGGATTTATTTGAATATTAAATTAAAAAGCTTAATATGGACTTTAAGGACAAATTGATTTAATGTGCTTAATCCCAACATCAACAATTGTTAAAACTATTTTATTTAGATTCTATATGCTTGGATATATTTTATAGAATTTTACGGAATTTTTCCCAAGTCATTTGCTATTTTCTAATTGCTATTTGCATTTTCTGGATTTATTTAAAAGAAAAACCTATTTTAAATCCTTGAACGATCTTGGGCGAAGCAAGACTATTCGGCCCTTGACCCATCTCGCCCGGCCGCTCTCGTCCGTTGGATGCTCGACGCGTGCCCTCGTCTCCGATCGGACGCACGCGCTCAACCCCGCCTTGACCCGTTGGATTGTCGCCGCGTGGCTTTGCCGTGATCGCTTCCTTCGTCGTCGCGTTCGCTTAGCCGTTGGATTTCCATCGACGGCGCCGCACCCACTCGCCTCGCTCTCTGCCGGTGGGACCGCTCTGGTCGTCGTCTCGCGGCTTTCTTCTCCTCGCGCCGCGCTCGCCCGCCATTCTTTGGAGCTTCAAGTTTATCCGACAAAACCGATTCGATTGCTTATTCTTCACACGACCCGCCAAATCATATCTCGGTTATTCCATATCCGTTTCAAACCAAATCAAACCCGAACCGGTTTCAATCTCGAAAATCTTGGAATTCAAAAACCGGTTGTTTGGATCCGATTTGGGGTTTCAAATCTCGGCATCTCGTGTCTATAAATACTCCCTTAGCTCGCGGGCCTCCGCAACCCTAAACCGCCACTCTTGTCGCCCCGTCGCCCTAAGCGCCGCATTGCAAGCTTTAGGGTTTTCGCGAACTCCTTCTCCGGTGGATTGCGCCGCCGTCGTCGTCGCCCTTGCTCCACCATCGCACCATTGTGATCGGCAAGTCACGAGCTACCTCGTCGGCGCACCTTCGTCGCCGAGCATCGCCGGGCGCCGTCCGACACAAACCCGAGCTCTCTCGCCGCTTCTTCCTCGCCACGGCCATCTCGATCAACCCGTGTGCTCAAACGGTGCCCATGTATGCGCATTAGCCTCCTCTACGTTGGTACCACTCATCTGCCGCGCGAGTCGCCGTCGTTCGGTGACCATCGGTCCGAGCGCCGCGCCGCCGTTATCGCCCGGCTCGGCGCGGCGTCGGCCGATCTTGGTGTGGCGGCCGCGTGGCGCGGTCGGCCAAGACCTGCAGCGTGCGTGGCGATCCATCGCGCGGATCTCCTCGGTTCGGTGCACTCGGTCCACGTGAATCGAGAGGCCGATGATGGGTCCCACATGTCGAATTCTTTTTAAATATAATTCTTTTTCCGAAATTCTCGGTGGCGCAAGCATTGCGCAATAATCCGATTTTCCTTTATAAAAATAATTCGGAAATTCGAGAAAATCCAATTTAGGGTTTTATTGATTTTCCAATCTTCCAAAGCCCATATCTTTTGCATCCAAGTCCAATTGAGCCCATTCAAATTTGTAAATTCATATAAAATTCAGATCTGTTTATTTATGAATTTTATTTAATTTTGGAGTTTATTTTGCCTCTGTTATTTATTTGTTTTGTTTTCTTTTGTCTCGTTTCATGAGTAGGCGTCGATACTTGGGAATTTTGCGAAGAAGGAGCACCTCAAGACCAAGACCAATATCTAGATCTATTCCAAGGCAAGTTATACCTTTGATCATTTTGAACCCATTTTCAAAATACTTTGTTTCAATGTATTGCATTCTATTTCAAGTATTTATTTAAATGCTTTTGGGTGTAGTTATTAAATCCAAATTGTTATGCCACCTTGACTATTGTATGCCATGATCTTTTGTCACCCTAGGTTGATTAATTATTAGTTGGTATTATTGTAGCACCAACGTGGGTTGGTTAGATACGATTAGGCGCTTAGCCATGCCACGAGTCATCATTTCATGTGAGAGTTGCAATTATAAATTTGACTAAGTGATTATGGGCGTGTGATGAATCTGTGTGTCTTGTGTCTTGTTACTCGTCAATGGCATGTGTTACACTTAATCAACAGGTGGGAAAAGATTTAGGCGAGGCAAGTGGTGGATTCGTGTGAATGGTGGAGTGTGTGCTTATTAAACTTTGTGATTTGGGTAAAGCTCGAAGTCTTGCCTTAGTCAATTAAGGACTTAACTTTGTGCGCCATTGAAGCTGGGCCTTCTGCATGCGACCACATGCCTAGTATGGGTCGGGGCGACTTAGTAAGTTATGGAGTCTTGACATTGACAACTCGGGTTGTATTTAAGCTATGTGATGGGTGGAGGTGTGATATGTCACATCGCGGGACGATTCATTTGCATCCTCGTCCAATGGTGTGTGTCGCCCAAGGGTCGTGTGTACAAATTGACGGCGATAAAGCACACCAGAGTGTCATTGTTTGAGATGAAGTCTCGAAAGGTTTTGTTGTGATCAACTCGATCCGGTTGGTTTCATCGTGTGGGTAAAGTGTACAACCTCTGCAGAGTGTTTAAATCAATCTATTCGAATAGCGCGTCCTCGGTTATGGACATGCTCGGAATTTCACACGAGGGTAGATTTTCATAAAACAAATGGGAAGGGTCATTTGTGTGAGATAACTTGTTCAGCTGTGTGAAAGAACTTGATTAGACTGTGTGTCTTTTGTGAAATCAATTGTTAACTTATTATTGTCTATTTGTTTTGAATTACGCCTTCAATCTATTATTTGTATTCAATTGCAAATGTTGCATTTCTGCAAAGTAACCACAGAAGTCATTCCTTTGGAATAAGCCATCATGTATAAATGCATTACGTGGTATGACTTGCGAGTACGGTGTGTACTCACTCTTGCTAAATAAATCAATGTAGTGGAGGAGTCGTCTTTGCTTTTGAAGAAGAGTTCTACTGAAGGTTGAGCGTTAGGGTCTTGATCCCGATCGGTTGCTGTGGTAAATTGATGGGAGCCACCGGAGTTTATTTCGTTTCCGCTGCAGTTTATTTCTTTATTGTCAGCCTTGCATGGCTTAATAAATGTAAAACTCGACCGTAAGGTCCCAACAGTTATTTGTTATTTAAATGTACTCGTTTATTCTTATATTCGTTGTATGGATGTGATATTTCATCAATGTTGACACTGTGTGCACTAGCGTGATCCTGGACTAGTGCAGAATACACAGAGGGTCCAGATTTGCATATTTGGGTCCCGACAAACTTGATCTTGAGTTTTTGGCTTTTCTTGTTGAGTCTTGTTGGGACGTGCTAAGATGGATTGCTCTCAGTTGGGATGATACCTCTAGATCATTTGATCAACTTTTCCCACGAGCAAACTTAGTTTAATCTTCGTTCTTTAGTTTGGCTTCCTCTGTTCTTCCTCCCCGTGCCTAGGTTTTATTGAAAATCTTGTTTGGCTTGTTGAGAAGGGATGAAACTTGGCACGCAGGATCACTATGCTATTAGGTAGCCCTCCTCAAAGTTTAATAACCCGAGAATCAAAGAATCTCTTGGATTTCAGTTTTTGGCCTCTCTTACCTCTTCTTCAAGAAATCCGATTTCTCTTTAGTTAGACAATCATTGTCTGCGATTTCTTCTCATGAGGTCAAGATGTTGTTTAGGATGATGTCCTGTGAGACTTGACCTGAGAAGAGCAGCAAATCAAAAGTTTTTCGGATTTTTGAATTGTTCCGGTGCGTTCTGTTCTTCTGTCAGGATAATCGGAACTTCCGCCATTTGAGCTGCGGAACTTTCGATTTCTGGAACTTCCGCACTGACACATCGGAACTTCCGCAGCGGAACTTCGCACTGACCGGCGGAACTTCCGATTCTTGGCATAATGTACCAAACTTGTTTTCGTTCTCTGATTTTGCTTCACTTCCTTTCTTGAGATTTCCAAAGGGTTTTGTAGGTTTGTTTAAATACAGTAAATGGGAGTTCTTAATTTTTAAGGCACCATTCACTAGCTCCCCCTACCAGACAGTATGTCCGGGCGTGTCACCATTTATAAGTTCAAAGGGCAACTTATCGGGTTCTTTAATTGACTTGATGCTTAGAGGAGTCGTTCCCGGTACTACTTTGTTATAGCTTATCCGACCAAGGAGACGACGGCTAAAGTATAGATAAAACTATACTACAGTCTCGAGTAGTACCTGCCAGAGACTTCATATCATCAGGAAAGGCAATTAAGGATAGAGTGGGTTCTTCCTCGAGACCAAAAAGCTAGACGAGGAGAACCTAGTTTACTGAGATGTTGTTCTTTGAACTGAGGTGAAGGCTGAATTGCAGGGTATGTAGAAAAGTGGTTTTTATACTTGTCCGTTGCCATGGCTCAACAGACCGGTTAAGATCTATAAGGAAGAGCTAACCGGCTCTGATACCAATTGAAGGACCGAAATGGCAACAGAGGCTCAGGGGTATGCCATCTGGAGAAAAGTGAAGGTTAGATTCGCTGTTCCTGCCGATGAGAACATCAATATGGGAAACATGCCCGATGTTGAGGCCAATGCTAAGGCAAGGAACATTATCATTCAGGGTTTGAGCAGAAGTGAGTTTGATCACATTTCTCATTTGTCTTCTGCTTATGACATCTGGGTGACCCTCGATGCATACCATGAGGGCACCACCCGATTAAGACGGTTCGACAAGACCGCTTCAAGCGAGAATACAAGAAATTTGAGATGCTTGTCGGTGAATCTCTCGACGAGTGCTTTTATGCTTCCATAAGATTACGAGCAACCTCCGAGCGGTCGGTCTTACATACCCGACTTCGGATAACGCTCGACAGATGCTTTACGACTCGATCTTCGTGTTTGGGAGATGAAAGTGACTACCATCAAGGATAGCACGGACCTCTCGATCCTGACTCTTGATGCGCTTTACTCGCGCCTCAAGACTCACGAGATTGACATTGTCTCTCGAAGGTCGAAGTCACAGTCGATGGCTTTAGTTACTGATCCCACCTCTGGATCTTCTTCGAGTCGATACACGGGTTCTCCCTTGTCGCTTCTGTGACATAACCGATGATCGATTAGAGCGTTTTGAGGATGAACAGCTAGCCCTCCTAGCTCAGAAATTTTCCCATGCTTACAAGAGGAGGGATGGAAAAAGAGGAGGTCCTGTGATTTGCTTCGAGTGTGGTGGCCCCAACCACATCCGAGCAAACTGCCCCAAGTTGGGGAAGGGCAAAGGTGACTACGACGGTTCGGGCAAGAACGACTACATCAACAAGAACCGCAACACGAAGCCCTCAGCACCTGACCAAGGCAAGAAGAAGTTCCGCAATTTTGGGAAGGCAAAGAAGCTGTTCCATCGCGTTCTCACCGCCCTCGACGAACTTGACACCAGCGAGGTGGAGGGGTGGAGTGACGATGATGGAAAGGACGATCAAGATCCCAAAGACGACGGCAACTTCTCCGGCATGTGCTTTTCAATAAAACCTAGGCACGGGGAGAGCCTTTGGACAGCTCTCAGTTTGTGGAGAGTGAACACCAGTTGGCTGATATCTTCACCAAGCCTTTGGACAGCTCTCGGATTTCAGCTCTGCGGAGAGAGCTTGGGGTGGTTTGTACTTATGGACTGTTGTGAGGGGGAGCTTATATGCTACTACTGTATAATATTTTATTTATGCTATATCTCCTTTCTGGTTGCATTTCACTTAAGTGCTTTGGGTGTAAGTCCTTCCAGCATAGGTTAGAGTGGTTCTCTTGCCAAGTTGCTTTGACTGCTAATTCTTATCTTGTGCTTTTAGGATGCTGCTTATTAGCTGTCTCTTCTCTCTCTAAGTAGAGCTTACTCACTTCTTATAGGTTCTAGCAAGGGTCGGGCCACCCTTGGGTAGACAGGGACAGTGTTTGCTCCCTAGTGTGTGAGTTGATCAGCTGATAGTCCTGTAATCATATGGGGTAGATAAGAACATGTCTGAGCGATAGTTTTCTCTATATCTTTTCTATGCTCTAAGGATTGCCTTTTCTCTTTCTCGTTCCAGTTTCTCGTTTTTGTTCCTTTGGTTCAGGGGGAGCTTATCTTGGTTATTCCAGTTCTTAAATTTGTCATAACTCAACCTGAATTAAAAGATGCATATCATTCTGAAGGGGATCTGGATTTTCGTGCATTTCATCCTGCATTGCATTATAATCATATGGAGCCTTGTTTATTATCCCTTATGATCTGTTTTCACTGTTTTACATCTTGCCATGATTTATGCTAAACTGCTAGATTTATCATGATTTTTTATGTGTGGTTTAGTCTTTGCCATGCTAAGGTGATTAAAAAAAATGCTAAACTTGAATTAAAATCTTCTCTTAATAGCTCTTGAGACTAGTCTGGTTGAAGCTATCCTTTTATGATTCTCGCCATGTCAAGTAGGCTGAGTTGAGTCTTGAATCTCTTTTGAAGTTTTGAGTAAGCTATGTCAGTTTATTAAGAAACATGACTTATCTTTAATCGTTGGTCTAAAAACTTCAAAAGCAAAAATGATCTCTTTTGTGCGAAAAAACTGATCTCACCAAATCTTTCTCATGAGACTGCTTGCCATTGCACTAGGCATGAACTCAGGGGGAGCCTTGGATGACCTAAGATCACTTCCTTAAGTCTGTTGCTTGGAGTGGTCGCATAAGGCTTGGGATCTAGCGCATGGTTGAGATTTGAAAAATTGGTTGAAGCTTAGGAGGCAGTTGTGGATGGCACCTAGTCCAGGACTTGCTTCACTAAGATAAAGCCATAATTATGTTTCCAGAAAAAGAAACTTGTGCTAAAATTGCTTATCATTAAAAAGACCAAATTCTGGATAAAATTGAGTCAATCTTACAACTGGTAGCACTCTAAACTGTTCAATAGTATGCTTCTCGGGCGGTTCCACTTAGAGTATTTGACATGGCTTGTACCATCCTTGGATACCTTTAGCTAGACTGCAATCTTGGCTTATTTGACTTGCTAAAGAATTGGATCATTAATCAGTTTATGGATTTTCTGTCTTAGCTATTCTCTACATCAATTGTCATGATCTTGATAGCATTCTTCTATGTTATGGCTTGGTGTAATACTCTAATAGTCATTTTGGATAATCTTCATGGCTCCTAATGCTTAAAATGAATATCATAAGGTCATTTCCTCTCTTTAATACATCTTGATGATTTTATTGCCAAAGAGGGAGAATTTTGGAGAGAAAAAGTCTTCTGAAAGTCTTCTAGAGAAAAGCCTTGAGTTTTTGCGAAAATTGCTCTTTTATCTCGTCTCAAGTCTTTCTCTTCTGTCAAACATGGTCTTGAGCTTCTGTACTACTTGTTTAGATCTTGGTTGATTTTAAACTCAAACTCATCTTATGCTTTTTCGGTGATTGTCAATATACTCATCAAGGGGGAGATTGAGAGACCATGTGAGAGGTCCTCCACTGTGAGTGATGAGTATTTGACAACTTGTTGAATAGGTTGAGAGTTGAGTCTCTCTGTTTGTACTGTTTCTGTGATGAAACAGGATAATCGGAACTACCGCTGTGCATGTAGCGGAAGTTCCAATAATCGGAACTACCGGCTTTGGAAAGAGGAACTTCCGATTAATCTGAGAATTGTGTTCGGTTGAAGTAATCGGAGCTTCCGCACCTGGGGACGCGGTTTGTCCGATAATACTGACGTGAGTATTCCTCTGTGACGAAAATCGGAATTGAAAATCTGGGAGTGCGGACCTTCCGATAATCGGAACTTCCGCAATGGTAAGCGCGGAACTTCCGATCATCCTGACAAGTGCGGACGTTCCGGAAATCGGAACTTCCGCAATGGTAAGTGCGGAACTTCCGTTTGTGCTCAGAACTGTGCAGAGAAGGATAGTTTGTGATTTTGAGTTTGTATGAGTTTGAGTCTTGTACAAATATTGATGCTATGATATTGGGCAATGCTATGTGATGTGTTTTTATCTGTGTTGACTGCAGGACATCGAGACGAAGTTGTGGCAAGACACGAGGTGATCGGACTAGGCGCAGGCGGCGTTGAGGTCAGAACGGTCGGGATGTGTCGAAGACGGCGTGAATCTTGAGGTGGTTGCGAGTCAAGGACAGCAAGGTGTACGGGAGGCTTCCAGAAGATGCGCAAGGGGCGAAACGGTCATTTCGCAAAGCGGCACAAGTGGAGGCAGTTCCGTTCGGGTGTAGCGGGCTTAATGGGTTGGAGACCCGTTAGCTAGGCTATAAATAGAGGTGTAACCCTGGTGAGAGGGTTGGAGATTTTGTCAGGGTTTTGGAATAGGGTTTGTTAGCTTTTGCTTTAGTGGTTAAAGGGTTGTTTTGCTTTGGAGCTTTAGTTTTTGAGATTGAGAGGATGAACTAAACTTCTTGTAATCATTCCTCTTGTTTACCTCTGTAATTTACGTTTCAATTAATGAAATCTTTGAAGTTGATTTCTCTATTCATGCCCTTGTTCTTGTGCTCCCGTGCAACTTGATCTTGAGTTTTTGGCTTTTCTTGTTGAGTCTTGTTGGGACGTGCTAAGATGGATTGCTCTCAGTTGGGATGATACCTCTAGATCATTTGATCAACTTTTCCCACGAGCAAACTTAGTTTAATCTTCGTTCTTTAGTTTGGCTTCCTCTGTTCTTCCTCCCCGTGCCTAGGTTTTATTGAAAATATTGTTTGGCTTGTTGAGAAGGGATGAAACTTGGCACGCAGGATCACTATGCTATTAACTAGCCATCCTCAAAGTTTCATAACCTGAGAATCAAAGAATCTCTTGGATTTCAGTTTTTGGCCTCTCTTACCTCTTCTTCAAGAAATCCGATTTCTCTTTAGTTAGACTATCTTTGTCTGCGATTTCTTCTCATGAGGTCAAGATGTTGTTTAGGATGATGTCCTGTGAGACTTGACCTGAGAAGAGCAGCAAATCAAAAGTATTTCGGATTTTTGAATCGCTTCGCTCGTTTTCTTACGTCAGATAATCGGAACTTCCGCCATCCGAGTGCGGAACTTCCGATTTCGGAACTTCACTGACCGACACATCGAACTTTCACAGCGGAACTTCCGCACCGACCGCCGAAACTTCCGATTGTCGGCGTAACGGCTCAAACTTGTTTTCGTTCTCTGATTTTGCTTCACTTCCTTTCTTGAGATTTCTAGAGGGTTTTGTAGGTTTGTTTAAATACAGTAAAGGGGAGTTCTTAATTTTTAAGGCACCATTCACCCCCCCCCCTCTGTTGCCATTTCGGTCCTTCACCACTACTCTAGACAGTTTTGCGAAAAACTAATTTTCGGAAGAACAATGCCGAATAGCATTTTTATGGAATTTCTAGAAAACCGATTTTCAAACTGCTATAACTCTGTCATCTCAAATCCAAATTGAATAATTCTTTCACCTAAATTCATCTGAAATAATCATCTAGTTACTGTAGATATTTTATGTATTTTTGAGCACTTTGTATTTTTCGCCTTTTCTCGATGTTTATTCGATGTTGTAATTATATAGACCGCGAAGCGATTGATATAAACTCGTATGCCACCGAGAGTGAGCAACTACACTTCCAGCAAGGCAAGCATCCTTGGAACTTTCTTTTGCATCATATTGATCCCAGTTTTGATAAGTAGTGTTTTGAAATGCAATGATTTGCTTGCATGCTATTTTGTTGTATCAACTTTTTTTTTTAGGTGTAGATAGTTATATCCAAATCTTGATGTCATCCTTGTTAAATTCCAGTACACATATATTCTTAGGAATAGATGGATGTGATGATTTTCTTTGTGTGTATTGAGTGCTAAGCCATACAAGTCTAGATTATACGTTAGTACGGTTAATGGGATTAACCCGTCGATCGTGGGAAATACCTCACACTTATCAATTATATTTTTTGGTCCTGATCATCGCATCTGATTATTTGAGTATAAATTTTGTTATTTCAAGTAGTATTGGTTTGGATATGAGGTTGCTAGTGATGGTGCCTTCGTGCACGAGATCGGGTATGTGGTTGACTTGTCCAGACTCTAAGGACCGAGCCATGGGCTGTCATTCCAAGTAACTATCATGCTATCACACGCGGGTTGGGAGCCGCTTGGTCAAGTAGGGGGAAGGTTTTATTGGGTTGGGTCCCAAGTGGTGTGAGGACACTTGTGTTGATCATTTGTTCGTAGGAGTCGATGCAATTTCTATATGTAAATGGGAGCACCACTTTTCTTTATTTTCATTGCATCGGTATATCATAACTTGCGAGCCCGCTTAGCAAGCGCTATCTGTCGTTTGTACTAAGTTTGGGGTTCATCTCGCAAGAGGGACCTGTCTCAATAGGGCTTTGTTGCCGAAAAGTACCAAATCTCGACGTCCCCAGCCGACACGCCATAGGAAGTGTGTTAATTCCGGTGGCTTACGGGCTAGTCGAGTCGTGTGGGTAAAGTAGTACTCCCCTGCAACGATCAAACTATTCGAATAGCCGCGTCCACGGTTATGGACAACACTTGGTTTGAGCTGCATCATCGTTAGACTTTTCGATTAAAATTGGCATGGTTACAACTTGGTACTCGGCATGAAAGGGTGTTCATGCATTTTAGTTTATCAAGGTGGGCTGCTACTTTGGTATTTGTTTTTTTCTATTTGTTTATCAATGTATAACTTTGTCACAGGTTTTACTTCTACTTCAAATCTGATTTTGAAATGGCAATTGAAAAACTAGTATGTGTAGGTTGAAAATTGTTGCATCTATCGCAAAACTAAAGCCACTAATACTATTCTTTGATTTTCCAATATGCATAACTAATTTTTCTTTTGAGTAAGACTTGCGAGTACTTTTTGTATTTAACCTGATTGCTGCAAATATAGGTGAGGATGAGCCTCCAATCGACAAGTTCGTTAGCGCCGATTACGGCGACGCTAACGAATAGTGCTATTCTTTAACTCTCAGTCGGTTGCCTTGGGCTATGGGCATACTACAGCTAGTCTTTTGATTATATTATGTTCTTCTGCTGCAACTTGAAGTGTTTAATTGAATTTAGCCAGTCGGCCCTTTTGTAATCGATGTAGACTTAAACTATTATGTTGTATGTCTTTCATTATGTCAATGTATGAATGTTGTATGTCTGTGATTGACGTCGATAAGGGTATGTGCGTGTTGGTCGCTGATCTTGGGAGCCAACACGAGACGCATACCCGTTGTTTTGATTTCCACTTCAACTTGTTTAAGTGTGGACTTGGGCCGTTGGAGAACCGGTCATCATGTAGTACTTGCAGAGCATCAGTACGCATGATCACCGGAGCTCTAGTTTCGATCGGACCTTCTCACTTAGATGGAGTTAAGATGGAATTCATTCACTTGGGGCACATAGTTATTTTCATAAGACCGGGAATGCCTCGGTCTTACAAAAATAACCCGGGGTTCCTCACAACCGCCATTGGCGCATGAACATACTGCCTAGCTGGTCAAACCACCACCCATGGCTGCCCTCTGGTCAGACCGCCCTCCGGTCTGACCGCCAACTAGTGGCTGGTCAGACTGCTCAAGGACATAGCCGGTTTTTCACCCCAGAAAATCTGCACCCTCTCTGGAACATAAATCTCTATAAACTTTTGGCTCAAAGCACCAAAACTTATGAGACATAATGCAAATGCATCCTCTCACCTATTGCCATACGTGATTTTTGGCCGATTCCAAAAATTCCACTTTTCATTTTAGCCGGTCAGACGCCACCCATGGCTGGTCTGACCGCCATCCCCTCAACCAACACCACGGTCGGTCTGACCACCACATATTGCTGGTTTGACTGTCGACCAGTCAGTCAGACCGTCACTAAGGCCAATTTGACTTATTGAGGACCAGTGGCGAAGCTCGAGCCAAATCTCAAAGGGTCCAAAGGTCAATGCTAAATCATACTACTACAACATGGTATAATTTATAGGCATCAAAAAAATTTAGGTAGATCATGTCCGCATTTTGGTTATGAACTACCATGTCTTAGAAAAATGTATTGTATATATTTACTTTAATAAACGAAGGAGGAAGAGATGTGAGGCGTCAGAAAGCAGCAACCACTTCTTAGGTTGATGGCCATATTACTTGACAACTCCAAGCTTTAGTTGCGCGAGAATGTTCTGCGATCTGTCGATCGTGGCAATGCCTCATCTAGTTGTCTTGTGGCTTTACCGCAGCATCAGCTGAAGGCAATGAGGAAGAAGCAGAAAGTAAGGCAGTGGTGATGGGTGTTGACTACTCACTAAACTGAGCTACCAAAATGAGTGAAAGGATAAAACTATTTTGCTAACTTGTTAAAGAGTAGGAAAATAAAACTGGGCTAGTGATTCATGGCCTAGTGAGGAAGAAGAAGAAGCAAATTGGTTCGAACTTAACAGGGTTTTTTAACGTGCAAGGCACCAGGGGTGGCCATTTGAATGGTTAAGCAATGGATGGATCTAAACGCTACTGGATACTAAGTGTTACTATAAAAAATGAATTTTTGGGGGGCTACGACCCACTTTGGCCCTAACTATCCTCCGTCACTGTTGAGGAATGTGAGTGTAATACTCTGAAAATAATAATAATAATAATAACGTCTTAAGGGCCTGTGCGTAATTAAATAAATTAGGTACGTAAAAAATAGAATATTTTTGAATTGTACGGAGGGACTAAACTGTGCGAGGTATAAATAGATCGTGGGGATTCTAGAAACCCTAGCAGTCTTTTCTTTGTTTACCGTAGCCGCCACTTGGGTTTATTCGCTTCCCGTGCGCAAGAGCTCCTGCCACCGCGTGGACGTCGTATTGTCGTTCGGCGCCTGCTGGTTCCTTTGCGCCAGCCGTCATCCGCCCGTATCGGCATCGTCCGGGTGAAGCCAGGTATCCGACGCCTTTCTTTTCGTTGGCGGTGCTTTGCCGCTTGCGTGATGCCCGGACGACCGCATGTGGAAGTCGTCCGGCTACACGCCGTGAGCGCCAACCAGCCCAGCATGCCTTGGTAGCAATTTCAGTTTATTAGTGGCATGCAAACCGTGAGACCAAGGCAGCCGCTTCTATGTTGTGCTAGCAATTGGTAAAAGAAGAAACAGTAGGAGGTTTAAGTCAAGGAAGAGAGAAAAAATAGAGGAAAAGAAGTCAAGATCTGGATTTTCGTCGTGTGGGTAACGATCAAACTTTCCTCTCTGTTGTTTATTTATATTTATAGTTTTAGAATCGAGATTAGAATTAAGAATTGGCATGTTTCTAGTCGAGAGCTGATTTTTATTAGATCTGTTTAGCCCGCTGTTCTGTTGAACGATTTATTCGGGTACCTTAATAGCGAATTTTGGAAATATCATCTACTAGTTAATTGTAGATAATTTCGATATCTTTCTATAGCATATTTAATCAAGTCGAGCGGACAAGTAGAATTCGAGATATGAATTTTGGAAGACTGCTGTCTTTGTGGTTGTCGTCTTTCGGCGCTGTTTTGGTAGACTGCAGATTAAAAATAGTAATTGGACTAATTAGAGTTTTTAATCTACATGAAAGATGTAGATAATTGTCCAAGGGTTCTGTAGAATCTAAGAACTCGAATTTTGGTTGGGTAAAACAAAAGTTATGAATTTAGTAAGACCCGCTGTTCCGAAGCGGACAGATCGGTTTTCTAGGCTAAAAATGGAGGGTTAGATGATTTAATTAGAAGACTTTGTAATCCAAGAAAATGAGGGTAATTTTGTGTAGAATCCAGAACTGGGTGGTTTGTCGTGATCGGACTTTTGAGTCAAAAGTTACGTTCGTTTTAGTACCAAGACAGTAATGGGTAACTTTTTGGTACCAGAGAAGCGTGGTAGATTTGGGGACGGGTAGGAGCGATGTCTATTGATTGCTATTCTTGTTGCTGTAGCTTGTATTGAAATTTATATATTTAATGTAGGAGAGGTGTCGTGCTTGTTGCCATCTTCTAGCCAAACCGTGCGTCGCAACTAGTAAAGGCAAGTGCATGGTAGACATCGATCAATGATTGGTCACTGTTTTCTTTATCTTCTATTACCATTATTGTTGTGCTTTTATTTTATTTAATTGCAAGAAATGGAATGGTATGGATTTATATTGTTAATGGACATGATGAAAAATTGGATATGATGAGTATCATGAAATTATGCATGTTTGCATTCATAAGCATCTTTGCATATGAGCAGGTGATCATGAATGATCACAACTCCACGGGAGTGGAGGAGGTCCCCGATCCTTGTGGAGGAACGGGCTTGAGAGTGAATGTTGTCGCGAGCATTCACTCATGCTATACCTGATATCGTGAAAGAAGTGCATGTGGACATGTAGATTAGAGTTGCATTCATATATGAGACTAATGGGTGTTAATCAAAGGGGAGATAACTGCATGAGAATATTAATAGAAGTACCTGTGATGATAATGAAGTTATTGAATACTGTTGATTTATTATTGTTCGTTGTATATTAATGTATTTGCTGAGTCGTGGACTCACCCTTGCTCTTTTGTTGTCTTTAGGTGATCTTCGAGGACGCCGTGACTGAGAGCGAGTAGAGCACATGGATTAGATCTATACTTCAATCACATGATCATTTGCCATAAGAACCTTTTCATTCAATGCAGGGTTACTCTAGGACATGTTAGAGGTTGAATAAAGTTTAGGACAACGTTTTGGACTAGACTATTTGTTTCAATAATTTGGATCCATTGGTTGATGCTATTTTTGACTATTTACCTGGTTATATTCCCCTTGCTTATTTATTATCGTTTGATCCATAATTATGCATGTTCTTTTGTGATCCATGGATATGTTTATTGTTATTTTCTTGCTGTAATTTTATAGTGTGTCGATAATTATTAGCTGAGAGAGTAGTGTGGTGGCATTCTAGGCTCGATTGTCGGGTCGGGTGTTTCTGATTGGTATCAGAGCGGGCTTTAGGTCCGTGGTGAATAGGTTAACAACATAGGCAAACTAAAATTGTTAAAATTTGTTTTAGTTTTAGTAAATCAACTAAAATTTGCTAATGGTTAACTAACCTAAAATTTGACACACTAGTGCACAGTAGGTTAGAGAGAGGTACGAATATAGTTTTGTACGCTTTCGTTATGTTGTTTATTGATGCATGATTTTATTTTGATCTTTGAACTCATTGTGTATTGTTGATTGTGGTTGATAGCTATGCCGAGGGGTAGAGGACGTGGTCATGGTGGCCGTGGTCGTGGAGGTCGGGGCCGCGGGCGAGGTTCCGTGGAGCCACCTCCTGTAGCAGATGAGTCAGTAGCTGAGGGGGTTGCTGTTGACCCGCCTCAAGTTGGGGTCCAGGATGAGACCCCCGCTTTGCTTAGAGAGTTGGTGGGAGAGATCCGTGCTCTTCGTCCATGCACGCCGGCGACCCTATTCTCGCAAAGATCTGTTGTTGCTCCTGTCGCACCTCCACCGGTTCCTGAGGCGCGGATGACACTTCGAGAGTGGATGGGGTTGAGGTTGGATCCCTTTTGACTGCCTGTACACCGGTCCAGCGGTGGCCGGGTTGCGCTATATGGAGAGGCAGTTTGGAGCTTTGGAGATGTCTTCACATCAGAGGGTCCGTTTTGTAGCCTTTCAGCTGAAAGGGCAAGCGGACATTTGGTGGGAGGGCGTGTTGTCTTCGATGACCGCCACTCAAGGTCCAGTCGCTTGGGAGGACTTTGTTGATCAGTTCAAGAAAAAGTTCTACCCCTACTCTTTTGTTGAAAAGATGGAGGTTGCCTTGACGACCTTTGCTCAAGGGAAGAGGTCTATTGCTGAGTATGAGGCTGAGTTCAACAACTTGGTTCGCTTTGTCCCTTCAAGATGTGAACGATGATCTTCAAAGCCAAGAGGTTCGTCTGGGTCTCAATTCGAGTGCGGCATGTGTTGGGAGCTACTCCACTCCGTGATTACAGCTCTGTTGTGGAGCAAGCCGGGGGCATGGAGTTGGAAATGCAGCTCACAAAGGGGCAGCAAGCCTCTGGTGGACTGGTAGCTTCTGGTGGTGACCAGAAGAAGAGCTCTAGTGAGGGAGGTGGGTCTGTTCAGCGACCCACTTTCAAGAAATTCAAGGGAGGACCGCAGTCCTTCAAGTCTAAGCAGTCGAGGCCGTTCTCTTCTTGGCGCCTCGTTCGCTTGCAGTACTCGGCTCTTCGTCTGTCCCGAGGCGGGGCATGCTTTGCTTTAAGTGCGGTGATGGACACTGCTGCCGAGTGCTCTTGGACGGAGATTGCCGTCGGTGTGGCCGGCCGGGTCACAAGGCGCGTGTGTCGCTGAACACCACTAGCGTGATCAAGTGGGAGCTGTGCCATCTTCTTCTTGATGGGTCTGCCGAGGATCTTTCCGGATGATGATTGCTCCTCCGGTAGCGCCACTTCCTTCACTTGGGCGCCTCGGAGGGTACTCGGCGGTACCGCCACCTTCGGCACCGCTTCAGGTTGCACGACCGGCCTTACCTGCACCGCCACAGCAGATTGTTGGGGCTCTCGCCGCCCCAGCATCGTCTTCTTTCGCCATGGCGCCACCTGGAGTGTACGCCATGCCCACAGCGGAGTCCGCGGGTCGTCCTGACGTGGTGACAGGTACTTTGCTTGTGGATTCGTTTGATGCTTTAGTCCTTTTTGATTCAGGGGCTACCTTTTCGTTTGTCTCGACGGCGTTTGCTAGGAGAGCGAACTTGAGTATGCAGTGGATTTCTCAGTCAGTGTTAGTTAGCTCTCCTGGGGGAATTATTGCGAGCTCTACTGTTTGTCCTGGGTGTTCTATTGTCATTGATGGAGAGAAGTTCACGGCGAATTTGATAGTTATTCAAATGGAGCCGTTCGACGTTATCTTGGGTATGGATTGGTTGCACTCTTATCGAGCCGTGATATCCTGTTTACAGAGAAGCGGTCTGCATGCACTCGACCTCGTGGGAGACTTTGACCTTTCAGGAGTGCGCCCGCGCTCTCTTTCGATGTTGGTCGGACTATTCCGGGTCGTGCGATGGCGGGCTTCTTTTAGCTCTTGCTGAGAAACCGAGTGTGGCTTCGCAGATTGAGGAGATTCCAGTGGTTAGTGATTACCGGATGTGTTCCCAGGTGAGCTTCAGGGCTTGCCACTGCGAGACGTGGAGTTTCGCATTGATCTTGTTCCGGGTACTCGTCCCATCTCGATGTCTCCATATCGACTAGCACGTCCGTTTCAGGATGAGTTGAAGAAGCAGTTGGACGATTTGTTGGCTAAAGGTTTGATCAGGCGTAGTGTATCGCCATGGGGAGCTCCTGTTCTATTCACAGAGAAGAAGGATGGGAGTTGGCGCATGTGTGTTGATTATCGTGCGCTTAATGCTGTAACAATCAAGAACAAATATCCATTGCCCCACATTGAGGATTTGTTTGATCGGTTGAATGGAGCTCAAGTATTCTCCAAGATCGATCTCCAGTCAGGGTGTAATCAAATCCGTGTGCGTGAGCAGGATGTAGAGAAGACTGCTTTCTCCACCAGGTATGGTCATTATGAATTCAAAGTTATGTCTTTTGGACTGACTAATGCACCTGCTATTTTTATGGAGACCATGAACAACATGTTACACGAGTATCTGGACGACTTCGTGGTGGTGTTCATTGATGATATTCTTATCTATTCCAAGACCAATGAGGATCATGAGCGTCATTTGAGGCTGGTTTTAGAGACTTTGAGAGAGCACAAGTTCTATGCTAAGTTGAAGAAGTGTGAGTTCTGGATTTCAGAAGTGAGTTTTCTGGGTCATGTGATAAATCCTCAGGGCATTGCTGTTGATCCTAGCAAGGTCTCTACAGTGGTGGATTGGAAGAGGCCGACTAGTGTGAAGGAGGTGAGGAGTTTCTTGGGCTTGGCTGGTTATTATCGGCGTTTTGTGCAGGATTTCTCTATCATCGTCAAACCGATATCACAGCTTACTCAGAAAGGTGTGATATTCCAGTGGACTGATGAGTGTGAGCGCAGTTTCTGCACTTTGAAAGAGAGGTTGGTGACCTCTCCTATTCTCACTCTTCCCGAGCCAGGAAAGCGGTTCACAGTCTTTTCAGATGCGTCTCGAGTGGGTCTTGGCTGTGTTCTCATGCAAGACGGTAAGGTGATTGCTTATGCGTCGAGACAGTTAAAGAAGCACGAGCAGAATTATCCTACTCATGATTTGGAGTTGACTGCGGTTGTCTTTGCTCTCAAAATTTGGAGGCATTATCTATACGGCGAGCCTTGTGATATTTTCACAGATCACAAGAGTCTCAAGTATATCTTCACTCAGAAGGATCTGAATTTGAGGCAAAAGAGGTGGTTGGAATTGATCAAGGACTATGATCTTACTATTCAGTATCATCCAGGCAAGGCCAATGTAGTTGCTAATGCTCTTAGTCGCAAGGTGACTCCCGCTACTCTAGATTGCCTTATTGCTGATTTGGATCGCATGGGAATATCTTATTGTTATGCGGGCACATCACATGTTGAGACACAGTTGATTCTTGAGTCGGCTATTCGCATCGCAGCGGAAAGCACAACAGAGTGACCGGTTATTACAGGAGGTTAGGAAGCGTCTGGACGAGGGTAAAGAGGGTGATTTTAGCATGGACGATTCTGGTGCTTTGAGGTTTAAAGGCCGCCTTTGCGTGCCACAAAAGGCGGAGGTCAAAGATGATATCTTGAGGGAGGCACATCGCACTGCATAATCGCTCATCCTGGTGAGACTAAGATGTATCGAGATCTGAAACAGAATTTTTGGTGGAAAAGAATGAAGGTGGACATTTCTAATTATGTGGCTTCTTGCGGTGTTTGTCAGCAAGTGAAAGTTGAGCACAAACGTCCTGCAGGGTTGTTGCAGCCTTTGGAGGTTCCCCAGTGGCCTTGGGATGATATCTCTATGCACTTTGTGGTGGCCTTACCTCGCACGCCATGAGGGAAGGATGCGATTTGGGTAGTGGTGGATCGATTCAAGAAGTCTCAAGACTTCATTCCTATTCGCACGACAAATTCAATGAGTGATCTAGCTCCTATTTATGTGCGTGAAATAGTAAGGCGCATGGTGTGCCCAAGACCATCATTTTCGACAGAGACGCCAAGTTTGTCTCCAAGTTCGGGAGAGTCTGCAGAGTGCATTGGGCACACACCCGCTTTAATCTGCGTTTCACCCTCGAGACGGATGGGCGTCCGAGCGCACTATACTGGACTTTGGAGGACATGTTGCGGTCTTGCGTTTTGTCTTGGAAGGGTAGTTGGGAGGACCAGTTGCCACTTGCAGAGTTTGCTTATAATAATAGTTATCATTCCAGTATTAGAGCCGCGCCATTTGAGGTTCTCTATGGGCGGAAGTGCAGATCGCCACTTTGTTGGGATGCAGTGGGAGAGAAGGTAGTTTTGGGTCCGGACTGGATTCAGAAGACCGTTGAGCGTGTGGCCATGGTGAGGCAGAATTTGTTAGCAGCTCAGAGCAGACAGAAAAGCTATGCTGATGTGAGGAGGCGTGACTTGGAGTTTGCGGTGGGTGACCAGGTGCTCTTGAGAGTGTCTCCCACTAAAGGTATTGTTCGGTTCGGTACCAAAGGGAAGCTTAGCCCGAGGTACATTGGACCGTTCTCGATTATTGCAAGAATTGGAAAGTTAGCCTACCGCTTGGACCTTCCTGAGTCCATGCGTGGGGTTCACAATGTGTTTCACGTCTCGATGCTGAGAAAGTTTTTGAGAGACCCAGAGCATAAGATTTCATTAGAGCCGCTGACTATTGAGCAAGATCTCACAATTGAGTCGCGTCCGGCGCGCATTCTGGAGAGGTCGGAGCGAGTGCTGAGGCACAAGACATTGGTATACGTCAAGGTGCCGTGGACGCATCAGTCCGAGAGAGAAGCGACTTGGGAGTTAGAGTCTCGCATGCGCGAGCAATATCCGGAGTTGTTCACGTCGGCTACGTGTTATTTTGTTGTTTAATTTCAGCAGTGCAGTTTTTCTTTGAGTAGAATAGCGAGTAGAATTCGGGGTCGAATTCTATTAAGGGGGGTAGAATGTAATACTCTGAAAATAATAATAATAATAATAACGTCTTAAGGGCCTGTGCGTAATTAAATAAATTAGGTACGTAAAAAATAGAATATTTTTGAATTGTACGGAGGGACTAAACTGTGCGAGGTATAAATAGATCGTTGGGATTCTAGAAACCCTAGCAGTCTTTTCTTTGTCTACCGTAGCCGCCACTTGGGTTTATTCGCTTCCCGTGCGCAAGAGCTCCTGCCACCGCGTGGACGTCGTATTGTCGTTCGGCGCCTGCTGGTTCCTTTGCGCCAGCCGTCATCCGCCCGTATCGGCATCGTCCGGGTGAAGCCAGGTATCCGACGCCTTTCTTTCCGTTGGCCAGCGCTTTCGCTTGCCGTGCGCGGATGCCCGGGACGCACTGCATGTGGAAGTCAGCGTCCGGTTGCCACACGCCGTGAGCGTCAACCAGCGCCCGCATGCCTTGGTAGCAATTTCAGTTTATTAGTGGCATGCAAACCGTGAGACCAAGGCAGCCGCTTCTATGTTGTGCTAGCAATTGGTAAAAGAAGAAACAGTAGGAGGTTTAAGTCAAGGAAGAGAGAAAAAATAGAGGAAAAGAAGTCAAGATCTGGATTTTCGTCGTGTGGGTAACGATCAAACTTTCCTCTCTTTTGTTTATTTATATTTATAGTTTTAGAATCGAGATTAGAATTAAGAATTGGCATGTTTCTAGTCGAGAGCTGATTTTATTAGATCTGCTTAGCCCATTGCTCGTTGAACGATTTATTCGGGTACCTTAATAGCGAATTTTGGAAATATCATCTACTAGTTAATTGTATATAATTTCGATATCTTTCTATAGCATATTTAATCAAGTCGAGCGGACAAGTAGAATTCGAGATATGAATTTTGGAAGACTGCTGTCTTTGTGGTTGTAAATCTTTCGCGCTGTTTTGGTAGACTACAGATTAAAAATAGTAATTGGACTAATTAGAGTTTTTGATCTACATGAAAGATGTAGATAATTGTCCAAGGGTTCTTTAGAATCTAAGAACTCGAATTTTGGTTGGGTAAAACAAACGTTATGAATTTAGTAAGACCCGTTGTTCCGAAGCGGACAGATCGGTTTTCTGGGCTAAAAATGGAGGGTTAGATTATTTAATTAGAAGACTTTGTAATCTAAGAAAATGAGGGTAATTTTGTGTAGAATCCAGAACTTGGTGGTTTGTCGTGATCGGACTTTTGAGTCAAAAGTTACGTTCGTTTTAGTACCAAGACAGCAATGGGTAACTTTTTGGTACCAGAGAAGCGTGGTAGATTTGGGGACGGGTAGGAGCGATGTCTATTGATTGCTATTCTTGTTGCTGTAGCTTGTATTGAAATTTATATATTTAATGTAGGAGAGGTGTCGTGCTTGTTGCCATCTTCTAGCCAAACCGTGCGTCGCAACTAGTAAAGGCAAGTGCATGGTAGACATCGATCAATGATTGGTCACTGTTTTCTTTATCTTCAATTACCATTATTGTTGTGCTTTTATTTTATTTAATTGCAAGCAATGGAATGGTATGGATTTATATTGTTAATGGACATGATGAAAAATTGGATATGTTGAGTATCATGAAATTATGCATGTTTGCTTTCATAAGCATCTTTGCATATGAGCAGGTGATCATGAATGATCACAACTCCACGGGAGTGGAGGAGGTCCCCGATCCTTGTGGAGGAACGGGCTTGAGAGTGAATGTTGTCGCGAGCATTCACTCATGCTATACCGGTATACGCGAAAGAAGTGCATGTGGACATGTAGATTAGAGTTGCATTCATATATGAGACTAATGGGTGTTAATCAAAGGGGAGATAACTGCATGAGAATATTAATAGAAGTACCTGTGATGATAATGAAGTTATTGAATACTGTTGATTTATTATTGTTCGTTGTATATTAATGTATTTGTTGGAGCGTTGACTCAACCTTGCCTCTTTGTTGTCTTTAGGTGATCTTCGAGGACGCCGTGACTGAGAGCGAGTAGAGCACATGGATTAGATCTATACTTCAATCACATGATCATTTGCCATAAGAACCTTTTCATTCAATGCAGGGTTACTCTAGGACATGTTAGAGGTTGAATAATGTTTAGGACAACGTTTTGGACTAGACTATTTGTTTCAATAATTTGGATCCATTGGTTGATGCTATTTTGGACTATTTACCTGGTTATATTCCCCTTGCTTATTTATTATCGTTTGATCCATAATTATGCATGTTCTTTTGTGATCCATGGATATGTTTATTGTTATTTTCTTGCTGTAATTTTATAGTGTGTCGATAATTATTAGCTGAGAGAGTAGTGTGGTGGCATTCTAGGCTCAGTGTCGGGCTGGGGTGTTACAGTGAGTAGGCTGAAATTCCCAAAAATGAGGGTTTCGCTAAACACCTTAACGCTATTGCCAATTGTTCAACACACTGGGATTCAAAGCATATCCCCATAACATCCACAATCTTGGATTGCATGCTTGCTATGGCTTGATTCAAACTTTTACAGTCTACATGATTCTCAACTAGTGATTTTAGTTTTTCACTAGACTAGATGGCTTTGTGATGTATGCTTTGATGTCGACTTGTAGCTTGCCTGTATTAAAATTCTAGCTTTCATACTTGATATGACTTGTGCATTAGAAGTTGCTAGCTTCTTTATATTGGGTAATCACTAAAGCTTCTTGTTCACAAAAAATTGAAAAATTGAAAAAGAAGTAATTTCATTGCATTTCATGCATACTCCTTATGCTTCTTCCATGCACCTTAGAACTGACATCCTACGATAAAAGGAAGACGTGATTCCTTGGTAACTCCATTGTCAAAGAGGGAGAAGATATAACAAAATTTGAAATGTGGGAGAAACAAATGGAGAAAAGGGGAGAAATGCATACCAAGGGGAGAAAATGAAAAAATCCAAAAATTGGTAGATCTTCATAAGGGGGAGCATATCATATGTATTCTTGTGACCATTATGTTCAATTCTTGGTTTGAATTGCATTTTTGAACATCATTATGATTAAAGGTCAAAATGAACAATTGTTCTTTCATATGAACATTTAGTGAATTTTTGGTATTCTATCTGGATTTGAAGCTTTCATACACTCTATCACCTCTACTAGTGTGCTTCAGCACTCCTCAAGCCAACTTGGTGATTTTCATGGATTTTTCTTGCTTATGGATCAAGTTGTGCCTTTGCACAAAAATGAGTGAGAG
Organism: Hsuehochloa calcarea; assembly: GCA_036346395.1. Taxonomy (NCBI): domain Eukaryota; kingdom Viridiplantae; phylum Streptophyta; class Magnoliopsida; order Poales; family Poaceae; genus Hsuehochloa; species Hsuehochloa calcarea. The sequence continues at coordinate 29,432,786 of CM070615.1, forward strand.
TTTTTCAAAACAACATCCATTTTGCATTTTTGTGAAATTGCTAAAGTGTTCATCAAGGGGAGATTGTGGAGATGATGGGTAGATGATCCTAATCTTAGTGTATTGAACAATTGGCAATGGTGTCCGGGCTGTTGGAAAATCCCTCGTTTACGGAATATGTTGCTGACTGTTAGGGCTAGGCGGTCTGACTGTCCCTATGGGAGGTTAGACTGGCTGAAAATTGAAAGTGGCAATTTTTGGATTTGGTAAAAAATCACATGTGTAGGAAGGTGAGAGGATACGTTTGCACTTGGCTTCATTGAAAATGGAATTTCGAGAAAAATAGATAGAGTTTGAAATTTACAAATAGAGTGTAGTTTTGGCGACATGGAAATTGTTCTAAGTTTCGGGTAGTCTGACCGACCGTTGGCTGGAGGTCAGATCGATGGGATGGTCTAACCAGCTAGGCGGCAGTCAGACCGGTTGGCTTGCGGTTAGACCGACCATAGGCGGCGGTCTGACTGTCCAAATGACTTCATGCACGGGGAAGGCGGTGAAGTGCGTGGGTTAGGCCAAAGTCATGGGATTCAGTGTAGAGGTGTTGCATGATGCATGTTTTGGTTAATGTGGGTCAAGTTGCGAAGAACTTATGCTCGGAATTGATTTATTGGTATATTGTTGTGCAGGTGGCTTGGAGTCAACGGTTGTCAACGACAATGATGATCGGGACTAGGCTTGGAGAGCTGAGGTCTAGAACGATCGAGTATGCTAGGTGAAGTGGTTGGACTCAAACATGGCGCAAGATGCAAGCATGACCGAACGGGGAGTTCAGTGCGACGGGTTGCACCAAGTAGCTTAGGGGTCGGTGCAAGTGTCATGATGGTTCTGGTGGGAGTTGGATGGGAGAGACTTGTTGTAACATCCTATTTTTCTAAGCTTTAAAATTCTTTTAAATAATGAGTAGTTGGAAACTTCACCCTTATGATTTTATTTGAATTTTAATAAAGCTTAACATGGACTTTCAACATCAAAACAATTTAATATGATTAATATCAACATCAATAATTGTTAAAAGTATTTTATTTATGTTCTATGTGCTTGAATATATTTTATAGAATTTTCTAGAATTTTTTCGAGTTCATTTGCTATTTGCATTTTCTGTATTTTCTAAAAAGAAAACTATATTAATAATATTAGAAATAGTGTTGGGCTGAAACACATTCCTATTCCTTCCTAGCCCAGCCGCTCGCGCCCACTATTCCTCCTGTCACCGACCGATGGGCCCTACCAGTCGTCGTCCTCGTCGCATCGTCTTCGCCGCGTTCGAGTCGCCTTCGACCACCATGGCTGTCGTGCCCGTGTTGCATCCGACAACGATATATCCAACCGAAGAATCCATCGGCAATACAATTTCCGAATCTGTTGTAATCCCTGCAACCGATTCTATTCTTTATCTCCTTCCGAATTCATTGGAATTTCCTTATCTCGCCTTAGATCCGATTTGGACTCCCCCGCCGATACGCCACACTGGACTCACTCGTGCCCTATAAATAGCAGCACAAGGTTCGCCTTCTCACTCTGATCCCGAAACCCCAAGCCACCGCACCCCTCAAGCTCTAACGCCGTCGCATTGGAAGTTTTAGGGTTCCACCGCCGCCGCTCCTTTTCTTCAGATTGCGCCGTCATCTTCGTCGCCTCGTCGTCGTCAAACACGCCGTCATCTTTGCCGCCACCAGAGCTATCTCTAGCACCCTTCACGACCATGAGACGCCACTGGTGTTTGTCACCGACAACAGGCGCACCTACTCCGCCGCCTTGTCGCCACGTCAGGCCAACTCCAACGACCTCCGGTACCAATACCAGTACCAGTATGTGTGCATTAACCTTTCTACCCAGTGAGTGCATCCGCCGCCAGTGAAGCGACGCCGTTTGCCATTGCTAGACAAACCTGTGCCTCGCCGTCGTCTTGTTGATGTGTCGTGCCACATTAACTAGAGAGCACACGTGCCATGCCACATCCACTCGTAGGTGCACATATCTGCCACCTCACCTACCACATCAACTCGTATCGCCCGTGTATTTGCTCGGTCGGTCACGTCAGCACATACGTGCCACTCCATCCAAACCCCAGATCCGATCTGGTGTAAACCCAGTCCACCATACACCGTGTCTATGCCATGTGAGTCCACCAGCCATATCACTATTCCATGAACCCGTAGGACCTACTACGACTAGGCAGTCGTAACCGTCTACGACCAGGTAGTCGTAACCTCCTACGACTAGGTAGTTGTAACTTTCTGACCAGGTAGTCGAAACTTCCTTCCGACCACGCGTAGTCAAAAGCTATGAACAGTACTCCAATTACTTTTTGAGTATTTTCTTTAGATTTAGAACTACCAGAAGTGATATCTTCTTTATTCGAACTCCGATTGAGCCCATTCAAATTCATAAATTCATCTAAATTTGAGCTCTATATTTTTGAGATTTTTATTTAATTTTTGGAGTTTGTTTTCCTTTCTGTTTTTTTTATTATTTGTTTCATTTGCGAGTAGACGTTGATACTTTGGGGAATTTCGTGGAAGGAGTTCAACAAGACCAAGAGCAGTGTCAATATCTATTTCATGGCAAGTTATATATTTGTTCATGTTGAACCCAGTTTTCAAAACTACTTTGATTCAAAGTACTGCATTCTACTTTAAATATTTATTTCAATGTTTTTATGTATAGTTATTAATTCTAATTGTTTATATCCACCTTACTTATTGTAATGCCATGATATTTTGTCACCTTATGTTGGTTAATTATTAGTTGGTATTATCATAGCACCAACGTGGGTTGGTTAGATGAATAGTATATTTTAGCCATCCTACGAGTCACCCATATCATTTGAGTTACAATTATATATTTGACTAAGTGACTATGGAACTTTTTGTAAAATTGTGGCCTATGTGTTATTGCTTTGTGATAGTATATGTTGCACTTAACCAATAGGGTGGGAAAAGATTTGGACTGATGCAAGTGGTGGAAACTAAGTGATATGGTGGAACTTTGTGAACGGGAATGTTAATCTTTGTGGCATAGTTAGAAATTGGAAGTCTTGCCTTGGTCAATTAAGAACTTAACTTTGTGCGCTATTGAATTAGGCCTTTCGTACAATCACATACCTGATGGAACGGGCTTGACTTAGTAAGTTATGAAGTCTTGATATTGACTACTCAGGCAGTAGGTTAGGTTCTATGTTAGGGTGGAGATGTGTTTCAGTCTCAGTGATGACTGACATCGCGGGACGGTTCGCAGCTTCTCAGTCTAACGGTTTGTGATGGGCTAATTTCCTCAGTGGGCATTATAACTGCCAGTAAAACACATCGGGAGTGTCAATGCTTTAGATAAAGTTTCTAAAAAGTTTTGTTATGATTAGTACTAGCTACACTGATTGTATCGTGTGGATAAAGTGTACAACCTTTGTAGAGTGTTAAACAATCTATTCGAATAGCTGCGTCTGCGGTCGTGGACATACTCGGGGATTTCACACGAGGGTTAGATTTTCATAAAACATTTGGGATGAGATAGCTGTGTGATCTAAGTCACATGGCTATGTGAAATAATTTGATTAGGCTTTGTGTTTTTGTGAAAAAAAAAATGTTAAACTACCACTGCTTATTTGTTTTAAACATGTTTTCAATCTATTATTTGTATTCAATTACAAATATTGCTTTATGCAAAATAACCACAGAAGTCACTCCTTTGAAATAAACCATTATCTATAAATTGCATTCTGTGGTATGACTTGCGAGTACGGTTGTGTACTCATGCTTGCTATAATCAATCGACAGAAGTGGAAGAGTTTTCGCCTATCTTCGACGAGGAGTTCTACGAAGGTGCTTATCATTAGGTCAAGATCCCAGTCGGTTGCTTGTGGTGAATTGATGGGAATCTGCTGAAGTTTATTTTGTTCCGCTGCTTATTTAATTATTGCCAACCCTACGAGGCTTAATAAATGTAAACTCGACCATAAGGTCAAAACCCTTATTTGTTATTCAAATTAATTGTTTATGCTATTATTCGACTTGTGTGGATCGATATTCATCTATGTTGACACTGTGTGCACTAGCGTGATCCTGAATTAGTGTAGAATACATAGAGGGTTCAGAATTGTATTTTTGGGTCCTGACACTTGCTGACATGAAGAGAGTTGTTGATGAACCCACACGTGGCAAAGCCTGGGATTGCTTCACGATGGTCGGACTTGGCCTTTGGAAAAGGACCGAGAAGGGGTATTTTGGCATCTTTGCCAAAATACTGGGTTGGTGACCTCTGGAGATACAGCGACGCAAGACGGTGCAAGGAGAGGTGGTTTAGGTTAAGAGAAGATGGAGTTCACGAAGAGACGGATTCAGGAGACCCAGTTCATCATCCGCTTGGAGAAGCGTGCTTTAGTGAAGAACCATTTGTGTGTAGGTTTAACGGGCACCTGATAAGGTTTTCTTTTTAGACTTGGCCTCCACAGTTGTCGACGATCAAATCGCCGATCTTACAAGTATATTTACAAAATAGAGGAAAATAGCACGTATCTTCTGGTAAGATATAGGGTTGCTCTTTATTGCTATGAACTGGCTATTACAAGGGGTGCCTTGAACTAGGACTAAGGCTAATCCTTGTACACTAGAGCGTATTGCTTGCTAGAGTGATGTGATCTAATCGAGTGGTGGTCTTCTTGAATGCCTTCCAATCGATCCCCCTTCAGCCTTCCGCGATCCTTCTTAAGTAGTTGACGAAGCGTTGGCAGTTATCCCTTGGGGAGACGCTAGTTGGGAAGTGATGCGTCTGGTTGAAGAGAAGTGGGAGTTGACAATGTATCAACGGCAATGCGGTTATATGTTTGTGAGACATATAACCATTTGTCCAGTGTATCAGGATCATGTAACGCCACATGGTATGGAACATATAGCACGTGCTCCATTCATCATACGGAAGACGATACACCTGGAGGCAGTTTCAGGTGCCAGTTCATATTCTTACGATCAATTGGCTGATCGTGGACTAGGGTCAGGACTTTGTCCGACTTGGGTATTTATGATGCAGTCCCTGTAATCCTTACGACCAGTGTGGTCGTAGGTCTAAGGGGTTACGACCATGAAAACATATGGTCTTCTCTATGTATTAAAATAATACATAAAGGGTTTAATCCTCATCAGCTAGCCACCGAACTTTAAATGAATTTGGTCATGTATCGGGCAGACCCCTCATTAAATGTCGTGACATCCGAGACGGTCTGTATTCATTTTTAAAGTTGAGGAACTGCCTTGGGAAAAGCAAAAGCCTTTCTGTCCGCTGGTCAAAAAGGTTTTTGTCCGTTGGACTTCTCCCGGAAGCGGTTACAGTGGTGCAGCTATAAATACCCCTTCACATCAGATGTTTGGGTGTTTACGCCTTTTGCTCTTCCTCATCTTCCGAAAGATTATCTCCGGCCACCTTTGATTCCTTCGCTCGTAAGAAATCACCATGTCGGATCTTATCTCCAACTGGTCGGTCTCTGACCTGAGCGAGAAGAAACTGGAAAGTCTAGAGAAAATTGGGCTACTTCCCGATAGAAATCTGATTTCCTGGAGATCATCTCTTGGGGAGCACTGTCCAAGCGGAGAAGATGGAGAAATTCCGGTGTTCCTCGCATACGTCGAATGTGGGTTCAAACTGCCGGTTCATTCCTTCCTCTCTCAAATCTTGGAGTTCTACGGGGTAGAGTTGATCAACTTGGCCCCCAATGCCATTGCAAACCTCAGTATCTTCGTCTACCTCTGTGAAGCGTACATGGGGATTCCACCAACTATGGACCTCTTCAAGTACTACTACAGAATGACGAATGCGAAGAAAACAACCGGGACTCCCGGTGTGTGCACTTTGCGCCTCCATGACGGAAAGGCCGATGAGTACATCAAGATGTACTCAAAATCCTCATGGTCATCATGGAAGAAGAGCTGGTTTTACATGAAACTCACGCAGCAAGACGACATGTATTACAGCGGTAAGAAGGCGGCCGAGAGCTCGCAATGGCGCTCCTCCACGAAGAAGGAGGGGAAAAAAATCGGGAGATGTGTTGAGGCCATCCATCTCCTGAGTGTTAGGGGTTTAACCTCCTTACACGTGGTAAGGGACTTCTCTATGCGCCGGATTAGTCCCTTGAAGGCCAGGGCACGTGCGATGCTCTGGTACATTGGTCATGATGATTCGACCAAAGATTCTGAAGAAGCTAATTTCTGAAGAATCCCGACCAGATTTCTTTACTAGTTGAATACTTTCACAATACTAAAATCTTTCGTTTATGCTCTCAACATTATCTTCTGAAGATGTCAGAAGTAGGATCAAAATGATCTGTGCTGGAGAACCCGGCGATAAAGCCGATTTTCCCTTGATCCTAGCGATAACCACCGCTGAGGAAAGGGCTGAAAGACTTCGAGTGAGTAAATCAACTGCATTTCATCTTTTTAATAATTTCCAATCAGTTTACCTAAACTCCTCTTTTGATATGTAGTCGGTCGGACTTAGGATAAATGAGGCCACAGAAACCTGTGAGCCAATTGAAGATCCGACCGGTCCTGCGATCGCTGAAGACATTGATCGCGCTAAGGTAGGTAACCGAAAGGAAATATTTGCTAGATGAAGTATGCTCATCACCTGACTAACTTTGTTTGTTAACCCAGGCGGCAGTCGTTGAGTCCCACGCAGTCACTCATGAAGCGACTGCCTTGGGGACCAGCGAATCTACACCTTTTGACCTAACGATCAGGGATATCGTTCTCGACCAGCTGGTCAAAAACAATACTTCCGATCCTTTGTTAGAAAGTGTAGAGGCTGCAATCATCCCTACCATTGCTAAACTGGTGAAGGTGATTGAGAAGAAGAGAAAAGCGAGCGCTGCGGATTTTAAGCCAGCGCGCTATAAAATCAAGATCAAGAAAACAACTAGGTTTGTATAATGAAATAATCATATGAAATGCATACCTTGTATGTTCTTGATGTACTTGAAATTTTTCCTTCTTTTGCGCAGATCTATTGGGTCCTGGTCGTTTCCGACCAAACTACTCCAGAAGATCGGGTGATCGGGGGTAGCTCCGACCAGAGCTTCAATCAAACAGGAATTCCTGTGGAGGAAGTGGTCGAAAAAGCCCTCGAGACGGTTGCAGTGCCGGAATTGGATCATGTAGTGATCACTACTCCATCGGCGGAGGTAGAGATCCCTACAGAACTTTGACAAATTTCGTCCTCTGTAAGCAACCCCTCCTAAACTAACAAGTGATCTCATCTGTTCGACGTGTTACTCAGTATTGGGTGCCAAAATCACTTTTGATTCACCCCAGTACTGAGACTTTACTCTCTGTTTGACTCAGGTACGCCGGGCTGGGAAGGAAAAGGTTTGGGTTGTTGACTCCGGGTGTTCTCGTCATATGACCGGAGAATCTCGTTGGTTTTCTTCCCTAGCCCATGCTCGAGGTGATGAGACGATCACCTTCGGAGATGCTTCATTTGGGCGCATCATCGCTAAAGGTACTGTGAGCATTAATAATTCTTTTATTTTGAAAGATGTTGCCTTAGTAAGTAAGCTGCAGTATAATATGCTTTCGTCTCTCGACCACCGATGACTGCATGAGGTGAGCTTTAAGAAAAACAATTGCAAAATTCTTGATTCTTGAGTAGCCTAGTTTATGGATTTCTCGATATGGGAGGATTTTTAGTGCTTATTTTTCTCGAGTCGTCCGTGATCCTCTCGGTGCTTAGTTGCTTCAATCCGTGAATTGATTTTCCGCATAGGAGACTTGGTCATATAGGATTTGATCATCGACCCGAGTTAGCGCCACGATCTCATTCGTGGTTTGCGAAACTCAAAATGGTCAAGGATCTTGTTTGTGCTCCTTGCCGACACGGCAAAATGGTTGCCGCTTCACATCCTCGATTCATAAAGTGACTATGACAGATGCACTGTGTCAATCGCCCATATGGACACTGAGAGGACCGGCTAGAGTGCAACAAGAGGAGGAAGTGGTACGTACTTGTCGTGGTCGATGACTTCTCGAGGTATTCTTGGTTGTTTTTCTTAGCCTCAAGGATGAGACGTTTTCACTTTTTCGAGGTCTTTTAGTAGGCTTTCGTTGAGCTCCCGGTGCATTACGAGCAATTGCAGTGATAATGGCACCGAGTTCAAGAATTCCTACTTTGAGAGTTTCTGTGGTGAGACAGTGTAGAGCACCGCCTCGTCTCCATACGCCCCCAGCAGAATGGCGTTGTGGAGAGAAAGAACCGCACCTTGGTCGAGATGGCAGGACAATGCTTGATGAGTACTCTACACCTAGGAAGTTTTAATGAGGCTATTGCTACGCTTGTCATGTTTCTAACAGAGTCTTTCTTCGGGCACTCTTGCATCGCACTTCTTATGAGTTGAGATATGGGCGAAAACTCAGCGTCTCGCATTTTCGTGTGTTTAGTTGCAAGTGTTTTATTTTGAAGTCTGGGAACCTAGATAAGTTCGAATCACGATCTTGTGATGGGATCTTTCTGGGTTACTCGACTTCTTCTCGTGCCTATAGAGTCAGGAACTGCGAGTCTAGCAAAATAGTAGAAACCTGTGAGGTGACCTTCGATGAGGCCAGTCCGGGGACTAGGCCTGATATCTCAGGTTCTCTAGAGCAGTCTGAGTCCATCTTTGTGGACGATGAGGAAGACGGAGATGAGGGTTGTCTACCCGATCTAGTTCTTCCTCCTCCTCTTGAGGTGCCTTCTTCCACGGCACCTCGAGGAGATCAGCCCTTACCTTCTGCTTCCTCTGAAGCTAGTGGCTCTGTTCCTATCTCATCTGCTCATGAGGTAGAGGCAACTTCTTCATCTCATCCTGGACCTCCTAGACATATCCAAAAAGATCATCCTTCAGAGCAGATCATTGGAGATCTCTTTGAGCGAGTCACTCGTTCAAAATCTGGTATGTCTCTTTTCTGCCTTCATTCTGCATTTGTTGCCTCGTTTGAGCCCAAAGACGTTTGTCATGCTCTCTCTGATGAGTCATGGATTAACGCCATGCACGAGGAGTTGGAAAACTTTGAAAGAAACAAGGTCTGGACGCTTGTTGTGCCCCCTCGAGGTCACAATATCATTGGGACTAAGTGGGTGTTCAAGAACAAGCAAAGTGAAGACGGGGTAGTCATTCGAAACAAGGCTAGACTGGTAGCTCAGGGCTATTCTCAGGTTGAGGGTCTCGATTTTGAGGAGACATTTGCACCTGTAGCCAGACTTGAAGCCATTAGAATTCTGCTTGCCTTTGCAGCTTCTAAGGGTTTCAAGCTTTACCAGATGGACGTCAAGAGTGCCTTTCTCAATGGATTCATTGAGGAAGAAGTCTATGCGAGACAGCCTCCTGGTTTCGAGAACCCCAAGTACCCTAACCATGTCTACAAGCTTTCCAAAGCTTTGTATGGACTTAAGCAGGCTCCTAGAGCTTGGTATGAAAGGCTTAAGTCCTATCTGTTGGGTCATGGTTTTGAAATGGGTAAAATTGACAAGACCTTGTTCATCCGCCGACTTGGCAATGATCTTCTGCTCGTCCAGATTTATTTGGATGACATTATCTTTGGTGGCTCCTCGCATGCTCTTGTCTCCCAGTTTTCCGATGTCATGAGCTCGGAGTTTGAAATGAGCATGATGGGCGAGTTGAGTTTCTTCCTTGGCTTCCAAATCAAACAGACTAGGGAGGGTACTTTTCTGCACCAAGGCAAGTACACTCGTGACCTCCTGAAACGCTTTGACATGAGTGATGGCAAGCCAGTATCAACTCCAATGTCCTCTACAGCCTTTCTTGACCCAGATGAAGACGGCGAGCCAGTTGATCAAAAGGAGTTCAGAAGCATGATAGGCTCTCTCTTGTACCTCACAGCCTCGAGACCAGACATACATTTCTCCGTGTGTCTTTGTGCTAGGTTTCAGGCTTCTCCTCGTGTATCTCATCGACAGGCGGTGAAGCGCATCTTTCGGTACCTTCGAGCTACCATTGACTATGGTATCTGGTACTCTTCCTCTTCTTGTCTATCTCTTAGAGCCTTCTCCGATGCAGATTTTGCTAGCTGTAGGATAGATAGGAAGAGTACTTCTGGCACTTGCCAATTCATTGGCACTTCTCTTGTCTCCTGGTCTTCAAGGAAGTCGTCGGTGTTGCATATCCACCGCAGAGGTCGAGTACGAGAGTCGCAGCCGCTGTCTTTGAGCCAAGTGCTTTGGATGGTCTCGACCCTGCGGGACTTTGGGTTAATCATCGATCGTGTTCCACTCTTTTGTGATAACACGTCTGCAATCAGCACTGCCAAGAATCCAGTGCAACATTCTCGGACCAAGCATATTGATATCAGATATCACTTTCTTCGAGACCATGTAGAGAAGGGTGACATTGTGCTCCAGTTTGTGGAGAGTGACCACCAGTTGGCTGATATCTTCACCAAGCCTCTGGACAGCTCTAGGTTTTCAGCTCTGCGGGGAGAGCTTGGGGTGGTTTGTCCTTATGGACTGTTGTGAGGGAGTTTGAGCTTATCTTTTGTATTACCTCTTTTCTATTGCATTGCATTTGGGTGCATTGGGTCTAGTCCTTCCAGCATAGGTTAGAATGGTTCTCTTGCCGAGTGGCTTAGTCTGCTTATTCTTATATTGTGCTTCTAGGATGTTGCTTATTAGCTATTTCTCTTCTCACTAGGTTGAGCTTACTCACTTCTTATAGGTTCTAGCGAGGGTCGGGTCACCCTTGGGTAGACAGGGATAGTGTTTGCTCCTTAGCGTATTAGTCGATCAGCTGATAGTCCTGGAATCATATGGGGTAGATAAGAATCAGTCTGAGTTATAGTATTCTTCATATCTTATCTATGCTCTAAGGACTGCCTTTTCTGTTTTTCTCTTCAGTTTCTCGATTTTGTTCCTTTGGTTCAGGGGGAGTTCTTCTTGGTTCTCCTAATTCTTAAATTTTTCATAACTCAACCTGTATTAACACAAAAAAAAAATACTTTTCATCCTGCATTGTAATATAATCTTACGGAGCCTTGTTTATTATCCTCTATGATCTGCTTTTCCTGTTTTACATCTTGCCATGATTTATGCTAAACTGCTAGATTTATCATGACTTTTTATGTGTAATTTAGTCTTTGCAATGATAAGGTGACTAAAATTTGCTCAACTTAAACTAAAATCTTGTCATGATAACTCTTGAGACTAGTCTGGTTGAAGTTATCCTTTTATGATTCTCACCATGTCAAGTAGGCTGAGTTGAGTCTTGAACCTTTATTGAGTTTCAGAGTAAGCTATGTCAGTTCATTCAGAAACTTGACTTATCTTTAATCGTTGGTCTAAAAACTTCAAAAGCAAAAAATGATCTCTTTTGTGCGAAAAAACTGATCTCACCAAATCTTTCTCATGAGACTGCTTGCCATTGCACTAGGCATGAACTCAAGGGGAGCCTTGGATGACCTAAGATCACTTCCTTAAGTCTGTTGCTTGTAGTGGTCGCATAAGGCTTGGGATCTAGCACATGGTTAAGATTTGAAAAATTGGTTGAAGCTTAGGAGGCAGTTGTGGATGGCACCTAGTCCAGGACTTGCTTCACTAAGATAAAGCCATAATTATGTTTCCAGAAAATAAACTTGTGCTAAAATTGCTTATCATCAAAAAGACCAAGTACTGGATAAAATTGAGTCAATCTTTTGACTGGTAGCTCTCTAAACTGATTAATATGAGTCTTCTTGGTTCAACTTAGATTATTTGACATGGCTTGTATCATCCTTGGATACCTTTAGCAAGACTACAATCTTGGTTTATTTGACTTGCTAAAGAATTGGTTTATTAATCAGATTATGGGTTTTCTATCTTAGCTATTCTATACATCAATTGTCATGATCTTGATAGCTTTCTTATGTATTATGGTTTGGTGTAATACTCAAATAGTCATTTTGGATAATCTTCATGGCTCCTAATGCTTAAAATGAATATCATATAGTCATTTCCTCTTTTTTAAAAACTTCTTGATGTGTTTATTACCAAAAGGGGGAGAAGTTAGTTTGGAGAGTCTTCTGGAGCTTTGCAGAAAAATTTGCTCTTTCATTTAAAGCTCCAATCCTTCTTCTTTGACAAACATGGTTTTGAGCTTTCTTGATTTCTAGATTAGACCATGTTTGGCTTCTATCACAAACTCTTCTATATGCTTTTTCGTGTTTGTCAATATACTCATCAAGGGGGAGATTGAAAGACCTTGTGAGTAGGGTCCCCGTTTGAGTGATGAGTATTTGACGCTGTGGTGAGAAGTTTGTGATTGAAATTTTTTAGTTTGCGTTTCTGCTGATCTATTTCTGTAAGTGCGGAACTTCCGGTTCTGGAAAACGGAACTACCGATAATCGGAACTTCCGCTGTGGTGAAACGGAGCTTCCGATTATCCTGACGATTGTGTTCTGGTTGAGATAATCGGAACTTCCGCACCTGGGAACGCGGTTTGTCCGATAATACTGACAAGTGTCTTCTATTGTGAAAAAATTGGATGTTCAAATCAGGGTTTTCGGACGATCCGATAATCGGAACTTCCGCAGTGGTAAGTGCGGAACTTCCGATTATGGGTCGAATCTTGCGTAAATCGGATTTTCTAACTCGAGACTTCGACAACTGATAATCGGAACTTCCGCAATGGTACGTGCGGAACTTCTGATTATCGGCAGAACTGAGCAGAAAGTGCATATTTTGTTATTTTGAGTTTGTATAAGTTTGAGTCTTGTACAAATATTGATGCTATGATATTGGGCAATGCTATGTGATGTATTGTTGTCTGTGTTGACTGCAGGGCATCGAGATGGAGTCGTGGAGAGACACATGGAGACCGGACTAGACGCAGGTGGCGTTGAGGTCAGAACGGTCAAGAGGTGTCGAAAACGGCGTGAACTCGAGGCGGTTGCGAGTCGTAGACAACAAGGAATGCGGGACCTTCCAGAAGGTGCACGAGGGGCGAAAGGGTCTTTTCGCAGAGCGGCACAAGTGGAGGCGGTTCCGTTCGGGCAAAGCGGGCTTAATGGGTTGGAGACCCATTAGCCAAGGGCTATAAATAGGGGTGAACCCCTGGTTGTTGGGTGACACTTTTTTGAGAGAAAAATTAGGGTTAGCTTTTGCTAAAGAGCCTTTGAGAGGTTGTTATGCTTTAGAGCTAGAGTTTGTTGAGTTGGAGAGGATGAACTGAAACTTCTTGTAATCATTCCTCTTTGTTTTGCCTCTGTAATCTTTGATTCGGATCAATGAAATCTGAGGTTTTGGTTATTTGGTTCTATATCTCTTCCTCTCTCTGTTTCTATGTTGAACTTCTAGGGTTTTGGTGAAACTCTTTGTTTCTTTTATGAGATTGCATGAAACTTGACATCTAGTCTCTTATGGATATTGCTAACGTATCTTCAAAGTTTCATAAGCCAAGAATCTAAGAATCTTGCGTATTTTGGTTTTTCGTCTTTCTTGCCAAATACTCAAGAAATCCGATTATGCTTTATTTAATAGATCTTTCTCTGCAATTTCTTCTCATGAGGTCAAGATGTTGTTTAGGATGATGTCCTGTGAGACTTGACCCGAGAAGAGCAGCAAATCAAAAGTATCTCGGATTTTTGAATCGTTTCCAGAGCGCTCTGTTCTTCTGTCAGGATAATCGGAACTTCCGCCATCTAAGGTGCGGAACTTCCGATTTCCGGAACTTCCGCACCTGACTGGGCGGAACTTCCGATTGCTGACAGAACAGTCTGAAACTTGTTTTCATTCTCTGATTCTGTTTCACTTCTTGTCTAGAGATTTCCAGAGGGTTTTGTAGGCTTGTTTAAATACAGTAAAGGGGAGTTCTTAATTTTAAGGCCCCATTCACCCCCCCTATGTTGCCATTTCGGTCCTTCAGCTTAACCTTGATGGATAAATTACTGCTCTCAATAAAATGATCTTCGATATGGGATCATGATCAAGTTTGCCCTCCTTGAGTGATCCAATGGAAAAGGTGAATTACCTGGGTAACCTTTTGGAAGAACTCAAGGTCTTGCTCAAGACTACTTGAGAGAATTATGCCCGGTCTGTAAAAGAATCCATCGCTTGTGGAGTTAGTCTTACCTTGGCAAAACTGAAGGCTTCCGACCCCTCTATCAATCTTCAAGTGGTTGAAGAAGATTTCAAATGCTTGCCTAAGAAGGCAAACGAGCTCCTAGATGAGATAAAACCTCTTGGAGACAAGGTTGCAGAGGAAATGGAGGTCGGATCTCCATCAAGTAGCAGTTGATTTAGGCACTCTCTTGTAGTAGAAATGTAAAATGCAATGATCATACAAAAAATGAAAAAACTTACCTTTCTCTTATAAATGAAATCTTTTGTTCATCCAGTCGACTTATGAAATTCATATATTACCTAGCCCCGACTGTTTTGTAGTAGAAGATCTTTACTATATAAGAAGTAGACCAAGAATATGAACTTAAGTCTCAACCATTGTTTGGAAGTATGTACTGATTTTTGAAAAAACTGATCGTGATAATACTTGAAAACCTTTTTGGTCGGAACCAGTGTCAGGTTTCGACTAGTTGTAAATCTGTTTTTCGTAATCAAAGTACTTACTATGACAATATATGGTCGGAAGAAAAAAAAATTTATTGACAAGAGGAAATTATATGCAAAGAAATATATAATAAATGAGAAGTGGTTTTATTTCTATGCAGTGCTCAAGCTGGTTGGAATGAACTTGCTAAGAAATAAAGACACAGATTGTATTTCGCAATACGTGCTCATGCTCTAGTCCGACTGGTAGTGAGGATCGTAAGAAAAGGACCATCGCTAGGAAGCTCCTTCAAGTGGATGGAACCACGTTCGAAAAAGGAGAGACTTCGACTAGAATGTTTTCCGTGTCCCGACCAGTAGCCAAACAAAGAATAGAACATAATTTTAAAATAAAAACTATGATCTCCATAGTCTTAAGCATATGAACCACAGTCGACCAGAATTAGGCTCTGTCATATAAATAACATCACTTACTTTATTGAATTGATTTATCCTTTATTAAACTGAATGGAAATGAAATGGAAATTAAACAAAAAACTTACGCAATTAGTCAATATTCGAATAGTTAGACAAAACTATGCCGTCTGACATGGCTAATCGTACCGAGTCTGGTCGGATGACTTCGACCACAGTGTAAGGACATTCCCACTTGGGAGAAAGTTTGTTGCGATTTGCTTGGCCCTGAATTTTTCTGAGAACCAGATCACTTACACCTAGGCTGCGAGGCTGCACCTTACGACTGTGGTACCTTCGCATGGCTTGTTGATAGATTGCCGAACGTAGTAAGGCTTGGTTTCATCGTTCCTCAAGGAAATTGATGTCGTCGAGTCGTCTTTCTTCCTGATCGTTTACGTCAAAACAATCGCTATGAAGCGTAACCAATTTTTAGTTCGGAGGAAGCATGGCTTGACCCATAGACTAAAAAGAATGGTAGCCACGGCCGCACGATCGGTCGTCGCATTTAATAGCCTATAAAATGTAAGGAAGTTCCTGAACCCAAGCTCCTGACCGTTTTATTAACAGGTCGAATACTCGGCGATTGACCCCCTACATTATGATACCATTGGCACGCTCAACTGCTCCGTTACTCTGCAGATGAGCAATTGAAGCGAAATGCACTTTGATACCAAGGTCATCGCAGAATTCCTGGAAATTGCCGCTAGAGAACTGGGTACCATTGTCCGTGATTATACGACTAGGTACACTGTATCGTGTAATCATGTTTTTTGTGAGAAACCTCTTAGCAGCCTCAGTGGTAGTTTTAACAACTGGCTCGGCCTCGATCCACTTCGTAAACGTGTGTTGGACCGTAAAGGCGACTAGAGGGGGGGGTGAATAGGAGCACGCTCACTTTTTCACAAATTATGAACTCAATACAATTTCACTCCAGTAGCTATTAGAAAGCTATGAAGATCAATATACCAAGACAAATGAAGACTAGTATTGAATCCAATAAAACCCTAAGCAATGCGACAATAATCGCAAGAATCAAAGCAATACAAGCATCGGGCGGTCGGCTGTCAGAGTGAACCGGTCGGACCGATTGCCGGGCGGTCGGACCTCTGTTATGCTGGCGGTCGGACCGCTCCAAAATCGGTCGGACCGGTGGTGACGGGCGGTCGGACCGGCAGTCTACGTAACCGATCTCAAACGATAAAATCAGCCCGATGACGGTTGCAATTAGGTCTAACTTTTGATTCTCAACTCCAAACTTCACGAAACTTTGCACACACCTTCTCTATGCTATTGAGGACCTATTCCAATCGAATATTATGATAATTCTTGAACGATCTTGAGCAATTGCCAATTGATTAACGAAGGTCTAAACCGCAAGAACGAAAACTTGATCCTAAAGCTTGTTCGTGAGAGATTGATGATCAAGATGATGCTAGATAGATTCACACATATCACAGCAAGCTAATTCACGGAAAGAATCAATCACAAACTCGTGGATCAAAGAAAGCCCTAAAAACACGAAATTGAAAGCAAGAACGAAAAGAGACTTATCTCAAGCAAACCTTGCATAGATTGATTTCGTGATTGTTGCTGGATTACATCCACACCATCATGGATCAGTGGACAATCAAGGATCACGAAATTCACCACAAACCATGAAAAGCCCTAGCCTCCACCTCAACTCCCCTAAAGACAATTAGGGTTTTGAAACATAAAAGGCGAGAGAGAGAGGTGCACCACCATCTCCTCCTATTTATAGTGGAGGCCTAAAACTCTTAGGGTTTGACTTAATTGGGCTCCCGTTAAAGCCCACCAACAAACGGGTCACACACGCACGCTTCGCGAAGCGCTGTCTTTAACTTTTGACCTAAACCGCTTCACCATGCGTCATGGATTCGCCAATAGGTCACCCTTGTCCATCTTGTGTCACGCTTGAGTCGTTGACCTCACCCGCATCGCCAATCGCTCGACCTCAACTCTCCGAGTCTAGTCCCGATCCTTCTCGCCGCTGACCGTCGTTGACCACCAAGCAACCCGCACAACCACGCATAAGAAAACACGATTCGGGAACAAGTTCTTCACAACTTGACCCATGTTAGTCAAAACATGCATCATGCAAATCATATGCCACGATATCAATGACTTTGACCTAACAAATCAACATCGCCACGGTTGGCCGACGCTCAGTAGTTACCGGCCCGACCGCTCCAGTGAGTGGCCGGATCACCGCCCATGGCGGCCGGACCGCTTCCTCGTGAGCCGTCGGACCGCCTTAGACTTAGTCGAAATTCAAGCTCCCAAAACCAAACCTTCGGAAACTTTAAACCAATAGAACTTTTCACCGAGGCTCCAAAATCATGAGACCAAGTGCATTGGGATCCCTTACTTGTCTACAACACCTATTTTTGGCCCACTCGATTTGAACACTTTTGGTCATCGCCGTCCGATCGCCCAGGATGGCTTGGTCCGACCGATATGGGACCGGTCGGACATTGCAAGGACCGGTCGGACCGCCCGAGCAAGAAGCTCAGAACTTTGTCGAAAACGCGTGAAACGACAAACCGTAAACGCCATTGCCAATTGTCACATCATCCTAAGATCCGGAGCATATCCCCATGAAATCCACAATCTCCCTTGATGAACACATTGGCAATTATCCGTAAAATGTAAGTAAGAGGTTTGAAAACGAGTTTACTCGCAGTTTTTAGCACAAAGGCACAACTTGGTCCATAAGCAAGAAAAAGCAATGAACATGACCAAGTGGCATCGTAATAGTATAGGCATGTGAGACAAGGCAAAAGAAAGCATAAAAACTTTGATTTTAAAAGGGTCAAAATTCTCACATGAGGTCCATATGAAAGAACAATTGTTCAATTGACCTATGATCATTGTGAGTATAAAAGAATGCAATTCAAGTTCGTAATATTCAATAAGACAATAAGAATGCAACTCAAGAACTCCCCTCACTATGATCATCAAATTTCAAATTTTCGTTTCTCCCTTTGTATAAACTTCTCCCCAATCTTCTCATTAACACATCTTCTCCAAATAAGAGTAGCAAAGAAATATTACACATCTTCTCCCAAAGAAATATCTTTTCATTTAACACATCTTCTCCCCTTTGACAATGGATTCATCAAGGAATCACGCCTTCCTCTCATCCAGAATAACAAATAGAGAATAAAGAAAGAAGCGAAACAAAAGAAGCATAAAGAGGAATATGCATGAAGTGCAATGGAGTGGCTTCAATTTTGTATTTTTCAATTTTTGATTACAAGAAGCTTTGGAGATTACCCAAAAGAACAAGCTAGTATCTCGAATAATGCACAAACAGCATATCAAGCCTGACAGCGCTAGCAAGATCATGGTAAGACATATATATCAAAGCTAAGCACAAACTTCAAATTCAGCAAGTTCATCAACAGGGATCCTAAAGTGAAATTGGCCATGTCAAACTGTCAAAGTGAGATCAAAAATCTAACAAAGACCACAAGAAGAGTCAATCAAGTCCCGTATTGAATCATTTTGCTCAATATTTTGTAAACGCCCATTTGTCAACATTTTTCTCATTTGCATTGAATATTGAAGTTGACTAATGATCTAACTTAGTGACAAGATCCTGGACTAGGAGCCATCCACAAACTCATCCTAAGCTTCGACCAAAAGTTGATTAAAGGTATATCTTAGTAAAGAAGATCCTGGACTAGGAGCCATCCACAAACTCTTTCTAAGCTTCTACCGGGCGACAAATCTTGAGGTTCATGTCATTTCGACAAGCGGTCCCCATGAGATCGTTCGTTCATCAAACTATCTCCAAGTTCATGTCATTTGACAAGCGCCTCGTAAGAATAGTTTGGCACAATGTAAGCATAAGACAATCTTGATTTTCATTTTTCACAAGAGCAGCTTTTAGAATCTCAAGAACACAAAAGCTCAAGTAATGGTCAATTTTAGATCAAAGAGCTAACAAAGCAATCTCGACAGGCCAATGTCACAAGAGGAGCACTAATTGCGCAACTCGCTAAAACATCCACAAATTGCAATTTCTTAGTTTGAGTTGTTTAAAAGGTTCTAGCTCATATAGCAAAGACTTAGCTACACATGTAAAAGCATGATAATTCTAGCAAGTCAAAGAACTAGACATGACATTGAGCAAGAATTGAAATACAACAGCTCCAAAGGGTAATAGGCAAAGCTTCATCAATTTTATAAGATAAGCAGAAAATCTTATATAACAATGCATCTTTTTGGATTTTTCATACCACTTGTTGTATTTTTCATATGAATGCAATATGAGACAATGAGATGCAATTAAAAAGCCTAAAAATCTAAAAAGTTCAAAAGATCACTAAGTTCTAAAAAGAACAATAAAAGATCAAAAGAACAAGGAAAGATAAGAAAAAGATCAAACTCCCCCTCAAACCAACCCATAAGGATAAACTACCCCTAACTCACTTCTTAAGGAGGAAAATCTGGTTTGATCTAAAGGCTTGGTAAGAATATCTGCCAATTGAGCTTCGGACTCTACAAAGTGCATCACAATATCACCTTTTTCAACATGATCTTTAAGGAAATGAAAGCGAATGTCTATGTGCTTAGTCCTAGAATGTTGCACTGGGTTTTTAGCAATATTAATAGCGTAAATGTTATCACGTAAAAGAGGAACACTAGCAAAGTTTAACCCATAATCTTTCAAAGTGGACGTCATCCACAAAATCTGGCTACAGCAACTAGCAGCAGCAACATACTCCGCCTCAGCAGTGGATTGTGCAACAGAAGACTGCTTTCTAGAGGACCAAGATACAAGAGACGTGCCTAGAAAGTGACAGGTGCCTGAGGTACTCTTCCTATCTAACCGACAGCCCGCAAAATCGAATCGAAAAACCTCTAATGGACAAAGTCAAGAGCAGAATACCAAATGCCATATAAGAGGGTAGAGTGTAAATACCGAATATGCGCTTAACGGCTTGGCGATGGGAAGTTCTGAGACGCTGAAATCTTGCACAAAGGCATACCGTGAAATGAATGTCCGGTCTCGAGGCCACAAATATGTAGGAGCCGATCATGTCTGCAGACTCGCGTTGATCCACGACTTCTCCTTCCTCATCCGGATCCAAAGCGATCGAAGTTGCCATGGGAGTGGAAATTGGCTTGCAGTCACCCATGTTGAAGCGTTTGAGTAGATCTTTAGTGTACTTCGTCTGATGGATGAAAGTTCCTTCCTTGCATTGCTATTATCTGTTCCGGAGGATGCTGTCTCTGAATGCGAAGTGGAGCGCCCGGGTGAGATATCGTTTCTTCGACCTCCGCAGGTACTGCTGATGATGATGATGCAGCAGGAGCCTCAACTGAAGGTGAAGTAGACGTAGCAGGTTCTTGTATCAATATGGGCGCCTCAGCAGCAGCAGATGAGGGAATGATATCAGCTTCGTCCTCATCTTCCTCCACAAAAATGCTCTCAGTCACCAGTAAATCATCTCAGAGCAATTGATCTAGCTCCAGGGCTAGTCTCATCAAAAGTGACATTACAAGTCTCCTGAATAATGTTAGTCTCAGTATTAAAAACCCGAAAACCCCTCGAATGAGCAGGATAACCCAGAAATATCCCATCAAAAGTTCTTGATTCAAATTTATCTAAGTTGCCTGTCTTAAGAATAAAACATTTTGATCCAAAAACTCGAAAATGCGAAACAGAGGGTTTTCTACCAAAACGAAGCTCATAAGGAGTCTTGCCTAAAGAAGGTCTCAAAAAGACACGATTTGCAATATGGCAAGCAGTAGCAATAGCTTCGGCCCAAAATCTCCTCGGTGTGCTATACTCATCTAGCATCGTCCTAGCCATTTCGACCAAGGTCCTATTCTTCCTTTCCACCACGCCATTTTGTTGAGGGACGTGTGGAGAGGAGAACTGATGCTCAATACCACGCCAAAGACAAAAGAAGCAAAAGAAGCATTTTTGAACTCCGTGCCATTATCATCGCGAATCGCTCTCAAGGCACCAGAAGCTCGAAGCCAAACGAAGAACAAGGTCATGAAAATAACCAAAAGCTTCATCTTTTGAAGTAAGAAAGAACACCCAAGTATATCTAGAAAGATCATCGACTATGACAAGAATATACCATTTTCCACCGATCGATCGACTCTAGCAGACCAACAAAGATCCATATGAAGCAACCGTCCCGTCCGCTACCATAACCATAGTCACGTAAGGGTGTGAGGCGGCAACTTGTTTGCCATGCCTACAGAGCGCACATACAAAGATCCTTGATGACTTTGAGTTTGGGCAAGCCTCTCATGAGATCAAGGTTGCTAACTCGTGTCGATGATCAAAACCAATGTGCCCCAAACGTCGATGCCAAAGCCGTAAATCAAGAAGATGTAAGCAAACATTTAAGAGATC
Organism: Hsuehochloa calcarea; assembly: GCA_036346395.1. Classification (NCBI taxonomy): domain Eukaryota; kingdom Viridiplantae; phylum Streptophyta; class Magnoliopsida; order Poales; family Poaceae; genus Hsuehochloa; species Hsuehochloa calcarea. The sequence goes on from CM070615.1 coordinate 29,454,190, forward strand.
CAAAGAAGAGATTACAAAAATCACTCCAAAAATTCTACCAACTCTAGAGATTCCAAACACAAGCTCACCAAGAGAATCAAGCACACGACAAGCATTTTTCTTAAAAGCAGCCTCATAGCCATCATCAAGAAGTCGAGATACGTAAAGGAGATTATACCTAAGCTTGTCCACAAGAGCGACATCCTTTAGAATGAATTTGTTGTTAACCCTAATTGATCATGTTCCTTCAATTCGCCCTTGTGTATCATCTCCAAAGGTGATGAAGTCATCACCTGTTGCTCGCGTGAAAGAGGTGAACCATTTTGAGTTTCCGGTCATGTGGCGTGAACATCCTGAGTCAACGAACCACGTGTTCTTCCCTTTCCGCGATAATCCCGAAAATCAAGGAGCAAAAGAACGATGTGTCTCACATCGGGATTAGATAAACAAGATTTAGGAATCCAAAGATCGAGACACACGTCCGCAAGGAGTATACAAACCGAAGTACTATCCTTGATTTCATTTAACATTCGACATGAGCAATGTTTAACTTAACATGAGACTTAGATCGTCCATGGGCGGTCCGACCGGCTTTGTCTTGGCGGTCGACCGGTGACCAAACCGGTCGACCGGTGACCACTCAATGATCGACCGCCTTGATCGATACACATTAGAATTAGGATGTCTAGAAACATAATGATTTGCATGAGATAAAAATCCTAATCCGTGTTTATTCTTTTCGGTGTTACCATGTCTCATAGAAGCTCTAGGTTGCATGAATGAAATTCTATCAAAATTTTTCCTATCATTTTTCAACCTCACGCCAACAAAGATTCAATCAAATGTCCACCTTTTTGCAATAAGTGCAATGGTACTTGGTACCACTAGAAGAGGCACCATTTGAATTAATACAAGGTTGGGCAAAACCGCAGATTTAAAAGATGTTTTTGCAAAGTTGAGTTTTGAATTCAATTAAACCTTTTCCAAGACTTGAATGACTTTTGGGTTTGAATTGTCTTGAAAAGAATTGAATCCTAAACCTTGCTTCTTATAAGGAGTTTTAGATTTGTCAAGAATCATGTTTAATTGTTTCTTACCTTTAGAAAATTTCTCTAATGTATCATGAAGGTAAGCATTTTCTTTCTCAAGTTAACACAAGCATCACAAGTTTTATCCATAGATTTTTCCTTATACAAAGCAATTTCAAGCTTAAGAGTGGAACATGAAGCACAAGTAGTATTTTCAATATTGTCCTTAAGCTTAGCATATTTGACTCTAGCGACTTCTAAGATATCTTTGATTTCACGTTCTTTTCTAAGCATGAAGTGCAAGGGCTAGAATCAAATACATCAAAAGCAATCAATTTACTAGATTCTAAACATTTTTCACAAGGAGCACTTTTAATTTCATTTAGTTCAGATTTAGCATTCTCAAGTTGTTGTACACAAATATTATGAGCAGATTGTAACTTGGTAATTTTGAATGCATAACATGACAAGATAAACATTCATCAGTTCAAGAGTCTTAGCATTTTAAGCTCTACTTTCAGTTTGCTAATCTTTGACTCTAATTTCTTATTTTTGTCATAACAAATTCAAGCGCTTCATCTTGACTAAGCAATTGCTCAACTATAGAATCATATTTAGCGTAAAGCTCATCATAAGTAAAAGATACCTCATTATCATCAATGTCGTCCGTGTCGACCATGAAGCACATGCCGTGAAGTCTTTGGCCTTCCCTTTCTTTTTACCTTGAGGATCTCCTCCTCCTTGTCCTCCTCACTCCCGGTATCCACATCGCTCAAGGATTGATCCTCAAAGCTGCAAGGACCCGGTGAGCACCTTCACAAGCTTATTTGCCTCATACCTTGATTTGTTGAAAGGAGGCTTCTTCCAAGTCGGCTTTCCTTCCTTATGATTGCTCTTACCTTTCACTTGGGGCAATTTGTCTGATATGATTGAGCTCACCACATTCATAGCATGTTACCGACCACCTCTCTTTTGTTTCTCACATTATTGTAGGTCGTGTGAATTTCTTAGCTAGAAGAGCTAACTCTGTTTCAGGAATACTTTCAAGCTCCTCTTCATGAATAGCAGATAAACAAGCAAATGAAAATCCAGAAGAAGATTCACAAGAGTCATCAAAAACCTTTTTGAGAGGATCTGCTACCAAAGCTAAATTATCTTTCTTAGGATGATCAACTCTTTTAATTTCATGAGTCTTGAGTTTACTATAAAGCAATTCTAAAGTAAGACTTGAAAGATCAACATTTTCTTCTATAGCAGTAGCTTTCATCTCCCACTCCTTGGTGTTGATTGCAGCCAAGAGATGGGTGGCATTTTCAGATTGAGAATATTCAATATCAACAGCTTTCATTTGATTAATTACTTTATTAAAGCGACTGAAAATGTCATCGATGCTCTCTCCAGACGATCTCGAATTTATTGTACTCACGCTTGTAAACAGCTTGGCGACCTTTTTGATTTGGGACGAACCTCATGATATGTTTCGAGAGTGTTCCAAATTTCATGCTTGCATTGAAAGATTGCAAATTCTATCATATTCTTGTCTACCAAGTGCACCATATAAAAGATTCTTAGCCTTATTGTTGTTAGCCAAAAGAATTGCGAAGCGTGTGTAGCAATTTCAGAATAACCAATGGGCTCTAACAACATCCCAAATAGCTTGTCCTCGCTCTCAAGAAAGACGCGCATACGATTCTTCCAATAGGCATAGTCGTGCCCATCAAGATATGCGGTTTAGTAGAAAACTTATCCATCGCCAAAGTTCGTGGACCGGTTAAGATCAAGATTGAACTAACCGGCTCGATACCACTTGTTGGACCGTAAAGGCGACTAGAGGGGGTGAATAGGAGCACGCCACTTTTTCACAAATTATGAACTCAATACAATTTCACTCCAAAGAGCTATTAGAAAGCTATGAAGATCAATATACCAAGACAAATGAAGACTAGTATTGAATCCAATAAAACCCCTAAGCAATGCGACAATAATCGCAAGAATCAAAGCAATACAAGCATGGCGGTCCGATCAGAGGAACCTGGTCGGACCGATTGCGGCGGTCGGACCTCTGTTATCTTGGCGGTCGGACCGCTCCAAAATCGGTCGGACCGTGGTGACGGGCGGTCGGACCGGCGATCATGTAACCGATCCAAAAAATAAAATCACCCGATGACGGTTGCAATTAGGTCTAACTTTTGATTCTCAACTCCAAACTTCACGAAACTTTGCACACACCTTCTCTATGCTATTGAGGACCTATTCCAATCGAATATTATGATAATTCTTGGAACGATCTTGAGCAATTGCCAATTGATTAATGAAGGTCTAAAACCGGCAAGAACGAAAACTTGATCCTAAAGCTTGTTCGTGAGAGATTGATGATCAAGATGATGCTAGATAGATTCACACATATCACAGCAAGCTAATTCACGTGAAAGAATCAATCACAAACTCGTGGATCAAAGAAAGCCCTAAAAACACGAAATTGAAAGCAAGAACGAAAAGAGACTTATCTCAAGCAAACCTTGCATAGATTGATTTCGTGATTGTTGCTGGATTACATCCACACCATCATGGATCAGTGGACAATCAAGGATCACGAAATTCACCACAAACCATGAAAAGCCCTAGCCTCCACCTCAACTCCCCTAAAGACAATTAGGGTTTTGAAACATAAAAAGGCGAGAGAGAGAGAGGTGCAGCCACCATCTCCTCCTATTTATAGTGGAGGCCTAAAACTCTTAGGGTTTGACTTAATTGGGCTCCCGTTAAAGCCCACCAACAAACGGGTCACACACGCACGCTTCGCGAAGCGCCGTCTTTAACTTTTGACCTAAACCGCTTCACCATGCGTCATGGATTCGCCAATAGGTCACCCTTGTCCATCTTGTGTCACGCTTGAGTCGTTGACCTCACCCGCATCGCCAATCGCTCGACCTCAACTCTCCGAGTCTAGTCCCGATCCTTCTCGCCGCTGACCGTCGTTGACCACCAAGCAACCCGCACAACCACGCATAAGAAAACACGATTCGGAACAAGTTCTTCACAACTTGACCCATGTTAGTCAAAACATGCATCATGCAAATCATATGCCACGATATCAATGACTTTGACCTAACAAATCAACATCGCCACGGTTGGTCGACGCTCAAGTAGTTAACGGTCCGACCGCCCAGTGAGCGGCCGATCACCCCATGGCCGGTCGGACCGCTCCTCGTGAGCGGTCGGACCGCCCTTAGGACTTAGTCGAAATTCAAGCTCCCAAAACCAAACCTTCGGAAACTTTAAACCAATAGAACTTTTCACCGAGGCTCCAAAAATCATGAGACCAAGTGCATTGGGATCCCCTTACTTGTCTACAACACCTATTTTTGGCCCACTCGATTTGAACACTTTTGGTCATCGCCGTCCGATCGCCCAGATGGCCGGTCCGACCGATATGGGACCGGTCGGATCACTGCGGCAAGGACCGGTCGGACCGCCCGAGCAAGAAGCTCAGAACTTTGTCGAAAACGCGTGAAACGACAAACCGTAAACGCCATTGCCAATTGTCACATCATCCTAAGATCCGGAGCATATCCCCATGAAATCCACAATCTCCCTTGATGAACACATTGGCAATTATCCGAAAAATGTAAGTAAGAGGTTTGAAAACGAAGTTTACTCAGATTTTCAGACAAAGGCACAACTTGGTCCATAAGCAAGAAAAAGCAATGAACATGACCAAGTCGGCATCGTAATAGTATAGGCATGTGAGACAAGGCAAAAGAAAGCATAAAACTTTGATTTTAAAGGGTCAAAATTCTCACATGAGGTCCATATGAAAGAACAATTGTTCAATTGACCTATGATCATTGTGAGTATAAAAGAATGCAATTCAAGTTCAGAATATTCAATAAGACAATAAGAATGCAACTCAAGAACTCCCCCTCACTATGATCATCAAATTTCAAATTTTCGCCCCTTTGTATAAACTTCTCCCCAATCTTCTCATTAACACATCTTCTCCAAATAAGAGTAGCAAAGAAATATTACACATCTTCTCCCAAAGAAATATCTTTTCATTTAACACATCTTCTCCCCTTTGACAATGGATTCATCAAGGAATCACGCCTTCCTCTCATCCAGAATAACAAATAGAGAATAAAGAAAGAAGGTAAACAAAAGAAGCATAAAGAGGAATATGCATGAAGTGCAATGGAGTGGCTTCAATTTTTGTATTTTTCAATTTTTGATTACAAGAAGCTTTGGAGATTACCCAAAAGAACAAGCTAGTATCTCGAATAATGCACAAACAAAGATATCAAGCCCGACAAATAGCTTAGCAAGATCATGGTAAGACATATATATCAAAGCTAAGCACAAAGGCTCAAAAGTAAAGCAAGAGATTTGATCAATTTAACCAACGCTTCAAATTCAAAGCAAGTTCATCAACAGGATCCTAAAGTGAAATTGGCCATGTCAAATCACAAAGTGAGATCAAAAATCTAACAAAGACCACAAGAAGAGTCAATCAAGTCCCGTATTGAATCATTTTGCTCAATATTTTGTAAACGCCCATTTGTCAACATTTTCTCATTTGCATTGAATATTGAAGTTGACTAATGATCTAACTTAGTGACAAGATCCTCGACTAGAGCCATCCACAAACTCATCCTAAGCTTCGACCAAAAGTTGATTAAAGGTATATCTTAGTAAAGAAGATCCCGGACTAGGAGCCATCCACAAACTCTTTCTAAGCTTCTACCGGGCGACAAATCTTGAGGTTCATGTCATTTCGACAAGCAATTCCCCATGAGATCGTTCGTTCATCAAACTATCTCCAAGTTCATGTCATTTGACAAGGCCTCGTAAGAATAGTTTGGCACAATGTAAGCATAAGACAATCTTGATTTTCATTTTTCACAAGAGCAGTTTTTAGAATCTCAAGAACACAAAAGCTCAAGTAATGGTCAATTTTAGATCAAAGAGCTAACAAAGCAATCCTGACAGGGCCAATGTCACAAGAGGAGCACTAATTGCGCAACTCGCTAAAACATCCACAAATTGCAATTTCTTAGTTTGAGTTGTTTAAAAGGTTCTAGCTCATATAGCAAAGACTTAGCTACACATGTAAAAGCATGATAATTCTAGCAAGTCAAAGAACTAGACATGACATTGAGCAAGAATTGAAATACAACAGCTCCAAAGGGTAATAGGCAAAGCTTCATCAATTTTATAAGATAAGCAGAAAATCTTATATAACAATGCATCTTTTTGGATTTTTCATACCACTTGTTGTATTTTTCATATGAATGCAATATGAGACAATGAGATGCAATTAAAAGCCTAAAAATCTAAAAGTTCAAAAGATCACTAAGTCGTAAAAAGAACAATAAAAGATCAAAAGAACAAGGAAAGATAAGAAAAGATCAAACTCCCTCAAACCAACCCATAAGGATAAACTACCCTAACTCACTTCTTAAGGAGGAAAATCTGTTTGATCTAAAGGCTTGGTAAGAATATCCGCCAATTGAGCTTCTGACTCTACAAAGTGCATCACAATATCACCTTTTTCAACATGATCTTTAAGGAAATGAAAGCGAATGTCTATGTGCTTAGTCCTAGAATGTTGCAATCGGGTTTTAGCAATATTAATAGCGAAGTGTTATCACGTAAAAGAGGAACACTAGCAAAGTTTAACCCATAATCTTTCAAAGTGGACGCTATCCACAAAATCAGCTACAAAGAACTAGCAAAGAAGAACATACTCCGCCTCAAAGAAGTGGATTGTGCAATGTAAGATCGCTCTAGAGGACCAAGATACAAGAGACGTGCCTAGAAAGTGACAGTGCTCGAGGTACTCTTCCTATCTAACCGACACTCGCAAAATCGAATCGAAAAACCTCTAATGGACAAAGTCAAGAGCAGGAATACCAAATGCCATATAAGAGGGTAGAGTGTAAATACCGAATATGCGCTTAACGGCTTGGCGATGGGAAGTTCTCGAGACGCTCAAATCTTGCACAAAGGCATACCGTGAAATGAATGTCCGGTCTCGAGGCCGTCAAACATGAAGGGAGCCGATCATGTCATGCGGTACTCGCGTTGATCCACGACTTCTCCTTCCTCATCCGGATCCAAAATCGAAGTTGCCATGGGAGTGGAAATTGGCTTGCAGCCACCCATGTTGAAGCGTTTGAGTAGATCTTTAGTGTACTTCGTCCGATGGATGAAAGTTCCTTCCTTGCATTGCTATTATCCTCATTCCGGAGGATCTCGTCTCTCTGAATGCGGTGGAGCGCCGGTGAGATGTCGTTTCTTCGACCTCCGCAGAATCATTGATGATGATGATGCAAGCAGAGCCTCAATCAAGGTGAAGTAGACGAAGGTGTTCTTGTATCAATATGGGCGCCTCGAAGAAGCAGATGAGGGAATGATATTTGCTTCGTCCTCATCTTCCTCCACAAAATGCTCTCACACAGTAAATCATCTCAGAGTAATTGATCTAGCTCTGTGGCTAGTCTCATCAAAAGTGACATTACAAGTCTCCGAATAATGTTAGTCTCGAGATTAAAAACCGAAAACCCTCGAATGAGCAGGATAACCTAAATACCCCATCAAAAGTTCTTGATTCAAATTTATCTAAGTTGCCTGTCTTAAGAATAAAACATTTTGATCCAAAACTCAAAATGCGAAACAGAGGGTTTTCTACCAAAACGAAGCTCATAAGGAGTCTTGCCTAAAGAAGGTCTCAAAAGACACGATTTGCAATATGGCAAGCAGAGTAATAGCTTCGCCCAAAATCTCCTCGGTGTGCTATACTCATCTAGCATCGTCCTAGCCATTTCGACCAAGGTCCTATTCTTCCTTTCCACCACGCCATTTTGCCGAGGGACGTGTGGAGAGGAGAACTGATGCTCAATACCACGCCAAAGACAAAAAGAAGCAAAGAAGCATTTTTGAACTCCGTGCCATTATCATCGAATCGCCTCAAGGCACCAGAAGCTCGAAGCCAAACGAAGAACAAGGTCATGAAAATAACCAAAAGCTTCATCTTTTGAAGTAAGAAAGAACACCCAAGTATATCTAGAAAGATCATCGACTATGACAAGAATATACCATTTTCCACCGATCGATCGGACTCTAGCAGACCAACAAGATCCATATGAAGCAACCGTCCCCGTCCGTCTACCATAACCATAGTCACAGAAGGGTGTGAGGCGGCAACTTGTTTGCCATGCCTCACAGGCGCATATATACAAAGATCCTTGATGGCTTTGAGTTTGGGCAAGCCTCTCATGAGATCAAGGTTGCTAACTTGTGGGCCTGAAAGTATTGCCTTAGTTTCCTTGAAGCCATAAGGAGACCATAGAGCAACTTTTGTACCTGTGGATATCTTTCCTTTGGTCCATGTAAGACTTCGCTTACGTAATATACTGGTCGTTGAACGCCTTCACGTTCTACGACCAATACACTGCTGACAGCCTGCGGTGTTGTAGTCACGTAAATCAACAGTGTTTCTTCCGATCTTGGAGAAACTAAGACCAGGGCGCTTGCAAGGTACTCTTTGAGCTTTTCAAAGGCATCGTTAGCTTCTTTCGTCCACTCAAAACTTTCATTCTTCCAAAGAAGTTTAAAGAAAGGTAATCCCTTCTCACCCAACCTGGCTATGAAACGACTTAACGCTGCCATACAGCCAGTTAGCTTTTGGACCTCTTTCTTAGTGGTTGGAGGACGCATCTGATTGATGGCCGATATCTTCGTAGGATTTGCTTCGATGCCTCTAACCGAAGCTAGGAAACCAAGAATTCCAGCGGAAACCCCGAACACACATTTCTCCGGATTCAGCTTGAGATTATGTCTTCTCAAGTTGTTGAAAGTTTCTTGTAGGTCAGGAATATGTTCGCCAGTGTTGATGCTTTTCACAACTAAGTCATCTACATAGGCTTCTAAATTTCGACCTACCTGCGGGCTGAAAGTTTTTTGCATTAACCTTTGAAAAGTTGCACCAGCATTTTTGAAACCAAAATGCATCTTTACATGACAGTAAGTGTCATATGGAGTGATGAAGGAAGTTTTCTCCTCGTCTTCTATATTCATGTTAATCTGGTGGTACCCTGAATATGCATCTAAAAAACTTAGTAACTCGCACCTGGATGTGGAGTCTACAAGCTGATCAATGTGGGGAAGGGGAAAGTCATCCTTCGCACAAGCTTTATTAAGATCTGTGAAGTCTATACACATTCGCCATTTCCCATTATTCTTTTTAACCATTACAGGATTGGCGAGCCACTGAGGGTGATGGACTTCACGAATAAATCCAACTTCGAGGAGCTTGTCAATCTCCGACTGGATTGCTTCCTTCCGGTCAGGTGCAAAATGCCTTAGCTTCTGCTTGACTGGTTTTTTGTCAGGCTGGAGAGCTAGCCTGTGCTCGATCACCTCCCTGGGGACTCCGGGCATGTTGGACGCCTGCTAGGCGAAAATGTCCTGGTTTGCTCAGAGGAAGGAGACGAGCGACTCTTCCTATTTAGGGTTGAGCCCTTCTCCGATCATTAATTTTGGAACGGATCTATCAGTGTCTCCCAACCTAGCGTCTTCCGGAGAAGCGCCTTTATCGAGTAGAACCTCCTTTGTCTGATCGGACGGTTTTGCTATCAACTTTGGTCTGGAGTGCTTGACCTGCATTGCAGAAGAGTCAGTATTTCTGGTCAGAAGCTCATCGACCAGTTCTAAAGAACTCCGATCGCAGGCATAAGCCATCTTTCGATCTCCCCGAACCATGATGACACCTTTTGGTCCCGGCATCTTTAAACTCTGATAATTGTAATGTGTGGCTATCAGGAACTTTGCGAGAGCTGGTCGACCAAGGATCCCGTTATACGCGGTTTCAAAATCAACCACGTCAAACAAAATCTTTTCTGTTCGGAAGTTATCAGGACTTCCGAACGTAACCGGTAAGGACACTTGTCCTATCAGTTTGGCGGTAGAACCAGGGACTATGCCATGGAAGGCATACCTCACTAGGTTTACCTTTGATCTAGGAACCTGCATTTCTTCCAGAGCTCCCGAAAATAAAATATTTAAAGAGCTACCTCCATCTATCAGGACTCTATTGACCTTGCAATTATTAATGGTAGGCTCAACTATAATAGGGAACCTACCTGGTCGAGTCATTGGGACGGGGCAGTCTTCTTTGCTGAAGGAGATTACTGTATCCGACCACCTCGAAGGCTTGATGTCGATCGGAGACTGCTAAGTTGACCTCCCGCTCCACGGCTTTCAGATGGCGTCGTGAGTCATACGATGAAGATCCACCAAAGATCATGTTGACCGTATGCTGAGGTTCTTGGTATTCCATCTCTTCGTCGCCTTCTTTATTCTTCTTAGAGCTTGCTTCTCCCAACTCTTGTATGGAGGGAAGATGGCCTTTACCTGCATAATAATCTTCCAACTTCTTTTGCCAGACACGGCAGGTGCGCAAATCGTGCCCTACCTGCTGGTGAAGTGGGCACCACTTTTTATTCTTTTTGTATTCGCCGGTCGGAGCTTTTGCCTTGCCTCGACCGGTATAGTCCCGCTTACCTTTGGTAAGCTTTTCTGGAACCGCTAAGACCTCCTTACTATCCATCTTGCGGTGCTTCTTCTTCTTGAGAACTTTCTTGATCTTCTTTTCTAGCTTTTCTAAGCCAGATTGAGGTTTTTTATCTTTTCGATCTATGGCTTCGCTCCACTCGACCGCCTCACTAGTGGCTGCATATTTATCTGCCATATCGAATAGCTCGGTGGTTGTTCGTGGGGGATTCATAGCTATATCCTCCGTAAACCTCCGGTTCCTCAATCCTGCCTTGAAAGCCTGAATTACCGAAGATTCTGCAATCTCGGGTATGGAGTTACGAACCTGGCTGAACCTCTTGATGTATTGGCGAAGAGTTTCTTTTGAGTCTTGCCGGATTCGATGTAGATCATCTTTCTTTCCAAGGCGGTCGTACGTACCATGGAAATTCACGATCAAGAGATCGCAGAGCTGTTCCCAAGTGTAGATCGATCCGACCGGCTGGTTAAGCAAACCATGACCGGGCAGATCCTTCAAGCACCGTAGGTAGGTAGTTGGGCATCACGTTCTCATCACCGCCGGCCGCTCTGATGGCAGTGGTATATATCTGGAGAAATTCTAACGGGTTCTGAGACCCATTGAACTTGTCCATATTGGCCGGGCAAAACCGGTTAGGTCAACGCACAGCTTGGAGCCCTGCTGAGAAGGCTCGGTAGCCTGTGACTGATTCAAGGCGCCTTCTTTGAGAAGGTACTGGATTGGGATCGGTCGGAGACCGGTTCCTTTGACTAGAATACCGGGGCTCCGGTGTTCCAATATGATCGTGAGTCTTATGACGCCCTCGATCACCTGCTCGGCCCAAACGATGTCGAAGATCGTTAGGACCAAGCAAATGACCATCTCGACGAGGGGAAGGTGTAGGTGTTCGGAACAACCTCCTTCCCTCATGACTCATTGGTTGGAATCGTCGAGGAGGCTGTGGTATCGATTGATTTCCAGCATAAGTATGCCGCACTCTGCTGAGGAAAGAACGTTGGGACGAAGTCATGGTGTGACTTTGTGGTGTCCTCCATTCTCGGTATTCTTCCGTACGTTGTACGGTTTGCTGGAGAATCTCGACACCTGTCCTACCAATTGTACAAAACCTGGAGCTTCTGCTAAAGCAGGGTCAGTATTATTTAAAATGTTCCGAATGCACTGCAGGTTCTGTACCGTTACCGAAGGTCTTGGAGTATTCATCGAAGTTGTTGGCGTTCATAGCTCTGAACCTTCCCTCGACCTTGCGCGAGGCTGTACCCGACCCATCATCCTTGGTGGGGCTGAACCAGACGAATTAACTGATGGACATCCATCAGTTCTGTTGCCTCTAGTAGGTGGTGCTTGATTGCCCGCGCCATCTCCCTCAGTATGTGGTAGTGAGGCAGCATGTGCTAGGACCGTACACGGCATTGCAATCAGCATTTCGATCGCATTGACCTCGTGTTTCCAGCATCTATCCTCTGAAGAGCTTCCACTGTACCCAGTGGAGTGCTTCCCAGTGCTTCTACCATAAACTTCCACGACGGTGACCGGTCGGAGATGAGCACTTCCTGAGGCCTTCGTGGCGGACTCAACCTGATACGGTGGGCTGCCGATCGTATGCTGAGCTTTATCATCCCCATTCGCCTATGGCCGGTGAGTGTTTCATCGACACCGTTACCAGATGTCGGTTAGCTCCTTGAATTTCAAGAAGCCGTTGGTGCATACCTATCAGCCATGATTGTATCGAGAGTGTATTGACTCTCGGATTGCGGGGCTGAGGTTTTGTCACCTTGTTTGCCGGTCGGAAGGACCGGACTTGGAGAGATTCTTGGACGATCCGAACTGGTCGGAGCGGCCTATCCCTCGGGAAGCACCACTCGTTGCGGTGGTGCATCCTCATCCATCTACTCGACTTCGGCGTCGTTAGCGACCTGACACTCGACAATCCACAAATTTTCCAGGGATATGCAAGCAAGCAACTCAGAGTGAAGGAAGAAAACAGGGACGAAAAAGTCTCCATAAGCATCTTCAAACTATGTGATGGACCGGCACCAGCATTTCCTCCTCCACATGGAAGCTCTCCACCTCCATCTACTCGACTTCGGCGTCGTTAGCGACCTGCGAACCGGCAGAGGAAGAGGATGACGACGTCCAATTGTCCTGCATGGACTGAATACAGGCTTCCATGTCGAGGTTGGAGTAGTCATCCAGGTCGAATCAATTCTCCTCGTCCCAAGTTCCTGCCATGATCGCATGAACAGAAGGATGAGCGAGGATTTGCCGAGCAAAGAATTCCTTCAGAAGAGTTGTGCCTTCTTCCCCACGGACGGCGCCAACTGTCGACGATCAAATCACCGATCTTACAAGTATATCTACAAAATAGAGGAAAATGGCACGTATCTTCTGGTAAGATATAGGGTTGCTCTTTATTGCTATGAACTTGCTATTACAAGGGGTGCCTTGAATCAGGACTAAGGCTAATCCTTGTAGACTGGAGCGTATTGCTTGCTAGAGTGATGTGATCTAATCGAGTGGTGGTCTTCTTGAATGCCTTCCAATCGATCCCCCTTCAGCCTTCCGCGATCCTTCTTAAGTAGTTGACGAAGCGTTGGCAGTTATCCCTTGGGGAAACGTCGGTTGGGAAGTGAGGCGTCTGATTGAAGAGAAGTGGCAGTTGACAATGTATCAACGGCTATGCGGCTATATGTTTGTGAGACATATAACCGTTTGTCCAGTGTATCAGGATCATGTAACATCGCATGGTATGGAACATATAGCACGTGCTCTATTCATCATACGGAAGACGATACACCTGGAGGCAGTTTCAGGTGCCAGTTCATATTCTTACGATCAGTTGGCTGATCGTGGACTAGGGTCAGGACTTCCTCCGACCAGGGTATTTATGATGCAGTCCCTGGAATCCTTACGACCAGTGTGGTCGTAGGTCTAAGGGGTTACGACCATGAAAATATATGGTCTTCTCTATGTATTAAAATAATACATAAAGGGTTTAATCCTCGTCAACAGTATAATGGGAGGGCGCAGGATTTACACCCTTGAGCCTTCCAAGAAAGAAACCCTAATTTGTGATTTGGGAAATGTGGAATAGAGGAGGCTAGGATTTGAGAAGAGATGGATTAATTGAGTGCAAGTGTTGAGTTTTGTCCTCTATGGTGGAGTATTTGTAAGCTATAATCCCTCTAATTAATCTAAGCAAGATTTGCCTCAAGAAGAGCTCAATCTTGTTTTTGCTCTCTCATTGATGCCTTTAGGGATTTTTGTGTTCCTAGGGTTTTACTTTTGTCTTTTGTTGTGATCTTGCTTGCTATGACCTATGGGAATTGATCTATGGTCAACTTGATCATCATCCTCTCAAGCAAGCTTTTGGATCAAAATTTAATTTTCTCCGTTTTCGTACCCTCTTGATCTCATCCAAGAAATTCGTGGAAGCTTGGCTTCGATCTTCAGGATCGTCGATCGGAATCGGTTTTGGCCTTTTTGATGAGCTATGTTTGAAATCTCAGGGGCTTTGGATTTGGATCATGGGGATCAAAAGTTAGGTTGATTTGTGATCTTCTCAAGTCGCTTGTCTCAGAGCCCCAATGATCGACCGATCACGGTAGTCGACCGCTAGCCCTTGACGGTCAGACTGGCCAGATAGCCCTTTTGCTTAGGGTTTTCTGGGTTCTATGCAAGATTTCCACTGTGCTTGTGTTTCTGATCTTTATAACTTCCATAGTGCAGAAGAAGTTGAGTAACGTCGATGTTGAAAAAGAGTAGGTATTCTTATTTCACACCTAGTTGCCTTTTGGGTCCAACTATTTTAGAGCAATATAAGTCCTGTCTTTCTCTTACTCGTTCGTGGCGATCACTACAAAATTCAGGTAAGTTCAAGGCTGTGCATATTTCAGTAACTTCAAGTCCACACTTCACAAGACAGCAAGGCATCCCAGTTTGTCACACACGAAATCTTGACAGTGGAAATAACACTCATCGAGAGGCCGAGCTTATCGAAAGTGTATATTATGGGCTCATCAAAATAAAACTCCTTCCTTCGCATCATTGAACGCTCTGTTTTGAGATGGATAAGCAATAATACCAGTCTCACATACATACACTCCCTCGTAAAAAAATTTATCACATATCCTCGTAGAAATTAAGGAAGGAATACAGCACTGGAATTTTTTTACCTTTGGCTAATAAAACAACAGGGTGATCGAATATTCAAATGAAACTATACACATGGCAGACATTGTAACATAACAAGAAACACACAGGCATTACATAGCTTTTATTCAGTTGAAGAACAAGAGCAGTAGAGGCACACACCAACGAACACGCATGACACTCAACAATCCACAAATTTTCCAGGGATATGCAAGCAAGCAACTCAGAGTGAAGGAAGAAAACAGGGACGAAAAAGTCTCCATAAGCATCTTCAAACTATGTGATGGACCGGCACCAGCGTTTCCTCCTCCACGTGGAAGCTCTCCACCTCCACCCTCTGCAGCTTCTCCGCCAAGGTCTCCATCCCCATGTGCGACAACACGAGCCAGACATAGGTGAGTAGCTCCCCGCCGGTGCCCAAACTCTTGGCGTGTAGGTACCCTCGGCATCTACCGGCAGAGAAGCAGAGCATCTCCACCCACACGCCTTCGATCACCTTCCACATCTTCTTCTCATCACCTAAATGCAACAATTGTCCAGCAAGCGTCCAAGCGTCTTGCATAAAACCTTCTTGGGGATCTTGTGGTGACTTCACGTTAGCAATTATTGCCTGCGTAAGTCCTCTTTCCTCGAGCGGTGGCTCTTTGCACTCAAGGATTTTCTCGAGTTCGTGGTAGGCGGTTGTGAACAGATTACGTCTGGCTCCGGCCATTAGCATCTCTGGATTGACAAACAGTAGGTAAATCATGTAGTTGGACATTTCTCTGCATCGGATGGCACTTCCTTGTCTTTCACACCGTGGGGGACATTCATCACCCGAGGGTTCTCCACGCTTAGCAGTTGCGCATGTATGATCAAGAGATGCCTCCTTGTAGTAGAAGCAGAAATCTGTGGCGATGTGCCAGAGAAGAACACTCCCGTCGAGTGGCAACTTTAGGCTCCAGCCCAGGTCTTTGTCTCGGTCGAGTTTGTGGCGCTGAAGAGTCCACTGACCCCTGTGATCATTGAACCTCCTGTAACTAGCAGTGTCTTGTATGTATTCCTTCCACCCAGCTTTCACATGTCCAAGAACCAACTCTGTGATTATGCGGGATGAGGAGCAGGACTTCATGCACCAATGTTGGTCAAGATAGTCCTTGCATCTGAACAGACTCACGATGCACATCTTCTTGGAATGTTTTTTGTTGCGGGCAAAGAATCCTATGAGGCTATATTGGGCAACCATGCCAAATTCAGACAATGTAAACCCAAGAATGCGACCAATGATGGCAGATCCAGACAATGTTGACTCAGAAGTGCGAGACTCAGAAGTGCGAACAACTATGTTGGGAGTACACCACCCTACGCCAATGGAGTAGAGCTCCACCACAGCGGTACAACAGAACAAGGCATATGTAACCTTGACATCATCGTCATTATAAGCTTCTCTGTGACTATGGTGGAAGAGGCCGATGGCTGCGAATGGCAGGCACATACATAAAACCCGTATCCATACACCAGAAAATTGTGTCATAAGGTTTGTTTCGCCCTCATGTTTTAAATCATCGATGCTGACCTGCCTGAACATCTTTGTTTTGGTGTAAAGAAGATCGAACGTGTTAGAGAGATCTTCTTGCAACCAGTGATACGCTCTCTCTTTACCAAGCTCCCAGAAGGATTTTAGGATAATAAGCCGATTACGATATGGAGATGCAAGGTCTACAAATAGCTTATAGGGATCTTCTCTTCCCGCTTCATCTCCTTGTGCTTCAGGATGATCATCGTCCTTGACAAGATCCCTTGCTTTTTGCACGTATTCATCAAGCGAATTGATGTTTGCCGTCCTCAGATCAGGGTCAGAAGAGCTGACTAGGCTATTAATGCTAGCGTTCTTGAGAGCCCAGGGTTTCTCAAGGCACTTGAGAACCCCAGGGACAAACAACAAGATTGCTGCCTGCAACAACCTCTTGTCACCGCCTGGCCATGATTTGCAGAACACGTAGATGGCTACGGTGATCTGAGACACCGAAGTGACAACGTGTCTCCTCCATAGCTCATTGTCTTCGATGTTGTAGGCGGTTATGGGGTCCTGTCCACCAAGGTGCATCAGGAGGACAGGCGCCCACACTACCTCCAGGGCACTACTGCTGTGTGCAGAGCTACAATCTTGCTTCCTCTGGCGATTGAAGAGGGTGGCAAGGGAATATATCGCCAGAGCGTCGCTACCTAGGTACGCTAGCCAAATTAAGAATCTAAGCCAGGAAGGAATAGCATGCTTACGCAGGATGGCAGTGAAGACGAGGAGGAGCTGAACGACCAGGCTGCCTAGGACGAGGACGCGCAGCTGCCACTCATCCCACCATTGCAGAGCACTTGAGAGACCCATTCTCTCTCTCTCTCTCTCTCTCTCTCACGCACAAAGAGCCACAACTCGATTCAGTTCTAAGTCGTCCGTTCATCATATATACGAGATGAGCTTTGGTATACGTTTATACGCGAATCAAATATCTTTAAATACCTGTTAGCGTAGCAAAAGAAATAAAAAAAACTCTAAATACGTTTATACGCACAAAAGAAATAAGGATCTAAGCCAGGAAGGAATAGCATGCTTACGCAGGAAGGCAGTGAAGAGGAGGAGGAGCTGAACGACCAGGCTGCCTAGGACGAGGACGCGCAGCTGCCACTCATCCCACCATTGCAGAGCACTTGAGAGACCCATTCTCTCTCACACGCGCACAAAGAGCCACAACCCAATTCAGTTCTAAGTCGTCCGTTCATCGTATATATACGAGATGAGCTGCCCGAGCGGTGGAGATGACCGGAAGTAGTGGCAGATGTTGGATTAAATTTTCGAAATTGCTAAAAAACTGTCGCGTGTTTTTTTTTTTTTGAGAGAAAACAGTCGATTTTTTTGACCTTACAATTTTGCTTGGAGATTCGTGCTTCGGCCGGCAATATTGTCTTCTCTGGAGATTTACTAAATAATATTCGACTGTTTTCTTTTGTCAAAATAGTCGAAGTTTCTTCCGTTCGATATGCTTTGAGATTTGCACTTCTTCTCATACGATGAATTGGGTCCGAATTTATTATGATTTTTTTCGGATCATAACGGGTTCACCACATTGTCGTATTTTGTTGGTATAGAATTTTATTTTTTATCTTTGTTTTTGCTACATATCTCAAAGTATATGCTAGATTTTGAATCATGTGATGGAAATGTGAGTTATTAAGACTTGGCAATAATTACAGCGATTAAGAACAAAAATTACATACATAAATTCTTGTAATTTATGTATAACGAAGTTGTAAATGAACTAAAATTTAACTGTTTTGGGTTTGAGAAAACAGTCGAATGTTGTATAGACACACCCTTAAATTTTAGGTACGTCCGTGTGGACCAAGAGTATTACCCAAAAGTTGTAGTTTTAAAGAAGATGTACCCAAAACTGATTTCACCATCAAATATAAGTTGTTCGAGATTACAGTTGTAACAGCCCAAAAATCACACACATTTGAAATTATTTTAAAAATAAGGGATTTTTTTTAAAAAAAATCTTGTTATGCTTCGGCGATATTCGAATTTTTTAATAGTTAATTTAAACCTCAACCCGGAAAACTGAAAATCAAATTCAAATACGAGTTTAGAAAGAAAAGAAAAAAATATGCTTTCTCTTTTCCTTTTATTTTATATTATTTTTCTTTACTCTCTTTTCCTTTTTCTCCCCCTGGCTCGCTGGCCAACGTCGTTCCCCTTTTTCTTTTCTCGTTTGGAGTGCTAGCTCCCCTGGACGCCAGTGGTACTGTTTCTTCTCTTGCCGTCAAGTCGATCGAGCCGTCCGTTGTGTAAGTATTGCTACTAAATCCATAGGTTCCCTCCGCCAGGGTACTCATTACAGGTCAAAAAAAAAAAAAGGGCATAGGCTACTAGTATCATTTAATTCAAAAGTCGTATTAACAATTAGAGGGCTGATCAAGCATGCATAGGCTAATCATACTGGATTGTTGCATTGCAATCCAGGCTATGCTTTGGTATACCTTTTTTTAAAAAAGGTTTACGAATCTTATTAAGCGCACATGAACGAAAAGACGAAAACAAAGTACAGGCCGGCACAATGACGCATTTGCGCTAGCGGACGCTTAACAAAGTACAGTTGAGTTTCCAACGACGGTACGGATTAACATAGATATATGCATACTGCATTCTACACAATTAGAGGTTTCCATTGACGACAGAGCTAGCTGGTGCCTTCTTTTTTGGCCAGAAGAGTCTGCGCTTCTTTCACGAGGGATGCGAGGGTCCTAGCAGAATTCGTTGCGCCATGATTGCCGCTAGATATAAACATGACGCCATCGAGATCCGACATGTCCTTGGACTTGGAAGCCTTGGACAGTGATTGCATGAAGCTCTGCATGTCTTGTACTTTAACGAGCCCATGTCTCACCATTGATATGGCTAGCTTACTGGCAAGCTTCATTGTTCTTAGGCACTTGACCGTGGGCTGACTGTTTCCCTCTACCACCTCCTTGAGCTTCCCAGCAAAGCTAAATGCAGCATGTCCATCAAACGGATGAGCCAAATCTTGATCTGCACTGATCAAATTGTCTAATATCATCAGCAAACACGCCTATCAACTTCTTGATGAAACTTTCTCTGCTTTCGGTGGCCATGGGTAGTTGTGTGAGAATCTCCATGGCTCGTATGCGCAGTTGTTCATTGCATTGGTCACACTTGAGAATACTCTCCATGGTGCTGAGTACTTCCTTGTTGCTTGAGATTTCAAGACGCAGCTTGGTGCCAGTCTCTCCGCGAGCAGTCACGAGCCGGCACATGACTTGCAGTGATGCGTCTACTACGCCGGACCATGCACCATGATCCATGCGGTGGAGTACGTCGGAGCTCACAGGCGCCATGACCTTGGAGAGCAGGCCTTGGGCGTTGCTTATGGCTCTGCAGTTTTCCTCGTCGGCTGCGAGCTTCTCGAGGATAAGAAGGCCTTGCTCCATCAGCTCCTTGTAGTCAGCGGACGGGACACTGTCATCGTCTTGTTGCTGAGAGGCGTCGAGAAGAAAAGATAAGCTGTGGATCAAACGCGGGAACTGCAACAAACGGATGTCGCCGGCAAGGTGCGCTACTATCCTCGCGGCGAGCTTCCCGATCTCGCCGTCAAGCGGCCCATGCGGGTCTCTCGAGTCCAGTGCCTGCAGCAGCTTCTTGAGTACGTGGCTAGACGACGCGGATCCAATCAGCAGCTGTTTTATCAGCTTGTGGTGCTCCGCAAGCTCCGGCCGCCCCAAGAGCTTGTCCAGGATCCTCGCCCCGGAAACGTAGCCGCCAGACGATGATTCGGGCCGCATCAGTCCCACAGCGTACGTGATCAGGTTCCTTCCTCTTGCGAACGATGGATCCTTCTCGCACTCAATTCTGGTCTCGCGCAGGTAGCGTTTAACCGATCTGCGTCCAGGATCCTTGTCCGTGAACCCGTATCCTTCGGCCACTGTATCCATTAGCCTCCGCCCCGCATGAGACGCGCCGAACCTGTAGCAGAAGAGCACACCCTGGAACAGAGCTAGCGAATAGAGGACATTCAGTGCAGGCTTCAGGTTTGCTGCATTTCCATAATCGTTCTCTATTAGACGCCACAGCGAAATCCCAGTGGTGATCAACAGCCCCCACACGCAGAGGACTGCTAGAGGGAACAGTATGACGGCGAACAACAGCAGTTGAACCAAGGCCAAGACAAACGCTACCAGTGCGCGTTTCCAGGGCAGGTGAAGGAGATCCGTTTTTCTTCCGACGAACAAGCCGAATACAGTATAGACGAAGCCCTCGTACGAGTCCCAAATGTACTTTAACTTCTCATTTTTTTTTACGTCGAAGACCCTGTAGTACGTTAGTTCCAGTTAGACCAGTACAAGATAAGTGATAGTTTCCAAAAAAAAGAGGGTGCGTACAGGACAAGTCATAAGACAAAGCGGTGGACGGTATCAAGGAAAATATAAGAGTAAATTACACAAAATCCCAAGAATCATGCCGTCATTTGCAGCCCTAGATATGTTAGCGATATTACGGTTTAAACTTTTCACAAAACCACGTGTAATTCGAAAATAAGATGTGTTGAGAGATACCACAGGAAGTAAGACTGTAAGAGAATTGTGCAGCTGCTAGCACCCTAGCACAGTCGTCTGCCATCTCACCGTCGTGCAACAGACGTGGTGAGACACAGGCACCATCCGAGCGAATCACCCACGCCATGGCGGATTTTTTTTTCGAAAAATATTGATTTTGGCGAAATAGTTGTAATAATTTGCATAAAATCTACTATAATTAACAAAATCCAAATAAAAAGAGAAATACCAGAAATATTTAGAGAATCAAGTTAAAGAATTTCGAATTCAAATAACATATTTCTAAATTTTGAAAACTTTTATTTGTGAAAATAACTAAATGTAAATTCTGAAAATTGGCTTCTTAATATTCAGGGCATTCTAGAGAATTGAAAACAACCTTAAAAAGTTTAGGAAAAATACAAAATAAATTTTAAAAAATAATTAAAATAGTGTTTTTATATCTATTATATTATTAAAGCGATAGAAAAAATAAGCCACCACGTTCGCTCTCAAGGGCTAGAAATTCTTATGTTAATCAGTGAAAAAGAGAAAGATCTACACCATCAATTATAATGGTCTGGATTAAAAGAAAGAGTCCATGTCAAGTATAATCTACAAATAACTGAAATTCAAAATAAAAAATATAATAAAATAAGCAATTTGATTTCAATACAAATTTCAAAGTAAAATCTTTAAATAACTATAATTCGGAATAAAACTTAAAGAAAAAATAGCAATTGGATTTGTCTATGAATTCCAACAAAAAATAATTTAAATTCACAATAAAAAAGATGTGAATATCATGGGGATATATGATCATAATCTTGGTGTGCTGAACAAGGCAATAGCATCGATGCGTTTGGAGAAACCCTGGTTTTCAAAGTTTTCAAACTGTGCCAGGCTGAGGAGGTCAGACCAGCCATGGTGGCGGTCTGACTGGCCAGATGCGGTGGTCTGATCAGCCAAAAGTTCTTCTTGTGAATTTTGCAAAACAGCCAAAAATCACGTATGGAGGAAGTTGAGAGGATGTGTTTGCACTTGGTCTCATTAGATTTGGAGTTTCGAGTTAAAAATAGATAGAGTTTGAAAATTCCAGAGAGGGTGCAAGTCTAGGACTTGGGATTTTCCCCTAAGTCCCAAGCAATCTGACCAGCCATTGGTTGGGGGTTATTGTCATATCTCCAAAATTAATAAAGAGGATTAATATGAATCTCATCAGTATGCATCATGTTTTCAAGCATTTATATTGTATATTGCACTAGGAAAATCTATTCAAATAGTATAAACTTATACTTACAAAAGTGACTCCTAAAGAGAATAGTAACAAAAACATATGAGCCACCTATGGAAATAATTTATTAAAATACTATATTAATTATAATTAATTAATATAATTTTTTTCAAATGTTTGGAACCTAACTAGAACCACAGAAAATTCAAACGCGATTATTAACCTATGTTAGTTTGAATTCAAAATATACCAAATAAAAAATGAACAGTGGGCTTTCCAAATTTATATAAGTATTAGGTAACCCCAGGAGCCTCTCTGAATTATTTCATATTTTTATGAATTTATTTACTATATTTTAAGGCCTAGTCAAACTAGAAGAACTAAAATACAAAATAAGTCAAACCAGACCCTATTCCTCGGGCTCGAGCCGCGCACACAGTAACTGACCGGCGCTCCGACTCAGCCAAACCAACTAAACGAACCCACCGTCCAATCGCGATCGGACGGCACGCGACCCCGCCCTCCGCACGGTCGTCTTCTACCTCCGCTGGCGCACGGGCAGGAGAGCTGCACCACGCGGCCGCCATGCTCTCCCCTCGCGTCAGTGGCGCCGTGATTGCACCGCCCATGCCAACTAGTCGCTGAGCACCTCTAGTTCATGCCGCCCTCATCGTCGTCACTCCCCCGAGATAAAGCCCTCTCCTACCTCTGTTCCTCCTCACTTCTCCTCTCTTCGGCTGAGGAGGAGGACGTTGGCTCTAGCTCCACAAGCGAGTAAGCCTTAACCTAGTACCTCTTTCCCCTTGCGCTTGACATGATGTTTCCATTTTTGCTAAGTGTTGGCCTCGATTTCACTTGTAGAGCCAGGACCCTCATCGTGATCTAGCCGGTTCTGGAGCGCGCACCGAAGACCCTCCTTGTGCTAGCCTCATATTCGGTGAGTATTAACCTAAAAATTGCACGTCATATCAAGCCTCTATGAATGGTATTGAGAACCCCTCAACCAATTTTGCCAATGTGTCACAGGAGCAGTGGCATTTTGAGGTTATCTCTTTTCGGCCGAAGGACCTTGGTCTTCGTTCTCCGCTCCGGGCGATGAGGCATTTTTGAGTTTCCTCGATTTGCATCATCTAAGTACTGCCCTTTAGCTTTCCCATCAGCGGTTTGTCCCTCACTGTACTCAGGACGACCTCTCCTCGCCAGCAGTAGCGCCGCCGTCGCCCTCACCGTCGCCAAGTCAGCTCCGAGTTTCTGCTCTACTCTTTAGCGCTCAGGTAGTTCTCTGGTAGTCTATAGATGCTCGGGCACCCGCTATCTTGGACGCTGCGAAGCTATATCGCTGGATGCACATTTGCCGTACAGGACAAGTCATAAGACAAAGCGGTGGACGGTATCAAGGAAAATATAAGAGTAAATTACACAAAATCCCAAGAATCATGCCGTCATTTGCAGCCCTAGATATGTTAGCGATATTACGGTTTAAACTTTTCACAAAACCACGTGTAATTCGAAAATAAGATGTGTTGAGATACCACAGAAGTAAGATCAGAAGAGAATTGTGCAATTGCTAGCACCCTAGCACAGTCGTCTGCCATCTCACCATCGTCCAACAGACGTGGTGAGACACAGGCACCATCCGAGCGAATCACCCACGCCATGGCGGATTTTTTTTTTCGAAAAATATTGATTTTGGCGAAATAGTTGTAATAATTTGCATAAAATCTACTATAATTAAAAAAATCCAAATAAAAAGAGAAATACCAGAAATATTTAGAGAATCAAGTTAAAGAATTTCGAATTCAAATAACATATTTCTAAATTTTGAAAACTTTTATTTGTGAAAATAACTAAATGTAAATTCTGAAAATTGGCTTCTTAATATTCAGGGCATTCTAGAGAATTGAAAACAACCTTAAAAAGTTTAGGAAAAATACAAAATAAATTTTAAAAAATAATTAAAATAGTGTTTTTATATCTATTATATTATTAAAGTGATAGAAAAAATTAGCCACCACGTTCGCTCTCAAGGGCTAGAAATTATTTTGTTAATCCGTGAAAAAGAGAAAGATCTACACCATCAATTATAATGGTCTGGATTAAAAGAAAGAGTCCATGTTAAGTATAATCTACAAATAACTGAAATTCAAAATAAAAAAATAAAATAAAATTAGCAATTTGATTTCAATACGAATTTCAAAGTAAAATCTTTAAATAACTATAATTCAGAATAAAACTTAAAGAAAAAACAACAATTGGATTTGTCTATGAATTCCAACAAAAAATAATTTAAATTCACAATAAAAAAAATATGTGAATATCATGGGGATATATGATCATAATCTTGGTGTGCTGAACAAGGCAATAGCATCGATGCGTTTGGAGAAACCCTGGTTTTCAGAGTTTTCAAACTGTGCCAGGCTGAGGAGGTCAGACCAGCCATGGTGGCGGTTTGACTGGCCAGATGCGGTGGTCTAATCGGCCAAAAGTTCTTCTTGTGAATTTTGCAAAAAAAAAGCCAAAAATCACGTATGGTGGAAGTTGAGAGGATGTGTTTGCACTTGGTCTCATTAGATTTGGAGTTTCGAGTTGAAAATAGATAGAGTTTGAAAATTCCAGAGAGGGTGTAAGTCTAGGACCTGGGATTTTCCCCTAAGTCCCAAGCAATCTGACCAGCCATTGGTTGGGGGTTATTGTCATATCCCCAAAATTAATAAAGAGGATTAATATGAATCTCATCAGTATGCATCATGTTTTCAAGCATTTATATTGTATATTGCACTAGGAAAATCTATTCAAATAGTATAAACTTATACTTACAAAAGTGACTCCTAAAGAGAATAGTAACAAAAACATATGAGCCACCTATGGAAATAATTTATTAAAATACTATATTAATTATCATGAATTAATATAAATTTTTTCAAATTTTTGGAACCTAACTAGAACCACAGAAAATTCAAATGCGATTATTAACCTATGTTAGTTTGAATTCAAAATATACCAAATAAAAAATGAACAGTGGGCTTTCCAAATTTATATGAGTACTAGGTCACCCCAGGAGCCTCTCTGAATTATTTCATATTTTTATGAATTTATTTACTATATTTTAAGGCCTAGTCAAACTAGAAGAACTAAAATACAAAATAAGTCAAACCAGACCCTATTCCTCGGGCTCGAGCCGCGCACACAGTAACTGACCGGCGCTCCGACTCAGCCAAATCAACTAAACGAATCCACTGTCCAATCGCGATCGGATGGCACGCGACCCCACCCTCCGCACGGTCGTCTTCTACCTCCGCTGGCGCACGGGTAGGAGAGCTGCACCACGCGGCCGCCATGCTCTGCCCTCGCGTCAGTGGCGCCGTGATTGCACCACCCACGCCAACTAGTCGCTGAGCACCTCTAGTTCACGCCGCCTCCATTGCCGTCACTCCCCCGAGATAAAGCCCTCTCCTACCTCTGTTCCTCCTCACTTCTCCTCTCTTCGGCCGAGGAGGAGGACGTTGGCCCTAGCTCCACTCGCGAGTAAGCCTCAACCTGGTACGTCTTTCCCCTTGCGCTTGACATGATGTTTCCATTTTTGCTAAGCGTTGGCCTCGATTTCACTTGTAGCGCCAGGACCCTCATCGTGATCTAGCCGGTTCTGGAGCGCGCACCGAAGACCCTCCTTGGGCTAGCCTCATCTTCGGTGAGTATTAACCTAAAAATTGCACGTCATATCAAGCCTCTATGAATGGTATTGAGAACCCCTCAACCAATTTTGCCAATGTGTCACAGGAGCAGTGGCATTTTGAGGTTATCTCTTTTCGGCCGAAGGACCTTGGTCTTCGTTCTCCGCTCCGGGCGGTGAGGCATTTTTGAGTTCCCTCGATTTGCATCATCTAAGTACCGCCCTTTAGCTTTCCCATCACCGCTTGTCCTCATTTGTACTCGGGACGACCTCTCCTCGCCAAGTGAGCGCGCTGTCGCCTCACCGCCGCCAAGTCACCCGAAGTTTCGCTCTACTCTTCGCCTCGGGTAGTTCTTTGGTAGTCTGTAGATGCTCGGGCACCCGCTATCTTGGACGCTGCGGAGCTATATCGCTGGATGCACATTTTCCGTATGAGCGCCGCTGCTCCCTTCCGACGCGCCGCCTTTACCGGCCTCCCTTGAGATCACCGCCACCACCCAAGTGTGCGAAATGTTATTGTGCACCTATCTTTGGCCTTAGCTCGCCGCCGTGGCCGGGATCGTCGGCGACACGCTGACGAGCGGAGCGTGCACGTTGTCGGATGTCCCGGCACACTGTAGCTTCGTCATTAGATGGTTAATGCGATACTTAAACGCTAATCAGTGATTACTGTGATTAATGAAGTACTAATGGAATAAATGAGTCTATTACATGTGGGTCCCGCGCACAGAAAACAGAAAAGATTAGCAGCGGCTGACAGGTGGGCCTCATCCCTTAAACTCTCTGGCACTGTGCCGTGGGCCGGTGAACCCTCGCCCATGGACTGGCTGTCCATGCACTATGTCGTACGCCGAGTCACTGACAGGTGGGCCCCGATTGTCAGCCGGGAAAATTAAATCCCAGGGGTAAATGAAAAATTACACTGTAGTCAAGGTCCCACCGATCAGTGGCAGTGGCTAGGTGAGGCTCGGTAGAAAAAGTATAATTGAAATAAGAAATTTCAAAATGTATTTATCTATAGACTCAAAAATATGATTAACTTCAAAAATACATAATTAATTCATTTTAACTCAAATTTGGATGAAATCAGTGCTGGTAATTTTCATTTTTGATGAACTTTATTTCAAAATAGGTTGCACATTTTTCTCTATAGCAGAAAATGTAGTTTTAGAAAATGAGCATTTAATTGATTATCTTTATAATAGAAAAATGGCTATAACTTGGAAAATTCATAACTTTTGCATAGAAAATCCAAATGAGATGAACCAAGTGGCAGTAGACTTATAATAATATTGTCAATTTACCTATGTAATCCTTTGCCTCCTCACTGATGAGGGCATCCCTACAACACCTTCTTCTCCTCCACCTAATGCTCATGATATACGCCTCGAGTTGCCGATAGGACCAATAACAAGAGCACGTGCCAAGAAACTACAATCTCAGGTGAACTTGCTCCTTAATGAATATGTCATTGATTTTAATGTGAATTTTATACTACCTAAAAAAATATTTTGCTTGTGCTCAGGTTTGAAAATTCAGCGATGGACGGAGATCAAGGATATGCGGCCGTCATCCAAGGAAGACCATCAATTGAGGAGGTCAAGGCGCTGGCCTATGGCCCATTCGGCCAAAGAGGAGAGGGCCAACGTCCATGTGGCCAAGCGAGGGATCAAGGCCCAAACGGTCAAACACAAAGTCCATGTGGAGGAACCAGGAAGGAAGCACAAGTCCACGGTATGAGTAGTGATCGGCCCATGAATAGTGATGCACATGAACAGTAACTGGCCGTGAACAGTAGCCGGGCTACAGTACCATGCCACGCTACAATACCTCGCGTGAACAGTTAACACGCGTGTGAATAGTACCATATGAAAAATTTAGTATCGAATAGTTCTTAGGCCGATACTATATATTGAGGGGTAGACCCCTATTGTAAATCAGACCACGTTTATGCAAAAGAATAGAACACAAGTTATTGCCTGTTCTTTCATAACAGAGTTCATGCGAGGATTTCTGAGAGAGAATTAGGCGATCATTTGTCCGTTCTGCATTTTAAGGTCAAGTTTGTTTTTCCGCTGGGAATTGAGGGCTTGGCGATTTCCGCTCGTGGTCTAGCGGCGATCATCCAGGTGTGTGTTGGCGAGTATCCATAGAGCTGCAAGTCCGTGCACTGGCGCGTGGTGTATAGCTGAGCATTATTCGTCATCAAACGCTAGTTATCTACGGTTCTACTCGAGAAGATCGGGCCACCCCGTATCACTCACTGTCCTACAAGTTTTGACCAAAACTTTAAATTAAATAAATTGCATTTTTGGGACTTTAAAAATTCAAACGACTATAACTTTTAGCTCCAAAATGCAAATGGAATGAATCTTACACCTAAATTCATCTAAAATCAACATCTAGGTACTGTAAAAATCTCACCCATTTTTTAGCATTTAGCATTTCATGCATTTTCTCGATGTTTATTCGGTATTGTCTGTATATAGATCCCGAAGCACTTTTTATTGACTCGTACGCCACCAAGAGCGAGCAACTTGAATACCAACAAAGAAAGCATCATTTGAATTTTCTTTTGCATCATATTTATCCCAGTTTTAATACATTAGTATTTGAAATGCAATGATATTGTTTGCATGCTATTTTCGGTATATCTTTATATTCTGAGTAGACTAGTTATATCCTATACTTGCTGGTTGTCCTTGATATTTCCCATATACATATGCCAAAGGTAGATGCTTGTGATGATAAGAGTGTTGTGTGGTGAATGCTTAACTGTCGCGGATCTAGATAACGCAGTAGATAAATAGACGGGATTAACTCGTCAATTGTGGGAGACACACAATCATTTTTATTCTTGTATTAATTTTTGTCCAGATTGTTATATCTGGTGATTGAGTTCAAAATTTATTATTGTTAAATGGTTTTGGGTCTGGACAAGTGGTTGTAGTGTGGGTGCTATTATGCACGAGATCCGGGTTTGTGGTTGTCTTGTCCGGACCGTTAAGGACCGAGCCATGTGCTTTCATTTCAAGTACCGAGTATACTATCACACACGGGGTATGGGTACCGTACGATTAAGTAAGGGGGAGTTTTATTGTGTTAACTCCCATGGTGGTGTGAGGACAATTGTGTTTGATCATTTGTTCGCAGGAGCTGAGGTAATTTTCTATAGTGTGCATGGGAGCACCAATTTTGGTTATTTAGATTACCTTGGTATTATTCCAATGCAACTTATGAGCCCGCTTAGCAGGCGCTACCCGTAACTTGTACTAAGTATGGGAACAACTCATGAGGGGAACTCAGCTCAATAGGGCTTCTCTTACTAAAAGTGACTGTATCTCGATTCTCCCCGGCCGGCATACCTAAGGAAGTGTGTTAATTTCCGGAGGCATCCGGAGGCTTACGGGCTAGTCGGGTTGTGTGGGTAAAGTAGTACACCTCTGCAGAGATAATCTATTTGAATAGCCGTGTCCACGGTTATGGACAACAGTTGGTTTGACATGCATCATCGTTAGTCTCAAAAGTTAAAAGTTGACATGGTTATGACTTGGTTACAACATGAATGGGATGTTCGTGCACTTTAGTTTATCAAAGTAGACATCCACTTTGATGTTGATTCATCCATATTATTATATATGTCTTGGGAAACTTTCTCTTGAATAAATGATTTGTAACTTGGCTTTTGAAAACTAGATGGTCTAGGAATGTAAGATGTTACGTTTTATGCAAAACTAGAACCACTAATGCTATCCCTTGATTGCCCAATATGCATAACTAATTTTCTTTGTGTAAGACTTGCGAGTACCCTTTTGTACTCAGTCAGATGTTTGCTGGCTTTTTCAGGTGAGGACGTTACCAAGCCCGATGAGCTCGTCAGTGCCGATTTAGGTGACACTGACGAGTAGTGCTGTCATTTAACCCCCAGTCGGTTGCCTTGGGTTATTGGGCATACATTGCTGGAAATTTTGGTTTATTTATCTTGCTTTTGCTGTTATTTATAACTGTTATTTGAATTTGGCCGGTCAGCCCTGATGTAATAGTTGTAGACTTAACTATTATGTTGTATGTCTTTTGGATTGTTAATATATGATGTTGTATGGATGTGATCAATGTTGAAGGTGAGATGGGGCATGTTGGTCGCTGATCTTGGGAGCCAATATGGTCCCATTCTCGCTACGATGAATTCCCTTTTAACTTGTTTAAGTGTGCACTTGAACCGCTAGAGAACCGATCATCATATAGTGCTCGCAGAGGAGCATCACGCATGATCACTGGAGCTCTAGTTTCGGTTGGGCCTCTCACTTAGATGGAGTTAACTTGGAATTCATTTACTTGAGGCCCAGAGTTACTTCCTTAATATCGGGTTTGCCTCGGTCTTACGGGATTAACCCGAGGGTCCTCACAGTTATACCGGTGGCCGGTCTGACATGCTGGCTGGTGGTCAGAGCAGCCATGGGCAGGCAGTCTGTAACATCCCAAAAACCCCATTCTGGAAAGAGATAATAGGATAACTGCAAGAAAAATATATCTTGAGCTTATTTGATATGAGAAGCTGAACATGCATGATTTTTTTTGAAATGTTTATATAAAGAAAATAATGAAATTCATACAAAAATGAACTTGTAAGAATTTTAGGAAAAACAAAATGAAAATAGGAGATAGAATTATTTAGAGCCCATTTGCATAGGGAAAATTTATTGAACGTCAATTAAGAAAATTTTAGCTAAAGCAATAATACATTTCAAGAAAAAGTACCATGTGGGAATTTTTGAGAAAATCACAGAACATATTAGATCCTAAGAAATTTACATAAGAAACTATAGGTAGTCAGAAGTCCTCATAAAAAATTTATAAATTTCTGAGCTATATTTCTATGTTTAAAAATTCCCTTAATCTCTCATCCATTTAACCCCAAAATCTAGATTTTATTTTTATGTCTTCTCGCTAACGTGCGGGGCCCACATGTTTGAAAGATTCTTCCACCTCGCTCTCTCTCCATCGCCAGCACGCGCTCTTCCCACTCGCCCATGGTTTCCATCGGTCGCATACCATTTTCGACCTCCACCTACCGCGATCACCTCCGCTCGGTTCTGCCCATCCTATGTACCTCATTAATGTTGCACCAACCCCGCTCTAGCGGAGACGCCGAGGGGTGGAGCGAGAGATACTCACACGGTCGCCATCTTCTCTCCGCTTTTCTCATGAGCTTCTCGACCGTACATAAACCACCGGCCACGTCACAGTGATTCTAGCTCGCCACTCTCGCTCCTAGCACATAATCAGAGCTCCTAGTGCTTTGTTTCGCCGGGAACGAGTGTGTCAGTCTCGACGCTGGTGAGCAGGCTTTGCAATGCCATCTTCTCTGGTAAGCTCCTTTGCCCTCGCCAATCGCATCATCACACACCCCCTGCCTCGCTGATACTCTCTCTGTGCTCGATGTAGCTTCGGGAACGCCATAGCTCTGATAAGCCATTAATCTAGTGAGCTTGAACGTCACTTGACCGTGTCATATCGTGCCTTACACCTCATAGATGATTCTCCATCTGGTAATGAATCTTCAACCGCGGAGAATCCTCCAGATTGATCACCTTCCTCGTTTCTGGCCGCCGCAACTATTTTCTAGTCAGGCGCAGGCTCGGTGAGTCCCCTGTCGATTCCTTCTATCCCTACCATCCTCAGAGTGCTAGAAAGCTAATGCATACCTTCTTGTCGCATCTCCATCACCATAGCATGCTGTCAATGGGAGCCGCCTTTGCGCCGATGTTCAATGTCACCTCGCTACTTCGGTCATCCCCCGACACCTTCAAGGCCTCTAGTGGGCTTCTAGTAGTTCCCTGAAGCTTTAGTGCACATTAGATCAAAGGATTAGATAGCGTAGCATAGGATTTGTCGTAGCTGATCATGTCATCGCTGCAAGGAACTTTGTCACCGCCGCTCCAATGATCATTGGTCCCCGAGCTACTTCCAATAGCATCGCAATAACCCTATGAAGCTAATGCACACACACTCATTTTCCACTGATTCGCTCTAATCGTGAAAACAACTTTGAGCCCGAGAAGCTCCGTCGCTCTTCTCCAGTGCAGTGCTGCCTCCGGCCATCTCTCTAGCCTCCACCACCGCCCGGTGGCATCGCCGTCTAGAGAGGATCCCATTTTTGGCCTTCGTGAGCCTTGTCATCGCTCCGATCACCGGCGACGAGCACGCCATGGCGCGCTCGTGACTCTTTCTTCCTCTCCTTGCCAGTGGGACCCACGGGTTTAAACGCTAATTAGTACTTAAATGATAGTAGTTTAGTATATCTAGTCAACGACATGTGGGACTGGCTAAAAAGATAACCAAAAAAACTAATTTGAAACATGTTTAGTAAATGAGTACTGACAAATAGGCCCCACATGTAATATTAGTGAAAATCGGAAGAAAATTAAAAAGCCGCTTTTACTTCTGAGGAAAATACGTCTTCTCTGTTGGAAAGCGTAAACCTCAGTAGAACATAGATAAGAATACACTTTCTCTATTGGAAATTGCAAACCTCAAAAGTACACTTTCGACATCACCTTTTCTATTTTTAGGAATTTTCAAACCGAAGCAAATTGAAACCTTAATAACTTTTGCATACGAACTCCAAATTAGATGATCCTTTTTTCTAAATTCATCTAAAATTATGATATACCTGAATATGCAAAAAATATTTATATTTTGTTACTGTTGAAATTATTTTGCTATATTTAATTTACTTCCGGCTCTTTTGATTAGATGTTGATTTTTTGAACGATATTTTCGACGACCATCTCTCCTCCTATTCAGAGCAACCAGAGTAAGCCAAGCACCCCCTTTGATCATGTTGATCCTGCTTTTTCAATTATTATAATTCTTTTTACAAAATCTATTATGCATACGTGTATGTTGATACAAAATTGCTATGTTTGGGATAACGGTAGTTGTAATCCTAATTGATGCATGGATTTCCTTGAAATATTGATTCCCTTACTATTGTAGCCATTATGATATGGTTTAGGTAATAGATAATGTCAAATTGGGAGTTTTAAGTGCGAACATCGCATAAATGCGTACTTGAGCAATAGTCTTTTCTAAAACTTGTAAAAGGACAATATGATAAACATGAGTTTGGGACATTTTGAAAAGAATGTCCAGAGGGGTGTACCTCTGTTATTTTGTATAAAAATAAAAATACAAAACCTAGTTTTCGACGTGGGCAAGTTATATTATATTCTGAGAAGTGTGAGAGATGTATCTCATAAGTAGATAGGGGGAGAGCCTCGCCCAGGTTAGTTAAGAACCGAACGCTCGTATATCCGACCTAAGAGTAAGCGTACAACCACATGTGCTGGTATGAGACAAAATTAGCTAATTAAGTCATTGAAAACTAGCCTTGCACGTTGGTAGGCCATAGTAGTGCGAACTTGACCGGTGTAGGCATATCCGAAGGGGCTCCCTTCACTGAGGTGTTGGGCACAAAGCTTACCGACACAATTGTGAATGTCTCACTTGACGGGGGTGTACCGAGGCGAATTGAGGGTGTTCATTCGCTAGGCTAGTGTAAGGTTAGGATTAGGTGATGTAAAAGCTTCGACACCTGCTCTAAACTTCTTACCAAAAGTAGTGAGTGGTGGTATTGACAGATGCCAAACAAACTAGAGGATTCGTGTGTTGTGGGTAAAGTTATACCCCTCTCCAGAGTTTAAATCTATTTAAATAGCCATGCTCATGGCGATGAGCGTGCTAAGTGTAGTATTACCAGGTATTTCTGTATGGAGGTTATCCTACTATAAAACTTGATAATTTACAAAAATAAATTTTAGTCATAGAATAACTGCTTTGCAACTTAGTACAAATATTTAAGAAAATATCGCTTTATGCAAAATCAACCCTATAAGCCATCCATTGTTATACCCGCATGCATTATATTTTATTATTGGGTGTAACTTGTGGAGTACATTTTTGCACTTACCCTTGCTTAATAAAATTGTTGCCCAGAGGAGGATTACTTCGTGAATGAGGAGAATTTGGACGGTTGGGCTGCACCCAGACGATTGCCTATGGCGTATCGTGTGGTCTACTACTACCTTTGTTTCCATTGTACCTTTTTTTTTTGGCTTCGTGCCCTTTTGTAATAAATATCTAACTATATGAATAAAATGTGTGATGTGGAATTATTATCATTTTTGTTGTACTGTGTACACTATCTGTTCCTGAACTACTGTGGTAAACACAGAGAATCTTGTATCCTTCTACTCGCGGGTTCGACATTATTTTGTGTGCGATTGAACTGGGTCATATCATACAACCATTTGTCCAGTATGGGATGGACTTGGCTAACTAATCAGCAATATCTCAATTTCAATTATATCTTGGAAGCGTGAGTTACGGGAAAGACGTATACTCACAATGGGGCAAGAGGGGGCTTTGTCTGATCAAAAAGATATTCAGTGTTGAAACCTTAGCGGGTAGAATTGTATTAAGAACAATTTTTGTAAAGGCCTGGTGATAATCACTCAGTCGCACACCTATAGAAGTGTGGTAAGATAGTATAAGTTGATTTATCTCTTGTGGGTAAAGTTGTACAACCTCTGCAGTGTTAAAACTGTTCAAACAGATGTGTCCACAGTTATGGACAATGCTCAGGGATTTCACATGAGAGGTAGAATTTTAATAAAATTGTGTCGGAGGTGAATGAGGAGTTCCCTTGGTGAATATGATATTCAATTGGTGGATGAGATGTTTACTTAGTGGTTTGGTTGGGAAGTGAATGGGAAGTTCACTAGTTGTCTCAAAGAAATTGTTTACTCTATTTACTTATTGTCTTTTAAATTAAGCTTTGCAATCTATTTATTGTATTTACTGTCAATACCTGCTTTCTACTAAAGAACTATGCAACTATTCCTTTGTTCAAGGCTTGCATGAATATTAATTGCATACTGTTCCCTACAACTTGCTGAGTACTTTATGTACTCGCGGCTTTAAACTTGGCTGCTCTGTTGAAGAAAGTCAAACTGCCCAAGAGTTCTACGAAGAGGAGTTGTTTGAAGATTTTGCGAATTAGGATGCGTTCTCTACTCGATTGCATGTGGGCATGTTGATTGGTCTTTCCAAGTTTCTGTTCATTTGTAAGAGTTTATTTGTTTCTTTAGCCTTGCGTGGCAAGTTAAGTAAACGTTAACCATACAGTCCAATTACTATTACTATTTTGTTATTTTCACATATTTTTAGTTAAATCGATAAAAGGATTGTATTTCATCGATGTTTTCCTGTGTGAGCTAACTACTGATCTGATACTAGTTTAAAATACAAAGAGGGTTTTGGATGTGTAAATTCGGGTCCTGACAGGGCACGACGTCACCGATGATGGCAAAAGATTCTCCATATCGTTACACAACGACTAAAGTAGACACACCAGCATCAGTAAAGATGGGAGGTTGCCACAGTTTGTGAGGAAACCACAGCGTTGAGTTGGTGTAACACCCTGACCCAAAATCGGCTCAATGCCTAGCCCACCGTGGGGCGGACCCGCCACACATAGCACCTCACTTACACTTTCGTCCTCGCTTCGTGTAAAAGGGTTAACCCAGAGGTGCTACGTTTGGATCCAACAGACATTATATACTACTACAACTCACTTGAGATAAGCAATTTGGGACTAATCCCACCACACAATTCCTCATGGGCC
The DNA here is from genome assembly GCA_036346395.1 of Hsuehochloa calcarea. Lineage (NCBI taxonomy): Eukaryota > Viridiplantae > Streptophyta > Magnoliopsida > Poales > Poaceae > Hsuehochloa > Hsuehochloa calcarea. The sequence goes on from CM070615.1 coordinate 29,489,593, forward strand.
ACATGGGCCACGCTACGAGCAGGCCGGGGTATTACATTCACCCCCCTTAAGGGCTGACACCCTCGGCAAAGATACCGCGATACGTGCAAATGCCCGAACCACCCCTCAAGACACGTCCGTGCGTCCGGTGCAGCACATATGCCATGCTATGTGTCCACTCCGGGCCCACATGTGCCATGCGCCATATGCCCGCGCCCCTGTCCCGCACGCGCCCGTGCAGCGAAGGTTGATGCTCTGATACCATCTGTAACACCCTGATCCAAAATCAGCTCAATGTCCTGCCCACCGTGGGGCGGACCCGCACACACATAGCACCCCACTAACACTTCGTCCTCGCTTCGTGTAAAAGGGTTAACCCGGAGGTGCTACGTTTAGATCCAACAGGCATTATATACTGCTACAACTCACTTGAGACAAGCAATGTGGGACTAATCCCACCACACAACTCCTCATGAGCCACATGGGCCACGCTACGAGCAGGCGGGGGTATTACAGTTGGCCAATATCAAAGAAGAGGAGTGACCGGAAAGGGAGAAGAGGACATTGAGCACATATAACATCAAATAGAAACATGTACATATATAATATGCTCGGGGCAACTAGAGAGAGCATGACTGGTGTCCTAGGCAGGGATCGGTGACAGTTGCACGTGTATGCTTATTAATGTCGCAACGGACATCATTAAGCAATAATTTGAGAGAAGTAAAATCTAACTATTTGTTAGAGTATTGCATTGGACAGGGTAGCAGTTGGGAGGGATCGATCAAGAATTGGGCTTGCTGTTAGAGATTGAAGCCTAAAAGTTGTGGTGGCGAGAAGAGAAGAAGACACATGGTTTTGTTGGTCAACCGATGTGTGAGGGAAGATAAGTTTAAGGTGGGTCACCCATGATTCATCGGTGCTAGCAAGGTACTCTTAACACAATGCAAACTATATAATAAGATAATTTACTGCACATATTATCAACGTATTACTTGAGATTAAATAAAGGTATATGTGCATGCATACATTTTGGAAACGAGTAACTAATGAAGGAATAATATGGGTATGCAACTATATAATCTATGCATGATGGAGAATGATTACGTTTCTAAGAACCCCAACAATTTATTATGCTCAAGTATGTTTTTCAAGTTGTATTTTTCTTCAAGCTTCTATTGTCTTTTACAATGTCTATGATGCCTTAAAATTTTAAATAGCATGCAAGATACGTAAATATATTCATTCTAGCTAGTTTGAGGAATTGATCTGTTTGAAGACCCTTTTTAGCATTTCCTTGATCCCTTCTAAAATACTAAACTTTTAGGTTTAATCTAAAGTAAACCTTCCATTACACACCCCACCTTCCGATAACAGGAGATTTAAAATATTCAAGTTGTTCTTTCACTAGAAAGTTAAAAGGGATACTAAAAATGATGGAGCCAAATAAGGACACCAACCAAGCTATTTGTTCGAGGGAAAAGAAAGGTAAGAAATGAAGCAGAAAATTAGATGCATGAATTAAGTGGTAAGCAGACTCACCCAGCTATCTGTACGAGGGTAATCAGTGTAAGACACCAAAAGTCCTTCTTCTCCAACACGCCGACGAAGCCACCGAGCAGAACGACCGTGGTCCAGGTGAGCACCAGAAAACCCACCCCCGTCACTGCCATGGACAGGTACCCCATAAACACGGCACAGCTGTTAATGAACTGTACTTCCAGCCAATGTGAGTCATCGATGGTCTTTGGGCGAGCCATTCTCCCCCCTAAAGAGTCGAGGTCTCCAAAAAAATATGATTGATTAGCAAATGCATGCTCGATCAGTCCTACAATTTCTAATACGACTTTGAAGTAGATGATGATCCGCGCGCAAAAAAGCTACCAGCCGGACAAATTAAACAGAAAAAAAGAAGAGAAAACCATATGCTCTGATGCATTCAAGGGATTCAAGCTGGGGACGCCCTGATCTCACCTGCAGAATCGATGGAGGATTGGACTGGAACAGTGCAACAATTGGATGCCGACTGCAAGGAGGTGAGAGAGAATATATCTCAGCTCAGGCTTATCAGGCCGAGCAGAGAAGAACTAGAGAGCAAAGGTTAATGCCGACTGCAAGGAGGTGAGAAGTATATATCTGAGCTCAGTCTTATCAGGCAGAGAAGAGAAGAACTAAAGAGCAAAGGTTAATTTGCTGAACGAGGAGGCAACGAATAATTCTTAACGAGGGGGGAGAAAAAAGCAAAGAAAGCAGCATGCTGCAATGGCAAAGCAAGCACCGGACCGGAGCTCAGACCCACTGCGTCGAAGCGTAGACGTAGAACAGTGTGCTGTGCTGCTCAGCTTCTCCTAATCCAGAACTATAATTTGTGCTTTGCGTTGGACCGAAACTGCGGTTAGAAAACGTTGGATAAGAGCAATACTTCTTTTTTGCCTCGACGGTATTCAACTTTATTCTCTATAAAAACTATAAAAATAAAAAATACAAGTACAGTAAAAGTCTTACATTGAATATGAAACAAACCCCGAGACACACGGACCAAAAATACCAAAATCACATAGCAAAGGCACACGGCTGGTCAGATCTCTCGAGATGGGTAGTCTGACCTATGGCCAGCCGGTCTGACCTCTTACAGGGATAAACAGTGAAATCAACATGATTTTAAGATCACAAATTGACCTAACTTTTGATCCGATGATCTAAATCCCCTCATATTTCAACCACAGCTTATTAATAAGATTAGAAATCTATTCCAATCGATGATCTGGAAGATCGAGGCCAATATTACACCAATTTTTTAGATGGGGGCAAAAGGGTACAAGAATGAGGAGATCCAATAATTGATCTCAAACCTTGCTCGTGGATAGATGAAAATCAAGATGATCCTAAATGTATTCCTACATGTCTTGGCAAGCAAGATCATAGCAAGAAACCAAAGTAACACCAAAATCCAAAAAGTTATCAAATAGGGATAAGAACAAGAATAGACCCATCTTAAGAAAATCTTGTTTGGATTGATTTGAGAAATATGTTAGTTTACAGTCATTTCACCATAGAGGACAAAATATCAACACTTGAGCACTCAATTAATTCATCTCTCACAAATCCTAGCATCAATTGTACTCCAAAGATCTCAAATTACAACTTAGGGTTCTTCTCTAGGAAAGACTTCAAGACTCTACATCTAGACATCCCCTTTTATAGTGGAGGCTATGTTTAGAGGAAAGACCCTAACGGGCACCTGTTAAGCCTATACACAAATGGGTATATACTCACGCATGCTTTTCAAAGTGGATGACGAATCGGACTTCCCGAATCCATCTCTTCATGAATTTTTATCTTCACTTGACCTAGACCGCCTCCCTTTACACCGTCTTGCACTGCGGTTTTGTCAAAGATCACTAAGGTGGTATTTTAGTGAAGGTACCAAAATATCATTTTTCGATTATTCTCCAAAGACAGAATCTAATTTAATGAAGCAATTACATGCTTTACCACGTGTAGGTTAATCAACGATTCTCTACATGTTGGTAAGTCTCTCCCATCTGACTCCCACAGAAACCACCATGGTACTTGCACCAACCCCTGCGCCGCTTGATTCAACCCGTCGCACCGAACTTCCCGTTCGATGTCCATCTTACGTTATGCCTGAGTCTAATAACTTCACCCGGCATCCTCGATAGTTCTGAACCTCAGCTCTCGTAGCCTAGTACCGGTCATCCTCGCTATTGATCGTCGTTGGCCTCCAAGCCTCCTACACAGCAATAAATCAAGAAATCGATTCTAGGCACAAGTTCTTCGCAAATTAACTCACGTTAGTCAAAACACGCATCATGCAACACATATGCACTAAAAATCATAAAATTGACCTAACCCTACGATCATCGCTGCCTTGTCAGCCGATGAACATAGCCAAATCGGTCAGACCATCTCCTATGGCCTTTCTGACCTCTAGTATAGCCGATCTGACATCAAGAATGACCGGTCTGACCGTCAGCAATGGTACTTAGCCAAAAAATTTCTCGGAAAACTTGCATCATCTCTAAAATTTTTAAATGAATAGAACTTTTGGCTCGAAGCTCTAAAAATTATAAGACCAAGTGCAGAAGAATTCTATGTCTTGCCTACACCCTTTATTTTTAGTCCGACCCCAAACCCAAATTTTGAACTTTTGGCCGCTCAGACTACCGGTTTTGGCCTACCCATGGGCCAATCTGTCTGCCAGGGCTGGCCGATCCAACCGCCTGAAACTGATAGCTTATGAAATTTTGTCGAAAATAAGTGTTTTGAAAATTCCTCAATACCATTACTAATTATATTATCATTCTAAGATTAGAAGTATATCCCTTTAACATTCACACTTTGCTTGTTTGGAGCAGAGGAGGAGGAGCAGATGGAAGCCATGGCCGTGCATGCTCGCAGGAAACGGACCGGACCGGACGCTGCTTGCCTGTACTTCGCCTCCTTATCGAATGTCCTGATCAAAACGAAGGCAATAGCTGAGTCTTTCCTTTTGGTGAGGAAAAGTTCTGAGCCATTCGTAGCGGCAGACTGTTCGATTTTTCTTGCGCATGGTACACGGAGTGCATGTTAACATGTAGGAAATTGCAATATTTTTGCTTGTATGCCAGCAACATTGAAGAAATAAAAATATTCGCCCCTTGATTTGCTGAATATTTTTTTTTGCATTGCATGATATAATCAACAGGACGATGACGCAAAAACTAACCTATTTTTGACGTGAATATGAGTGAGTTTTAGTTACGTTATGAAATTTGGACATAGTCGTGAGTTTCAGCATTTCTTACACGAGTTTGCAACCAAACAGAACTGCAACATACATGCTCTGTTCATGCCTGCGAATGCAATGCTGCATGCAGTAGCAAGCAAGGTAGTCAGAGTCGATATCCAACATTGGATCGATTTGTTTCCGGTAGGATTGAATTGTAGTATCGAATTGTAGAATTGGCGATTCTACGGAATTGTAAAAATACACATATTTAACATCTATACTATAAATTTGTATAATTTTTATATGGTTTGCCACTTACTTATAACTGAGAAAGGGACAAAGCACTTTTTATCACACAATTGAAAAGTATAATAGTACTGACATGATGTGTGATATAGTTCTGAACTACAGGAGAACAGCTAATGACCATGACTAGTTTACTACAATTACATGAAAAATATTCACAATTTTTGTAAATCAATATCTAATTGTAACACATGCATATTCCTTAAAAGCAGCTAGACATACTCTAAGAATAAAAATATCTTACATTATCAAGCTTAAGATTGTTCATGTCATAATATACATATTTGTACTAGCATTACCACACTGATATAATATTTTACATGCTCCTTTTTTTAGTTTCATTTTCATAAATTAATATCAATAAATTTTACTCTAAAACAAAATATCAGCAAACCCTGGCCTCTAAAAAATTAAAAAAACAAAAATTACAAAAAAAATTTCCTAAACGACTCTACCACGATTCTACTCTGCGATTCTACACGATTCTACGTGATTCTACTCTTTGGATTGCGACTCTACCACGATTGTACCTGATTCTGATTCACGGTGCGATTTAGATAGACAGGCTGTTGTGAGTTCGTAAAATCGTAAGACTCTATGAGTAGGATCGCGATTCTAACTACCTTTGTAACAAGATATATTTATGGCAAAAAAAACAAGACAAATAGCAAGTTGTTTCACAAACGCACCGGCAGGAGTAACTTTTAGCTTGAGGTTTCAGAGATACACTGGTGTATAACATACAGGGAATTGACACTGCAGATGAGTATGTAGTTCACTCAACTTTGCCCAATCAGGTTTCCCTGGAAGAGCTAGCTGGTACAATTGACACTGCAGATGAGTATGTAGTTCACTCAACTTTGCCCAATCAGGTTTCCCTGGAAGAGCTAGCTGGTTCAATTGCCAAATCTTGTGCCTTCTGTCCAAAGGTTCCCGTGCAACCTTCACGAGGGAAACGAAAGTCCTAACATGCTTCGCTGCATCCAAACGTATCACAGCGGCAGTCTCTTTTCAAATAAAAAAACTTGTAGGCAGGTTGCCTACAAATTTAATTAAGAGAAAAGGTTTGTCCAAAACAGATTATGTGTTTTTAGATAATGAAAGAGAAAACTCTCCAGATCTCTGAATCAAGGATGCACACAACCGAGTTTATTACAATGTTCAAAGTCCAAAAATAACCAAAGAGTTGAAGGTAGCTCGAAGCCATACAAGCAAAAAAACGACTAAACTTTAAACTCAATCATTACAAATTCTGTAGCTAACACTACTACAGAAAAGGTAATCACTGACGGTTCAAAATCGTCATCACAGACGGTTCAAAATCGTCATCACAGACGGTTTTCTGAACCGTTTGACTTTATGGGTTAGTGATACTATGTGGGCATCACATACGGTTTTTTTAACTGTCTGTTAAAAAAAACTATCACAGACAGTTCTGAACAATAACTGTCTATGACAGTCAATTATCACAGACGGTTCTGCGCCTCCCTTGTCGACCACAGATGGGGGTTCTCACTGAGAATGAAATCTGACAGGATGCATAGAACGAAATCAAAGTGAGAATGAAACCAGGATGGGGATTTGGGGGCAAAACATCATGCTCACCTGAGGCCAAGATGGGGCAGGCAGATCTGGCGGTACTGGTCGAGCCGCAATGCCCACTCACTGAAGGCATCGTAAAACAGCAGGCTACGAACCCGTGTCGGCCTCATGTGGCAGACATGGAGCTCCTGTGCGTCCCTCCTCCTCGTCGTCGTCAGGTGCGTCTCCTCACCTAACCACGTTAGGGAATCGATGGTGGTCACTCGTGCTCGGCGTGGGGAGGGGAGAGGGAGAGACTGATTGAAGTCAAGGCAGGGGTGGCTATAATATATAAGAACAAAGCCAAAATATTTCGCCTACCGTGCACGTGTTCAAAAAATTTCGCCCTCCCGCGTTGTGAATCACAGATGATTTCAAATAAAAACCGTCAATGATGTAACATCACAGATGGTTTTTGTTCAGAACCGTCTTTGATTTTACCATGACTTGAAAGGTAACATAAATATAGGCAGGCTGCTTAGCACCGAGTTAATAAGTACTAATCGTCCACCAATATATTTTTTTTTTCTTTCCAACTGCCAAGTTTCTTTTCAACTCTATCTTCAACTCCTTTCCAATCACTATTCCTTAATTTTCTAAAGTGAATTGAAATACCTAAGTACCTAAAAGGAAAGGTAGCCACTTCACAACCAAATAACTGGGTATACTTTGTTTCAACTTCTTTGGCCTTGCCAAAACAAAAAAAATGCTCGTATTGAAATTAATCTTTAAACCTAATATGTTCAAAGACACATAGAAGAACTTTGAGATTTTTTGCTTGTTCTATATCATTATTCAAGAAGAGGATAGTATCATCAGCATATTGCAATATTGATAGCCCATCATCAATTAAATGAGAAACTACTCCCCATAATAGACCTTCTTTAGCTCTTGAAATAAAGATGACTAGCATGTCCACAACAAAATTAAAAAGAATTAGGGACATAGGGTCGCCTTGTCTAAAAGCATTCTGGGTTTGGAAAAAGAAACATAAATCATCATTAACTTTTATTCCAACACTCTCTCCCTTAACGAAACCTTTCATCCAGGAACACCACTTAACTGAAAAGCCTTTCATCCTCAGTGTTTGGAGGAAAAATGGCCATTTTACTTTGTCGTAAGCTTTTTCAATATCGACCTTGAGTACAATCCCATCCAATTTTTCTTTATGTAGTTCGTGGATGGTTTCATAAAGGATAACAACTCCATCAAGAATGAATATCCCTTGCATAAATGCTGACTGTGATGATCTAACAACATTTTGAGCTACATTAGTAATTCTATTAGTGGCCACTTTAGTAAATACTTTAAAACTAACATTTAGAAGACAAATAGGTCTAAACTGTTGTATTTGTTTAGCATATGCTTTTTTGGGAATCGGTATAATAATCCCAAAATTTAAGCTAAAAAGAGGCAGAGAGCAACTGTGAAAGTCATGAAACATGGCCATCATGTCATTTTTAATAACTTCCCAAAACTCAGCTGTGAAGCCATCTGTCCCAGGTGCTTCCGCTTCTGGCCACCACCAGAGCCACCAGCAGAAACAAAGCCACTTGAAGTCTATCTCTCCGAAGTAAGCTCCCTCTCTAGCTCCATACCCCAGGCCTGCTCGACCACGGAGCTGAAGTCACGCAGACCAGCCACCTCTAGAACATGGCGATACTCCTGGTTGAGGCCTCTGCGGAACCTCTTGGCCTTCTCCCTGTCGTCACCAGCCACTGCTGGTACAAAGAGAACCAGATTGTTGAACCCAGCTTCATAATCTGCCACTAACAATTTTCCCTAAACAAATATCATCAATGAATGCTCCATCCTCTCGAGGGAGGACTCTGGATAATACTTAGCTCTGAATTGATCAACAAAGAGCTCCCAAGTGATCGGTCGATGAACGGGGGTCCTGGCTGACAACACCCCCTCCCACCAAATATCTGCCTGACCTTTCAGTTGAAAGGCCACAAAACACGCCTTCTAAAGAGAAGACATTTCTAAGGCTCCAAATTGCCTTTCCATATAGCGGAGCCAATCCGCTACCTGAACCGGGGTGCCCGCTTCGTCAAAGTTGTCCAGACGGAGAGACAACCACTCACGGAGGCTCATTCTGACTTCCTGCAGAACCGGTATAGCATCAGGAACAACAGCAGGGGCGGCTGCAGCAGGAGGGGCTGCCAGCACCTACTGACAGAGTTGTTGGACCTTTCTCTGAAGGTCTTGCAACTGAGCGGCTGTCACTGCCTGAGCGTCGGCAGCTAGTTGAGTAGCCGAAGCAACTTCCTCTCCCGCATCACCCACAAACTCCTTAGCTGAAGGTGGTGGCACTGTCGGGCCACGCCCGCAACCACGGCCATGACCTCCTCGGCCACAAACCCCTTCACGCCCACGGCCTTTACCCTTGCCATAACTGGTCACCAAAAGAAGTACTGACCAATTAGTTTAAGCACAAGATTAACAACAAGTCAAAAACATATCATCACAATTTAACATCCATTATGAATAGATAGTCCATCAAAACACTAATGCATTGCATGAACCCAACCCAACCTACTGTGCACGAGTGTGTCAAAATTTTATTGAATAAACAAGTGGGTTGATAATTTAAATACCACAGACCTAATGCCCGGCTCTGATACTAACTGTAACACCCTGGTTATGCGAAAGCCAAGATGTAACTAAGACTTACAAATCCAAAACTAAAACTACAATTAACTTAAATAAATCATCTACGAATGACAGCTAGAAATCGATTAAATATTACTACTAACAATACTAACCTAGAAGTTTCAGCAAAAGACTAAACTCAAATCCACAGTTAAAATATCACCCTCAAGGTTATAAGCATTATGAATGAGTCCCGATAAGAAAGAGACATCATCAAAAATCTGAAACTATGAAAAGTACCAATTGAAGTACCAACATGCCAATTATTACAAAAATCGAGTCCCATTGAAAAAAAAGTAATGGAAATATTAATTTGGTAATGGATGTGTGCGGCATTATGATATGCAACCATGAGCTAATACCCCCAATGAATGTCATCCTCGGCGATCACCTAAACAATAAAAACAAGCGTAAGTCCAAGACTCAACAAAACAATTGAATAACATAGGAAACAACGAATCAAAGACAGTTCAGTCCAAAAATATCAAATGCATAAGAAGATGCTATGAAATTGATGCAAACATGAATATGACATCCACTTCTCTTCTGCATATAGCGGTATAGCCAGTGATACACCTGTTGGTGTTCACTCAGGTCCGTATTATCCAAAATACGGGGATCCAAGGTACGTATGAAGAATCTTCCATACGGGGATCTAGTTGCTCATATTGAAAATATAAGGATCTCAATACGCACTCCCATGGTTGAAGCATGAATGATTGAATTGAAATGAATGCATTCTCTCATAGTAACAATTTGATAACATCAATGAACGGAATCATGTAAAGAACGAAAATAATCAAAATTCATAAGAATTAACCATGTCATAATCATATAATCAGATTGAACCACAACCATACAAGATAATCCAATTTGTACTTGCCTTTCACGTTGTAACACGTTGGAAGGTAAAGAAAGTGCTACTACTCCCAAGGTGACTCCTCCTACAATAAGTAATTTACTCAAAACAAGATTTGACAAGAGTAAACAACACTAATCGCAACGCTCTAATCCACACTGCCAAGAACACATACTTCACATAATTAATCTACTCACGTGAAATGACGAACTAACAGCAACTCAAAACTGGACAACGATCTTTTAAAATACGTATCTCCCAATCTACTTGCCATAAAAATTCATTTTCAGTCTCTCTGGAAATATTACGACTTGGTCTACAAAAGTCAAGTTGGCAAGATCTCTTAATTCCACCTTTAACTAATTTTAACAAGCAGATGAAAAACAATGACAGAAACTGACTAACGTTCTCGACAGTAGCCTTAAAATAGCTATAACTTTCACTAGGATGATCCACAAATTGTGTTATTTATCATTTTGAAAATCTAAGAGAATGTCCTACAAAATTCATGTTGGTATACAACCCTTATTAGGCCATTAACAAATTCTAATATGCCATTTACTGCGATTGCCATAACTCGACAGGGTTTTTGGACAGCAATATTGCAAAAATCATAACTCACAAACTATAACTCCAAATACTATGATCTCAAATCCTACAGAAACCTAACAAAATATCCCACAAATTCTTTAGGAGACCTAAAACCCCAATTTCTATTTGATCTAATCCAAAACTATCGAACAACATAACTACAGATTAATGAATCAATTTACAGAAGTGACACTAATACGCTAATCAACAACATTTGCATGGAGGAGAAATAAACAAAATAGCAATGAGTTGAGAATCATCCTTGAAGACACGAACCTGCTGAAAATCCCACAAGAATCACCTCTCCCCTTCTTCTCCATTCCTCCACCTTTCTCCTTGGCGGACAACAATGGGGGAGCTCCACCAAGGGTGGAGGAGGACAGCAATGGAGCACTTGGGGAGGTGCTGGACCAGGGCACCAAGGAGGGAGGAGGGTGGCGGCTCTAGGGGGCGCAAGGAGGGAGGGGGTGGCGGCTCTAGGGGGAGGCATAAGGATGGAGGGGGCTAGGATTTCAGCCGCCCCCTTTTTCCACTTGGCCGGCCCCTCTTGGGCCTCCTGGGCTAAAGGCCCAAGTCCCAAGTTCTCGAAGAACTGCGAAAACCCCCAATTAATCCTTCTAATTTCTCTTTCAGGTGAATTCCTCCCTTAGAACATTTTAGTTTATTACATTAGGGGAGACCGGCAAGTCTCCGAACACCATGGTAAAACATCATTATGTCATTGTGGTTTATTCCCTTGTGGTTTACTTTGTGCTATTTACATTCCTATAATTAAAGTGTTTACATGTCTTTGTATATTTGCTATCATTGACATAGTCTTATATTGTTGGTGCACTTAGTGAGACTAGTTGTTTTAGGCTTTAATTGTGTAAAACCGATTTGACTTACTCCTCCGCATTAGAAATTGGTTTTAACCAAAAGATTTTTAAAACCGCCTATTTACCCTCCTCTAGTCAGCCTGCTCGATCTTACATGGTGAGCGAGCTCCTTCGCGACATCTTCTCTGGTGAGCTTCCTTGCCCTCGCCACCTGCGTCACCATTTGTCCCTTACCTCACTGATGCTCCCTCTATGCTTAATGCAGCTCTAGAAGCCCTGTGACGCAGACAAGCAATCATCTTCTTCACCTCTGGTGCAAACCCCTCTGGACCTCCTCGTTCCCAACGTTCTGGTTAGCTTGAGCCTCCCTTGCCTGTGTTATTTCGTGTCCTATACCTCATTGACACTTTCCCCTCGGTTGATGAGGATTTAAACATAGGAAATTCTCTGAATCGATCTTCTTCCTCATTTCCAGCCGCCACAACCATTTTTCAGTTAGCCGCCACCTCGGTGTATCTTTAGCAGATTCCTTATACCCTCACCATCCTCAATGTGCATGCAAGCTAATGAGCACCTCCATGTAGCATCTCCATCCCTACAATGAGCTATCACCACAAACTTCCTACGCGCCACCGCTGCTTAACGCCGCCAAGCCACTCCGAGTGCCCCCCTACACCTTAAGGACCTTGGTGAGCTATTAGTAGTCCCCTAGAGCTTTTGCACGTGTTAGATCGAAGGATTACCTAGTGTAGCATAGAGTTCATAGTGGCCAATCATGGCACCACCGCAAGAAGTGTTGTCACTACCGCTCCGATTACCATTGGTCCCTGAGCCACTGCTTGAAGCATCGTTGTAGCTTCCCAAAGCCAATGCGCGCCCTCTCTTACCACCGATTTGCCCCAATCGGGAAACCCACCTTGAGCCTGAGGAACTCCATTGCTCTTCTCCGGTGTAGCAGCACCTCCGGCCATCTCTCTGACCCCTAGTACCACCCGGTGGCATCCCCGTCAAGAGAGGAACCTGTTTTGTCCATCCCCGAGCCTTGCCGTCGAGCCGTTCATCACTGGCGGGCTCGCCAAATCGCTCAGCCATGAGCCCACATCTCTCTCCCTCTCCCTCTCTCATTGCCAGTGGGCTCTAGGGATTTAAACTCTAATTAGCGCTAAGTATCAGAGTTTAAATATGACTAGTCTATGACAAGTGGGACCAAACTGAAAAGGCTAAAGAACATCTGATTCTAATCATTTTAGTAAATGTGCTACTGACATGTGGGACACGTACTATTCCTGGTTTTAAAACACATTTTAAAACCGAGAGACTGACATGTGGACCCCAGCTATCAGTTAAATAAAATCAAAAATATGTTTAATTATTAGTTAATAAATAATAAGTTTATAACATGCGGGACTGCCACTGTTTTATAAATAAAATTAATAAGACAAAAGAATCCCTCACTGACAAGTAGGCCCCACATGTAAGAGAATAAAAATCTGGAAAAATAAGAAAGTCGTCGTTAGTTCTGAGGAAAATACGCTTTCTCTGTTAGAAAGTGTAAACCTCGGTAGAACACAGGGAAGAATATGCTTTCTTTACTGAAAAGTGTAAACTTTGAAAAAATACGCTTTCAACGTCACCTTTTCTATTTTCTCGATTTCCAAACCGAAGCAAATTGAAATATTAATAACTTTTGCATCAAAACTCCAAATAAGATATTTTTTATAAATTCATATAAAATTATGATCTACCTGAATATGCAAAAATATTTGGATTTGGTTACCGATGAAATTATTTTGCCTTATTTAATTTATTTTTGGCTCTTTTTGGAATAGACGTTGATTGTTCGAATGAATTTTTCAAAGATCATCCATCCTCGTATTCAGAGAAACCAAAGCAAGGTAAGCACCCCCTTTGACCATGTTGATCTTACTATTTTAATTATTCTACTTCTTTTTTTAAAATCTATTATGCATGCATGTATGTTTGATATAAAATTGCCATATTTTGGATAATGGTAGTTGTAAATCCTATGCGATGCATGATCCTCCTTGATACATTGATGCCTTTACTGTTGTAGCTATTAGGATTATGGATAGACAATTAATGATGTCAACTTGGGTTTTTCGAATGTGAATTTCACATAACTGCTTAGCTTGGCAATAGTCTTTACAAAAAATTGAAAAATGGATGACATGATAAAGATGATATTGGGAGTTTTTAAAAAGAAAGTCCAGAGGTGTTTACCTCTGTTATTTTGTACAAAAATAAATAAAAAGCTAAGTTTGCGACGCGGGTAAGTTATATTATATTCTGAGAAGTGTGAGAGGAGTATCTCAAGTAAATAGGGGGATATTCTAAACCAGGTCAATTATGGACCGAACACTGGTGCCACCAATCTAAGCCTAAGCGTACGACCACATGTGCCGGTATGGGACTGAAGGATCGCGGGAAGGATCACGAGATTACCACTAGATGTGCCAACTCGTAGTGGAAGTAGAGTCGATGTAGCGAGTTGATGCGGTCGTAGTCGTACTAGCCACGCATCTTTTCCTCTGAGTAGTCGTACTCGCCGCGCGTCTTCTCCTCCGAGTGGTCGTACTCGCCATGCGTCTTCTCCTACGAGTAGTTGTACTGGCCGCGCGTCTTCTCCTCCTGCTCCTGTGATCGTCACGAGTTGCGGATCGTCTACTGTTGATGCTTCGCAACAACACCTCTAAAGTAACCACGCGTATGGGGCAGGGGCACCACACGCTTGAGTGTTAGCACTGGCGGCGTGGTTGAGGAAGGCGTGGCTATTAAGGTTTCGGGAGTTTTTCAAAAGATCATCGCACCCCTTGCTACCACCCCTCTATTTATAGGCATCCATAATGAGTCTCGTACTTAGGGCCCATTAGGAACTCGTGGCCTACAAGAATTCAGATCACCATCCAAATAAAATCCTAGCCCTTTAAGTGTGCGAACCTATAGGTTCATTTCTAATCGGTTGTGACTCGTAAACTCTTTGCCGACCACTAGTCCTTAGCGGTACCTAGCAGCACATAACGATTCCCAAACACAAATAGAATATATTGGACGAATCTTAATACAATATGATCTATGACCAGGTCCATATCACTAACGACCAGCTCGTATCTCTATACGACCAGTTCATATTTGGTCTTGACCAATTCGTAACTCCTAACGACCAGATTTCGACCACTTAGTGACCATGTTCGACCAGCTCGTATTTCTATAGACTAGTCTGTATCTGATCGAACTGAAAGACCTTCTCGTGTATTCTCCCTTTGCCTCACGATGCCTGTTGAACTCCAGGTGAGATGTTGTATCATCCATGGAATGTTCAATACTTGCTCGATCAAGTGTCGAATAACTTTATATGGTCGACACTTCGACCACTAGTGGCATGGAAATGAACTTTCTTTATCTGACCACAACGAGGGTCCTAGAGACATCTCTCCTGTTATGTTAGGAGGGGCAAATCCCATATTCGACCAGAGACATCTCTCATGTTATGTTAGGAGGGGCAAATCCCATATTCGACCAGTCACATCCCTCCACATATTTCATAGTATACCCAAAAGCTACCTTTATAACTACCTAGTTACGAGTAGCGTTTGGCAACCTCTAAGAGTGCTACTACACATACAGGAAACCATGCTAATCTCAGGTCTAAGGACTATACATCATCATTGCTTTAGACCAACTAATGATGCATAGAATCATAACAATCTCAACAGTGTCTCAAGGTGGGTCTTTTTCAACACCATGTTCTCTAACATGTGTCCATATTATTGGTTTGATATCTCCATATCCATGACCTGTGAAACATAGTCATCAACCAAATACATATGCCAGTCTATTCATATGTGTTCTCATATATTTTCGACCAGGGAACGTTTAAGAATAATCATCGCAAAAATATAGAGTTTCACAATCAAGTTGCATACTTGATAATAAATATTATTTATATTATTCTAGGAACAAGATAATATATTATCCAATGTTATGAACATAATGAAATATAATCATCTTTATGATTGCCTCTAGGGTATATTTCCAACAGGGACGACATTAGCTAATTAAGTCATTGAAAACTAGCCATGTATGTTGGTAAGCCGTAGTAGTGCGAGCATGTGTGATTGCTCGAAAGGGCTGCCTTCACCGAGGTGTTGGGCACAAAGCCTTCCAATACAACGGTGAATGCCTCACTTGATGGGGGTGTAAACCTGGGCGAAGTGAGGGTGTTCATTCACTAGCTAATGCAAGGGTAGGACTAGATGATGTAAAGGTTTCGACAAGTACTCTAGACTGCTTACCGAAGGTAGTGAGCGGTGGTATCGATGGATGCTGAATAAACTAGATAATACTTTGTCAGCCATGCATGTATATAAACTTTGTAATACACTACAAGTCTTGCTGAGTACGTAGTGTACTCAATCTTGCTTAAATTATTGTTCAGATCTAGATGATGAACATACGCCAGACGATGTCTTCTTCGCACCCAGAACCAAAAGGTTCGGTGACCGGTCTTTCTAGGATTTGTCTCTAGTCGGTTTCCTGAGGGTTTAGATGGGTATGCCGCTGGAACTTTGGACTCTAACTACCTTTTGCTTCCGCCATTATATTTGCAATCCCTGGTACTTAAGCTTTTATTTGGCTAGTCGTCCCTTGTGATGTAAATATTGTAATCGTTTAAGTTATGTACCAGTTTTGCTTTACTTTTGTACATATGAATGTATGGATATGGTATCAATGTTGGGGTTGTATGTACTAGCCACTGATCATGAGACTAGTACGGTACACACACGAGAGCTTCGGATATTTAAAGCATGGGATCCCACATTGTGGACCACTGTGCTGAGGCCCTATCGTAGATACACGTCTAGACAGTAGATTTATGGCACCCCCCGGTTGGCTGCATCGACCTCCGGGAATGCGCGAATGGGGAACGAAGCGTAAATCCCCACTTCAATTGTATTGCTCAAGAATTAATGATGTACAAGTGGCATCCCCCCTCATGCTACAATGGGGTCCTATTTATAGGATGGGAGCGGGGAGAGTGTGAGTTTACATAAATGAAACCCTAGGGGTAGCTCCATCTTTAACGGTCGAGTGGGGTTGCCCATGTCGGGCCCACCGCCCAATGTCGTGCGTGTCGGCTGCATAGAGTGGCTTCACACTTGTCAGTTGTGTAGAGAAGCTTGGTTATGTAACCGAGGCCACATTTGGCGTTGTCGTCGCCTCACGTAACTACCGTGTCACGCTACTAGTTTTTTTACGTTGATCGGACGATGTAGGTGACGACCTGGGGTGATGTGGGGACCACCTCCCCCAACAGTAGCCCCTCGCCGTTCCGGGCGATCGCTGCATGTTCACCTGGACCGGCGCACCAATTCTAGAAGGGGTCGGCACGCCTCCCGGGTCGATGGCTCTGTTCATAATATCAGCTATTGGGGGACTTGGGCTGATCAGCGGCAGCGTGAATCGCCCATTCGAGGGCGTGGACCCCCGGCTGCTGGGCGCTTGGGCGGAGGAGCAACCATCGGGTTCATGAGGTCCAAGCTTGTGCTGCTCGTCTCCCATGAGCTCTCCCTATTTGGTAACTAATCGTTCGTGTTGTGCTTTGTTTTTTTCTTATGTGATTTGTTCTTATGGTTCAGTTTTCCCTTGTGTGATTTGTTCTCGTTACTTTGAGCAAATGTCGTACCACCCCAAGATCGGTAGATGGATTTAGAGTTTGCAGCGTTGTCCGAGCAAGTTAAGGTACTAGGAATTGAGTTTATTTTTCGAGACAACAAACATAAAGGTAGACTAGTTAAATTTTTACTTGATGGAGTAACATACTAACACAAGTGCTTAAGGCATATAGGATGTTTGTACATTCTAAAAGGATTTATTTTATTTGTTCATTGAGCACTTGTTCTCTGAAAAAAAAAGGTTAGTTGAGAAATAAAGCTGTTAAAATGTGAGAATTTGAACTTATTATTAGTTCATTGAGCGACAGACTTAATAGAGCCATCGAGCGATGACCTAGTGACCAAGCTCTTGTGGAGTGCGGGGAGGCGGCAGCACCCGACAAGGTGCCTCCTGATCCGTCACTGCTTCCTGGGATAAGAGAAACAAAATGTAAAATTTTGCACCGGAACTTTCAACAACCAAACATAATTAAGCAGCCGCTGCATACGAGCGTGAAAAGCAAAGAGAACTAACACAAATTACATGGAAACTAGACGGACAGATCAAGATGCATGCAGAACTGCATACCGGCTACTGCATGAATTACAAAACACATGGTTAATTTTGGATACTAGAAATGTTGATTGTGAAAGGCTAACTGCAGGACAAGCTGAAGGCCGGAGCGGTCACCTCTGTCAGTCTCTATATGCTGCATTTTATTCACACGCAAATTAATACAATATCTAGAAAGGGAAATGAAAAGATGCACCTCTCTCGACGAGTATGGAATTCGATGGCTATTTGGTTAGGATAGGCACCGCTTATGCCATTCCGTTAGGCACAGAGCTGGAACATTGAAGATTAGTGGACAAAGATCACACTACTGGAAACCCATTCTTTGCCGAGGGCTTCTGGGTTTGCCGAAGGCTATATTTCGGGCACTCGGCAAAGACTCTCTTTGCCGAGGGCCAGCCCCAGGAGCCCTCGGCAAAGATAGGCCCTCGGCAAAGAGGCCTTTGCCGAGGGCCTGGCCCTCGGCAAAGAAACGGCCCTCGGCAAAATAAATCTTTGCCGAGGGCCCAGCCCTCGGCAAATTGGCCCACGGCAAATATGGCCGAATGGGTCACGGCGGCCACTGGCGTCAGTCTTTGCCGAGTGCCTGCCGTCAGGCACTCGGCAAAGCTTTTTATTTTTTTTATAAATTTTCTTTGCCGAGGGCCATTGGCCAAGCCCTCGGCAAAGATCCCCTTTGCCGAGGGCCAGGCTAGGCCCTCGGCAAAGAATTTTTATTTTTATTTTTTTGAACCCAGTTTTTTTGTGGTGCTATAATACATTATTTAAAACTCAATTTTAAAATTTGGGCTAATTTTGACTTTTTTGATATATATCCCTAATTTATTTCTTTTCGTTGATTTTTTTCGAATATTTCAAATTTGAACTGCAGGTGGATGGAATAATGCAATTTAGTGATTCGAAAAATGTTATTCATGGTATTTGGTGTATGTTGAGTCCCTATCCACGAACTCGCATCAAATTTCGGGCATCTTCTTCACGTAACATGACGAGGAACTTGTCGGAAAAGTGTTTTAAATTATATAAAATCCATCTAAGTCAGAAAATCACAAAACTTGTCGAGGTGTCATGTTATCGCATGTGTAGGCTGTGGTAAAAAATTGAGAAGATTTCGAGCAAGTTGTGACGTCGGATGCCTAAAACCCAGACATCTCCACATGTGATCCATACGAAGTTGTAACATGATCATGGATCGCATGCAGAGATGTCTGAGTTTTAGGCATCCGACGTCACAACTTGCTCGAAACCTTCTCAATTTTTTACCTAACACATGCGATAACATGACACCTCGACAAGTTTTGTGATTTTCGGACTTCGTATGGATTTTATATAATTTAAAAACACTTTTCCGACAAGTTCCTCGTCATGTTACGTGAAGAAGATGCCCGAAATTTGATGCGAGTTCGTGGATAGGGACTCAACATATACCAAATACCATGAATAATATTTTTCGAATCACTAAATTGCATTATTCCATCCACCTGCAGTTCAAATTTGAAATATTCGAAAAAAATCAACGAAAAGAAATAAATTAGGGATATATATCACAAAAAGTCAAAATTAGCCCAAATTTTAAAATTGAGTTTTAAATAATGTATTATAGCACCAAAAAAAACTGGGTTCAAAAAAACCAAAAAAAAAAACATCTTTGCCGAGGGCCTAGCCTGGCCCTCGGCAAAGGGGATCTTTGCCGAGGGCTTGGCCAATGGCCTAAGAAAGAAAATTTTTTAAAAAATAAAAATCTTTGCCGAGGGCCACGGATCCGGGCCCTCGGCAAAGGGCCCAACCCTAAATCGGGCTCGCCCAAGATCCCTTTGCCGAGGGCGTGCTAGGCCCTCAGAAAGAAAATTAAAAAAATAAAAATCTTTGCCGAGGGCCTGGATCCGGGCCTCGGCAAAGGGCCCAACCTAAATAGGCCGGCCGCCCGCGCCCGCCCGCCGCCTAAATTTCGCCCGCCCGCCCGCGCCGCCGCCGCGCCGCCGCCCACGCGCGACCTCGCGCACGCCTCAAACTCAGTGAGCCGTCGATCCCGCCCCCGCCGCCGCGCCCGCGCCGCCGCCCGCCGCCCGGCACAGCGACCTCACGCCGCCGCCTCAAACTCAGTGAGCCGTCGGTCCCGCCGCCCGCGCCCGCCGCCCGCCGCCCGCCGTCACAACACACGCGACCTCGCGCGCCGCCTCCAAACTCGGGTGGCCGTCGGTCCCCGCCGCCCGCCGCCCGCCCCGCGCCCGCCGCCCGCCGTCACAACACACGCGACCTCGCGCGCCGCCTCAAACTCGGGTGAGCCGTCAGTTTTGCTCCTTTTCGTCAATTGCCTGCGATTCAAATATATTTAGCATGCTTCATTCTGTATTTGTTTTGATTATAATTCTTTCCCAACTTGTATGACAATCATACACGTATAGGTATAGGCTGGCACATTCAATTGCAAATGAAACCATGTTAATGGAAATATCAATACCAACATGGACATCATGGTTTGCAGCCATATAAAAGTCGCCACCTCCAATTCCACATCAAACGTCAAGCACTTTCTGGCCAGGCTTAAGATCCTGCTTATCCACAAATTCCTTTGTGGTCTCTGTTTTTGAAATAAGCATGGTTAATGGTATGTGATGTAGTACATGGTTGAAAATCTCATATTGAGGAAAGGAAATTGCTCAACCCACCGATTCCACCAGTGCTAACAAAACCCTCTCCAAAGATATGCTCATAACATAAGATTCCACTGGTTTTGTACTGCACACTATCCAAGAATCTTTGAAATTACTGCCTTTTGTTGACTTAATCTTTTCCCATAACCAGCATATCTATGAAGCATACGATTTCAGTCAAGAATTTCGCTTGCATAGCACCGATGCAAGAGTGTATGTGCACCGAGGAAAGGAGAATACGATTTTGTTTTTTCTGTCTTCCACATAAGCTTCAATGCACTTGCAAGTTACTAGAGAGAGCTCAAAAGAATTTCCATCTTGGTCATATGAATGATACTCTCTAAATACCTATTTGTAAATAAAATAAGTAAGATGCTTGGGAGACAATGAAAGAGCATTATCATTGGCGACCACGGATATGAAAACTAACAAAGAAAGCAATCAAACACTAAGTTGCGGCTATCACAAAATAAAACAAGAACTCATTTGTTATCCGACAAAATGCTAAAGGTAATTGTTAATACAAAGCTAGAGATGCAATGCCACGGTTAAAAAGTCGTAGTGCAAAGTTAGCACATGAGAGATGATTCCACTCTTAGGATAGATTGAAAGTAAAGGGAAAAAATTGAGTAGGACATTTTAACCTTAGTATAAAACCTTGGTTCCCGATAGTGTGTTGGATTCACTTTCCTTTTGGAATCTCCAGTTGGTGAACACATGATTCCCGAAAGAATATATGGCCTCCAACCTTTAACCACTTTACAATTCTTCCTACTAGCTTCGTGACCTACAATACAAGATATCGATTCTGACCCTTAGAAAATGCATAAGACAAAGTCAAGTATTACATTCAGATCTTTTTGTATTGAAGTTGTTTCCTCATCCAGAAAGGTTTATTAGTAGCCGTTTGAAAATATAAGATAAATGCGATTATCTTCAATTTTCGCCCGAGAAGTTACATCAAGACATATAAAGGTAATGTTCTTGTGATGCCCATTTATGTTTTCATTCTACAAGAAGTGAAAGTAGTGAAAACTCATGGAACTAAGCATAACTTATCACATTCCAGCTGCCAAACATGAAATTTTCAAATGAAAAAATTCACCTTCTTAATCACACTTTCAATGAAATCCATGCTAGAACCCGATCGACTTCTTTTGCCAGTTCTCAAGTAAAGTTTCCTATTCCAGCACCAAGCTCTAGTACTGATTTCCCTTTGTAAGATGGGAGTAAAGACAGGACCTGCAGATCAATAGTGTAAATTAGTCCGGTGTGAAAAATATAATTACTCAGTTCAAAAGGAGAGCTCCAAGTAAAATTTTAGATGAACCAAGCTGGAAGGAAGCGATGTGCAGTAACAATATGAACCAAGCTGGAAGGAAGCCGGTGAACTAACAGGTGGAATTAATAGATGTGGATATTATAGATCATAAGTGTCTTGTAAAACCCTAAACCTAAATGCAAATTTCCTGACTAATATGGTACAAATGATTTTATCTGCCTGTATTTTATACTACCTAGATAGAAGCAAGATTGTCATTGGTTTTGTTCATGTAGACAAACAAGAGAGAGATCATTTTGTAGAACAAAATTAATTAGGTGCTGCCGAAATTTTGAACAAATAATAACCTATTGCCTTTTTATGCAGGAGAAGAGCACGTCGGAGGGGACCCGGAGGACCCCGATCGTCTTCGTCGGCGTCGCGGTTCTGCCTGCACTGCGTCGCCTCGCCACTGCGTCGACTCGCCACTGCCCCGCTAGCCTGACTTCACCGACACCCTAGGTATAAATAACCTCTTTTTCCGCATGTCTGTCGTAGCCCGCGCGTAACCCAATTAGGCTTCTCCCGTCCGAAAGAGATACGGTCGTAGGTATGCGGATCTTTGCATATCTGCGACCGTATCTGTTTCGGATTGTCCACGTTATTTGGACAGCCCGCGGATGCGTAGATGGGTTAGTTTCCATGGTCCGCTCCGGTCCGAGACGGAGTTTCGACATCACCTCCCTGTTGTTCTCCGGATACACACTCTCCCTTGCAGGACGTGTATCGGGAGAACAGCGGGGAGGTGCTGCCGAAATTCTGTCTCGGAGAGGAGCGGAGCCTGGAAACTGACCTCATCTACGCATCCGCGGGTGGGATTAGGACCTATCCTCACCTAGACATTAGGAACACCGCGTAGATGCAATTGATGGTCACAATACTCTGTGATGTAAATGTTAAAGGATGGAGGACCGTCAGTGGATGTACACGGGCTGGAGAAGCGGGAGTGACTACGACTATGAATGGGTGAAGGGGACAGATCGTTTCTTGAAACAAGCATTTGGCCCAGGAGCAGGAGGACATTCTCTAGTTTGGTGTCCTGCAAAGAAATGTGACAACAGGAGAAAGGTAGACGAGAAGACCATGGGTAGACATCTTGTGTTCAATGGTTATACGCTGGCTACCAAAGATGGATCTACCATGGTGAAGCAGATCGTATAAGAGCGGAGGTGGTGAGAGCACGCCTCAAGGCTTTTGATGATGATGCCGGGGTAGCAGACATGCTAGATGACGCCCACCAAGCTCACTTCGCTGAACGACGTGAGAAGGAGGAGATGGAGGAATCCGCAAAGGACTTTTACAAAATGTTGCACTCGACACGAAACCCCTTCACGAGCGCATAACGATTTCTCGGTGGATGCGGTTGGACGCGAATGGGGTTGAAGGCCGAGTTAAACCCGAGTCGAGAAGGCTTCGATAAGATGTTGGCGTGTTTGGCACCATGCTACCGGAGAAGCACACTTTGCCGAGCGAACTTGTACGAGGCGAGAAACTCCTTCGTATGCTTAAGATGCCGTATGACAAGATACATGTTTGTCAGAAGAGTGCGTCCTATTTAGGAAAGAACACAAGGACGCAAATTATCGTCGAAGTGTAAATCCTCCGTGTACGGAGGTAGACTCGTGATGGTCGAAAAGCGACTTCCGATCCCGCGAGTGCTACGGCACCTTCCTTTCCTGCCGAGGATCCAACGGCTATTCATGATCGAGGAATCCGCGAAACAGATGACATGGCACAAAGATGGCAAACGGTACAATCCTGGGAAGATGGTACATCCGTCTGATGCTGAAGCATGGACGTACTTCAATGACAAACATCGTGACAAAGCAGCTGAGGCCCGTAATGTACGTGTCGCTACCGGCAATGATGGGTTCAATCCTTATGGAATGATGGTGCCCCATACACATGTCGCCCATTTTGTTATCCCCTCAATCTCCCTCCCGGCATCTCCTTTCAACGGCATAACGTATTCTTGTCGTTGATAATTCCTGGACACCCGGGGAGTAATATGGGTGTGTTCATGGAGCCTGTGATTGATGAATTGATCCACGCTTGGGAGAAGGGGGTATGGACATACGACCGAGCTACAAAGAAAAGCTTCAAAATGCACGTTTGGTACCACTACTCCCTGCATGACTTCCTGGCGTATGGGTTATTTGCCGCCTGGTGTGTTCATGGGAAGTTCCCATGCCCAATATGCAAGGAAGCTGTGAGGTTCATTTGGTTGAAGAAGGGTGGCAAGTATTCGTCGTTCGACCAGCATCGTCAATTCCTCCCTCTAGACCATGAATTCAGAGAAGACATCAAGAGCTTTACGAAAGGTGTCAAAGTGACAGACCCTAAACCGCACTTGAGGACTGGTGCCGAGGTTCGTGCTCACATAGATGCTCTCGTGCCCAATGAAGAAGGTGGTTTTGTGGGATATGGTGAGGAACATATGTGGACTCATAAGTCCGGCTTGACGAGGCTCCCCTATTTCGATGACCTTCTTCTGCCACATAATATTGATGTAATGCACACTGAAAAGAATATCGCCGAGGCACTTTGGGGAACTCTCATGGACACTGACAAGTCTAAGGACAACGTTAAGGCTAGAGTGGACGTAGCGACGTTGTGCGATAGACCGAATCAAGCGATGACCTCCTAGTGGCCAAACAAGAATCGAAAAGGCCTAAGGTCAATTTCGTCTTGCAAATCGATCAAAGGAGGGAAGTACTAAAATGGATCCAGACGTTAATGTTCCCAGATGGATATGCAGCGAATCTTAGCAGGGGAGTGAACTTAGGCACTCTGCGAGTCAACGGGATGAAGAGTCATGACTACCACATATGGATTGAGCGGCTTCTTCCGGCGATGGTCCGAGGCTATGTCCCTGAGCATGTTTGGCTAGTGCTGGCAGAGTTGAGCTTTTTCTTCCGCCAGCTTTGTGCCAAGGAGATATCTCGACCGTCGCGCCAGACTTGGAAAAGCGGCACTGTGTTGCTCGTAAGTCGGAGAAGATCTTTCCACCCGGCTTCTTCTTGCCGATGCAGCATCTGATTGTGCACCTCCCGTCCGAGGCACGTTTGGGGGGGCCCGTGCAGGCCCGTTGGTGCTATCCAATCGAGAGATGTCTAAAGACTCTTCGCAAAAAATGTACAAATAAAGCCAGAATTGAGGCTTCCATTGCGAGGCATGCCTTCGGAGGAGGTGGCAAACTTCACAACGCAATACTACAAGTCGAACCTTCCTAGCAATCATAATCCACTCCTCGTTACAATGTGGCGAAAATGAATCGACCCTTAGCCTTTTCCAAGGCCAACTCGGCGAGACAAGTGGATCAACCCGAAGCTATTGGGAAATGAAGAGTGGCGCGAGATCATGCTATATGTGTTGAATAACCTTACCGAGGTGCACCGTTCATCAAGTAAGTTCTCAACGAACTTGTTTCAATACTGCGTCACTATTCTCGCATCCAACCCCATTGATTCTCGCTCGAACAGGAATTTGTTCGTGAATTCGCATCAATCAAGGGATCCTACCGCATGAACAAGACACCCTTGTTTCGCGGGTGCGGAGCGGAGGCCTGATTTCATTTCTTGGTTCAAACAAAAGGTAATGTCCAATTTAGCTCGTGACGCTCGATCGTCCAAGGTGATCGTGACGCTTGATTAATATAACGATCTATCATGCTTCACCTTGCGTGCCGGCACGGTTCGCCCATGAGTGACGAGTTGAAACAGTTGCAAACGGCCGTGACGTTAGGGTGAAGTCATTTACGGCTATGACGTGAACGGATATCGCTTCCACACAACAAGTTACGAGCAGATTCGGCCCAAACGAAAAACCACAAATAGCGGAGTTTGTACGCCCGGCACTGATGGCCTCGACTATCATGGTAGAGTTGATGAAATCTATGAACTCTCATTTCATGGAGACAAACCTCTTAAACCTATCATGTTCAAATGCCACTGGTTTAATCCTCGATCAACGAGACGAACCCCTCATCTTGGGCTAGTCGAGATTCGAGAAGATTCCATCTATCCTGGAAAAGATGTCTACATTGTGGCTCAACAGGCCTTGCAGGTGTATTATACTCGATACGCCAACCAAGACAAAGAGGATCTTAAGGGTTGGGCTATTGTGCACCAGGTATCTCCACATGGTAAACTACCTGCTCCAAACGATGATGATTACAACTTCAACGCAAACACATATGATGGACAGTTCTATCAAGAAGATGGGCTACCAGACACGTTTGAGATAGTCTTACCCGAAGCAATCGAAATGGAAGTAGACAACGAAATGGTTGATGGTGAGGTCGATGGAGATGTGGTGGTAAATGCCAAGGACATAGCAATGCTTGAGCGATTACTTCTAGGCAATGACTACGATGACAACATAGAACCTTCGGATAGTGTTGCCCATTTGGACAATTTTGACAGTGATGATGAGACCTATGATCCCAATCATGAAGATTATTCCTAATACATGTAATACCCTGTTTTTTTTAAATTTGTGTTTTGTTTATATATTTTGAATCTATTTCTAATATATGTACTAATTAGTCTTGTTCATTCTTTGTGATTGCAGGTGATTGAACAAAGATGGCGAGCAGACGTCCACGCCGTGACACGCCCTCGGTTTACGGAGAGACCGCCTCTCCTTCGAGGTGAGGGTCGTCGTCCGGGCGGCGTCCGCAGGAGGTGACGAGAGGAGGACCAGGGCGCGGCCGCAGGAGGCGGTCTCCTCCTCGCCACGTGACGAGGTGCCGGAGGAGGAGCACGTGACGCCACGGCCACGTCCTCGTCGGAGGACGAGAGGGTCGCAGATGGGCGAGGAGGCGAGGCGCCGAGGGCGAGGGAGGCGAGGCGCCGAGGGTGAGGGAGGCGAGGGGCTCGAGGCGAGGAGGGGTACTGCCACCCGGACTCCTACGAGCGAGGTCCCGCGAGCCTCCTCGGTTCCGCTTCCTCACAACCGCCAAAGATGATTCGGCCTATGGCAAAGAGGTAAGTAACTATAGATGTTATCACAACTACTTCATAAGATATGTTGGAAATCATAAGAGAAACTGATAAATTTTCTTAATCACTTGTGCAGGGCCTGGTTGGTTTTGTCAGTACTCCAAAGACGCACTTCGCGAGCATCCTTGGTGTTTTGTGCAGAAATGGTACCCGGCATTGTGCAAGCTGTCCAAGAGCCAAAGCGGGAGCCGCCTCAATCGGGACAGTACGCTACTGCAGTCACGGATGACACTTACCGCAACAAGCACGAGCGGGTATTGGCGGAGTTTTGGGTAAGTTTCTCTCGCACAACATTGCTTAATACATCTCATTCATTGGTTAAATGTTTTATTGAAATAATGAATGGATACATCGGTTTTGTATGCGTAAATTTTCAAGGTCAAGAAGGACTTGAGGCCCAGCGAATCGGCGGTACGCCGCAGCTTGTAGGAAGTACGCCACCGACATGCACCACCATGGGCGCGCCCAAGCCCACATAGACTACTACTGTGTCGGTACTTGCAGCCCCTCCCAAGCCTCAAGCAAGGCGATTCTACTGACCGGGACCAAGACCTTGAGGTAGGCGAATAACATTCATAATGATTCGCTTTGATATTAAGTAGGTTCAATTTCATCTTCTTATATGTCAAATACTCGATGACTTGTAGGTGATTCCTGGTGGTGCCGATCGTATCCCGAGTCCGGGCCATGATCGTGGACAAGTGGTTATCACAGACTTTGTTGACACGCACGAGAGGCGGAAGAAGTCTCGATGAGGCAAGGTCCAACTCACCATCAAGGCGACGCAGCCTCCCGGATACAAACAAGCATACGTAAGTGATTTCTTTCATTTATTTTGATGCTCAATTCGCTTGATTTCTCACCATCTTCCCGTCTTTCGCGGGAGGTCTGCAGACCGGCGAGGAGGTCTCGGAGTTCTCTGCGTGGGCTATGTCCCACATGGGTGGCGTCGTCCTCTGTCTCCTTCGACCCGGCTGCCCGCCCTGTGTGCACTCCGGCCAACGTGTACACTAAAGTCCAAGAGTACACGCCCCTCGGTAAGGGAGATCTATGGGAAGATTACGATGTGCGACCGAGCCCATTGACGCAGAGACGATCATGAGGCTCGGAGGAGGCAAGAAGCACGGCGGTCGTGGATCGCAGACGGCGCCATCGACTCCACCCATCGCCCTCCTCGACGCTATCCGAGCACGAGCACGAGCTCCATCCGACCCATACGCACACGGCCTTCTCCAAAGATCGCAGCAGTCCATGCACCTGTAATTCTGTTTTACTCGTCGTACATTGATATTTACACACCTAAATTAGATTTGCATTATCGATACATTGAGTGAAATATTGCAGCCGAGTGCAAGAAACAAAAGGCAAAGTCAAGAGCGAGAACGCTGAATCGACCGACAGTTGCGCAGCCCAAAGCAGTCGCGTTCGACGCTTGCAGAAGAGATAGCGGAGATGATGGTGATCATGCAAAGTCTTGGGCAAGCATCGGGTGTACCTGTGCGATTTCGGCTACTCCACCTCCTACTCCTGCAGCTACTCCTGTAAGTATGAAAGTTCACTTTTCGCTTGTGCTTTGCATGTATGTCGGCCTTCGTGCCGTTGTGGATGTCGGCGTTCGTGCCGTTGTGGATGTCGGCGTTCGTGCCGTTGTTTCTTGCAGGTTTTGGAAACCTCCCCGTGCAGGGGAGGTGCTGCCGAAATTTTCAATTGAGTCTAATCTTTTTATATTCCTAGATTACTAGATGCAATCTCTAAGTTCCAAAACTGTTTTCCCGGATTACTCACACATGCAATCTCTGCTCCTTTGTGCAGCCTCCGTCCGCGGGTTCCAATCATCCCGGTAGTGCGTCACCGGGTGATCCCGCCTTTCCTTCACCACCGTCTCATAGGTTACCTTGATGAGGACTAGTGCTAGGTGATGTGGTTGGACTTTATTGTAATATTTGTGGTTTATGGTTCTGACTTGTGCTTGGATCTCATGAACTTGTCGTAATAAACATGTGAATGATGATGAACATGTGACTTGTCGTTGTAATATATTGTGATTTGTGGTTCACAATTATGGTTGTGATATATTGTGAGAAAATGGGTTTTGTGTGATATATATATGTGATGGTTGATATATATATGAAATGCTTGGGTCGATGGAATGCAAAAAACAAAAAAAAAATTAAAATTTCGGCCTCTTTGCCGAGGGCAATGACCAAGGCCCTCGGCAAAGACTCATTGGAAAAATTCTGGAACCCAGTTCTTTGCCGAGGGCCATGGGAGGCCCTCGGCAAAGACTTTTTAAAAAATAAATAAAATTTCTTTGCCGAGGGCCTGCAGGGAAGCCCTCGGCAAAGATTTTTCAAAAAAGAATAATTCTTTGCCGAGGGCCGTCCCATTGCCCTCGGCAAAGATTTTTTGGAAAAATTCTGTAACATTTATTTGCCGAGGGCCATGGTTGGAGGCCCTCGGCAAAGAGTTTTCAAAAAAAAAAAATTCTTTGCCGAGGGCCATGGTTGGAGGCCCTCGTCAAAGATTTTTCAAAATAAATAAATAATAATTCTTTGCCGAGGGCCATGGTTGGAGGCCCTCGGCAAAGATTTTTCAAAAAAAAATAATTCTTTGCCGAGGGCCATGGTTGGGGGCCCTCGGCAAAGACTCCGTCCGAGGCGCCGGCGCCGTGACGGCTGCTTTTCTTTGCCGAGTGGCGGTCCAGCCCTCGGTAAAGGCTTTGCCGAGTGCCCGATAAAGGGCCATCGGCAAAGACTCTCTTCGCCGACTCAAAATTCCCCGAGAGCTCTTTGCCGAGGGCGGCCCTCGGTAAAGCCTTTGCCGAGGGTTAATGGGCCTTTGCCTAGGGCTTGAGGCCCTCGGCAAAGAGGCAGTCTCCAGTAGTGTCAACAGCATAGGGAGATCTCCCAAGAAAGGTCACAGTGGTTATCTTAATCATATGGGAAATTTTGAAGAAACATAACAATAGAATATTCCATAACAAGGCAGCCTCCTTCGTGGACCTGGTCGTAACGATAAAAGAAGAAGGTAGAGATTAGACCCTCGTGGGGGCCAAGTGCTTGGAGCATTTCATACCGTGTAATTAAATTGCCTTGTTAAACCTGCCCATTTTGGACTATTTCCGCTACCTTCTTTATTATGGAATAGACAACCCTCCTGCCTTTTTCTTTTAAAATAAGGAAAGAAAAGATGCTCCGGTTTCTTGCAAAAAAGAAAGAAAAGAAAGGGAAACGAAACACATGTAGAATGGCAATCTTGTAAATTCGATCTCACTGTTCGGTCTTCTTGTGCTTGGGCTTCTTGACTATCATCACGGTGCAGTGCGCGTGGTGGGTGCAGTAGTCGCTCACGCTCCCAAGAACAACCCTGCAAGGATTTGATTGTGTTCAGGGCAAAACCTATATATATGCATGCACAGAACATGTATAGTTATAAATGTAACAGATGCTACAATTTGCTATAGACATAGATGACATTTGATGATGATCAGTCATGACTGGAGGCCGTTTAGTTCGTTGCCGCACATTGCAACGCCCGTATTAAAACAAGTTTCACCTTTCATGGTTGGTCTCTGTAGTCTGTACGTATGATGCGTCGCACTAATTTCTTAGTTCTAAGATCCACCTGTTATAGATATAATAAATTATAGGCAAATTTTTGCTATTTTTAATGTGTGGTGCACTACAATTCGCTGCAAAGTTAATGTGGCACAAACCAAACATTAAGAACTGTAGTTAAGTCTCAATTTTTCAAGCTACTAAGGGAAGGAAGGTGAAAAAGATGGCAGGACCTTTTCAGTGCTCCATAGCCGTGGCTGCCCACGACCAGCAACTCTGCATGGTGCCTCTCTACCGCCTCGCAGAGAACATTCCTCGCGTCTCCCTCGAACACTTCGTAACTGACATCGACCACCTGCGACGATGGATGAGCTCGGAGATCGTCATTTGCCAGGTTGATGCATGCGTTCATGCATGGTCATGGATAATGCATGTGATCTTCACCGCCACTCTACAATATTACATTCTTTTTAGATAGATACATACATACCTGGGAGCAGAGCTGCTTGGCCTTCTCCATGGCTATAGCAGAGCGACGCTTGAGGTCCAGCTCCACGGTCGGCAGCAACTCCGCGGCACCTTCATTTAGTAATTAACCATGCACAGGTCTCCTCACGTTCACGTCAGGATGACCCCCTATAAACATACATAGAATGTGCCGCTAATTATTTAAGAGTGTACATCTGAGGTACCTAGGCCGGCGATGCCGATGACGGAGGAGGCGGGGGGCTTGGCATTGAGCGCGACGAGGTGGTACTGCTGCGGCTGGCCTGGGGCGAAGAAGTGGCGGAGCGTCCACTCGAGCGCGTAGTAGCTGTGCTCGCTGTCGTCGAACCCCACCACCATCACCCCCTTCCCGGTTTCTCCTCCCTCCGCCGCCGCCATGTCTCCTTGCTCGCTAGCTTTTGCTACCTAGATCGATCGATGTCCCGGGGAGCTGCCTGGAATTAATGGTAGGCGCCGGCGAAGTGAGATGCTGGTGGTTGATGAACAAAAAGGAGCCTATTTGTGTAACGAACTTAACTGCCACCGGGGTGGGGCCAGCGGCTCGGAGGAGACCCCGGAGCGCGGGAAACGCGTGCGTGCCCAAGTTGCCTCTGCGTTCGATCTGTGGCTATCAAATTTTGAAGAAAAAAAATTTCTTTATTCGCGAGGGAAAAAGTCTGAATCTTTTAGACAACTGTCAACGCATTTCTCGAAGGACTTACTCATCACCCACATGTGCTGATGTTACCCACATGAACCGAAACAACGCATCTGCATGGATTTCTTCGATTGAATGGGTCTGGATTCTGGAATGGAATGCATAAACGATATGTAATCGACGTCAACAACTAATTGTAAATTCGTCAGTTTCAGGCAGAAAGATTTACAGGTAAGTGAAATTTGATCTCTTAATCTGCATACAAAGAAATGTATGGCAAACCAAAGCATTGACGTTGCATGCATCATGGATCGGTGTTTGGGAAAACCGGCCGTGTGGTTCGGCCAAATTAACCCGACCGGTCAAGGGTTTGGGCCCTTAAAACACCTGAGCCCCATTTTACACAAAATGTATACATCATTGCTCTAGACATGTTCCAAACATCAAGTCTTCGAAAAACACTGTGAGAACCTAAAAAATCAAATTAATCTAAACAACATTAATCGGCAGTTAGCAGTAAATAAAATTTCAGCTAAACAAGAACAAACATAAACTCATATTTAAATCGAATACATCGCCAAACAAATTCTTACAAGTTATATTCTCAAGAGTTCATCCACATAATTTACAACATCGATATAACTCAAAATAAATTACAATTTAAATTCATTGCAGGCAAAAGTAAAATGTTACAGACTCGAGATTAATTACAAGAATCAATTACAACATATCATAATATAAATTACAGCTTTAAGTACATTACAAAAGGATAAAATAAAAAAACTTGTATACATGTCGTCAAAGCCTTTCCTTCTTTTATTCATATATCGTCAGCCGTCAAACTCATTCATCGGCCAATCCGAAACCCGACCCACAGTTCCATCGCCCGCCATCAACCAACAGAATAATAGCAATCCAAAAATAATAGAGTAAAATTAGAATTAAAAAAAGGATTTGCTATCAGATTTCAGGAAGATCATCGAGGTTCCAGACCAACCCAGGTTAGTCGACACTGTCTCACTCCCGTGGGTTTCATCACCCGACGTTTATTAAAATCTGACACCCACATCATACTGACTTACCTCAACCGTAGAAAATCCGATGCACAGTGTTCTTTTAACCAAAGGTCCGTAGCTCAATAGGGAGATGTTAGATTGAAATGGATAAGTGAAGGGCAATTGGGGCAATGCATAGCAAGGAGGGAGAGAGACCAAAGCCACAGTCCAAAGCTCTTCTCTTCACAAAACCAACAGCACAGCCAACACAAAACCCTCACAAGCCCTTTGCATTTCTTTCCCCAGCCGAGAGCACTCATCCAAAGCAAAGCAAGCACAAGCTTCACAAAGCCAAGCCAACACCACCTCCACAACCCTCCCACTGTCATTCCCAACAAAGAAGAAGCAAAGCCAGCACCACCACCTCCACTGCCACCACAAGGCCAGCACAAGCAGACCCAAGCCAAACACCATCATCACCCACAGAGAGCAACCGGAGGAGAGTAGTAAAGGAGCCGGGGAAGACAAAAGGAGCGGAAACAGCATCAGCGACTGTTTCGAACCACCAACAGACACCAGGACCAACGCCAAGCCAACGACGAGGACTAGAAGCAACAGAAGGGAACAAGGAGACCACCACCACCACTACTGCCAACATCACCACCGCGGCCACTACCACTGCCATCCTCAACCCAAACCGACCCAGCCCGACAAGGTGAACCAACCATCTCTCCCCCACTATCATTTATGCCCAAGCCGAACCCACCACAGTAGCATCATCACCCACCAGTCCATCACAGAGCAAGGGGAGGGAACAGGTAGAGAGAGTAGAGTAGTAGTATACCTCGGTAGACCGCCACCAACGAGGCAATACCACCACCAGCAGTAGCTCAACCCCAGTACCATTCACCATGCATGAACATCAAGCATCAGCATCAGAAAATAATCAAACCAATCATTGAAAACGAAATGGCAAGAAAGGGGGGAAAAAGGGGAAATAGGAAGCCACATTCGGCCACACCCCCAAAAGCCGGTGGCCTAGCAGACCGACACCAAGCATGGCAACCGGAGGCGCGCGCGGTCGAGCTAGGCGACGGAGGCGGGCCAAGCGGACCGAGCCTGTCGGGCGCGGCATAGGAGCGGCGAGATAGAATAATCTAATGCGTTAGAAATAGTTTAATCGAGATAGAATAATTAAATTAAATATCACCTCTAAATACAAAATGGCCAGAGTCCGTTCTTAACAAACGTGTACTCAAGTTTATTTAGAAAAGTAAATAAATACCTACACACCTACGTAAAATCAATTATACCTAGTCGTGAGTTCCGCGATCATAAACTCTAGAGCTAACAGGCCGATCTGAAAAATATTATTAAATTAAAATATGCGAATAAAGAAAATCCACTGATTAAAATACGCATAATAGCACAAAAAGCAAACAAGTATTTATTTATTATTCACATCAGCCGTATATTTGCAGAAGACGAACCGATGCGAACCGGTGTAACTGATACAGGTTACGTCAATGTTGATCCTTACTATGACTACAAAGGCAAGTCTATTTTTTTGAACATCAACACAGTTATATTAAATGTAAAAGTTATCTTGTTGTATCATATATGTACATGCATCAAAACTACGTCTCAAAATCAAATCGGATAAAAAGAGATAACGATGAAAGAGATGAGAAATTAGATGAGAGCTTTACAGATGAGATGAGCAACTGTACTGCAAGAGAAATAGTAGGATGGTAAAGGGGGCCCTTGGCAGGAAAAGAGAGGAGAAAAGAGAAGAGTAAAGAGGCGGGATCCTTTTTACATATGGGTAATATATAAGGACCAACAAAACTCTCACCAGAATAAGAGACTGTATTTAAATGCCAACCATTTTCCCGTTTCGACGGGCAGGAAATACTACCTTATTACGTGGCTATACTCTCCACATCGGGTAAGTAATATATGTGTGTGTGATGGAGGAACCCAGGACTGGTAGAAGAGTCCAGAAGTGGGGGATCCAAGGCGCTATAGCGCTAGGTGGAGTGTTGGGAGTAGGGGTGAAAACGGATCAGATACGGACGGATAATGGCTCTGTCATATTTGTTTTCATATTTTTTCCGGATCCGGATACGAATACGAATACTCCGGATACGAATACGAATAATATCGAATACGAATACGGAGCGAATACGAATTGAAATGAATACTGTCGTGGATATTTTTCGGAACACGAAAACCCCTTAAATTGTATGCCAGAAATTAACAAAAACATATAACTACTTTATTTGATGCAAACATTCATGAATTGTTCATATTTTCAGCAACCACACATAACATTGGCACTAGCAAGTTGTATTAACTAGTTTATCGTAAATATAACACTTAGTTTACCATATTTAGCTTATAAGTCATAACTCACAAAGTCACAAGTCATCATAAATTCACACTTAGTTCATCACATACATAAAACTTAGTTCACACTAACATTGATCAGGCTAGATGGTTAATCTATACACAAATGACTGTAACATCCCAAAGTATGTTACCAAAAATAAAATTAATAAAGTTATTATTTTATTGGATTTTCTGAGATTTAAAAGAGTTTTCTTGTTAAAAAGAAAAATAATAAAATAAAGTCAATTATTTAATTTCCTAGTTTTCAATGTCAAAAAAAAAATATTGAGATTTCTGGGATTTTATTGTATTTAAAGTGAAAATGAAAAAATAATAATTAATTTCTTGGATTTTCTGGATTTTAAAAAGGTTGTTCCTATTTTTCAGAAATTAAAAATAATTTATGTGCAAAAATAAAAACCAACTATAACTTGGAATAAATTTTATTAAGTTCAAAATAATTTAACGAATTTTTGTGATTTTTCTAGAATTTTTTTAACTCTACTTGCTATTTTCTAAAAGGCTATTTGATTTGTTGTATTTTCTGAAATTCGAAAATAAATTAAAATCTTATTTTCTCTTTTGGGCTGAAATCCTCTTCTATTGAGCCGAAATCCAGATATCTGGACTTGGTCTTACCCGGATAATCCGTATACGTATCCGTATCCGCCGGATAGCATGCCTACCGTATTCGTTTCCGTTTCCGACAAAAAAAAATCCGAATCCGTTTCCGATCCGAAAATTATCTGAGAAAAATTCGATCCGAGACAATCCGAATCTGTTTCCGTCCGGATCGATCGGAAACTATCCGATCCTTTTTCATCCCTAGTTGGGCGCGAGGAAGACCGACCCAACCAACATTATTTGGAACTCGGTAGAGGACTAGATCAGTGCCACAGGACACCGACATAGAATAATGGGTGGATACTTAATCACGTAACTTGGAAAAATGTTCTGAATTATGAACTCGCATCAAAGGAAATGCGGGAGACCCAGCTCAAAGAGAGCTCAGAGTAGCTATGGGTAAAGTGGTACAAAGTCTGCGCAGTGCTAAATAAAATCATGAATTCATGCATATCTCCTGGATTGGAGTTTGGAGTCTACGATGACCGCTCGGGGGGTTATCTTCTTACCGAGTGACAAGTAGTATTTTCACAATAAAAACTTGCCACGTAAATCTTGGTAAATTATTTTCCAAATAAAGAGATGAGCTAGAAAATGTGATAATGAACAGAGATAAGTTATATAACGTATATTCGCTAATACATGCTTGCTGAGTACACTAGTACTCACGCTTGCTATTATTCTCCTTTGTTAGATCCTAGTCCAGCCGGGAACTATTCCGAGTGGGATGGAGGATATGTAGGTGCCGAGGAGGCCATAGGAGATAAGGACGCTCACTACGAGGAGTAGGGCGAGGTGGACGTCGTATTCAGCGAGTGAGACGAGTAGATGACCGATGAAGCAGGGGCAGGCAAGTGAGGGGAATTCTTTCCCATTGTAATTAAATAATTGTATTAAAGAGTATAGTTTGTGTATGGCTAACTGTGTAATAAAGTACAGTTTCTATGTTATTATTCTGTCGTGTTAACTTTGATAAATCTTACTATTCATCGGAGCGGTATTCTACTAAGTAGATAAATAGTAATCCATATACTTAAATGTGATTACCTTCCGAGGTAACACGACACGGGTGCTGCAAACACAAATTCAAATTATTTTCAAAAAAAAATCTGGACGGTTTTTTTCCGGGAACCTCCGGCGGCCCATGAGTGGTTCGGTTCAGTTGCTGAGATAGGAAACCCTGGATAGGCTGTAGGTAGTAACAATTGTCCGGCTCCATATATCTATTTAAACTCCACCCCGGCTCTTAGCATGCTACATATCCATAAGCACCCTATTTTTCAGTGGCAAATGAGAAATTTTCCTTAAAAACTACAATTCCACAATGAAGAAGAACACACATCTCCACTGCATGGAACTTGCATTAATTCTTGATTACATATATACTGCATTGCATGCATCACAAAACACATTGTTTTGAGGTGTAACAGACACAACGATTATTGACCTTCCCAATCCAGAATCCAGATGTTGAAGGATACCTCAGAATCCAGATGTAGAAGATACGTACTATGGGCTACTTGAACAAGTAGACTGGAGATGTGATACCGATGATCCATTTATTCACACTCATGACACATTACAACTTAGCAATACATATACACGCAGGATACCGATCAGTCAGGGCTGGGTCGTTGCTCAGTGTTTGTGCTTTGGCTTCTTCACTATCATCACGGTGCAGTGCGCGTGATGCGCACAGTAATCGCTCACGCTTCCGAGAACAGCCCTGCAGGGAAGTTCAAGCAAGTCAATAATGCAAAAGTGAGGTTGAATTCAAAGTAGGGAAGGGAAAAGAAGACAGTATTGGAGTATAAGGTTTCAAAATCTGCAGATAGAGGCCCAAATGAGTTTATAAGATTTTCTCAATTCTAGAAGCAGGTCTGTCTTTGTCAGACACCAAGGCTCCAGATTAATTTACATTTCAAGAAGCAGGTTTGATTATTTGTAGGCCGGCACGATCATAAACAGATAAATTCTACTCACGATCATAAACAGATAAATTCTACTCAAGTCTAGTCCATTGTTTATCACTCATGATAAATTTTGTTAATCTGGATCCAGTTTTGGAGCTCTGTATTACCAATAAGACCTGATGTCAGTTTGGGTCTAGCCAAATATGTGCAAATCATGAAAAGCGATGAGGATCGCATATAGGATGAAAATGAACTTCATCGTGAAGGATAATCGCAAACCATGTGTCATGACTCATAAATCCCCAAAGAGAACCATTTCAGACGTTTGGAACATGGCATTGACCATGAAGCTAATTCAAACGATCTCAAGAGCATTGTGTTGTTTATGAACATTCATCAGTTTATAATATTAAGGCACTGTTCCACGATCAAAGGGTATTTACGTTTTCATTTTCTGTATCTCTCTCTACTGCTTGTCGTTCTAATTACGCTAATAAATGTTTGCTCAAAAGCTAAGGAAAAGAAAGTGGTTTCATCGAGAGGAGGACAATACTAATTCATGTATATAATTTTTTTCCCCAGCGACTTGAGGCATAAAAAGGTGTAGCAGTTGTCGATCACAACGTAAAGGTACCAATTATGTAGATGAACAAACAGGGGAGGAGTAGCAAATGGCAAGAACCTTTTAATTGCTCCGTAGCCATGGCTGCCGACAACCAACATCTCCGCGTTGTGCCTTTCGATTGCCTCGCAAAGAACGTTCCTCGCATCCCCTTCCGCCACTTCAAAGACGGCATCGCTCACCTGCAGCACAAGGCATCATGATATATATGCTAGACATTGATGATGTTCTATCCATAGCCATAGGGATAGGACACAATAAAATGGAATTAACAAAAGAGAGACACAAAACATTTTTGGTTCCATTGGACTCCCCTCACTCCAAGCACAACATCAAGTTGCCAGCCGATTCTCAAGCCAAGCCAGGCAAAACTTAAACTGAGTTTTCCAATTAGCTAGCTTGAGGTGAGGGCTCCCATGGTGTAATATAAGTGTGATTCGTCTTAGGATCTAGATTAGGATATAACTGAGGGGGTTTCCATTGAAGCAAGAATCAAGATCATACGCGTCGTTCCAATAATCTTGTTGCAGGAATACAATATATATGTAAGGTTTTAATTTGATTTGAGCATGTCATAGCTAGATTAGCTTGTTGGTAATTACTGATGGATCCTTGCTCTAGCTAGTAGAAGCCCAAATCACGCGAGGAGTAGTAGAGAAATCAATCGTGGAGAATATTCATGGCGGAAAGAAACCTCCTGTACCTGTGCGCAGAGCTCCTTGGCCTTCTCGATGACGCGCTGGGAGCCCCGCTTCAGGTCCGCCTCTACCAACGGCAGCACGTCCACGGCACCTAAATCGATTAAATTTTTTATTTATACTGATTCAATTCAATCCAATCCCAATTCCCACGTCGAAGTCAGAGAGAGAGACAGAGGGAGGGAGATGGACGCGGGTTTCGCACCTAGTCCGGCTAAGCCGGCGGCGGAGGCGGCGGTGGGCTTGGCGTTGACAACGACTAGGCGGTACTGCAGCTGCTGGCCGGGGGAGAAGAAGTGGAGGAGCGTCCACTGTAGCGCGTAGCAGCTGTGGTCGCTCTCGTCCATCCCCACCACCATCGTCATCTTCCCCTCCCCCACTGCCGCCGCCGCCGCCGCCGACGCTCCAGCTTCCTCCGCCATGCCTCGACGACCGACCTCGCTCTTCTCCGCAACACACACTGGCGAGCTCCCGACGAGTCAGAAACTCAGAATGAAAGAAACCGCAGCGTGCGCTCCTCGTATTTCTTTTTCCTGAGACGATAATAAGATGCTCACATCACCTCGATCGCCAATTAGGCAAGTTAACCATCCTCCTCTGACAGGTGGGACCCAGGGGCAGGAGTGCGCGGTGGGCCAGGAGCCATCCCACTTGTCAGCCAAAGCCTACGGGAAAAAATTCAGTAGGGGGACCGGTCTTATGTGAGGTTCTCTCTCAGCAAATTTACTTTTAAAACTTACTGATTGTGTTTTGTATGGAGACAGAGATGAAGATGGAAAAAGCGTACAGTACCACACTGGAATTTTGTAGGATAAGAAGCATCTACTCCAGTGGGTGCAAAGTCTCCTTTAGCGATCCGGAGCCAACCATCAAAACTTTCCTGATGATCATCTTGAGCCGTTACTTAGAGCATGCGCCACGAATAATTCACGATGCTTCAGGAAGACAGCAGTGTAGTGCCGATCGACGAGCACGATCGGCACCTCCACCGGTCACTGCCTGCCACTGCGTACGGTGCCTGTCCGCCAATCAATTTCTCCACTCGACGGCTCACTTGTGATTTGTGAAAAGCGATTGTTTGATAGGCCGTGCCAATTGTGGCTGCACCTGCATTTTATTTTGCACTATCTGAAGACCTCGGATTTATATTAATAATTTATTGACAAAGCGTCTGAATGTAACTAAGTGGTAGATAAAAGTGCGCAAGTATCCAACTTTCACATTGAAGACTAGGTACGAACAACATGTTACTACTGTGGTCCTTGATTAGTCTGTGAATGCGCTGGACTCCTCGATAGAGACTCCGGGATCTTACGACGAGGTCATCGTCACCGACGGTCACAACGGTGGATTGTCCATGATCTCGATCCATTGATATGACCTATACCTCGGTAAGGGGATTGTTTGCTCCAGTACAAAACATGTTATCTTGGACATTTGAAATCGTATGTGATATGTAATTATTGCAGATAGTTTGTAAATAGAACTATCTTTTATAATTCATAGACGGTTCTTAAGCATAACCGTATGTGATAATTGCATACGTCACAGATGGTTATTGCTAAAAACGGTCTGCGAATTATCAGAGACGGTTCTTCATAGAGTTACCAGGCAACTTAACAAATATGCTATAAATTACAACAATGATACATGCACACATATAATCTTCTACAACCACTTGATATGGTCCAGAATACGCTCCATCTTCAACTCTAGCATGCTCCAAACACTTGTAAAATTAGCGGTACTTTTCTAGTGATACTTCTGATGCTAGCAGGAGAAAAACAGAACAATTTTTAGATATGGAAGAAACTATCACAGACAGTTTAGCGGGATAAACCGTCTGTGATACGTATCACAGGCGGTTATAAACTACAACAGTCTGTGATGTTTATTTATCATAGATGGTTATTAACAAGAACCGTCTGTGAAGTTTATTTATCACAAACGGTTTGTAATTGAAACCGTCTGTGATGTGTATCACAGGTGATTTTTAACAATAACCGTCTCTGATAAGCGTGGCTGTTTTGAAGAAGACGGCAAGTACAACTAAGAAAGCAACCGAGCTCACCACGAGACATGTTTTTTTGAGGTGGTCGTCCACGCAGTATAAGGAGGATGAGACAGCAGCCATGGCCAACCTCATCGAACCTGTGGATATCGTGAGGATATGTGCACGATCTCAGGATGATGAGTCAATTGGCAATGGCGTTGTTGGTTTACAAAATCTCGCGTTTTCGGGTTTGCTTCAAGGCTGTCAGACCACAGGCGGTCTGACCGGTTGTATCGGGCGGTCAGACCGCCCGTGGAGGAGTCCGACCGGCCATGGTGGCCGGTCCTACCGCCATATTAAAATTTGGTTTTTGGAGCTGAGCCAAAAATAGGTTGTGTAGGCAAGTGAGGGGAGTCTCCTGGATGTGGTCCCATCTTTTTTGGAGCTCCCAGTCAAAAGTTCTATTGAGTTGAAAATTCCAGAAGGTTTGGATTTTCACGCCGAAATTTGGCTGTCCTTTTGACCGGTCCGACCGCGTAGCAGCGAGCGGTCCGATCGTTGAACCTGGCCGTCGGACCGGCCTTGTGGGGCTGATCGGACCGCATTGACTTGGAGGTTAGCCAAGTTTGCATTGAGTTGATTTGAATGTGTTTTATGTATGGTGTTCAATGCTTTATTGTTGTATATTGCATTGTGGAGCTAACGTGGGTCAAGTTGTGAAGAACTTGTTCCTAAACGGTTTGTTTGTCTATTCTTTGTGCGGTGGCTTGCAGTCAACGACGTCAACGGTGAATGGATCGACTACGCTTGGAGAGCCGAGGTCCGTAAGCGATCATGGATACCGTGAGGTCGTGTGACTCAAGCACGGTGCAGATGGGCAAGATGGATCGAACGGTAGTTCGGTGCGGTGGTTAGATCGGTGGTGCGGATATCGGTCGCGAGTCTCGGAAGGTTCCGATGGGATTCTGACAAGAGAGGCTTGGCGACGTGATGAGAACCGCTGATCAACCTACACGTGGTGAAGCAGGCGATTGCTTCAAGAGTTATGTGTGTGGGTCCCATGTGTAAGTGGTCCCAAAAGTGAAACCCTAGCTCTCTAGTATAAATAGAAAAGGGGGAGATGGAAAACCCTCTTAAGCACTCATTTGGCATTCTTCCTCATTTTCTAGGGTTTGGAGGAGAGGAGAGGAGAAGCTAGGGTTTGGAGTGTGCTCCCTGTGTGAGCTCTTGCCCTCCTTGTTGGAGAGGCTTTGTGAGCATCTAGTGTGATCAAACAATCTTGTGATGCTTAATTGAAAGATCATTTGCTCCCTTTGTGTTCTTCTCCCTTTTTGGATGATTTTGGTGCTTCCTTGATTCAAAGGTTCATGCTTGGTCCGTTGGACTATTTTATCTTGCTTGGATGTGTGGGGATACTCCTAGAGTCATCTAGATCATCAACCCCCCACGAGCAAGTCTTGAATCAAGATTTTCATATTTGTAGGGTTTGTGCACTTCTTTGTTAAATCCTTGAGAGATCGATTCTGCGAAGTGGATCTGAAGGATCGTCGCTAGAAATAGGTCTCTAATATCATTAGGGAGGTGTGCTCGAAATTTGATCAAGTTTCATTGGTTGAATCAAAAGTTGGATCAAATTTCGTTTTGGATTTAGGTTGAGTTTTTCGATTCGATCGAACCGGTCGAGCCGTGTGTTAACGGCGGTCCGACCGCCGTGTATTCGCACATGCATCGCTGGGTCGAATCCATCCACCGTCCGACCGCCGATTAGTTGTCGGCCGATCATTGGTTGACCGTCGGCCCGACCGCTGTGGTAGCCAATCGGACCGCCAGATCTGGCCCGTATTGAAAGTGAGTT
This sequence comes from Hsuehochloa calcarea, assembly GCA_036346395.1. Lineage (NCBI taxonomy): Eukaryota > Viridiplantae > Streptophyta > Magnoliopsida > Poales > Poaceae > Hsuehochloa > Hsuehochloa calcarea. The sequence continues at coordinate 29,532,130 of CM070615.1, forward strand.
CTTTTCTCCATTTGTGTCGTGTGGTTGAGGGGTTTATCAAATCCAACACAAGGCTTCCACTGTGCGCTTACTGATCTTCTTAGCTCTCATAGCTAAAGGAGTAAAGTTCGTGTTGTATTTGATTTAGGCGAGAAACTTTAGAAAGCGCCTATTCACCCCCCCTAGTCGCCTTTACGGTCCTACAGAACCTGACATACTCTACTAGCAACCATGCTTCTTGAAATCGCAGGGGCTAGTCATACTGACCAGCCAAAGAATGCTAACGAAGTAAGAGTGTTCCAAGCTGAAATACAATCACGGTATGACCAGTCCCTGCAAGTTCAAGAAGCACGACTACTAGGAGAGTGTGTCAGGTTTGATGAAGTAGGCCGTGGCTACTATCTCATCACCTCATGTTGTGTGGACAACAACCGAAAAAATTATACTTCGTGGTGTGCTTTTTTTGCTTTCTTAGGCGTACTCGCTGTCTTCTTCAAAGCAGCCCCATCAAAGACAAAGGAATACTAACCTTAGATCACCAAGAACAAATAGATCTACAAGCACACTTGAAAATCTACGATACTTCTTTCACCAAACGCGCCCCAGAGCCAACCGCCTCCTTCAAAGCAGCTGCATATATATTAGAGATATTTCTCACTACAGATAGATTTAGATCCGAGGGTGTGAGACCCCAGTTTATCGGGCTTGTAATGCTTAGCCATCCATTCGGCCCTAGCATCACAAATCAGATAAGCCGAGACTCGAGACATGTATACTTCCCAGAAATACAGTATACACACCTCTTTACAAAGTTCATGCATCAATTCCATTCATTCACATAGAACCGAAGCAAAAACAACAATCCAGAAGATAACTTAAATAGAAGATAGTTATTACAAAAGAGAGGCCGACCGGCCAAATGACAAATACATAAAGAAATTTAACAGCGGAAGCAAAAGTGCCATAAGATGGCCATAAACAAAAGAGCCAATCAGTGTGCCTTTAACCCACAAGGCAACCGACCGGACCGCCAAGCTAGTCGTCGAATCCACAGCACATTTCACAAAAGTGAGGCCCTTGAGGCTCACCTTCCTCTCCTGCAACAAAGAGCCCAGCAAAGCCGGATGAGTACTTTGAATGTACTCGCAAGACTTACGTGTAGAGTAACAAACCTGTACATAACTATATGCAAGCTTTTTGAGTGGAGGCTGCATGTTTTACCTTTAGCATAAAGCAAGTTTTCATTTGCAATAATGTAGTACATTTAAAAGCGAGTTGACAAATCTGCTTTTAATGTTCAAATAATCATAAATGACAATAATATAACAATAGATAGAAGACAACAACAGTCCTGGAAGTGACTAGCCCATCAGTCACCACGACAATAGCATGAATTACCCATTCATACCACACATGTCAAATTTTAATTTTAAAAGGTTGTAGTCTAGTTCTTGCACGACCTTACCAAGCATGTCCATAACCTAGGACGAGGCTATTCGAATAGTTTTATCCCTGCGCAGGGTGTACCAATGTACCCACACGCTGCACCGCCTTTTGCCAAGCTATTAAGCACACTTCCTTAGGTATGCCTAAGACGGCTAAGTCCTACGAGACAGCCCAATATTGTGTATTACTCACGAGCCGCCTGTATGGATAGAAACCCATACGCTGGCCGAGTCATCGTAAAGCCTCGGTCAACTACCCTTCCGGGTAAAGCCTTGGACAACTACGACGCTCCTCGAGGTGGAGAGCCTACCCGGAATCTCCACCACCGCACACCCAACACAAGAACACGACCACATATCATGTTTCACACAACACACACAACCCCCTCCTGCGACTCGGAGATAACACACGCCAAAGTACTAAGTCAAGAGAGGTCTCATATCCCTCTCGCGTGGTTAGCACGCATAAGCGCTTGGCTTAGTGACACAAGTAACTCGGTCCTTGATGACCCGGGCACCATTCCATTCACACCCACAGATCACACCAACATACCATTGTGCCCAAGCTGAAACAGTTTTATTTTCAGTTTTTGACTTTGCAAAATTAACAAAGCACAAAGTGCCGGACATAATGGAGTAATAATTATATTTGTGTGATCAAGGTCATCGACTAGGTCGATGACTGCCCAATACTACCGACATCTAAGCATTTCTAAGCGTGACATCGAGAAGACAATAAAAGAGCATAATTAAATCACCGGGCTCTAATTCACCAGCGATATTAATAACTTATGGTTGTGGCAGGGGATAACAATTTGAGGGCAACAATGCAATAGGAATAACTACCTCTAATCGGGAAAATTAATTTGACCCAAAAGCATGCATACGTATGAGTTGTAAACAAAGTAGTAGACTTGAAAGTAAAGGGAAATTTATGATCAAACTGCTTGCCTACTTGCTGTGGGTCAAGATATTGCGGAGGATCAAATATGTTGTCAATGTGCTCTTCGGATCCTAACGAGAAGGCGAAAAGCAACCAATAAGAACGAATAAAACACAAAGACTCAACAGCAAACCTCCTCCAAAAATTCTGAAAACTTTACAGTAGCAAGAGAATAATTTATAAAGAAATTAGCAACAAGAACCAATTGATTTGGATTCTTAATGCTAAAGATACGACCAAAAGAAGGTCTTACGACCAGGTAGTGGTCGAGCGTAACCTCTGTTGAACAATAGTCGTGGAAGGATTTACGACCAGATAGTGGTCGTAGAAGGACGTATGACTGGGTACTAGTCGTAGACAGACTTACAGCTAGGTACTAGTCGTAGAAGAACTTACGGCTGGGTACTGGTCGTAGACAGACTTATGACCCTGACATAGTCGTAGTAAGACTTACGACTAGGTATAGGCCGCGACAGAACTTACGACTGGGTAAAGGTCGTAGAAAGACTTACGACTATGGGGGTGATTGTAGGAGAACTTACAATCACATGGTAGGCCTCTCCCTTATAAATATAAGGGGTGCTTCTGGGGACTACGCGACGTCATATTTACCCATCAATATACTGCATCTGGTCGAAACTACCAAGCTACAGTGACTGGTCGGAATTCCGACCACGAGGCAACGCCTCCCGCACTCTTTGCGGCTCGGCGGCTTTTCCGACCACGGCGGCGCCAGCCAAAGGCAGGGTTGAGTGTCTAAAGGTTTAACGACTTGACCTGCGGCCAGTACTGGTCGGAGTATGGCCGCAACAGCGGTACGACCACGGAGTGCGGCCGAGGAGGTATGGCTCGGGAGAACTCCCGAACGGACAATATCAAAAGAACAACGAAGACACACCTAAGCTCCTATAGGGCAAGGTGAAAGTACCTGAACTGGAGAACGACCAGAGACCCACGGAGTGGCTCCGGCGACGAGTGACCGAACGGCAGCGGTAAGGTCCTCACTAGGCCACAGCGACCTGCGCAAAGGGAGAACCAAACCGAGTGAAGGTTAAGCTCCAGAGAGAAAAGGGGGAGCAGAGGGGGCCAAGACTTGAAGAAGAAACCCCTGCTGCACCGCCTTCACCGAAACTCCACACTCAACGATGGCGGTCGAGGGGATTGCGAGGAACTGCAGCTCAAGCAAGATGGTGAGTGCTAGCTGGAGTTGCGGAAGTGCTAAAGGAAGCTAAGGGTGAAGCAAATGAGTTTAAATAGAGCGAGGGCAGAGAGTAACGGCCGGGTTTTTCCAGTCGGGTCAACACTGCCATGAGAGTACTTGAGCGCGATGGGAGCAGTCGAATCATGGCCTACTGAGGGAGGAGCGCGACAGGCATTTAATGCGCGCAGAGCTAGCCGTTTAAAGGCAACCGTGGAGTGGACAGGACGCTGCGGCTTTTCTCCTCTGCGCACGCCATGGCTGCTACAGGACGCTGCGGCTTTTCTCCTCTGACGGAGGAAGGAGACGACTTATCGATCGTCGGATGGAAATCGAAAGGCTGAGACAGATCGAGCGGGTTGAAACGACCCCGTCGTTCGGCTGGTCGAAGGCCGTTCGATGCCGATCCAACGGCTGAGTTAGATCGGAAGGATTATAATGATCCTATCGTTCGGCTGGTCGAAGACCATTCGATGCCGATCCAACGGCTCACGACCCACACACCCGATCGACTGCGCTGGTGCGATTAGTCGACTGGGCCGAGTCCAGTGGCTCGAGCCCGAGCCCGACTCGAACCCAAGGAGCAGTGAAAACCAGTTAGGGTTTGAATTTGAATAACCGATTTTTGAATAATTACTTAAGGTAGTAAACAAACTCCAAAATTTATGAAATTTTAACTGGAGTTTGCTGACAACCGGAGGAACCTCTCATAAAACGTTCAGAGATTTTCATGCACTGAAACTTTCTCCAGAAATTCCAGAAGAGGGGAAATAGGGTTTGACCAAATTTGACTTGCCTCCAAGAATTATCAAATAATTTCTAAAAATCATGAGATAATTCAGAGGTGTTGCCAAGCCTCCCTAGAACTCAGGGAAAATGTTTCCAATGGCTTGGCACAAGATTAATGCCAAGGAGGTTTTGGATTAGAGTCAAATGAGGATTTGAATTTGATTTTCCATAATTCTCTTTAAAAGAATTACAAAAATGATCAAGGGCTTCAAGATGCAAGAAAAGTTTTAATTTCTTCGTATTTTCTTACATTTGAAACACAAATCCATTTCTGGGATGTTACAAAACCTCCCCCCTTAGAAAAATCTCGTCCCGAGATTTGGCTCACTCGGTAAAGAAAGATGGATAGTCTGCACGGAGACGATCTTCTCTTTCCCAAGTAGCCTCATCCTCAGAATGGTTCGACCACTGAACTTTGAGGAATCTGATGGTTTTATTCCTTGTTCTTCGTTCTGCCTCATCGAATATGCGAACAGGGTGCTCGCGATAGGTCAAATCTTCTTGGACCTCGAGGGTTTCCAACGGAGCTTCCTCAGTTGGAACACGGAGGCACTTCTTGAGTTGGGACGCATGGAAAACATCATGTACCCCCTCGAGTGCAGCTAGCAATTCCAACTTATAGGCAACAGCTCCTTTCTTCTCGATAATGCGGTAAGGACCGACATATCGAGGAGCTAACTTGCCCTTGACGCCAAAACGTTGATGGCCCTTCAAAGGAGAGACTTTGAGATAAATAAAGTCATCTGGCTCGAAGCTCAATTCACGACGACGGCGATCCACATAGCTCTTTTGCCTGGATTGAGCTGTGCGTAAACGATCACGAATAAGCTGGACTTGACTCTCGGCCTCATTGATCGAGTCCGGACCAAAGAAAAGTCTTTCGCCGGTCTCAGACCAATTCAGCGGGGTTCTGCACTTTCTCCCGTATAAGGCCTCGAAAGGTGCCATGCCGAGACTAACTTGAAAACTGTTGTTGTATGAAAACTCGGCAAATGGCAAGCATTTCTCCCAATTCTTTCCATAGGAGAGGACACAAGCACGAAGCATGTCCTCCAACACTTGGTTGACCCTTTCGGTCTGACCATCAGTTTGGGGGTGATATGCTGTGCTAAAGGTAAGATGGGTTCCCATAGCCTCTTGCAAACTTTGTCAAAAGCGAGAGGTGAAAAGAGAACCACGATCCGAGACAATGGTCTTGGGTACCCCATGCAAGCTCACGATGCGGGCAACGTAGAGATCCGTCAACAGAGCTACACGGAGATCCGTCTTGACTGGAAGGAAGTGCGCCACCTTAGTTAGCCAATCAACGACAACCCAGATGGCATCATTGCCCTTGGAGGTACGAGGCAGAACGGTGATAAAATCCATCCCGATCGAATCCCACTTTCATTCGGGAATAGGCAAAGGCTGAAGCAGTCCTGCTGGACGCTGATGCTCGGCCTTGACACGACGACACACGTCGCACTCGGCAACGAACTTCGCAATCTCCCTCTTCATTCGGGTCCACCAAAATCCCTGACGGAGATCTTGATACATCTTTGTGCCCCCGGGATGAATAGACAAAGGTGAATCATGGGCCTCGCGGAGAATCAAATCCCGTAATTCCATGTCCTTTGGAACCACAAGGCGTTGCCCGAACCTTACAACACCACGCTCATCCTCAGAGAAACACTTGGCTGTTCCGTTCTTGACATTTTCCTTGATGCGGCTCACTCCAGCATCTGCTTGCTGAGCGATCTTAATCCGATCCACCAAGGTTGGTTGCACAACCAAGGCAGCGAGGAAACCATGCTCAACCAATCCCAAGTTGAGACGCTGAAATTCCTTCAGAAGAGTGGGCTGACGCTCTTGGAGCAACAAGGCATTGCAATGCGCTTTGCGACTAAGCGCATCGGCAACGACATTAGCCTTGCCTGGATGATAGTGAATACCCATGTTGAAGGACCGAAATGGCAACAGAGGGGGGGTGAATGGTGCCTTAAAATTAAGAACTCCCCTTTACTGTGTTTAAATAAGATCAACAAACCCTCTCAAGAAGAGTAAAACAAAATCAGAGAACTGATCATACATTCCCGACTGTTCTGTCAAATATCGGACGTTCCGATTTTACCCGGCGGTACTTTCGCACTCCGGTAGTTCCGGAATCAGTGCGGAAGTTCCGCCTGCGGTAGTTCCGCTATGGACAATCGGAAGTTCCGATTGTCCTGACCGAAGAACAGTGCGCTCGGGTTTCTTTTCAAAAATCCAAAAACTAAATCTTGAATGCTCTTCTCTGGTCAAATTTCACAGGACATCATCCTAAACACCTTCTTGACCTCATGGAGAAGAATTGCAACCAAAGATTCAATAATCGAACCAAAAACGGATTTCTTGAAGAAGGGGCAAGAAAAACCAAAACCAATGATACACGAGATTCTCAGATTCTTAGAGCATGAAACTTTGAGGAAGTACTAGCAATACCAAAACGATTCTAGATATGAAGTTTTATGCTATTTCATAAAACGAAACAAAAGATATGCCAAAACCCTAGATATTCAACATGAACAGAGAGAGAGAGAGTTGCAAAATCAAGTAAACGAAACCTCAGATTTCATTGGATTGAAACATGGATTACAGAGGTAACACAAAGAGGAATGATTACAATAGGTTTCAGTTCATCAACTCCACAAACTCAAAAAGCAAAACACACCCTTTTGGTGGAGCTAACCCTAATTTCCTCTCTCCAGCTCTAACCCTAACTCCAGGGTTCTCCCCTATTTATAGCCTTGGCTAATGGGCCTCCAACCCATTAAGCCCGCTACACCCGAACGGAACCGCCTCCACTTTTGCCGCTTTGCGAAAAGACCCTTTCGCCCCTTGCGCACCTTCCGAAGCCTCCGTACACCTTGTTGTGCACGACTCGCAACCGCTTCAAGATTCACGCCGTCTTCGACACATCCCGACCGTTCTGACCTCAACGCCTCCTGCGCCTAGTCCGGTCCACGTGTCTCGCCACGACTCCATCTTGATGCCCTGCAGTCAACACAGACACAAAACACATCACATAGCATTGCCCAATAACATAGCATTAACATTTGTATAAGACTCAAACTCATACAAGATCAAAATCACAAAATAATCTTCTCTGCACAGTTCTGGACACAATCGGAAGTTCCGATTTACTACAACGGAAGTTCCGATTTCGAACATCCGATTTGTCAGGAATATCGGAAGTTCCGCGCTCAACACTGCGGTACTTCCGATATCCGGAACAACCGACTTTCCAGATATTTAATTCCGATTAGATATTTCAGTGAACACTTGATGTCAGTATAATCGGACACTCCGCTACCCCTTGTGCGGAAGTTCCGATTTCCTTCAGCCGAACTCAACACCCAGATAAATCGGAAGTTCCTTTTTCCAACACCGGTAGTTCCGATTAATCGGAACTTCCGCTCCATACACAACGGTAGTTCCGATTTCCCTGACTCAGCCCAGAAACAGTCCAAACCGAAAACCTCAACTCTCAATCTAATCATCACACTTGTCAAATACTCATCACTCCGAGTGGAGGACCTCTCACATGGTCTCTCACATGTCATAGTCCTTGATCAACTCTAACCATCTCTTTTGCCTGAGGTTCAGATCTGGTTGGGTGAACAAATACTTTAGGCTTTTGTGATCCGAATACACTTCGCAACGATTACCGATTAGGTAATGTCGCCAAATCTTAAGTGCATGAATCACAGCAGCCAATTCCAAGTCATGGGTAGGATAGTTGAGTTCATGAGGTCTCAGTTGCCTTGATGCATAGGCCACTACCTTGCCTTCTTGCATAAGGACACAACCGAGCCCCCGACGAGAAGCATCGCAAAAGATATCGAAGCTTCGATGGATATCGGGAAGAACGAGGACGGGAGCGGTGGTCAAACGCTTCTTAAGTACTTGGAAGCTTTCCTCACAAGCATCGGACCACAATAACTTCTTGTCCTTCTTGAGCAACTCCGTCATCGGCTTCGCGATCTTGGAGAAGTTCTCGATAAAGCGACGATAATATCCCGCTAAACCAAGAAAACTCCGCACTTCGGTTACCGAAGTAGGCTGAACCCAAGAAAGAACATCGCTGATCTTACTAGGATCAACGGCTACGCCTCCTGCTGAAAGAACATGACCCAAGAAAGCCACTTCCTTCAACCAAAATGCGCACTTGCTGAACTTCGCATACAGCTGGTGCTCACGAAGCTTGCCCAACACAAGCCTCAGATGCTCATCATGCTCTTCATCATCCTTGGAATAGATGAGAATATCATCGATGAAGACCACGACAAACTTATCCAAATACTCCATGAATACCGAATTCATGATGTTCATGAACAAGGCAGGAGCATTGGTTAAGCCAAATGACATGACGGTGTACTCATACAAGCCGTAGCGAGTAGAGAAAGCCGTTTTTGGAATATCCTCAGGTCGTATCCGAACTTGATGATATCCCTCTCTCAAATCAATCTTGGAGAATACTCTAGCTCCAGTCAATTGATCAAAGAGATCATCAATGCGGGGCTAAGGATACTTGTTCTTTACCGTGACTTCATTAAGTGGACGGTAATCAACGCACATGCGCAAAGTACTGTCCTTCTTCTTCACGAAGATTGCCGGACAACCCCACGGAGATGAGCTAGGGCGGATGAAACCTTTTTCTTGCAGCTCACTAAGCTGCCTCTTCAACTCCACCAACTCGTTCGGTGGCATCCGATAATGCCTCTTTGAAATCGGGGCAGTACCGGGGACCAACTCAATGACAAACTCGAGGTCTCGAACTGGTGGCATCCCTGGAAGATCTTCAGGAAAGATATCAATGAAGTCACGAACTGTTGGGAGCTCACTAATATCTAGAGCGAGCTTCGCTTCAAGCGCGAAGAGATGCGGACCTAGCAGCTTCGGCGAAAAGCGAACCTGCTCGCCGGAAAGACTAGATAGAGAGACGCACTTCTTGGCACAATCGATTTGTCCCTTATGCTGAGACAAGCAATCCATACCAAGGATTACATCTAGACTTGCTGAATGTAGGAGGATAAGATTCGCTAAGAATCTCACTCCCTCGATCTCAATGGGAACATCCCTACACTCAGATTCGGCTCTCAACTCCGAACCCGGAGAGCGAATGAGCAACGGGATCAACAATGGAGTGAAAACGAGCTCACTAATAGCAGCAAAAGACTCAGAAACAAAAGAATGAGATGCTCCTGAATCAAACAATACAGTAGCAGAATGAGAGTTAACAGAAAGGGTACCCAGCACGACGTCGGGTGCCTCCTGTGCCTCCTCCGTTGAGATGAGGTTGACGCGACCACTACCCACGCCTTGGGTAGCAGGGACTATCTTCAGGTCCTGTGAAGAACCACCTCCTTGTACGCGTCCTCCATTAGGACGAGGGGCTGCTCCTGTCTTCTTAGGGTATTGGTTCGCATAATGCCCCTTCTGGTTGCAGGCGAAGTAAGTGACTCCAGCAGCCGGGTTGCGGGGGCCACCCTGCTGACTCGCAGGTGCACGTGATTGGGACACGGCCTGCGAAGGACGAAGAACAGTCTTGACGGCCTCGGGGTGCCGGCTTCACGACGCGACCCCGAGACCGATCAAGCGGGGATAGGCGACCTGGAGGACTTGTGGGCTCCCACTTACGCTTGCGGGAGTCCACAAGCGCTCTCCCTGAGTGCTCAGCGACGATGGCCTTGTCTACCAAGGCCTGAAAATCAGGGAAGTCAACGACAGATAGCTTGTCCTGCAGCTCCTCGGACAAACCATCCTTGAACTTCTCTTGTTTGGCCTCATCAGTGGCCACCTCCTCCGGAGCATAACGAGCCAAATGGTTGAACTCGCATGGTACTCAGAATCGAAACGCCCTTGTGCGAGCGACAAGAACTCCTTCTTCTTCAGCCTCATCAGGCTGGAAGGAATGTGACTCCGACGGAAGGCAGTGCGGAACTCCTCTCAGGTGACTGTGTGACCGTCAGGCTGTATGGCGAGAAAGCTCTCCCACCAAGACAAAGCTGCACCCTCCAGCTGGTGCGATGCGAACAGCGCCTTCTCGTGCATCGCGCTGCGCTATCGGCTTCGCTCAACGACGAAGCGATCGTCTGCGTCAAGCGGGTCCTCAGACCTGGAGAACGTGGGAGGCTGGGTGCGAAGAAACTCCGCAAGTCCCCCACGCGGCTGGTGTCCACTCCCTTGCCCGGATCCTGAAGCACCGGTAAGGGCGGAAGTGTTGCGCGCGATAACGTCCAGAAGAACCCTCCTGTCCTCTGCACGGTTGCGCTCGATCTCAAGAAGGACCTCGGCCATGGTCGGAGGAGGAGGAAGATCTCGTCCGACCACCGATCGCCTTGGTCATGCGAGTCGTCCGGCCATCCTGTTACAAGAAACTTGGGTTAGAAACTAGACCCGAAAACAAAGCCGAAACGAAACAAACAGCTAATGACTAGGGGAATGGAAAATCCCCTAATCGAAAGCCAAAAACAGCAAGTATATAACTTTAAAAAGGCTTATAAAAAGACTCCAAAACAACAAGGAATCATAAAACCAAGCTCAACTTCCCAATGCAACTAACCCGTATTGAATGAACGAGTAATTGATTGAGAAGATACAAATCAGACTATAACGTAAGACCTAATACCACTAAAGAGCAAGGTTCAACCAACGAAAATAGTGTTAGATACATAGCTAACTAGTATCACATCTTACCCTTTTATTCCCACAAGTTTTAGTTGATTAACCTCTCATTTTCTACCACATTTGGAACCTTTGAGCTTGCTGTCCGAAAATTGAAAGATCGCTGTCCAGGTTTCGCATCCAAGCTTCCGGTCGAAATGTAGCCATTCCAGAAACTTCAAAACCTTGTAGAGGGCAACCACCACTTCAATTTGCCAAGCTCATTAGTTCCCAAAACCCAATTAAAAGATAACACTATCTTTGAAGGAAGGAGAGGTAAATCAAAATTTTAAAACTCAAATTAGAGTAAGATGAGAAGAGAAAGCTAAGATAGGTAAGGAATAAAATCTGAGAATTCCTTAAGCTTTCACAAACCATTTGATACTTTGAAAATAATATTTTCCAAAATATCCTAAAGGACGACCAAGCTTGGGTTACTACGGTCAGTATGGCTCTAATACCAAACCCTGTGAGACCCCGGTTTATCGGGCTTGTAAAGCTTAGCTATCCATTCGGCCCTAGCATCACAAATCAGATAAGCCGAGACTCGAGACATGTATACTTCCCAGAAATGCAGTATACACACCTCTTTACAAAGTTCATGCATCAATTCCATTCATTCACATAGAACCGAAGCAAAAAAACCAATCCAGAAGATAACTTCAATAGAAGATAGTTATTACAAAAGAGAGGTCGACTGGCCAAATGACAAATACATAAAGAAATTTAACAGCGGAAGCAAAAGTGTCATAAGATGGCCATAAACAAAAGAGCCAATCAGTGTGCCTTTAACCCACAAGGCAACCGACCGGACCGCCAAGCTAGTCGTCGAATCCACAGCACATTTCACAAAAATGAGGCCCTTGGGGCTCACCTTCCTCTCCTGCAACAAAGAGCCCAGCAAAGCCGGGTGAGTACTTTGAATGTACTCGCAAGACTACGTGTAGAGTAACCAAACCTGTACATAACTATATGCAAGCTTTTTGAGTGGAGGCTGCATGTTTTACCTTTAGCATAAAGCAAGTTTTCATTTGCAATAATGTAGTACATTTAAAAGCGAGTTGACAAATCTGCTTTTAATGTTCAAATAATCGTAAATGATAATAATATAACAATAGATAGAAGACAACAACAGTCCTGGAAGTGACTAGCCCATCAGTCACCACGACAATAGCATGAATTACCCATTCATACCACACATGTCAAATTTTAATTTTAAAAGGTTGTAGTCTAGTTCTTGCACGACCTTACCAAGCATGTCCATAACCTAGGACGAGGCTATTCGAATAGTTTTACCCCTGCAGGGGTGTACCAATGTACCCACACGCCAGACCGCCTTTTTGCCAAGCTATTAAGCACACTTCCTTAGGTATGCCGGCACGGCTAAGTCCTACGAGACAGTTCCAATATTGTGTATTACTCACGAGCCGCCCGTACGGATAGAAACCCATACGTTGTGTCGGAGTGATCGTAAAGCCTCGGTCAACTACCCTTCCCGGGTAAAGCCTTGGACAACTACGACGCTCCTCGAGGTGGAGAGCCTACCCGGAATCTCCACCACCACACACCCAACACAAGAACACGACCACATATCATGTTTCACACAACACACACAACCCCCTCCTGCGACTCGGAGATAACACACGCCAAAGTACTAAGTCAAGAGAGGTCCCATATCCCTCTCGCGTGGTTAGCACGCAAAAGCGCTTGGCTTAGTGACACAAGTAACTCGGTCCTTGATGACCCGGGCACCATTCCATTCACACCCACATATCACACCAACATACCATTGTGCCTAAGCTGAAACAGTTTTATTTTCAGTTTTTGACTTTGCAAAATTAACAAAGCACAAAGTGCCGGACATAATGGAGTAATAATTATATTTGTGTGATCAAGGTCATCGACTAGGTCGATGACTGCCCAATACTACCGACATCTAAGCATTTCTAAGCGTGACATCGAGAAGACAATAAAAGAGCATAATTAAATCACCGGGCTCTAATTCACCAGCGATATTAATAACTTATGGTTGTGGCAGGGGATAACAATTTGAGGGCAACAATGCAATAGGAATAACTACCTCTAATCGGGAAAATTAATTTGACCCAAAAGCATGCATACGTATGAGTTGTAAACAAAGTAGTGGACTTGAAAGTAAAGGGAAATTTATGATCAAACTGCTTGCCTGCTTGCTGTGGGTCAAGATGTTGCGGAGGATCAAATAAGTTGTCAATGTGCTCTTCGGATCCTAACGAGAAGGCGAAAAGCAACCAATAAGAACGAATAAAACACAAAGACTCAACAGCAAACCTCCTCCAAAAATTCTGAAAACTTTACAGTAGCAAGAGAATAATTTATAAAGAAATTAGCAACAAGAACCAATTGATTTGGATTCTTAATGCTAAAGATACGACCAAAAGAAGGTCTTACGACCAGGTAGTGGTCGTAGCAGAACCTACGACTGAACAATAGTCGCGGAAGGATTTACGACCAGATAGTGGTCGTAGAAGGACGTACGACTAGGTACTAGTCGTAGACAGACTTACGGCTAGGTACTAGTCGTAGAAGAACTTACTAGTGGTAATCGGTCGAGATGGACTTATGACCCTGACATAGTCGTAGTAAGACTTACGACTAGGTATAGGCCGCGACAGAACTTACGACTGGGTAAAGGTCGTAGAAAGACTTACGACTATGGGGGTGATTGTAGGAGAACTTACAATCACATGGTAGGCCTCTCCCTTATAAATATAAGGGGTGCTTCTGGGGACTACGCGATGTCATATTTACCCATCAATATACTGCATCTGGTCGAAACTACCAAGCTACGGATGGTGGTGAATTCCGACCACGAGGCAACGCCTCCGCACTCTTCTTGGCTCGGCGGCTTTTTCCGACCACGGCGGCGCCGATCAAAGCGAGGTTGAGTGTCTAAAGGTTTAACGACTTGACTGCGGCGATCTTGGTCGGAGTATGGCGCAATAATGACGACGACCCGAGTGCGGCCGAGGAGGTATGGCTCGGGAGAACTCCCGAACGGACAATATCAAAAGAACAACGAAGACACACCTAAGCTCCTATAGGGCAAGGTGAAAGTACTGGCGGAGAACGACCGAGAGACCCACGGAGTGGCTCCGTGACAGTGACCGAGCAGCGTGATAAGGTCCTCACTAGGCCACAGCGACCTGCGCAAAGGGAGAACCAAATCGAGTGAAGGTTAAGCTCCAGAGAGAAAAGGGGGAGCAGAGGGGGCCAAGACTTGAAGAAGAAACCCCTGCTGCACCGCCTTCACCGAAACTCCACACTCAACGATGGCGGTCGAGGGGATTGCGAGGAACTGCAGCTCAAGCAAGATGGTGAGTGCTAGCTGGAGTTGCGGAAGTGCTAAAGGAAGCTAAGGGTGAAGCAAAGGAGTTTAAATAGAGCGAGGGCAGAGAGCAACGGCCGGGTTTTTCCAGTCGGGTCAACACTGCCATGAGAGCACTTGAGCGCGATGGGAGCAGTCGAATCATGGCCTACTGAGGGAGGAGCGCGACAGGCATTTAATGCGCGCAGAGCTAGCCGTTTAAAGGCGACCGTGGAGTGGACAGGACGCTGCGGCTTTTCTCTCTGCAAGACGCCATGGTCGCCTGACACGCCGCTACCGACGGAGGAAGGAGACGACTCGTCGATCGTCGGATGGAAATCGAAGGTGAGACGGATCGGCGGGTTGAAACGACCCGTCGCTGGTACCGGGTCGAAGGCCGTTCGATGCCGATCCAACGGCTGAGTTAGATCGGAAGGATTATAACGATCCCATCGTTCGGCTGGTCGAAGACCGTTCGATGCCGATCCAACGGCTCACGACCCGCACACCCGATCGACTGCGCTGGTGCGATTAGTCGACTGGGCCGAGTCCAGTGGCTCGAGCCCGAGCCCGACTCGAACCCAAGGAGCAGTGAAAACCAGTTAGGGTTTGAATTTGAATAACCGATTTTTGAATAATTACTTAAGGTAGTAAACAAACTCCAAAATTTATGAAATTTTAACTGGAGTTTGCTGACAACCGGAGGAACCTCTCATAAAACTTTCAGAGATTTTCATGCACTGAAACTTTCTCCAGAAATTCCAGAAGAGGGGAAATAGGGTTTGACCAAATTTGACTTGCCTCCAAGAATTATCAAATAATTTCTAAAAATCATGAGATAATTCAGAGGTGTTGCCAAGCCTCCCTAGAACTCAGGGAAAATATTTCCAATGGCTTGGCACAAGATTAATGCCAAGGATGTTTTGGATTAGAGTCAAATGAGGATTTGAATTTGATTTTCCATAATTCTCTTTAAAAGAATTACAAAAATGATCAAGGGCTTCAAGATGCAAGAAAAGTTTTAATTTATTCGTATTTTCTTACATTTGAAACACAAATCCATTTCTGGGATGTTACAGAGGGGACGACCAGATATTTAATAACTCATATCACAGACGGTTCTTGTTAAGAACTGTCTGGGATACGTATACAGTTTCACAGACGGTTATTGTTAAGAACTGTCTGTAATATTTATCAAAGACGGATCATAACAAGAACCGTCTGTGAGGCCTACAATTATCACAGACGGTGGTTATTTAAAACCATCTGTGATACGTATCACAGACAGTCCTTTTTAAGAATGGTATGTGATATACGCAATTAAATATCTGGTTGTCCCGACTCCACACAGATATGTCTCTGATATGAGTGCAGCTGCTTTGAAGGAGCCGACTGGCGCTGGGCGTTTGGTGAAATAATTAAATACTGTAGATTTGCAAGTGTGTTCTTGTAGATCTATTTATTCTTGGTGATCTAATGTTAGTATTTACTTTTAATTATATACATTATATAATCTAGAGAGATCGATGATAGCTAGGTTTATCATCTAAGGAGGTTATTGGTCGTTAAGATGTACAATAGAACAATGAGGGGTATGTATATATATATTGACTTGTCATGTATTGTGTAAAATAATATTGTTTACATCATAGTAAATTTCAGTTCTGACTATGTCATGAAATGAATTGGAGGAAGGGAGGAGAAGGAAAGGAGGAAGAAAGAGAGGTTAGTCAATACAAAGAGATCTCACGGGAATTTGGGATCTTCATGGGGAACTCCAAGGGTAACGATCTGTAATCCTTTATATTTACCCTGGGTTAATCGCTATTCAATATATAGTATATTTGGTCAAAAGGAAGAGTACGTAGTTGCGTGCATTAATCTAATTAATTTGTTACATGCGTAGCGCAGATGAACCGAAGCTGGATGTACGTTGTGAACCGTGTGAGTGAAGAGTACATTGATGGTGTGTCTACTTCTAGAAAAGCTGCCGAGCAGGATATATTGAAGAGGGGGAGAAAATTTATGTATTGTCCATGCATTGATTGAGATAATATGAAGTTGTTTACCAACCCAGCGCAGATCGAAGAGCACTTGATTCGAAGGGGTTTCAAAAAGGATTATACATGTTGGACCAGTCACGGTGAAAAGTAGATTATACCAAAAGGTAGTAACATCGTCGAGGGAGACAACAATATACCATCGGATGTGGAATGTGCTTTCAATTAGGGTAGGTCGCACGATGACAATCTAGATCAGATGCTATGCGATGCAAAAGGGGACTATAGTGAGAAAGTGTTTGGAAAATTCGAGGGCTTAATGGAGGATTTGGCGAAACCATTATTCCCGGGCTGCAAGCCGGAATACACAAGGTTGTCATCCGTGCTTGAACTGCTGAAATTGAAGACAAGCAATGTTGGTCCGACAAGAGTTTCACGGCGTTACTATGTCCCCTAGCGGACATCATTCCATAGGGAAACATGTTGCCCAGAACCACCTACCAAGCCAAGAAGATTCTTTGTCCATTGGAAATGAAAGTAGAAAGAATACATGCATGCCTGAACGATTGTATCCTCTACCGTAAAGAGTATGCAGACATGCATGTATGTCCGGTGTGCAAAGCATCCCGATACAAGCGTAAGAATCACTCCGATGACGGTGAGGGCATCGAGGTGAAGCAAGAACCTCCTACTAAGGTGTTGTGGTATCTGCCCATAATTCCTTATTTGAAGCATTTATTTGCAAACCGAAAAGATGCAAGATTGCTGCGTTGACACTCGGAAGAGCGTAAGAAAGATAGAAAGATAAGGCACCCTACTGATTTTGCCCAGCGAAGAAACTTTGATAGGAGCTTCGAAAACTTCAGTGCGGAACCGATGAATATAAGGTTTGGGTTGAGTACAGATGGAATGAATCCTTTCAGTAACATAAACAGCCTACATAGCACCAGACCCGTGAATTTATGTATATACAATCTTCCTCCTTGACTGTGTATGAAGCGGAAGTAAATTTTGATATCACTACTTATCCAAGGGCCGAAGCAACCTGGAAATAATATTGATGTCTACCTAGCACCATGGCTGGAAGGTCTTGTGACACTATGGAATGAAGGGGTACAGGTATGGGATGCATACAAACAAGAGAACTTGTTTTTCCCCTACCTCATTGCGAACAGGTGTCCCTCATCTTTCGGTTCCGTGTAGTTGCCCTGAAAGTTGTTGCGTAGCTGGTCCTGAAGATGCTCCTATGCGTACATGGATCGTAGGGGGGCGAAGAGCCATGTTAATGCCTGTGAGGACCCCCGGGTTAATCCTGTAAGATCGAGACAACCCGATCTTAAGAAAGTAACTCTGGGCTTCAAGTAAATGGATTTCAAGTTAACTCCATCTAAGTGGGAGGCCTAATCGAAACTAGAACCCCGGTGATCATGCGCGCTGCTCCTCTGCGAGCACCACATGATGACCGGTTCTCCAACAGTTTAAGCACACACTTAAATGAGTTAAAAGGGAATTCATTGCAGCGAGAATGGGACCATGTTGGCTCCCAAGATCAGTGACTAACATGCCCCCATCTCACCTTCAACATGGATCACAACCATACAACATCATACATTAACAATCCAAAAGATATACAGCATAGTAGTTAAGTCTATAACTATTACATCAGGGCCAACCAGCCAAATTCAAATAAGAGTGATAAATAACAGCGAAAGCAAGATAAATAAACCAAAAATTCCAGCAAGGTATGCCCCATAACCCAAGGCAACCGATAGAGGGTTAAATAACAGCACTGCTCGTCAGTGTCACCTAAATCGGCACTGACGAGCTCATCGGGCTCGATATCGTCCTCACATGAAAAAGCTAACAAACTCCTAGCTGAGTAAAAAAGGGTACTCACAGGTTTTACACAAAGAAAATTAGTTATGCATATTGGGCAATCAAGGGATAGCATTAGTGGTTCTATTTTTGCATAAAACGCAACATCTTACATTTCTAGACCATCTAGTTTTCAAAAGCCAAGTTATAAATCATTTATTCAAGAGAAGCTTTCACAAGACATATGTAATAGTATGGATCAATCAATATCAAAGTGGCTATCCACTTTGATAAACTAAGGTGCACGAACATCCCATTCATGTCGTAACCAAGTTATAACCATGTCAACTTTTAACTTTTGAGACTAACGATGACGCATGCCAAACCAAGTGTTGTCCATAACCGCGGACACGACTATTCGAATAGATTATCTCTACAGAGGTGTACTACTTTTCCCACCCGACTCGACTAGCCCGTAAGCCTCTGGAAAATAACACACTTCCTTAGGTATGCCGGCCGGGGAGAATCGAGATATGGTTATTTTTAGCAAGAAAGCCCTATTGAGCTAAGTCCCCCTCATAAGTTGTTCCCATACTTAGTACAAGTTACGGATAGCGCCTGCCAAGTGGGCTCACAAGTTGCATTGGAATAATACCAAGGTAATGTAAATAACCAAAATTGGTGCTCCCATGTACACTATAGAAAATTACCTCAACTCCTCCGAACAAATGATCAAACACAAATGTCCTCACACCACCATGGGACTTAACACAATAAAATTCCCTCTTACTTAACCGTATGATACCCATATCATGTGTGTGATAGTACGCTCGATAATTGAAATGAAAGCCCATGGTTCGGTCCTTAATGGTCCAGACAAGACAACCACAAACCCGAATCTCGTGCATAACAGCACCCACACTATAACCACTTGCCCAGACTCAAAACCATTTAACAATAATAAGTTTTGCACTCAGTAACCAGATATAACAATCTGGACAAAAATTTATAAAAGAAAAGAATTGTTATGTGTCTACCACAATTGACGAGCTAGCCCCGTCAATTGATCTACTGCGTTATCTAGACCCGCAATGGCTAAGCGTTCAACACACAACAATCTTATCATCTCAAACATCTACCTTAAGCATATGTATATGGGAAATATCCAGGACAATCAGCAAGTATAGGATATAACTAGTCTACTCAGAACATAAAGATATGCTGAAAAATAGCACGCAAGCAATATCATTGCATTTCAAATACTAAGCTATTAAAACTGGCTTCAATATGATACAAAAGAAAGTTAAAATGATGCTTGCCTTGCTGGTATTCAAGTTGCTCACCATCGGTGGCGTACGAGTCAATAAAAAATGCTTCGGAATCTATATAAAGGCAATACCGAATAAACATTGAGAAAAGGCACGAAAGGTAAAATACTTAAAAATGCATGAAATTTCTACAGAAGCTATATGTTGATTTTATATGAATTTAGGTGCAAGGCTTATTCCATTTGCATTTAGGAAATGAAAGTTATAGCCGTTTGAATTTTCAATGTCCCGGAAATGCAATTTATTTAATTTAAAGTTTTAGCCAAAATATCTAAAATTGTGAGGAGACAAAGGATTACATAGGTAAATTGAGAATATTATTATAAGTCAAATGTAACTTGGTTCATCTCATTTGGAGTTTCTATGCAAAAGTTATGAATTTTCAAAGTTATAACCATTTTTCTCTAGTAAAGATAATCGATTAAATGATCATTTATCAAAACTATATTTTCTGCTACAGATAAAAATGTGCAATCTATTTTTAAATAAAGTTCATCAAAAATGGAAATTACCAGCACTGGTTTCATCCAATTTGGAGTTAAGATGAATTGGTTATGCGTTTTTGAAGTTAATCATATTTTTCAGTGTATAAATAAATGCATTCTGAAATTCCTTATTTCAATTATACTTTTTCTACCGAGCCTCACCTAGCCACTGCAACTGACTGGTGGGACCTTGACTACAGTGTAATTTTCCATTTACCCAGGGGATTTAATTTTCTCGGCTGACAAGCAGGGCCCACCTATCAGTAGCTCAGTGCATGGACTGGAGGGGTGTGAACTGGGTCCATGGGTCCAGCGCCAGAGCACTATGCACTTAATCGGTGGGTCCCGCGTGTAAGTGGTACATTAAGTTACTAATGCTTCCATTAATAAACAGTAATTACACAATTAGCGATTAATGAATGTCATTAGTCTAATCGGGGATTGCTACAGGAACTACCGGCGCCCAACAACGCGCATGCTCCGCTCGCCGGCGTAATGCCGGTGATTCTAGCCACGGCGACGTAGGCCGAAGCCATAGATGCGTGCGCATTAGTACCACGCTCATTTGGGTGGTGGCAATGACCTCAACAGCAGCCGGTGGCGGCGGCGCGCCGGAGGGGAGCGGCGATAGCCCTACCGTGCATGTGCAAGATGCAACTGAGCTCCGCGGTGTGCATTCTAGTGCGTGCAAAAGCTAAAGCAAGGTGCACTGAAGCTTACCTAGGCGGTAGAGGGGCTGGAGAAACCCGGTAGCAGCTCGACGCCGGCAATGGCTACAGCGATGGAGAGGTCCCTCGGGGAGATGAAGACCTAAGCAAGACAAAGAGCAAGAAAGGTATGGGATATCAAAAATATGCTAAGGACACGGTGTAGATGTGAGCAATCAGGAAATGGCTCACCCAAAACAACAATGGACAATGAACAGGGCTTTCGGCCAAAACTTCGGGTGCAACCCAAAATTCACCAGCTCCTGCGCGCCAAGTCAAAAATTGGTTGAGGGGAAACCTTACTTATGCTTAAGAGCGCGACCTGACGCGCAAGGATAAGCAAGGGCCTTACCAGAGATGAGGATGGCAAGCCAAAGTCACGGTGGTGAAGCTTTGACCACGCCCCGGAGCTGCCGAGAGCACGGTGGTGACTTGGAACCTACACGCAACCACAACGGTTCCAGTGAGCTAAAATGGAAATGGGATAACGAGTAGAAGCTCAAGGACACGGTGGAATGAACCTTACTGGGGAAATGAGCACAAGCTAACTTCCCTCTCCTCAACAGCCAGAGGAGAAGTGAGGGAGAGAAGAGAGCAGTGGGGCGAGTTAAAGACGAGGGGTGGACGGAGAGTAGGCGGCATCAAGAGGCTGAGCCCTGGGATAGGTCCCCTTGGGCGGTGTGGACACGGTGTTGACGGAGCTCAGCAGAGGACGCGCGGCGCGTGGCGCTCGGCTTATGCGAAAGCACCAATGGGAGGTTGACGACGACAGCGGCGCAGGGCCCACATGCCAGCGGCGCGGCGCAGCGTGCGGGCGATCGCGAGGCTCGGCTCGTGGGTCGTCTGATTTAAATCGGACGGTCCACATTCTAATTGGTTCGGCAGAATCAGCTCGCCAAGTGGCTCGGTCGGGCTACTGTGTATTAGGTTCGAGCCTGAGGAATAGTATTCCCATTTGACTAATTTTGAATTTACTTCTCCTAGTTTGACTAGGCTCTAAAATATAGCAAAAAATTCTCATAAAAATGTGAAATAATTCAGAGAGGTTCCTAGGGTGACCTAGTACCCATATAAATTTGTAAAGCCCACTATTCATGTTTTATTTGGTATATTTTAAATTCAAACTAACATAGGTTATTAATCAAGTTTGAATTTTCTGTGGTTCTAATTAGGTTCCAAAAATTTGACACAAATTATATTAATTCATGATAACTAATATAGTATTTGAATATTTTTTGCCAGAGGTGGTTCATATGCTTTTGTTACTGTTCTCTTTAGGAGTCACCTTTGTAAGTATAAGTTTATACTATTCGAACAGATTTTCCTAGTGCAATATATAATATAAATGCTTGAAAACATGATGCATGCTGATGAGATGCATATTAATCCTCTTTATTAATTTTGAGGATGTGACAATGCCACCCTCGTGAGAAAGAGGGTGATAGCTTTTGATTTGGTGGTGTTGTCCCCTCTGGCTACCTCAACGGTTGTCTCGTACACCTAAAGGAATTATATGGGCTCGCTGTCCATCCATAGCCGTTGATGGTTGGCATTTTGAAGTCTTCGGGCCATCGTGCTGCTTTGAGACCACGCTTAGTGGGGAGCTCGGGTCCCCTCTGAAGATTTGTCCTGGTCTTGCGACGAGTGATGTGGCCATCACTAGCGGCACGACTGGGGATGCCGCTGCCGGAGGTAGTGCGATGAGGGATGTCACTGCGATGAGGTATGCTGCTGCTGGAGGTGGCAAGATGGGGAATGCCGAGGGATTATGTTGGCGCAGGTTCTGCAACTCTTGGCGAAGATTTGCCATCTACTTTTGCATGGCCTCATAGGCTTCCTTATTCTCACTTTAGTTTGCATGTGGAAGGTGGCCCGCGCGGTGTCCCCTATGTAATGATGCTTCGGTTCACACTCCCTGTCTGTCCTCTCTGACGATCTCCCCGTCGGTGGAGTTTGCTTCAAGAGACGTCACTGTGGCTGCTGCGTCAGCGGCGGAAGCCACCACGGCTGCCTTGGCGAGTGCGGACGTCTTGCTTCGCTTCGCTTGTGGTATTTTGGTATTTTGGCCGTCGCACCCGCGGCGACCGCTTCAACGGCCAAAACCTTGGACACTTTCTTCCTTCTGGATGCCATTGCGTTGTTGCTTCTTTGCCACTCCCCACAAACAATGCCATGTGTTGTGGCTGTAAATCAAATAGTAGAAAATGGAGGGCCTCGGGGCCACTACCCACTGCGAAGGGGGTAGGGGTCTCGAGGTCCATGAAGTGTGGGAAACGGTACGAAGGCACGAATGATGTCTTTATTTTTGTCAAATTCACCAAAAATCCTCTCTCGCTTGATACGCAAGAGGGCATATTTATAGCACTACAAGTTAGAAGATAGGAGATTACAATAGTGCCCACCCTATAAACACTACAACAATTGCAATTTTTTCCAACAGCCGTATTGAATTCCATCTATATGGGCTTCATCGTCTTTTTCTCCTTCTCTGGTAGCTTCAGTGCACAGTGGATACCCGTTGGCGGTATCCACCACATCACCTTCTTAGTCCATTGCGGGGTCTCAACTTCCCCCTTTCTCCTTCACTCGAAGACCACCTTCAGGCCGGGGATCCCTTCAGATGAAGGCCAAGGTGGTGGACCGATTGGGCAAGGCATCGAGGCGGAGTTCTTCCTCAACATGCGCTGAAGGGACCACAACAATAAGAGCTGACATGTATGTACATATGAATGCAACAACCTTTCTCCCACAATACTCGGTACTAGTTACTCCTGTATGGCACCAAATCGGCTATATATAGTGCTTGCACATGGCAACCCTTCTCACCATGCATATCACTTTGATTTGGAACCTACAGCTATTGGAAAAGTAGCAAATGGTGGAAGCACATCATGACCGGCTTCCAAACGACATATCCATGTCCGAGGTACAACAAATAAAACACAAACTAGCGCTCTCTCTCTCCCCCTCAAATATTGTGCGTTACATAGCAAAACGCATAGAGCTACGATGTTGCGTTTTTCGCAATTGTCAGAAGAATAAAGATCTAAATTTGTGCAGGTGATGGAGGAGGTGAAGCTAATGAGGGACCTGTGCCTGCCAATCTCCGCGCTCAACCTGCTGCACTACCTCAAGAGCATGGTCACCGTGCTCTGCATCGGTCACCTTGGCCGTGCCGAGCTTGCCGGCGGTGCGCTCGCCATAGACCTCACCAACGTCACCGGCTACTCGGTGCTCTCCGGCCTCACAATGGGTATGGAGCCCATCGCTGGGCAGGCCTTCGGCTCTCGCAACCCGCGCGTGGCCCAGCGCGCGCTTTGCCGCACCGTGCTCCTCCTCCTCGCCACGTCGCTCCCCATCGGCATGCTCTGGGCCGGCGCCGGCCGCGTCATGCGCGCTGTCCACCAGGACGCCCACGTGGCGCGCGTCGCGGAGCTTGTGGGTCCAAGTGTTCACCGCGGACCCCACAGTGCAGTCGCTCACAATGAGCGTGCTGCCAATCGTTGGGTTGTGCGAGCTGGCAAATTGTCCCCACACGACCGGTTGTGGCGTGCTACGTGGCAGCGCCCGACCGGCCGTCGTTGCGGCCATCAAGCTATGCTCCTACCTCGTTGGCGCACCGTAGCCCTAGTCCTCGCTTTTGGGCTTGACCTGGGCTTTGCGGGCCTTTGCCTTGGGCTTCTTTCGGCCCAAGTAGTTTGCCTCGTATCCGGTGGCCTTGCCACCTGTCAGACCGACTGGGAGGCAGAGGCCTTGAAGGCTACACACTTGGTTGGTAGCAGAGATGATAAATATGGTGCGATCTGCCATGGAGAATAATAAGATAGATTCCTTCCATTTTCTGCTGTGCAATTTAATTGGGCATTTGATGAAATGTACTGTAGTAGATTCAAGGGACGTGGGTGCATGTTTTACCTGTAAATGACGTGTCAAAACTCAAAAGTGCTATTTGCTGATGGTGTCGTCGAGAACGAATTCGATCTATTTGAGATCTTGGGACAGCCGAATAAGTGCATGCGCGCTCCCGTCGATCTTCTGATCTTTTTCAGATAGGAGGGGTGCTGTTCTTTTTAAGAGTACAAACAGGATGCACACCACACTCGCACACTCGCACACACCTTGTTAATTTTGCAGAGGCTCCATGGACTAATGGAGTGCAAGCACGTATTTTATCATGTGTACTCTGATTAAATAAGATAGATAGTATCAATTTTAGAGATTGAATTCGTGTGGGTCAGTGATTGTCGGAACCGGATTTTCTAATCCCGGATCCTCTGCGAATAATTGTGCTATTCCCTAGATCAGTAGATAGCACTCACAGATATATCACTGAATCATTTCATACATGGCGTTAAACCATACCATTCAATAATTTATCACATCAGAGTTTACATAGACCGCATTGGGTCAAGTTTTACAATAAGGGCCGAACAGGCCAAATGATTACATCACAAAAGTAGCGGAAGCGACAACGGAAGTAAAAAGGGGGTGAGCGCACATCTCTCCACAGGCAAGCGACTGGGGAAACCTGTGTACATTCGATATTACCCAAAACTCAGATAATATGGGATGCACTTAGGTACCAGCGGAGTCAGCTAGACTGGGGCGAGACTAGAACAACTAAGAACTAAACTACGCTTCAAGAATTCCTGGATCTTCAGACATCTGGTTTCTCGTAGTAGTCGTAATCTCCAAAATTTCATGCTTCTGAGGGTTTGGGGGAAAGAGCGAGAATGAGTACAACTACCGTGCTCGCGAGCCAACACACATAATGCAATAGTATACATGCAAGGCTTAACAAGGATGGCTCATGTTCTTTTATTTGCTAAAGCATCATTTTCAACTATCATAATTACAAATCTCTATGACTTAGCATTTTAAACAAATTGTATTTTTATTAAAGAGAGTAAGTGCAATATTAAATAACAGAGAAGGTTACCTCCACCTTATGCTTAATTTTGATAACGGTTACGTCCACCGATTATTAGCACTGGGTAAGGCTACCTAGGAAAAATCCAAAACAAGGGCTAGATGAGCCCAACACATCTCCATTCCACCCACAAAGATTTTTGAAATAGAACTAACTCAGGTTAAGTTCCCATGTCTGCCTTTAACCGAAGGCGCGGCTGTTTAAACAGTTTAGACCCTGCAGAGGTTGCATACTGTACCCACAAGAGATAATCATACTCGTTACCCTACATGATTCCTTAGTCATGTAGTTGAGCGATCGTCACAGTAACTTTTCAACGTATCTTGCCTCTTCCGTCATCTCACTCGTATGGGCTGCCCCCACTTGCGGTGGGTCCCATAAGTTGTGCGGGATGTCTGCCACCACGACTTGCGTAGCTGGTGACTTCACCCTCCCTTGGTGTCCCATTCAAGCTGGATCGAATCCACTACTTGCACTACCTTTCTCGACCACCGATGAGATGACTTCCAAGATTTAATACCTTTACTAAGCCAAGTTGCACTTTGCAGACTTGCGGTTGTACTTGTTTTACACAGGAGGTCATGACAAGATTAAGTCCTTAAGGTTATCTGGGCGGTTCATTCCAATGTTAACCACGTTCCCTGGGCTGCATTAGCACCCATCAACATCCCATTCATCATACCACCCGCCTGCATATGAACAAGTTATTAGGGTTTTGAGGAGGGAAACCAATTAACACAACACACCAGTCATTTACATCCAATGACCGCCCAAAACTATTTTCATGATTTAAAGATGATGAGCGGGACATTTATTGTCCTGGTACTTAAGCAAAACTAGCATGTCGCTTAAGTACAACCTAGGCTAGTATTTACCATATATTTACTAGGGTGATAAAGAATATTGGATTAAATTATCAAAGGATGGCTTAATAAGTAATTAATCAGCAAATGGGTATTTAACTACCTTAAGCTTTAACATATCATTGATTACGAAATTAAAGCATGCAACTTTGCTATTTTAAATAAACATAGTTTTCATAAAATGTAGGTTCAGAATGATCAAAGTATTGACTCGCCTTGGTTAAAGGCAGTGGGGTCTTGGTATTCTTGAGCTTGATCGAAGTGGAGGTCTCCGGCGTCTTCGAACCCTAATCGGACGAAAGTACCGGAAAAAGACACAACGGTAAAGAGAGCAAATAAATACCAACTCAATAATAAATAAATTCCAAAATGAACAAGACCAGTACCATTAGCAAGATCTTGATTTTAGAAAATTTTAGAAATTGGTTTCATAATTTTTGGAGTTATACAGAAAAAGATATGAATTTTGGAAGTTTTTAAACGATTTTTCAATTAAACAGAAAATTGGAAAATCCAGAAAAACCTCCCGCCGACACGTGGCCTCCGGTCTATAGCAGTCGTGGGACGGGTCCACGACGGGCGCTGTGACGCGCGCCTTGCTGGCATGTGGGCCCCACTTGCCACCCAGGACGCCGCCAATGGGGCCCACTCGCCTGGCCGTCTGCTGGAATAACCAGGCGACGCGTTCGGGAGAACGCGTCGCCTCGTCTTCTCCGTCGCGCGGAGAAGGCGAGGGGCGGCGGAGAGAGGGAGAAAGAGAGGCGGGCGGAGCGCATGGCGGCGGCGGCAGGAGAGAGAGAGGAGAGGGAGAGGCGGCGCGAGCCGGGAAAGGAGGCCGGCGGAGGAGGCGATGGCAACGGCGATGCAATGAGGGGAGGCGCGGGCCGGAGCCAAGGGGAGGACCCAAGGAGGAGGCGACAGAACGGCGAGGCGGCGGAGGGGAGGCGCCGGGGTGGAGGGAGGGAGGAGGGGGCGGCTCGGCTTAAATAGCCGAGGCGAGGAGCGGCGAGGGGGAAGAAAAGCCGGGCGGCGGGGACCGGAGCGGAGGGAAGCCAGGCGGCAGCGCGGAGAAGGGAGAAGGGGGTCCGGGCGGCGGCGTGGCGGGGTGGAGGCCGAGGCGAGGAGGCGGTGTCGGCGTCTGTGCGGGCTGGAGTCGGCGTCTTGCGGAGCGGGGCAACACCGAGGTGGAGCGGGGACACACCGGTTTGGAGGAGGCGGCGGGCTGCGTGAGCGAGGAGGAGCGGAGGCGGCGGGGAAGAACCGGGCTGGGACGGCCCAACCGAGGTGAGGGTTAGGGTTTTGATTTTGATTTTGAAATCAATTTTTTTTTGATTTTTTTGAAATCAAATGCAAAAACAGGATGTTACAAACTTACCCTCCTTAAACGGAATCTCGACCCCGAGATTCGGCTACCCAAATGAGATAGGGGGCGTACCTCTCGTTACTTCTGAAGTTGCTGGGTCTTCTTCGACGGTGACATGATTGACATGACCCTGGTTTTGTCTTGGCGTGGAAACAGCTCTTGATGCTTGCGAGGTTTGACGACTCTTACTTGCAACTGAAGTCTGGCCTTGAGTTGGTGTGGTTTTGAAGTTGAACCTCACCGGGGTGACTGGTTGAGGGCATCTGTTGGCGAAATATCATTTTTCTCCACAGTTGAAACAGCGAAGATGAGCTATCGGATTGGCTGCTGCAGGCTGTCCAACGGAGTTAGAAGCGCGGGAAACACTGTCACGGGGACGTGGGGTTGCGACTGGCGCCGAAGTTGGAGTTTGAAATGAAACTCTTGGTGACGGGGCGGCTAACTGCCTGAAAGACGAGCTGCCCTGAAAAACTGATCTTTGTGAAAAGTTACTTTGTGGCCCTTGAATTGCCATCTTCCTTTTGTGGCTGACTTCCGCAATCTTTTTCTCATTTTCCAGCACTATGGCCTTGTTAACCAAGTGATGGAAGCTGGGGAAATCATGAAGGATGAGCTGACCTCTCATATCTTCACGCATGCCTTCGACGAAGCGGTCAATCTTTTCTTCCTCCTCCGCTATGTCGTTTGGGGCATAACGGGCAAGCTGGTTAAACTTGGTCAAGTACTCATTCACTGACATGTGACCCTGTTTGAGAGCTCTAAATTCGTTCTTCTTCAACCTCATTGTGCCAGCTGGCACAAAGTTTGTTCTGAAAGCTGCTTTTAACTCAACCCATGGAATTGGGCGCCAAGCGGGTCAAGATCTTCCGGTTGTACTTGACATTTTCTTGATGGCGGGATCTTGCGAGCTCGGTAGTAGATGCTACAACTTCTGGTTCTTCTGCTTCTTCTTCTGGACTTTCACAGCCTCGGGCAGCGAGGTAATTTTCCCACCAAGCAGCGGTGGCTCCATGCAGTTGGTGGGTGGCAAAGTCCACCTTGTCTTCCTTTGAGCAACGGGCGAGACGAAGCTTTTTCTCATTATCCATGAGCCAATCTTCTGCTTCAAGTGGCTCATTGGCGGCAGCAAAAGTGAGGGGCCTCGTACGGAGGAAATCTGCCAGCTTGGAAGTGCGGCCTGCTGTCCCAGTCTGCTGACTGGCGAGCAAGGCCTGGAGAATCTGCGTCTGCTGGAACATTACTTGAGCCATTGAGGAGTTTGCTGGCGGTGGTGGCGGCAGATCTTGACCTTGGCCCCGGCCATTTCCACGGCCTCTTCCTCGACCTGTTGCAAAGGCTCCACGGACTGGGGCGGCGGCTCTTCTGGGAGGCATCTGAAGAACAGCTGAAGCTAAGAACAAGAGGGTATATGAGGGTTTTCTAGCCCTCTAAGGCACACACAAAAGAAACTCAATATCAAACGAGGAAAACGATCAAATACAATACAAAGCCCAGAATGACTGCATTATATTAAGGGGGTTAAGTGTTTACATGACTCCAGAACACAGCATATAGGCTATGCAAAGTCACGACACAAGATACACACACATCGTCTACAAAAGAAGGAAACAAAGAGTGCTTGCAACCCAAAAGACTGCTAAAGTAAGCACTGCTAGCTAAACTAAGCTAACTACTCCCACATGGCGACGAAAACTTCGGGATCGGTCTCTCCCTCCTGGAGAGGCAGGTAGTAGTAGAAGGGCGCTTCTCGCAGAAGATCTAGGTGCATCTGGCTCAGGCGGTTGAAGGCAAAACGTGCTACGTCTTGAACTGCTTCAGAACAACTGCTCTGGGAGGTCTCGGGTCTGAAGGTGTGAGCGATGAACTCACCTTCTCTTGCATAGAGGAAAACCTCCATGGTCCATGACTCTTGGTCCAGGGTTTGAGTCTTTCGGCCTCTGAAGATAGGCTTGCGGAGGTAATCCAGGTGATACATGAACTGGCGAAGAATATGCACGAATTCAACTCCGCCTTCTCCATGAGAGCAAAAGTCCCATAGGGCATCGAACAACGGGGTTGCCATCTACAAATTTTTGAAACAGACGAGGGAATCAGACTGAGCACAAACTCAAGTGAAGTAAGGGGAAGTGAAGAACTAAGATAGATGAGTAAGAGCAATAAATACATTATATTTTGCCAAAGTTTTTCATAAATTTTGAAAATAGGACTCAAGTCCTTAGGCTCGACCAGTCTAACTAAAGATCCTACAGTCAAATGCTCTGATACCAGCTCTGTCGGACCTGGATTTTCTAATCCCGAATCCTCTGCGAATAACTGTACTATTCCCTAGATCAGTAGATAGCACTCACAGATACATCGCTGAATCATTTCATACATGGCGTTAAACCATACCATTCAATAATTTATCACATCAGAGTTTACATAGACCGCATTGGGTCAAGTTTTACAATAAGGGACAAACAGGCCAAATGATTACATCACAAAAGTAGCGGAAGCGACAACGGAAGCAAAAAGGGGGTGAGGGCATATCTCTCCACAGGCAAGCGACTGGGGAAACCTGTGTACATCCGATATTACCCAAAACTAATATAATATGGGATGCACCTAGGTACCAGCGGAGTCAGCTAGACTGGGGCGAGACTAGAACAACTAAGAACTAAACTACACTTCAAGAATTCCTGGATCTTCAGACATCTGGTTCCTCGTAGTAGTCGTAATCTCCAAAATTTCATGCTTCTGAGGGTTTGGGGGAAAGAGCGAGAATGAGCACAACTACCGTGCTCGCGAGCCAACACACAGAATGCAATAGTATACATGCAAGGCTTAACAAGGATGGCTCATGTTCTTTTATTTGCTAAAGCATCATTTTCAACTATCATAATTACAAATCTCTATGACTTAGCATTTTAAACAAATTGCATTTTTATTAAAGAGAGTAAGTGCAATATTAAATAACAGAGAAGGTTACCTCCACCTTATGCTTAATTTTGATAACGGTTACGTCCACCGATTATCAGCACTAGGTAAGGCTACCCAGGAAAAATCCAAAACAAGGGCTAGATGAGCCCAACACATCTCCATTCCACCCACAAAGATTTTTGAAATAGAACTAACTCAGGTTAAGTTCCCATGTCTGCCTTTAACCGAAGGCGCGACTGTTTAAACAGTTTAGACTCTGCAGAGGTTGTACACTGTACCCACAAGAGATAATCATACTCGTTACCCTTACATGATTCCTTAGTCATGTAGTTGAGCGATCGTCACAATAACTTTTCAACGTATCTTGCCTCTTCCGTCATCTCACTCGTATGGGCTGCCCCCACTTGCGGTGGGTCCCATAAGTTGTGCGGGATGTCTGCCACCACGACTTGCGTAGCTGGCGACTTCACCCTCCCTTGGTGTCCCATTCAAGCTGGATCGAATCCACTACTTGCACTACCTTGCTCGACCACCGATGAGATGACTTCCAAGATTTAATACCTTTACTAAGCCAAGTTGCACTTTGCAGACTTGCGGTTGTACTTGTTTTACACAGGAGGTCATGACAAGATTAAGTCCTTAAGGTTATCTGGGCGGTTCATTCTAATGTTAACCACGTTCCCTAGGCTGCATTAGCACCCATCAACATCCCATTCATCATACCACCCGCCCAGACAGTAACAGCAAGTTATTAGGGTTTTGAGGAGGGAAACAAATTAACACAACACACCAGTCATTTACATCCAATGACCGCCCAAAACTAATTTCATGATTTAAAGATGATGAGCGGGACATTTATTGTCCTAGTACTTAAGTAAGACTAGCATGTCGCTTAAGTACAACCTAGGCTAGTATTTACCATATATTTACTAGGGTGACAAAGAATATTGGATTCAATTATCAAAGGATGGCTTAATAAGTAATTAATCAGAAAATGGGTATTTAACTACCTTAAGCTTTAACATATCATTGATTATGAAATTAAAGCATGCAACTTTGCTATTTTAAATAAACATAGTTTGCATAAAATGTAGGTTTAGAATGATCAAAGTATTGACTCGCCTTGGTTAAAGGCAGCGGGGTCTTGGTATTCTTGAGTTTGATCGAAGTGGAGGTCTCCGGCGTCTTCGAACCCTAATCGGACGAAAGTACCGGAAAAAGACACAACGGCAAAGAGAGCAAATAAATACCAACTCAATAATAAATAAACTCCAAAATGAACAAGACCAGTACCATTAGCAAGATCTTGATTTTAGAAAATTTTAGAAATTGGTTTCACAATTTTTGGAGTTATACAGAAAAAGATATGAATTTTGGAAGTTTTTAAACGATTTTTTAATTAAACAGAAAATTGGAAAATCCGAAAAAACCTCCCGCCGACACGTGGCCTCCGGTCCACAAAGACAAGGCGTGGAACGGGTCCACGACGGCGCTGCTGAACGCTGAGCGGCCAGCAAGTGGGCCCCACTTGCGGCCGCGTAAGTGACGCCAGCAATGGGCCCACCGCCAGCCACTGCTGTGGAATAACCCGGCGACGCGTTGAGAACGCGTCGCCTCGTCTTCTCCGTCGCATGAGAAGGCGAGGCGCGCAGAGAGGGAGAAAGAGAGGCGCGGGCGAGCGCACTGCGGCGGCGCGGAGAGAGAGGGAGAGGGAGAGGCAGCGCACGAGCCGGGAAGGAGGCCAGGCGGAGGAGGCGGCAACGGCGAGCGATCTGAGAGGGAGGCGCCGGGCTGGAGCCGAAGGGGAGGACCGGCGAGGAGGCGGCGGCAACGGCGAGGCGGCGGAGGGGAGGCGCCGGGCTGGAGCCAAGGGGAGGACCGGCGGAGGAGGCGACAGAACGGCGAGGCGGCGGAGGGGAGGCGCCGGGGTGGAGGGAGGAAGGAGGAGAGGGGCGGCTCGGCTTAAATAGCCGAGGCGAGGAGCGCGGGGGGAAGAAAAGCCGGGCGCGGCGGGACGGGAGAGGAGGGGAAAGCCACGCGCGGGAGTGCGGGAGAAGGGAGAAGGGGGGGTCGGGCGGCGCGGCGACGCGGGCGGGAGGCCGAGTCGAGGAGGCGGTGTCGCGCGGCGGCGCTGGCCACGAGTCGGCGTCGGCGGCACGGGGCAAGAACCGAGGTGGAGCGGGGACACGCCAAAGTCGGAGGAGACGGCAGTGTGTGCGTGAAGCCAGGGAGGCGCGCGGAGGAGGCGGGAAGAACCGGGCCGGGCCGGCCCAACCGAGGTGAGGGTTAGGGTTTTGATTTTGAATTTGAAATCAATTTTTTTTTGATTTTTTTGAAATCAAATGCAAAAACAGAATGTTACAGTGATTCCCACCACAGGCCACTGGCCCATCCTTTCGGGGGAGCCATTTGAGCCTGTACAACAATGCACTACAAAGTCACTTCTTCAGCTTTTTTTTTTTCTCTTTGATGTTGAAGACCTTATATATAGCACACGGTACATTAACAAATGAAATGTGCTCACAAGCATCGCACTTATTACAGGCAACCATGCATGATGGTCCAGAGGAAAGCCACACAAATCACACTCCATGAGCATAGAGACAACCATGTATATGCTCAGGTCAAGCACACTCACACGACACACACTCCATGAGCATAGAGACAACCATGTATATGCTCAGGTCAAGACACACCTGCAGAACAAACCAAGCATGTGATTCGATGATGAATGGATGGGAGGAGAGTCTTCCCTTCATCATCGATCCTTATTCTTGTAGCTGAATAGAGATCTCACGCAGTGTTGGAGGGAGCCGCTGCTGCAGCTGAGCACCCTGTTCCTTGGCCTTGATCCTGTGGCTGATTGGATTTAAGAAGACCAAGGCCTTTTCGATGTTTTGCAATGGCTTCTCTCACCTGATCAGGGATGTCGACACCACTGAATTCGATCTTTCTAAATATAGAAAGCTTGTCTATCCCACAGAGAGACTCCATTTTGGTGAAGGACCAGGTAATCTCCTCGAGCCTGGGAGTTGCTCCCTCATTGAAGCAGATGCTGGTGATTTCGGACCACTCGACAACAAGAAACTGGAGATTTTGGAACTCATCTTGTTTGAAGGTGAGGTTCTTGTTCTCAGTGTATGACGTGTGCCGGAGTCTGAAACAACGCAAGTTGGCCAGCTTGCCGAGGACCTGCAGATCATTCTGGTTCAGCGAGGTTTTATGTAGAGTTACCTTGGCAAGTTGACTGTGACCTTTGACCAACAATGGAAGAAGCCTCACACCGACACATCTTGTGATTCCGCTGATGCTTAGGCTCTCGAGAAGCTCGGGAGGATTTTTCAACATCTCTTCTATCCCATTGGAGGCACTAGTCTCGCTGCTAGGTTCGACGATCCTAATTGACAAAGACCGGAGGCACTCATTCAGATCACTGATTGCTTGGAGCAGATTCTTGAGACGACCTTCATTGCCATCGATAACCACACCAAGCTTCCTCAGTTGCCATAGCTGCTTGCCAATATGTATGAAGCTGTCTGCATCTTTCGAAGCCTCGACATGAGATAGTACCTCCAGGTTTACCATTTTTTCGATGTCACGAGGTATCTGAACAGCGGAAAATGTTTCGTCGGCCCCGGTGTTGTTGGTGCGACCAGCCAGCAGACACTTCAACCTTGGGAGTAGTATATATTTTGTGGCGGACGAAGGTATCCTGGTTTGACGGATGTCCAGTATCTCCAAGCCCATGAGCTTGTTGATTTCCTTGGGCAACTCGGAAACATCTGTGTTCCTTAAGCTGAGGTACTTGAGCAGATGTATCTTGCTGAAGATGTTATTGAGGTACCGGCGCTGATTGTTAATAAAATGCTCCTCATTTAAATCTGGGCATCCTTCGAGGTCTAGCACATTGAGCAGCATCAGCTGAGAAGATGTATGTGCGTTGCCACGGCTGTTTTTGCGGAGCGATCCGACAAAATCGGTGATGTTGTCTGAGCGGCGGAGCCGGAGGTCGCTGTGGACGGAGAAGTGATGCGCCAGGTGACGGGACAGGCGCGGGTCCAGGAATTGCTCTTCTCTGGCTTTCTCGGCGATCAACTCCTTTACTAGATCACTTTTCACTATGCAGCTCTTGACCTTTCCAGTAGCACCATTGTCACCGGGAATAACGAACCACCGTTTGAGGAGCTCGTCGAAACAGCGCTCGGCTTCGCGCACCGCGTGCGGCATGTCTCTTCCGATTATCAGGCCTTCGATGATCCACCGTCCGACTAATCTTGACCGGCTGATCTTTTCATCTGGAGGGAAGATTGCTAGGTACAGAAAGCATGCCTTGTAGGTCCTAGTCAGATCATCGTAACAAAAGTTGAGCAGCTCCTTGCCATTATCTTTCCTTAGCTTGGCAGCATCAGTGCCGTCCAGTGAGCTCTCGGGGGAAACCAGCACCCTGAGCAGCTTGTCCAGCTCTTCTTTGGTCCTGTTTGGATTAGCATACAGGTAATGAACGAACATCTTCATGCAGAAGGCTTGCCGCTCGCATCTGTCGTGGATTAGGAGTAAGACGGCCCGCAGATTTTTCTTCAGGTAGTTCCTTTTGTACCCTCTGTCAACCACAGCCTTCGCTTTGATGTAGAAGAAATCAACGAGAGAATAGTTGATAATTGGCTGACTAAAGCCAATCAGCTGGTTGGCATCATGGATGCCCTTTGTGATCACTATCACTGCACTGCCGGCGGCACAGCCAAATTTACTCAGAGCATCCTCCATCAATTTCCACACGCTTGTATCTTTGACTTCATGAAAACCTTCGATGACAAACAGTGATTTTGTACCTTTCCCCAGACGTTTCTTAATCTCCTCGACCATTTGGTCCTCGCTCCATTGGTCTCTGTCGGCTATCTCCTCCGCGTCTTGAGCTGGAAGAATATTATCCAGGATCGCACGGAGTACGAACCAGGCACCCTCTTTTGGCCTGATGTAATTCACCATTTGGAACAAATACATATAGTCCACTGTGAGCCTGTGGCAGTGCTTGTTCCTGAACAGTTCCTTCACGGAGGGATCTTCAAGCGCTTTCTGTGCAACGGCAGCTCCATCCCTGTCTTTGTCCGGTGCTACAATGCCGATGACCTTTTTAATAGCGTGAGGAAGAGGAGGTGCTGCCTGTGCTTCGTGGCCGGTGAGCAATCTGACCAGCTCTTGGGCGCGCTCCTCCAAAATGTTAGGCTCCTCGGGAAAGCCTAGAACCACCCTTCTGATGAAATCGTCAGACACCCCGCCCATCGCATCCTGGACGGTAAGTACTGCTTCTGTTCCTGATTCATCTCCTCCTCCTCCCCCGCCGCCGCCGCCGCCGCCGGAGCCGCCCGCATGGCTGTCATCGTCAGTCTTGGAGAGTTCGACGATGAATCTCGGCTGCTTCTTGTCGTCGGCGGTAATCTTGGGGAGTTCGACGCCGTACCTCTGCCGCCGCTCGCCGACGTCGCGCGCCCGGGCCTTGAGCTCGCCTATCTGGGCGGCGGCCTCGCGCTGGGCGCACAGCGCGGGCAGGGAACGGGGCATCCACAGGAGCCAGCTCAGGAAGCCCCTGCTGCCGGCCTTGTCGCGGGCCGGCGAGCCGCGGCCGCGGAGCACGTAGAGGTCGACGCAGTTGGTGCAGTCGAAGGCGAGGTCCCTGACCTGCTTCATCCATGCGCGGACCGGCCCCTCGTGCTCGCCCCTGGGGGGCGCCGTCTGCACGAGGTGCAGGAGGAAGCTGTTCATGCTCTCCATCTCCTCCCGGATGAACTGCACGTCGTCGCCGAGGCGGACCAACGCCTGCGCCTCGTCGCGGAGGAGCCCCAGCAGAGAGTGGACGGCGCCGAAGGCGAGATCAGCCATTGTTGACGCTCGCCTGTGCCGCCCCTCGGCCGGTTTCTAGCTGTAGCTAACTTAGTGGGGACTGGGGAAAACAAGGAAAATGCATCGTGCGTGCGCGCATGGGGGAATGGCAATGGATGCTTCTTCACGTACGAACTTGCCGTGGCTAGCTCTTACTTCTGATTTATCGTTACCAAATTTTGGTTCGGCGGCAGAGGCCACCTCCGGCCCCCCCGGTTAAAACACGTGGCATGCGGTGATTGGCTATGGTTAAGTGCATTTATTGTATAATTAGTTTGATTAAAAAGTTTAAAAATAATCATATTTCCTAAACCAATATCCGATTTGTGATTTATTTGGACCGTTGTGTTCCTCGTCATTTTTTCAACAAAACAATTTCCGTGAACATATTTTGGTGCAAAAAAATAGATATCATACGGAGCCCACGTGACATACTCACAATTTTGATATGACTACAATTCAAACACATCAATTTCACTATTGCCTACGAAATGGTATAGTTACTATTCAAACACTATTTTTTTTGCCTAGTTTTTAGTATTATCTAAGTTTTGACCCAAAATTTTTAGTGTAGCTACATGAGATTATGAACCAAACAGGGCTCCGAGTGCATATTAATTCTATATATACACACACTGTTTAATAGCCCACCCGTAGAAATATGATATTCTACGTGTGGCAGGGCCCCCCGCGCGGAAAGAAGCAAGGTATCATACATGCCACGTTCCAACGTGGCGCACGCAACAGAACGTAATCATATCCTCCCTCAAGAAAAATGAGTAAAGAATGATACATTGCTTCTTTGAATGCAGCACCCATGGCGACAGGTTGAAGTATAACACACAAGTCCACAGAAACCAAGGTGTTTGTTTATTTGTCTTTGCTTCTTTGCTTCACAGAGTGTTGATACCCTTGTCATATGGCTAAGTATATGCGTACGCTCAGGAATTGGATTTGTGCCTCCCTGAGGATTTGAGTTTCACAAATTCTAGCTCGAGTAAAGGTGTCTAGTTGGGCCATACCGGCCGGGTCGGCCCGAGACACGACACTATTAGTCCGACTCAAGTATGGTACGACCACACTGTTCATAGGCTGACCCAACATGACACCAACACCCGTGCTGTGCTTGGTCGTATCCCTGGCACGATGGGCCGACCTGGTACGGTATGAATAGTATCAGATCGTGCCAGACACGGCACAAAGTCGACATGGCCCGCGTGCGGAGAGTCTGAGGGAGGGAGAAGGAAGCCAGCCGGCGGCGAGGGAGGGAGGCGGCGCGGAGGAAGAAGACTGGTGGAGCACAGGCGACGAAGGGGCGCACCGCGCATGGGCTAGGCAACGAGGTGGAGACACTGCTACGCAAAGGGCCATCACATACGGTTCAAAACCGTCATCACGGACGGTTTCTAAACCGTGTGAATTTATGTGTCTATGGCAAACAGGCGGTTATCACAGACGGTTTGTGAGCCATCTGTGATAAGTTACAACACAAACGGATTTTTGGTCGAAGTCGTCTGTGAAGGCCTACTATCACAGACGACTTCTACCAAAAACCGTATGTGATACGTCGGCCATCACAGATGGTTATATATACCAACCTGTGGATATCGTGAGGATATGTGCACGATCTCAGAATGATGAGTCAATTGGCAATGGCTTTGTTGGTTTGCAATTTGTCGCGTTTTCGGGTTTGCTCTAGGGCTGTCAGGCCACGGGCGGTCCGACCGGCCAGGTCTACCGGTCCGACCGGCCAGTGGGGAGGTCTGACCGGCAGTGCTTGCCGGTCCGACCGCCAAATTGAAAAGTGGTTTTTGGGGCTGAGCCAAAAATAGGTTATGTAGGCAAGTGAGGGGAGTCTCCTGGATGTGGTCACATCATTTTTGGAGCTCCCAGTCAAAAGTTCTATTCAGTTGAAGTTTCCAGAAGGTTTCGGAATTTCGAGCTGAAATTTTGGCTAAGTCTTTTCGGGCGGTCCGACCGCCGGTATGAAATCGGTCCGACCGGCCTGAAGTCGGTCGGACCGGCGGAGTGGGGCGGTCAGACCGTCGATCACTTGAAGCTTGGTCTTCTTGGCATTGAGTTAATTTGATTGTGTTTATTATATGAACTTCAAAGCTTTATTATTGCATATTGCATTGCGGAACTGACGTGGGTCAAGTTGTGAAGAACTTGTTCCCGGAAACGGTTTGTTTGTCTATTGCTGTACAAGTGGCTTGTAGGTCAACGACGTCATCGGTGAGTTGGATCGGGACTACGCTTGGAGAGCTGAGGTCCAGAACGATCATGGATGCTGGGTGAGGTCGTGTGACTCAAGCATGGTGCAGAATGGGCAAGATGGATCGAACGGGTGGTTCGGTACAGCTGGTTGGATCAGGCGGTGCGGAAATCGGTGCGAGTCTCTAGGGAGATTCCGATGGGATTCGGACAAGAGAGGCTTGGCGACGTGATGAGAACCGCTGATCAACCTACACGTGGTGAAGCAGGCGATTGCTTCAATAGTTATGTGTGTGTGGGTCCCATGTGTGAATGGGTCCCAAAAGAGAAACCCTAGGCCTCTAGTATAAAAGGAAAGGGGGGAGATGTAAAACCCCCCAAGCATTCATTTTAGCCCCCTTCTTCATTTTCTAGGGTTTGGAGGAGAGGAGAGGAGAAGCTAGGGTTTGGAGTGTGCTCCTTGTGTGAGCTCTTGTCCTCCTTGTTGGAGAGGCTTTGTAAGCATCTAGTGTGATCAAATAATCTTGTGATGCTTAATTGAAAGGTCTTTTGTTCCCTTTGTGTTCTTCTCCCTTTTGGATGATTGTGGTGCTTCCTTGATTCAAAGGTTTATGCTTGGTCTCTTGGCCTATTTTATCTTGCTTTGATGTGCGAGAATACTTCTAGAGGCATCTAGATCATCAACCCCCACAAGCAAGCCTTGAATCAAGATTTTCATATTTCTAGCGTTTGTGCACTTCTTTTGTAAAACCTTGAGAGATCGATTCGGCGAAGTGGATCTGAAGGATCGTCGCTAGAAATAGGTCTCTAATATCATTAGGGAGGTGTGCTCGAAGTTTGGTCAAGTTTCATTGGTTGAATCAAAAATTGGATCAAATTTCGTTTTGGAGTTGGGCTTGAGTTTCAGTACTGGACTGAACCGGTCTGACCGGTTGTGCAACGGCGGTCCGACCGCCCGCTTTTCAGACCGCTAGTACTGCCGGGTCGAACCGATATCCAACGGTCCGACCGCCAGTTAGTAGCCGGTCCGACCGCTGATTGACTATCGGTCAGACCGCCCTTGGTAGCCGGTCAGACCGCCAGTACCCAGTTCAGAACAGTGAGTACTTTTCTCCATTTGTGTCGTGTGATTGAGGGGTTTATCAAATCCAACACAAGGCTTCCACTGTGCGCTTACTGAACTTCTTAGCTTTCATAGCTAAAGGAGTAAAGTTCGTGTTGTATTTGATTTAGGCGAGAAAGTTGTGAAAGCGCCTATTCACCCCCCCTAGTCGCCTTTACGGTCCTACAAGTGGTATCAGAGCCTGTTAGCTCTTCTCATAGATCTTAACCGGTCTTTGGAGCCATGGCGACTGACAACTACTCAACCAAGCCACATATTTTTGATGGAGTTGACTTTGCATATTGGAAGGCTTGTATGCAAGCATATATCGAGGCTCAAGGGCACGCTATTTGGCTTAAGGTGAAAAACCCTTATGTCGTGCCAGCCGATGACGATATGATTACTCCAGATGTGGAGGCCAACAGCAAGGCTCGGAATTATTTGATCCAAGGCCTTAGTCGATCTGAGTTTGAGCGTGTTGCTCACTTGCGGTCTGCTCACGAGATCTGGCGGACTCTTTGTGACTATCATGAAGGGTCCACTGCGATCAAGGAAGTGAGACAGAACCAGCTCAAGAAAGTATACTCAAAGATCGAGCAAAGGCCTGGTGAGTCTTTGGATGAGCTGTGGGGAAGATTTTCTAAGATTCTTCATGATCTCCACGCTGTCTGAAAATGCACGCCAACTTTTGGGTGCTCTTGATGTGAAGGTCTGGGGAATGAAGATCACTTCCATCAATGACAACACTGTCATGAGTGAGCTTACCATGGATAAGCTTTACTCGAGGTTGAAGACGCATGAGATTGATTTTATCTCGCGTCTCCCCAAGACAGAGTCGATGGCATTAGTGGTCGACAAATCCAAGGGTTGTTCTTCTGATTCTCTTGAGTGTAGCTCATCTGGATTTTCATTGTCTGCGTTGCATTCTTTAAGCGATGAGCAACTTGAGAAACTACCCGAGGATGACTTAGCCCTCCTATCCACCAAATTCACGAGAGCATACAACAAAGTGAGGAATAGGAGGAGGAGTGGACCTATCACGTGCTTTGGATGTGGTGAGCCAAACCACATTCGCTCCAGGTGCCCCAAGCTAAAGGGCAAGGAGGAGAAGGAGACACGAAGACATCCCCAGGAGAGGAATGCAAAACCCAAGAAGACAAACTATCGCAAGTTTGTCAGCCGGGTCCTTGCCGCTCTAGAGAATGTAAATATGAGCGATGTGGACTCGGAAACGGAGGACGACGAGAGTGACCCCCGTGGCAAGAAGAAGGCTCATGACTTCACAGGCATGTACTTCATGGCCAAGAACAGCCACGACAGCGACTCCTCCAACGATGAGGATCCCTTTAGTGATCCTGATGAGGTATGCCCTTCTATTGCTGACATGAAAAGGGCTTTGGTGCTTGCTGAACAGAAATTGCATAAGCAAGTAAAAATGATTAAGAAGTAGGACATTATGATTGATAATTTGAACCTAGAAGTTGTTAGGCTTAAATCTATTAATCCTGATGATATTTGTGATTCCTGCACTAGCTTGCTTAAAGAATTGACAAGCTTGAAATCTGCTCATTCCTCTGTTACTAATTAACTAAAAGATGCTCTCGATGAACTAGAATCTCTCAAGTCTAGTTCTACTTGCTTAGATGCCATTTCACTTGATGTGACTGCCATGGAAGCTATTCCTTTAACTTGCTCGAACTGTGCTTTACTTGAATTAAAATTGGATAGCGCCCTGAAGGAATTGCAAAAATTTGATGCTAGTCACACATGCTCTCATTGTAAGAATAATAGGATTAAGATGCAAGAGATGACAGAAATGCTGGTTTACTCTAGAGTTGCATCTTGTGAAAATTGTCCCAAGCTTACAATTGAGATTGATGCCTTAAACAAGACTCTTGAAGAAAAGGCTAAAATTGAAAGATCCATATCTTTTACTGCTTCTAAGAAAGTCATTGATTCTAACTCTTGTGTTTTGAATTCTGAAGTTGAAACCATGATTAGTCAGATTCAAGAGGCATTTAGAGTCAAATTCAGGGAGCAGTTGAATAGGATTAAGGAATCCTATTGTGTGTCTTGTGAGGCCTTCAAGGTGGAAGTGGCCCTTCTTAAGAGTAAACGTAATGAGGTAATCAAGTCTAGCAAGTGCACTAGATGTGAGGGTCTAGTT
This sequence comes from Hsuehochloa calcarea, assembly GCA_036346395.1. Classification (NCBI taxonomy): domain Eukaryota; kingdom Viridiplantae; phylum Streptophyta; class Magnoliopsida; order Poales; family Poaceae; genus Hsuehochloa; species Hsuehochloa calcarea. The sequence continues at coordinate 29,574,284 of CM070615.1, forward strand.
AAAGAAAATGATTACCTCAAGGTGACTCTTGAGAAGTTTTCGAGTGGGAAAAAGAAACTCAACATGATTCTTGATCAATCCAAGGTGAGCGTGAAAAATAGTGGTCTAGGTTTCAATCCCTTAGAGCATTTCAAGAAAAACCCACCTAGGATTGCTAGAGTCGTGAAGAATGGTCTGTTTGAGCTAGAACCTCCTAAGTCATCCAGGGTTGTTTTCAAATCCGCTGGTTTTGCTCAAACTATTTCTGGCAAGAAAGGTGCTTTTACTTCTTGATCTGACCCTCAAAAGTTCGAAGACTATTGCACTTTACGCAAGAAAGAAGGCCATCTTGTTGAGTTACGCTTGGGAGAGCAAAACTTGAGAGAAAAGAGAGGATGAGCACCTTGAGATCCATTAGAGGAGTCCCTTCTCCAGCCATAGTCTCTAGAGCTAGGCAGCCTGCTTATCGTACTACTTATAGGTCTGGAATTGTAGAGAACTTTGTAGACTCTTTTAGTGGGTCTAGGCAGCATATTGGATTAGGACATCGTGAGGAGAGACCACGGGTAGCACCTAGACAGGGGGAGTATCGATCTTTTGGTAGATCGTTTCGGAGAGGTCTAGGTGGTTCTCATGTGCATCCTTATGATTTTATTCCCGATCATGTTTCATTGCTTTCTCTGCTGCTCCCGGACATCGTGCTTCTCGAAGATGGATCCTCGATCATTTATCACTAACCCGATCTCGAGGCACGGATGTTTTTCGATTGTGCTTTTAGGTCCGTCGTGCGAGGAAGGAGGACAAATGGCTTGTTGACTCCGGGTGTTCTCGACATATGACCGGAGATTCTAGATGGTTCTCCTCCCTCACACGTGCATCCGTGATGAATTGATTACATTTGGGGATGCTTCTACGGGACCGTGATCGCAAAGGGCCCTGTCGCGTCAACGACAAGTTCATACTTAAAGGCGTCGCTTTGGTAAGTAAGTGAGGTATAATCTTCTATCTGCTTCTCACCGCTTGATGAGGGTCTAGAAGTGAGGTTTAAGAGTGGTGAGTGTAGAGTTCTAGATTCCTCGGGTGAGCTTGTTTTTGAGATCTCAGATTTGAGAAGATCTTTTGTGCTAATTTCAAGATTTCTTGATTTCAGTCCTAGGTGTCTTGTAGCCTCGATTCTCATGATCTTGTTTTGTGGCATCGTAGACTTGGGCATATAGGTTTTGATCATCTGTCTAGAGTCAGTTGCAAGGACTTGATTAGAGGTTTGCCTAGGTCAAGGTGTTAGAGATCTTGTGTGCTCATACTGTAGACATGGTAAGATGGTGTCGCTTCCCACCCTCCTCTTACCTTGGTAATGGTGATGGACTGTGATGACTTCTTCACTTAGATCTGATTGGTCCTTCTAGAGTTGATCATTGGTGGGAAATGGTATGTACTGGTGGTTGTGGATGATTACTCCAGGTATTCATGGGTTTATTTTCTCGCTTCTAAGGACGAAGCATTTGGATTTTTTAGAGAATTGGTCCTTAGAATTGCTGTTGATATCCCTGGAGCTTTGAGAGCCATTAGGAGTGACAATGTGACAGAATTCAAGAATTCTTCTTTTTCTACCTTCTGCTCTGACAAGGGAATTGAGCATCAGTTTTCTTCTCCTAGAGTTCCCCAGCAGAATGGTGTTGTAGAAAGGAAGAACAGAACCCTTGTAGAGATGGCTCGGACCATGTTAGATGAGCATTCCACTCCTAGGAGATTTTGGGCTGAGGCGATCTCTACTGCTTGTTATATCTCCAATAGGGTTTTCTTGAGATCTGTGGTTGGGAAGACCTCGTATGAGCTTAGATTTGGTCATTCTCCCAAAGTCTCTCATTTCAAGATTTTTGGTTGCAAGTGCTTCATTCTTAAACATGGCAACCTTGATAAATTTGAGTCTAGATGTTTTGATGGCATATTTCTTGGATATCCTGCTCATTCTCGTGGCTATCGTGTTTTTAATGTTGACACTAACAGAATTGTTGAGACTTGCGAAGTCACTTTTGATGAGGCTAGTCCTGGTACTAGACCCGATGCTTCAGGTACACAGGTTCCTGAAATTCAAAGAAGCATCTTCGTCGATGATGACTCTGAGGATGAGGAACAAAACCATCCTCCAGCTACCTCTGAGAGGGGTGGAGAGCCTGCTACTACTACTTCAGTTTCAGCTGAGCAGTCTCCTCCTATCCCCACCGACAATCTGAGTGGCTCTGTTCCTACCTCGACAACTCATGAGGTAGAGGCCACATCTACACTAGGAGCACCTCTTCGCATTCAGCGACAACATCCACCTGAGCAGATGATTGGGGATCTTCAAGAGCGAGTCACTCGCTCCAGGTTTATTTCTCCTGATTCTCATGCACATTCTGCTTTTGTCGCTTCTTTTGAACCCCGAGATATCACCCATGCTTTATCTAATGCTTCTTGGGTCAATGCCATGCATGAAGGGCTTGAAAATTTTGAAAGAAACAAAGTCTGGACTTTAGTTGAGCGGCCTTCTGATTCTCATGTTATTGGAACAAAATGGATTTTTAAAAATAAGCAAAGTGAGGATGGGTTGGTTGTTCGCAATAAGGCTAGACTCGTAGCTTAAGGTTATTCCCAGGTAGAGGGCTTAGACTTTGAAGAGACCTTTGCTCCAGTAGCTAGATTGGAGGCTATTCGCATTCTTTTAGCATTTGCAACATCCAAGGATTTCAAGCTTTTTCAAATGGATGTTAAAAGTGCTTTCTTGAATGGTTTCATAGAAGAAGAGGTCTTTGTCAAGCAACCTCCTGGTTTTGAAAATCAAAAATTCCCAAACCATATTTTTAAACTCTCTAAAGCCCTGTATGGATTGAAACAAGCTCCTGGAGCTTGGTATGACAGGCTTAAGAGTTTCTTGCTTGAAAATGATTTCAAAATGGGAATGGTTGATAAAACCTTGTTCACTCTCAGGCATGGCAGTGATTTTTTGCTGGTTCAGATTTATGTGGATGATATTATATTCAGTGGTTCTTCTCATGCTTTGGTGTCCAGATTTTCAGATTCTATGAGCAGTGAGCTCGAGATGAGCATGATGGGAGAGCTGACATTCTTCCTTGGTCTTCAAATCAAGCAACTGAAAGAAGGCACCTTCGTTCACCAGAGTAAGTATACAAAGGACCTTCTTTGGTGTTTCAATATGGGAAGCAGTAGGCCAATGTCTACTCCCATTGCTTCAACCACCGTGCTGGACCCTGATGAGGATGGAGAGTCCGTGGACCAGAAGGAGTACCGCAGTATGATTGGCTCCCTCCTCTATCTTACAAATACGAGGTAGGACATACAATTTGCCGTATGTCCGTGCGCTCGCTTCGAGCTTCCTCGTGCTTCTCATCGTCAAGCAGTACGCCGCATATTCAGGTACCTTCAAGATACGCTTGATTTTGGACTCTGGTATTCTTCTTCTTCTGCTCTCTCAATTCGAGCATTTTCTGATGCTGACTTTGCGGGGTGTAGAGTGGATAGGAAGAGTACTTTTGGCACTTGTCATTTCTTGGGCACATCTATTGTTTCTTGGTCTTCTAGAAAACAGTCTTGGTTACCTGATCCACGGTGAGGCCGAGTATGTAGTCTTTGCCGATGGTTGCTCTCAGGTTCTCTGGATTTTATCCACGCTGCGGGACTATGGGTTATCCTTGAGAAGTGTTCCTCTTTTCTGTGACAACACTTCTGCAATTAATATTGCGAAAAACCCAGTGCAACATTCCAGGACTAAGCACATTGATATTCGATTTTATTTTCTTAGAGACCATGTTGAGAAAGGTGATGTTGTGCTTCACTTTGTAGAGTCTGAGTAACAGCTTGCAGATATTTTCACTAAAGCTCTCGATTATTCTCGTTTTGCTGCTTTGCGGGGAGAGTTAGGGGTTATTAGTCCTATTGGGCTGTTTTGAGGGGGAAGTGGATCTTGTTGCATTCTTTGTATCATAATGCATGTTTCTTTTTAAATTGTCTTGCATTGTAAAATAGAATCTGTGGAGTTTTGATTATTATCCTTGTATGATTTGATTTCATATTCTATACCTTGTCATATCAAGTAATAGTCTGCTAGACTTCTTTTATGGCTCTTCGTGTTTAGCTTAGCTTTTGCCTTGCTAGCTTTATATCTGTGAGCAAATTGAATCAAATCATGTCTTGTTGGATCTTGTGACTAGTTTTGCTCTAGTGATCCTCTTATGATTCTTGCCATGTCTTACAGGTTGAATTGAGTCTTGAACTTATTTTGAGATGAAAAATGAGCTTTTTAACTTCTTAAGTCAAGCAAATGAAAAATGAGATTCTCTGTGCGAAAAAACTGATCTCACCAATCCTTTCTCATGAGACGGCTTGCCATTGCACTAGGCATGAACTCAGGGGGAGTTTTGGATGACCTAGACCACTCTTTTAAGCTTATCGCTTGAGATGGTCGCGGCAAGGCTTGAGATCTAGCACAGTAAAAAAAAGGGAAAATGCCCAAAAAGGGCTAAGTGCTTGAGTTTTGCTTCAAAAGAATACTCGTAATGCTCAAAATGCCTCAATTCTTGTTTTGAGTCTCTCTTTTCTTATAGACATGGCTTGACTCATTTTTGGTTGCTATTAGTGAAACTATGATATTGAGCAACTTTTCATGGTTTTAATTCTTTTAATCTCAGATTACTGCTATCTTGGTTTTAGCTTTGCAGTACATGTTTTTCCATGATTGAATATAGCTTCTACTCTTTATATGGCTTGGTATAATACTTGTGCTGTCTACATGGTTATTGGTCATGGCTCCTTTTTCTAAAGTTCAAAAATAAAGCCATTCCTGTATGCTCTTTCTTTTCCCATGCATCTTGATGAATTCATTGTCAAAGGGTGAGAAAGTTTGTAGAAAAATGCTGTTTTGGAGTTGGTTTCATACATAAAAGAACACTTATATATAAAAAAAATGATCCTTCTGAAAATTTGTGATCATAGTGAGTTGAGTCTCTGGGTTTGATTGCTTGTTCTGATTTTAATTGCAATTGAAGAAGACTCTCAATGATCATAGGTCAAATAGTCATTTTGTCTTTCATATGGAACTAAGTGAGATTTTTGGCTACTTTCTGGAATTTGAATCCTCTTGTGCTTTCATTGCCTTATCTCACTTGCTTATACTATTCTGAAGCCAGCTTGGTCGGTTCCTAGGCTTTTTCTTGCTTATGGACCAAGTTGTGCCTTTATGCGAAAACGGCGAATTTTTACTTTTCATTTCGAAAAACCACATTTTCTGGAAGATTGCCAATGTGTTCATCAAGGGGGAGATTGTGGATATCGTGAGGATATGTGCACGATCTCAGAATGATGAGTCAATTGGCAATGGCTTTGTTGGTTTGCAATTTGTCGCGTTTTCGGGTTTGCTCGAGTTTGTCGCCAGCCACGGCGGTCCGACCGGCGATGGGAGGTCTCGGCCGGTGCTTGCCGGTCCGACCGCCAAATTGAAAAGTGGTTTTTGGGGCTGAGCCAAAAACAGGTTATGTAGGCAAGTGAGGGGAGTCTCCTGGATGTGGTCACATCATTTTTGGAGCTCCCAGTCAAAAGTTCTATTCAGTTGAAGTTTCCAGAAGGTTTCGAAATTTCGAGCTGAAATTTTGGCTAATTCTTTTCGGGCGGTCCGACCGCCGGTATGAAATCGGTCCGACCGGCCTGAAGTCGGTCGGACCGGCGGAGTGGGGCGGTCAGACCGTCGATCACTTGAAGCTTGGTCTTCTTGGCATTGAGTTAATTTGATTGTGTTTATTATATGAACTTCAATGCTTTATTGTTGCATATTGCATTGCGGAACTGACGTGGGTCAAGTTGTGAAGAACTTGTTCCCGGAAACGGTTTGTTTGTCTATTGCTGTACAAGTGGCTTGCAGGTCAACGACGTCATCGGTGAGGTGGATCGGGACTACGCTTGGAGAGCTGAGGTCCAGAACGATCATGGATGCCGGGTGAGGTTGTGTGACTCAAGCATGGTGCAGAATGGGCAAGATGGATCGAATGGGTGGTTCGGTACAGCTGGTTGGATCAGGCGGTGCGGAAATCGGTGCGAGTCTCTAGGGAGGTTCCGATGGGATTCGGACAAGAGAGGCTTAGCGACGTGATGAGAACCGCTGATCAACCTACACGTGGTGAAGCAGACGATTGCTTCAATAGTTATGTGTGTGTGGGTCCCATGTGTGAATGGGTGCCAAAAGAGAAACCCTAGGCCTCTAGTATAAAAGGAAAGGGGGGAGATGTAAAACCCCCCAAGCATTCATTTTAGCCCCCTTCTTCATTTTCTATGGTTTGGAGGAGAGGAGAGGAGAAGCTAAGGTTTGGAGTGTGCTCCTTGTGTGAGCTCTTGTCCTCCTTGTTGGAGAGGCTTTGTAAGCATCTAGTGTGATCAAACAATCTTGTGATGCTTAATTGAAAGGTCTTTCGTTCCCTTTGTGTTCTTCTCCCTTTTGGATGATTGTGGTGCTTCCTTGATTCAAAGGTTTATGCTTGGTCTCTTGGCCTATTTTATCTTGCTTTGATGTGCGAGAATACTCCTAGAGGCATCTAGATCATCAACCCCCATAAGCAAGTCTTGAATCAAGATTTTCATATTTCTAGCGTTTGTGCACTTCTTTTGTAAAACCTTGAGAGATCGATTCGGCGAAGTGGATCTGAAGGATCGTCGCTAGAAATAGGTCTCTAATATCATTAGGGAGGTGTGCTCGAAGTTTGGTCAAGTTTCATTGGTTGAATCAAAAATTGGATCAAATTTTGTTTTGGAGTTGGGCTTGAGTTTCAAGATCGGGTGAACCGGTCGACCGGTTAGTAACGGCGGTCCGACCGCCCGCTTTCATCGCTAAGTATCGCGGGTCGAACCGATATCCAACGGTCCGACCGCCAGTTAGTAGCCGGTCCGACCGCTGATTGACTGTCGGTCAGACCGCCCTTGGTAGCCGGTCAGACCGCCAGTACCCAGTTCAGAACAGTGAGTACTTTTCTCCATTTGTGTCGTGTGATTGAGGGGTTTATCAAATCCAACACATGGCTTCCACTGTGCGCTTACTGAACTTCTTAGCTTTCATAGCTAAAGGAGTAAAGTTCGTGTTGTATTTGATTTAGGCGAGAAAGTTGTGAAAGCGCCTATTCACCCCCCCTAGTCGCCTTTACGGTCCTACACAACCATATGTGATTGAAGACATATCACATATGGTTAGTAAAAAGAACCATCTGTGATATCGAACATATCACCGACGGTTGTTCGTGGTAGCCGTCTGTGTTAGTAGGTCTTCACAGACAGTTTATACCACAAAACTGTGTGTGATAGTTTGTTATATACTTAAATATTTTTTTTCTATTATTCGGCTAGCCACAGGAAATGCTAGCTATGCCCTCTGAAAACAAGCAAACATAAATAGTTAAATCACAGATAAATGAATTACAACTCAAAGTGATTTACAACTCAAAATCAATTACAAAAGAATGTCCATGCATTGTCGTTAGAGTTACAATTGAATTACAACTGAAAGTGAATTACAATTGAATCATTTGTTTGAACATGTATTAACCGGCGTGGCGGGAGTGGAACTCTCCTTTCTAGTCAATGATGTCCATCATGATGAAGGTGGAGAGCCGTCCTCAAACGTTCGAGAGTTCGTTCAGATCGAATGTACTTGATTCGATTGTCATGCTCTGTCACTAGGAGGAGTAAAGTAGTAAGTATATATTTTTAAATTGATAATTAAGAAATAATTTTTACGAGATTGACAAACCTCTGGACCATTCATCTTAGCACTCATGATTTCCTGCATATGACGATAAACGTAGAATGCACATAGGTTGCATTGTAGTTGCTTGTGGCATTGCAAAAATAAAATTACATATATAGGTATAGTTAGTTCGAGAGGCATTATTATAGACTGTGATATAGGATTATTGTGTTGTAGCGGGTACCAAAAATCGTGTTATGTACTGCAGTGTAGCGCTCGATTCCTTGTGTCTCCCTCCCCTGGTAACATAGGCGCTGAACGATCTACGTGATTGTAAAAAGTTATCATCGGCCATTTCAATAGAGTTATATATAGAGGAAATGAGCATACATGTCGAGTATTTCTTGCGCATTGGTGAAGTCGTGGTTGTTGTTGAGTAGGGACCTTGTTCCACTTTTGTAGAATGACTATAAGGATCTAATGATACCTACTCATGTATGTCGCTATAGTCATTAAACCTAAGTTCATGTTGCATATAAAGCACAAATGAAATTTGTATAGCAAGTAGTGAAGCACTTATCTCTGGTTGTAGGGCACCAATATGTAGTCCTTATTGCCCTGAGCAAGCAATCCCGTTGTTATGTAATTCTCGACGTAGGATGTGTCTTGGGTGATACATTGCTCAAAGATCAACTCTGGGTCGAGGAAACCCACCGGTCCTTGCGATCGCTGGGCTTCTTGCATCATGTATCTATACATAAGCAATGAGTTATGATATTTATCGGTATTCCATGAATGTAGAAATTGATTGTACACACTTACAGTGTCCAACATCGTAGAAGTGAGGCGTCGAGGGTGTAAGGACCCCTGGTTTATTTTCGTAAGACTGAGGCCTTCCCGGTCTTATGAAAATAACTTTGGGCCTCAGGGAAATGAAATCCAACTTAACTCCATTTAAGTAGGAGTACCCAGCCGAACTTAGTGCGGGGTATAGTGCTCCAACGGTTGGGAAGAAAGCGACGTGACAGGACGACACATTTCATTGGGTCTCGAGGCGGTGGATAGACGGTGTTGACAGAGCGGCACAAAGGTGCTTGGCCGCGTGGCGCTTGAGCTCTGCTCGTGCCCGTGCATGCGTCAGCGAGTGGGGAATAAGGGTCTGACAGAGCAGGCCCGCTGGTCGGCGACACACAGTGAAGCGGCTCAGCGCGGGTGCAGCTAGGGGGCGTGACCGAATCAAGTAGCCCCGTTTGGACTCGAGTCTGATTCGAGTTAGAGTCTGGTTCAGGCTCGGTCGGAGTTTTAGTTGATTAGGTCGAGTATGGTCAGCACTGTTGGGTTCGACCGTGTGGCTTGGGTCCGGGTTCGATGAACAATGCATGGCTCAGAATAGTGCTAGGGTTTGACTGATCTGAAATTCAAATCCTTCCACTTTGACCGGGCTAGAAAATATAGCAAATAAATTTCAAAAATTCTAAATTTTTTTAGAGAGGTTCATGGGGTGACCTAGTATCCATAAAAATTTGAAACCCCACTGTTTATAATTTATTTGATTATTTTTAATCCTTTAACCGCAGGGGTTATTCAAATGAATTTTGAATTTTCTTAAGGTCGATTTGGTTTCTAAAAATTTGGGAAAAATATATTTATTCATGATAAATATTATGGTATTTAAATAAATTGTTTCCCAAGGATGATCATAAGTTTGTATTTCTATTTTCCTTTGGAGCTTCTATTTGAGTTGTATGTTTTCTATGATTTTAAAATCTTCAAATGCAACAATTTATACAAATGCTCCAGCAATTCAATACATGATCAATAGTTTTGAAAAGTTCATATTTTTATATATTTGAAATACAAACCTAAGATTTGGGATGTTACAAATCTTCCCCTTACAAGGATCTCGTCCCGATATTTCGTCACTCGGAAAAGAAGGAAGGGTGGTCTGCACGAAGGCGATCCTCTCATTCCCAAGTTGCTTCATCTTCAGAATGATTTGTCCACTGAACTTTAAAGAATTTGATGGTACGATTCTTTGTCTTTCGTTCAGCTTCTTCAAGGATACGAAAAGGATGCTCACTGTAGGTCAGATCTTCTTATACATCAAGACCTTCCAAAGGAGCATGTTCTGTTGGAACATAGAGTCATTTCTTCAATTGAGACACGTGGAATACATCGTGTACTCCTGAAAGTGCAGCGGGCAACTCCAACTTGTAGGCAACAACTCCTCTCCTCTCAATGATGTGGAAAGGTCCGATATAACGAGGAACCAATTTGCCCTTGACGCTGAATCGCTGAGCGCCCTTCAATGGAGTGACTTTGAGATATACAAAATCATTTTGTTCAAAGCGCAACTCATGATGACGACGATCCGCATAACTCTTCTGCCTTGATTGAGCCGTGCGTAACCGGTCGTAAATCAATCGAACTTGACTTTCGACCTCATTGATCGAGTCTGGGCCAAAGAATGGTCTTTCATCGGTATCATACTATTTCAATGAGGTTCTACATCTTCTCCTATATAAAGCTTCGAATAGTGCCATGAAGAGACTAGCCTGAAAGCTATTGTTGTAGGAGAACTCGGCAAAATGGCAAGCATTTTTCCTCATTCTTCTCATAAGAGAGAACACAATCTTGGAGCATGTATTCCAAAACTTGATTCACCCTTTCAGTTTGGCCATCAGTTCGAAGATGGTATGCGGTACTGAAAGAAAGGCGAGTCCCCATAGCTTCTTGCAAATTTTTTCCAAAAATATGCCGTGAAGAGGGAACCGTGATCTGAAATGATTGACTTTGGTACCCCATGCAAGCATACGATGCGTGATATATAGAGATCCGCCAGACGGCTCACACTAAGATCTGTACGCGCGAGAAAGAAATGTGCTAATTTTGTCAACCGATTTAGGACAACCTAGATGACATCTTTCCCCACGGAGGTATGGGGTAGACCAGTGATAAAATTATTTATGATGGAGTCCCACTTCCACTCAGGAATAGGAAGAGGTTTAACATGCTTGCTGGTCGCTAATGTTCGGCCCTCACTCGGTGACATATGTTGCACTCGGTAACGAATCTGAAAATCTCTCTTTTCATTCGGGTGCACCAGAATCTCTGCCGGAGATCTGGATACATCTTTGTGGCCCCGGGATGAATAGACAAAGGAGAGTCATGGGCTTCGTGGAGAATTAAATCACATAATTCCATAACCTTCTGAACAACGAGACATGATTGGAACCATACAACTCCATGGTCGTCTTCCGAGAAGTACTTGGTTGTCCCGTTCTTGATATTCTCCTTGATTCGTTTCACCACATTATCTGATTGTTGAGCGGCCTTGATATGTTCCTCCAAGGTGGATTGCACCTCCAAGGTAGCGAGAAAACCGTGCTTAACCACTCCTAAGTTGAATCTCTGAAATTCCTCGTGGAGGGCAGGTTGTTGAGCCTTGATCGACAAGGTATTGCAATAGTCCTTGCGACTGAGTGCGTCAGCAACAACGTTGGCTTTATCGGGATGATAATGGAGACCTATATCATAATCTTTTATCAACTCTGACCACCTTCTTTTCCTAAGGTTCAGATCTAGTTGGGTGCAAAGATACTTCAAACTTTTGTGGTCTGAATACACTTCGCAACGATTATCGATGAGGTAATATCGCAAAAATTTTAATGCATGGACCACGGCAGCTAGCTCCAAGTTATGAGTTGGATAATTGAGCTCATGAGGTCTCACTTTGTTGGACCGTAAAAGCGACTAGAGGGGGTGAATAGGAGCACGCTCACTTTTTCACAAATTATGAACTCAATACAATTTCACTCCAGTAGCTATTAGAAAGCTATGAAGATCAATATACCAGTACAGCGGAAGACTAGTATTGAATCCAATTAAACCCCTAAGCAATATAACAAAATCAACTAAGATTACCAAGACTCACAGCACGGGCGATCTGACCGTTGTACTCAACCGGTCGGACCGATTGCGGGCGGATCGACCGGCGTTGTCTTTGGCGGTCGGACCGCTCAAAATCGGATCGACCGGTGATGACGGGCGGTCTGACCGGCCGACTCCAGAACCGATCTGCAACAGTAAAATCAGCCCTATGACGAAGTTGCAATTAGGTGAAACTTTTGATTCTCAACTCCAATCTTTATGAAACTTTGCACACAACTTCTATATGCTATTGAGGACCTATTCCAATCAAATATTATGATAATTCTTGGAACTATCTTGAGCAATTGCCAATTTATTAACAGAGGGTCTAAAACCGGGCAAGAACGAAAACTTGATCCTAAAGCTTGTTCGTGAGAGATTGATGATCAAGATGATGCTAGATAGAATCACAAATATCACAGCAAGCTAATCCACGTGAAAGAATCAATCACAAACTCGCGGATCAAAGGAAGCCCTAAAATCACCAAATTAAAAGCAAGAACGAAAGGAGACTTATCTCAAGCAAACCTTGCATAGATTGATTTCGTGATTGAAGCTGGATTACATCCACACCATCATGGATCAGTGGACAATCAAAGATCACGAAATTCACCACAAACCATCAAGAGCCCTAGCCTCCACCTCAACTCCCCTAAAGACAATTAGAGTTTTGAAACATAAAAAGGCGAGAGTGAGGGGTGCAGCCACCACCTCCTCCTATTTATAGTGGAGGCCTAAAACTCCTAGGGTTTGACTCAATTGGGCTCCCGTTAAGGCCCACTAACAAACGGGTCAGACACGCACGCTTCGCAAAGCGCCGTCTTTAACCTTTTGACCTAAACCGCTTCACCATGCGTCATGGATTTGCCAATAGGTCACCATTGTCCATCTTGTGTCACGCTTGAGTCGTTGACCTCACCCGGCATCGTCAATCGTTCTGGACCTCAACTCTCCGAGTCTAGTCCCGATCCTCCTCGCCGTTGACCGTCGTTGATCACCAAGCAACTGCACAACCACGCACAAGCAAACACGAATTCGGGAACAAGTTCTTCACAACTTGACCCATGTTAGTCAAAACATGCATCATGCAAAACATATGACATGAAACCAATGACTTTGACCTAACAAATCAACATCGCCACGGTTGGCGGACGTTCAAGTTATTACGGCCCGACCGCTCCGGGTGAGCGGTCGGACCGCCATGGCGGTCGGACCGCTCCTCGTGAGCGGTCGGACCGCCTTAGACTTAGCCGAAATTCAAGCTCCCAAATTCAAACCTTTCGAAACTTTAAACCAATAGAACTTTTTATCGAGACTCCAAAATCATGAGACCAAGTGCATTGGGATCCCCTCACTTGCCTACACCACCTATTTTTGGCCCAGCTCGTTTTGAACACTTTTGGTCATCGCCGGTCCGACCGCCCCACCTGGCCGGTCCGACCGATTTGGGACCGGTCGGACCGCCGTGCAAGGACCGGTCGGACCGCCCCTGAGCAGTAAGCCTGTAACTTTGTCGAAAACGCGTGAAACGACAAACCGTAAACGCCATTGCCAATTGTCACATCATCCTAAGACCTGGAGCATATCCCCATGAGATCCACAATCTCCCCCTTGATGAACACATTGGCAATTATCCAGAAAATGTAAGTAAGAGGTTTGAAAACGAGTTTACTCGCAGTTTTCGCACAAAGGCACAACTTGGTCCATAAGCAAGAAAAAGCAATGAAAATGACCAAGCTGGCATCAGAATAGTATAGGCTTGTGAGACAAGGCAAAAGTAAGCATAAAAACTTTGATTTCCAGAAAAGGGTCAAAATTCTCACATAAGGTCCATATGAAAGAACAATTGTTCAATTGACCTATGATCATTGTGAGGATAAAAGAATGCAATTCAAGTTCAGAATATTCAATAAGACAATAAGAATGCAACTCAAGAACTCCCCCTCACTATGATCATCAAATTTCAAATTTTCAGTTTCTCCCCTTTGTATAAACTTCTCCCCCAATCTTTTCATTAACACATCTTCTCCAAATAAGAGTAGCAAAGAAATATTACACATCTTCTCCCAAAGAAATATCTTCTCATTTAATTAACACATCTTCTCCCCCTTTGACAATGGATTCATCAAGGAATCACGCCTTCCTCTCATCCAGGGATAACAAATATAGAATAAAGGAAGAAGCAGAAACAAAAGAAGTATAAAGAGGAGTATGCATGATGTGCAAAGGAGTGGCTTCAAATTTTTTTTTTGTATTTTTCAATTTTTGATGACAAGAAGCTTTGGAGATTACCCAAAAGAACAACGTAGTATCTCTAATATTGCACAAACAACATATCAAGCCTGACAGCGCTAGCAAGATCATGGTAAGACATATATATCAAAGCTAAGCACAAAGGCTCAAAAGTAAAGCAGTAGATTTGATCAATTTAAGCAACGCTTCAAATTCAGCAAGTTCATCAACAGGGATCCTAAAGTGAAATTGGCCATGTCAAAATGTCAAAGTGAGATCAAAAATCTAACAAAGACCACATTAAGAGTCAATCAAGTCCCGTATTGAATCATTTTTCTCATTTTTTTTTGTACACGCCCATTTGTCAACATTTTTCTCATATGCATTGAATATTGAAGTTGACTAATGATCTAACTTAGTGACAAGATCCTGGACTAGGAGCCATCCACAAACTCATCCTAAGCTTCGACCAGAAGTTGATTAAAGGTATATCTTAGTAAAGAAGATCCTGGACTAGGAGCCATCCACAAACTCTTCCTAAGCTTCTACCACAAGTTGATTAACGATATATCTTAGTAAAGAAGATCCTGGACTAGGAGCCATCCACAACCTCTTTCTAAGCTTCTACCAGGGCGACAAATCTTGAGGTTCATGTCATTTTTTTTGACAAGCAGTCCCCATGAGATCGTCTGGTTCATCAAACTATCTCCAAGTTCATGTCATTTGACAAGCAGTCTCGTAAGAATAGTTTGGCACAATTTAGGCATAAGACAATCTTGATTTTCATTTTTCACAGGAGCATTTTTAGAATCTCAAGAACACAAAAGCTCAAGTAATGGTCAATTTTAGATGAAAGAGCTAACAAAGCAATTCTGACAGGGCCAATGTCACAAGAGGAGCACTAATTGCGCAACTCGCCAAAACATCCACAAATTGCAATTTCTTAGTTTGAGTTGTTTAAAAGATTCTAGCTCATATAGCAAAGACTTAGCTACACATGTAAAAGCATGATAATTCTAGCAAGTCAAAGAACTAGACATGACATTGAGCAAGAATTGAAATACAAAAGTTGCAAAGGGTAATAGGCAAAGCTTCATCAATTTTAAAAGATAAGCAGATTATATTACAATGCATCTTTTTGGATTTTTCATACCACTTGTTGTAACCACTTGTTGTTACCACTTGTTGTTATACCACTTGTTGGATTTTTCATATGAATGCAATATGACACAATGAGATGCAATTAAAAAGCCTAAAAACCTAAAAAGTTCAAAAAGATCACTAAGTCCAGAAAAAGAACAATAAAAGATCAAAAGAACAAGAAAAGATCAGAAAAGATCGAACTCCCCCTCAAACCAACCCATAAGGATAAATAACCCCTAACTCGCTTCTCAAGGTGGCAAACCTAGTTGGGTCTAAAGATTTGGTGAGGATAAAAACAAAAGACAAAAGAAGTGCCTAGTGGGTGACAAGCGCCTGAGGTACTCTTCCTATCTAGCCAACAGCCCGCACAATCAGAATAAGAAAAACCCCCGAATGGACAAGGATAAAGAACAGGAATATCAAATGCCATACAAAGAGAGTAGAGTGTAAGTATCTGAATAAGAGCTTAACGGCCTGGCGATGGGAAGTTCTCGGAGATGCTTGAAACCCGTCGACCGCATGAAGGAGGTGAACCATCTTGAGTCTCCGGTCATATGACGTGAGCAAATGAGTCAACAAAGCACGTGCTCTTCCTCTTTCGCGGCAATCCCGAAAAATCAAGGCACAGAAGAACGATGTGTCTCGATACCTGGGGTTAGTTAAACAAGACTTGGGAACCCGGTCTTGAGACACACGTCTGCGAGTAGTATGCAAAGCGAAGTGTTATCCTTGATTTCATCTAAAATTCTGTTATGAGCAATGTTTAAGTTAACATGGGAATTAAAGCGTCGGGGTCTCGATCGGCGTTGTCTTTGGCGGTCGATCCGGCGACCAAAACGGTCGACCGGTGAGCACCGTGATCGACCGCAATCAAGAACATGAGAATTAGGATATGTAGAAACATAATGATTAGCATGTGAGAAAAATCCTAATCCAGGTTTATTCCTTTCAGTGTTACCATGTCTCATAAAAGCTCTAGGTTGCCTGAATGAAATTCTATCAAGATTTTTCCTATCATTTTTCAACCTACGCCAACAAAATTCAATCAAATGCCCACTTTTCTTGCAATAAGTGCAATGGTACTTGGTACCACTAGAAGAAGCACCATTTGAATTAATACAAGGTTGGGCAAAACCTGCAGATTTAAAAGATATTTTTGCAGGTTGGGTTTTGAATTCAATTAAACCTTTTTCCAAGACTTGAATGACTTTTGGGTTTGAATTGTCTTGAAAAGAATTGAATCCTAAACCTTGCTTCTTATAAGGAGTTTTAGACTTGTCAAGAATCATGTTTAATTGTTTCTTACCTTTAGAAAATTTCTCTAATGTATCATGAAGGTAAGCATTTTCTTTTCTCAAGTTAACACAAGCATCACAAGTTTTATCCATTGATTTCTCCTTATACAAAGCAATTTCAAGCTTAAGAGCGGAACATGAAGCACAAGTAGTATTTTCAATATTGTCCTTAAGCTTAGCATATTTGACTCTAGCAGCTTCTAAGATATCTTTGATTTCACGTTCTTTTTCTAAGCATGAAGTGCAAGGGCTAGAATCAATCACATCAGAAGCAATCAACTTGCTAGACTCTAAGCATTTTTCACAAGGAGCAGATTTAATTTCAATTAGCTCGGTTCTAGCATTTTCAAGTTGTTGTAAAGCAATATTATGAGCAGATTGTAAATTGGTAATTTCTGAATGCATAGCATGACAAGATAAACATTCATCAGGTTCAAGAGTCTTAACATTTGCAAGTTCTAGTTTCAGTTTACCAATTTTTGACTCTAGTTTCTTATTTTTAGTCATGACAAATTCTAGCGCTTCATCTTGACTAAGCACTTGCTCAACTATAGAATCATATTTAGCAGAAAGCTCATCATAAGAAAAAGATACCTCATCATTATCAATGTCGTCGGTGTCAGCCATGAAGCACATGCCGGTGAAGTCCTTGGCCTTCCCTTTCTTATCCTCTTCGCTCCCGGAGTCCACATCGCTAACGGATTGCTCTCCAAAAGCGGCAAGGACCCGGTGAGCGGCCTTTATGAGCTTGACAGCATCATACTCAGAGTTGTTCTCATGAGGCTTCTTCCAAGCTGTCTTCTCCTCCCTGTGCTTACCCTTACCTTTTAGCTTGGGGCAATTGGCCCGGATGTGGTAAAGCTCTCCACACTCATAGCAAGTAACAGGACCACCCCTCTTTTTATTTCTCACATTGTTGTAAGCCCGTGAGAATTTTTTAGCTAAAAGGGCTAACTCAACCTCAGGGATTTTCTCAAGCTCCTCTTCATGAATAGCAGATAAACAAGCAAATGAAAATCCAGAAGAAGATTCAAAAGAGTCATCAAAAGCCTTTTTGAGAGGATCTGCTACCAAAGCTAAATTATCTTTCTTGGGATGATCAACTCTTTTAATTTCATGAGTTCCAAATCTCGTGTGCAGTCGCAAAATTGCAAATCCTATCATATTCTTGTCTACCAAGCGCACCATATAAAAGATTCTTGGCCTTGTTGTTGTTAGCCAAAAGAACCATAGAAGCAGGAGTTTCAACCTCAGGAATAATGAGCGGGGATCGAACAACGTCCCATATAGCTTGTCCCTCGCTCTCAAGGAATACTCGCATACGATTCTTCCAATATGCATAGTCTTGTCCATTGAACATATGCGGTTTTGTAGAGAATCTATCCATCGCCAAAGTTCAGTGACCGGTTAAGATCAAGATTGAACTAACCTGGCTCTGATACCACTTGTTGGACCGTAAAAGCGACTAGAGGGGGTGAATAGGAGCACGCCACTTTTCACAAATTATGAACTCAATACAATTTCACTCCAAGAGCTATTAGAAAGCTATGAAGATCAATATACCAAGACAAATGGAAGACTAGTATTGAATCCAATTAAACCCCTAAGCAATATAACAAAATCAACTAAGATTACCAAGACTCACAGCACGGGCGGTCTGACCGTTGTACTCAACCGGTCGGACCGATTGCCGGGCGGTCTGACCGGCGTTGTGCTGGCGGTCGGACCGCTCCAAAATCGGTCTGACCGGTGATGACGGGCGGTCCGACCGCCGACTCGAACCGATCCGCAATAAAGAAAATCACCGATGACGAAGTTGCAATTAGGTGAAACTTTTGATTCTCAACTCCAATCTTTATGAAACTTTGCACACAACTTCTATATGCTATTGAGGACCTATTCCAATCAAATATTATGATAATTCTTGGAACGATCTTGAGCAATTGCCAATTTATTAACAGAGGGTCTAAAACCGGGCAAGAACAAAAACTTGATCCTAAAGCTTGTTCGTGAGAGATTGATGATCAAGATGATGCTAGATAGAATCACAAATATCACAGCAAGCTAATCCACGTGAAAGAATCAATCACAAACTCGCGGATCAAAGGAAGCCCTAAAATCACCAAATTAAAAGCAAGAACGAAAGGAGACTTATCTCAAGCAAACCTTGCATAGATTGATTTCGTGATTGAAGCTGGATTACATCCACACCATCATGGATCAGTGGACAATCAAAGATCACGAAATTCACCACAAACCATCAAGAGCCCTAGCCTCCACCTCAACTCCCCTAAAGACAATTAGGGTTTTGAAACATAAAAAGGCGAGAGTGAGGGGTGCAGCCACCACCTCCTCCTATTTATAGTGGAGGCCTAAAACTCCTAGGGTTTGACTCAATTGGGCTCCCGTTAAGGCCCACTAACAAACGGGTCACACACGCACGCTTCGCAAAGCGCCGTCTTTAACCTTTTGACCTAAACCGCTTCACCATGCGTCATGGATTTGCCAATAGGTCACCATTGTCCATCTTGTGTCACGCTTGAGTCGTTGACCTCACCCGGCATCGTCAATCGTTCTGGACCTCAACTCTCCGAGTCTAGTCCCGATCCTCCTCGCCGTTGACCGTCGTTGATCACCAAGCAACCTGCACAACCACAGACAAGCAAACACGAATTCGGGAACAAGTTCTTCACAACTTGACCCATGTTAGTCAAAACATGCATCATGCAAAACATATGACATGAAACCAATGACTTTGACCTAACAAATCAACATCGCCACGAAGTTGGTGGACGTTCAAGTTATTACCGGTCTGACCGCTCCAGGTGAGCCGGTCAGACCGCCCCATGGCCGGTCGGACCGCTCCCTATGAGCCGGTCGGACCGCCCCTTAGGACTTAGCCGAAATTCAAGCTCCCAAATTCCGAAACCTTCTGGAAACTTTAAACCAATAGAACTTTTTACTGGAGACTCCAAAAATCATGAGACCAAGTGCATTGGGATCCCCTCACTTGCCTACACCACTTATTTTTGGCCCAGCTCGTTTTGAACACTTTTGGTCATCGCCGGTCCGACCGCCCCACCTGGCCGGTCCGACCGATTTGGGACCGGTCGGACCGCCGTGCAAGGACCGGTCGGACCGCCCCTGAGCAGTAAGCCTGTAACTTTGTCAAAAACGCGTGAAACGACAAACCGTAAACGCCATTGCCAATTGTCACATCATCCTAAGACCTAGAGCATATCCCCATGAGATCCACACACTTGTTTGGATGCATAAGCCACTACTTTGCCCTCATGCATAAGGACACACCCGAGTCCTTGGCGAGAATCACCGCGAAAGATATCGAAGCTTCGATGAACTTCGGGCAAGACAAGAACTGGAGCCGTGGTCAACCTCTTCTTGAGTTCTTGAAAATTCTTCTCGCAATCAGCAGACTATGTAAACTTCTTGTCCTTCTCGAGCAACTCTATGACCGGCTTCGTGATCTTGGAAAAATTCTCGATAAAGTGGTGATAATAGCCTGCTAGACCGAGGAAACTCCTGACGTCAGTCACCAACTTGGGTTGACCCCAGGAGAGTACATCGCTGACCTTGCTAGGATCCACGGAGACACATTTCACTGAAAGAACATGGCCCAAGAATACCACTTCCTTCAACCAAAACTCGCACTTGCTGAACTTTACATAAAGGCGGTGCTTGCGTAGCTTTTCCAATACAAGCTTCAGGTGTTGGGCATGATCTTCATCATTCTTCGAGTAGATGGGGATATCATCTATGAAAATTACCAAAAACTTGTCCAGATACTCCATGAATACCGTGTTCATAAGTGTCATGAAGTAGGTAGGAGCATTCATCAAGCCGAAAGACATGACGGTGTACTTGTATAGTCCGTAGCGAGTAGAGAAAGCCGTCTTCGGAATATCTTCCGATCTGATTTTTACTTGGTGGTAGCTCAATCTCAGGTCAATCTTGGAGAATACTTGGGCTCTAGTCATTTCATCGAAAAGGTCGTTGATCCGGGGCAGCGGGTACTTGTTCTTCACTATCATCTCATTCAGTGGACGGTAATTGACGCACATCCGCAGAGTCCTTTCCTTCTTCTTCACAAAAATTACTAGACAGACCCACGGTGATGAGCTTGGGTGAATGAAGCCCTTCTCTTGAAGCTCACCAATTTGCTTCTTCAACTCTTCCAATTCATTTGGAGGCATCTGGTACGGCCTCTTTGAGATAGGGGCGGTTCCGGGCAGTAGCTCGATGACGAACTTGACGTCTCGAGCAGGCGGCATCCCAGGCAAATCTTTGGGAAAAACATCAGGGAAGTTGCATACCACTGGGACTTCATGAATCTCCAGCGTCGGCTTCACTTCAAGTGCGGAGAGATGTAGTTCTTGCAACTTCGGTGCAATCCCAAATTGCTTGTCGGGGGAATTGGTGAGGGGGATGAATTTCTTGGTACAATCGATTTGTCCCTGATGTTGGGACAGCCAATCCATGCCAAGAATCACATCCAAACTCGCTGAATTGAGGATGATGAGCTTTGCCAAAAATTCTACACCTTCTATCTCTATCGATACATCTTGACACTCATTTATGGCTCTCATTTTCGACCCTGGAGATTTGATTATCAAAGGAACATGCATGGGAATAATATGAATATCACTCAAAGCAGAAAAAGACTTTGATATAAAAGAATGAGACACTCCAGAATTGAATAAAACAGTAGCAGTATGCGAATTAACGAGAAGCGTACCCAACACGACATCGGGTGCCTCCTGCGCTTCCTCGGCCGAGATGTGGTTGACCCAACACTTGCCCCTGATTAGGGCAAGGGATGGCTTCATTCTTCACCGGGCAAGCATTCATGCAATGGCCATTGTTGTGATAGTAGAAGCAATTGAACCCGGCACTCGGGTTACGGGGGCCATCCTGCTGTCTCGTAGGTGCACGTGGCTGAACCACGGCCTGCAGAAGGTGAGGTACAAATGCCGGTAGACTCAGTGATGGTGGAGATTGAGTGCAGGCCACCGGGGCTTGCCTGAAGCGTGGACGAGAAGATTTTCCTCTTGCTGATTTTTGAGCCTCCCATATACGCTTGCGAGACTCGGTGAGGGTTCTCCCCTTGTGCTCCGAGACAATGGTCTTCTCAACCAAGGTCTGAAAGTCAGGGAACTCCACGATTGATAGCTTGTCCTGCAGCTCTTTGGACAGGTCATCCATGAACTTCTCATGTTTAGCTTCATCAAATGGCATGTCCTCAGGGCGAACCGAGAGAGATGGTTGAACTCAAAAAGATATTCAGTGACCGACTTGCGCCCTTGTTTGAGTGCAAAGAACTCCTTGTTCTTAAATTTCATGAGACCGGTTGGAGCATAAACCAGTCGGAAAGCAATGTGGAATACCTCCCATGTGACGACTGAGCCGGCGTGTTGCATGGCAAGAAAATTCTCCCACCATGAGAGTGCTGCCCCCTCTAGCTGATGGGAGGCGAAGAGCGCTTTCTCTCGTTCCTGGCACTGGGCGACCTCGAGCTTCCGCACCACCAGATGCAGCCAGTCATCTACGTCCAGCGGGTCCTCGGACTGGGAGAAGGTCGGGGGCTGAGTGCGGAGGAATTTTGCGAGACCTCCCCTTGATTGATGACCGCCTCCTCCTCCTCTAGATCCAGAGGCACCGAAGAGAGAGGAGGTGTTCCTTGCAATAGCCTCCAAGATCCTTGTTTGGTCCATCCGATTCCGCTCAATCTGAGCGAGAACCTCCGCCATGGTTGGAGGAGGCGGGAGTTCTTCATCACTGCCTGCCTGATGACCTTGTCCACTGCAAGTTCTTCTCGCCATCCTGTTCCGCCAAAAAGGGTTACGAACAACAACAGGATATGAGATACGAAGGACAACAGAAGAGAAGCAATCAACAAAGGGGAACGAGGTATTACCCTAACCCGAATGCAAACATATAATTAATCAAGAAATGAAACCTAATTATTGGTATAAAGGCATAAGAATCAACACAAAATTCAGATGTCAAAGGTTTACTTGCCCGGCATGACTAACCCGTATTGCATGAACGAGCAATCGTGTGTGGAAGCAAAATTTCAGAACGCAAACCAAACGTTAGCACATCAAAATAGCACGGTAATGAATGTCTAAGGGTGTGTTTGGCACTAGACATCTATAATCACATCTTACCCTTTTATTCCCATAAGTTTTATTTGAATTTACCTCTCACTTTCAATCCCTGCGACGAACTACGGGATTGCTATCCAGATTTGATGCTTGTTGTTCAAATTTGATAACTGCGCTCTGAAGCAAAATTTTCCACTCCAAGTGCCTCCTAACTTCATCAAAGGACAACTTATACTTACTATTTTTAACTCTCAGTTGTTCCCCACTAAAAAATTAATCAGTATCCAACTACTCCTTGAAGGTGAAGAGAGAAGAAACTTGTTTTTGAAATTTGAATAAGAACAAGGTAAGATTGAGAAGATAAGATAGAAAAGGTGTAAAATCTGAGAGCTTACTTAAATTTTCATAAAAAATTTCATATTTTGAAAATAATTCTTTAAAATATCCTATTGACGACCAAGCTAGGGGCTTCTACGGTCAGTATGGCTCTGATACCAACTTTGTGAGGACCCAGTGTATTTAACTTGTAATACTTAACTATCAGATTGGTTCTAGCATTACAAATCAAATATCCCACCTTAGTGTATTGTATACCTCCCAGGAGCGGTACACATACACCTCACAAAACAATATCAAAAGTAAAGCCATACAATAATATTACAATACCATAGTCTCAAAAGATTACAACATAATCATAATACAACTCCAGTTTTCATACATACGGCTAAACGGCCAAATAGCAATAATAAAATTTAAGTACGCAACGGAATATCAAAAGCCATAAGATGGCACAAAAGAAAACTGACTGGCTGCCCTCACCCACAAGGTAACCTAACTAGAAGCCCACTAAGCTAGTTGTCGTCCTTGTAGACAGTCTCACAATGATTGACCCGTTGGGGATCAAGTCCTCTGAAATTTGCAGCAACCGGGTTGAGTACAAAGTTGTACTTGTAAGACTTACAAGCAAAAGAATATTTGATGCATTCATGTATTAAAAGAAAGCTACTACACTAAGCAATTTTTAGCATAAAGCAACATTTCATTTGAAGTACAAGTAGTAGATTGAAATAGCAAGTGAGTAAACATTTTGGATACTTTAAATAACAGTGAGTAAACAATATTAGATAACATCTGAACAACAACAGGTGGCTACCCCGTAGCTCACAAACATAGTATGAGACCACTCTCAATGCCAGCCGATTAAGTTTTAAAGTTAAAATTTTAAAACGTTTAGTCTAACTCCGGCAAATCCAATCCCAAGCGTATCCATAACCTAGGACGAGTCTATTCGAGTAGCTTATACCCTCCAGGGGTGTACCAATGTACCCACAAACCAGACTGCTCCTTTTGCCACATGATAAAGCACACTTCCGAAGGTGTGCCGGTAGAGCTAAGTCCTACGAGACGTTTCCAATATAATGTATTAACTACAAGTCGTCCATATGCATGGAAACCCATACGTTGTGTCGGGGTAACCGTAAAGCCTCGGTCAACTACCCCTCATGGATAAATACTTGGACAACTACGATGCCCCTCGAGGTGGAGAACCTACCGAGAACTCCACCACTGCACACCCACAAAACCAGAACATTTTTTTTAACAAGAGAACAACAGCTAACCTGCGACCCGGAGCTAACACACGATAAAGTACTAAGTCAAGAGGGGTTCCTTAATATCTCATGTGGTTATCACACAATAATGCTTGGTTTTGGTGAAACAAGATGTTCGGTCCTTGTTGACCGAGGCAAGACATCATACACCCAACAACACACTATCCAACCACTTGCCCAAGTCTAAATTATTTTATTTGCATTTTTAGTTTTCAAACTAACATAGCACATGGTGCTGGATATAGCATAATAAAATGATTTGTTTGATGAAGGTTATCGACAAAGTCGATAACCACCCAATTCTATCGAAATCTAAGCATGACTAAGCATTGATTCGCATAAACATGTATAGACTCTATAACATCCACTGAGCACTAACATCAGCGGGGATAATAACTTAGGGCTAGTGAAAAGGGATAAATATTTGATACAGTTCATGCATCTAATAGGAATAACTACCTTAAACGAAAAGTAATCATTCAAGTAGAACACACATATATACAAGCTACAAACAAGATATTTTATAACGAAAGTAATAGGATCAATTTGATCACAGGGGGGCTGCTTGCATTGTTGAAGATACCACTCTTGCTTCTGTATAGGATTACAATTGAACTCGTTCGGATCTTCATAATCTAACATTCGAATACGAAAAGCCAATGAGAACACATAACACCAAATTTATCCAAAATTCACAAAAATTTCACAGTATGTAGATTATGATTTTATATGAATTTATAAATAAAAATTGTTTTATTTGAAGTTTGTACGTGGAAGTTATGGCCTTTGGAAGATCAAAGAGAAGAAAAATCAGAAAAATTATAATCTATCACTGTTCATCCAAAACTTATATTTTTGATGAAATTTCCCAGAAATGTGGTGGAGATAAAAATTACATGGCAAAATAGATAATAAAAAGTTTTAACCAGAATAACTTGGTTCTCCTCATTTGGAGTTCATATGAATTTTCTGTGAATTTTTGAAGTTAAAGTATTTTCTAGTATAAAAATAATCCTATTCCAAGTGCAATATTAAAGCTAATTTTTCCAGGATAGTAACAAGTTCAAAAATTATACCATATTAAAGTTCATTAAAAATGAAAATTACCAAAATTGGTTTCACTAGATTTGGAGTTAAAATGAATTAGTTATGTCTTTTTGAAGTTAATTGATTTTTCAGCTTAACAATAAATCATTTTGGAATTTATAAAAGCATTAAATACTTTTATTAACGAGAAGAATCTAGCCATAGTCGCTGACATGTGGGGTCCACTGCACAGTGTTCTTTCTTATTTTAATTTCTGATTTAAATTTCTACTGACAGGTGGGTCCTACATGTCATGGTCTCGGTCTACAGCACAGTGTATGGACCGCGAGTCTACGGCCGGTTCATGGGTCTACAACTATGCACTTAAGTTCTCAGGCCCACATGTCATACTCTAATGAAAACCGGTATTAAACCCTCGTTTACTGTGCTCCGTCCCACGTGTAATAGACACATTAAGTACGTTAAGACAACACTTAAATGCAAAGCAATCATTAGTTCTTAATTAACCGAGATTTTGCCCTAACCTCCCCGCTACAGTGGCTATCCGAAGATGCCACGCAGAGGAGCTCAGGCCCGTGGCCTTGCCGCACTCGTCGTCAGCGACTCAGGCCAGGGCTGTGCCGGCTAAGGACCAAAATGGAAAGCTGGTGCGCAGGCGAAGCTGTGGGCGACCGGAGCATGGTCGGAGAAGGTTGGCGCGGCAGCACTGCGATGGTGAGCGGGGGAGGTGCTACGGCTACATTGCAATTAGCAACCCGACGATGTTTTAGACCATCTAAAGCATGCACGAGCACCAGAGTGGTTCAGGGAGCCTACTAGAGCCGAGAGGGAGGACTGGGGTGGCAGGAGAAGGTTTGTTGCCGTTGAACCGAAGTGGAGGAGGCTTCACCGAGGAGAGCTCGCCCTGAGAAAAGAGAGAGAGAGATGTTGGAGAAGCTAGAGAATGCTAAAGGAATGGTGTAAAAGTATGGAATTAGGCAATACCTCACCGTGCTGGAGATGGAGACGAAAGGGGCGTTCTCGGCTGAGAAATGGAAAACCTCAAGATCCCAAGGCTCCTGTGAATGAAAGTCAAATCAATGAAGGTTGAAGCTTCCTCACTTTCTAGAACATGAGCTGACGCAGCTAGGGTGAAAAATGGCTCACCGGAGTGGCAGTTGACACGGTAGAGCCTTGCGGATCGCGCACCAGAGCTGAAGGCATCGAGCTTCGTGTTCCAGGACCTACACATGAAGACAAAGGCTCAAACCAGCGTAGAAGAAACAGTGAAGGATGAGCAAGTGGAGGGACAGAGTGAAGGGAAGCTCACCCGAGCAGAGGTGAGGTTCTTGCATCCCTTCCCTTTTCGGTCGAAAGGGAAAGTAAGTTCTAGCAGGTAATAGAGCGCAAGATATAGTGCTCCAACGATCGGGAAGGAAGCGGCGTGAGAGGGTGACGCATTCCATTGGGTCTCGAGGGCGGTGGATAGACGGTGTTGACGGAGCGGCGTAGAGGTGCTCGGCCGCGTGGCGCTTGAGCTCTGCTCGCGCTCACGCGCGCTTCAGTGAGTGAGGAAGAAGGGTCTAACAGAGCGGACCCATTGGTCGACGACACACAGCGAAGCGGCTCGGCGCAGGTGCAGCTAGGCGGTGTGACCGAATCAAGTAGCCCCGGTAGGACTCGAGTCTGATTTGAGTCAGAGTCTGGTTCATGCTCGGTCAGAGTTTTAGTTGATTAGGTTGAGTCTTGTCAGCACTATTGGGTTCTACCGTGCGGCTTGGGTCCGGGTCCAATGAATAGTGCATAGCTCAGAATAGTGCTAGGGTTTGACTGATTTGAAATTCAATTCCTTCCACTTTGACCGGGATAGAAAGCATAGAAAATAAATTCTAAAAATTCTAAAAAATTTTAGGGAGGTTACAAGGGTGACCTAGTATCCATAAAACTTTGAAACCCCACTGGTCAAAATTTATTTGCTTATTTTTAGTCCTTTAACTGCATGTGTTATTCAAAAAAGTTTTGAATTTTCTTAGGATCGACTTGGTTTCTAAAATTTGGGAAAAATTATATTTATTCATCTAAAATATTATAGTATTTAAATAAATTATTTCCCAAGGATGAAAATATGTTTTTATTTATATTTTCCTTTAGAGCTTCGATTTGAGTTGTATATTTTCTATGATTACAAAATCTTCAACTACAACAATTTATGTAAATGCTCCAAAAATCCAATGCATGATCAAAAGTTTTAAAAAGTTTACCTTTTTATACATTTGAAATACAAACCCAAGATTTAGGATGTTACACATAGCATGCGGGTCTAAAGAATACGTTAGGTCGATTGACAGGATTATCTCGTCGATCGTGGGAAACACCTTACACTTATCTTTTATGATTTTGGTCTAGATCTTTGAATCTAGTTGTTAAGTTAAATTATCAAAGTAAAAAGTGATTTGGGTCTGGACAAGTGGTTGTTAGTGAGGGTGCCTTCGTGCACGATACTCAGGTATGTGGTAGTCTTATCCGGACCATTAAGGACCGAACTTTGGTGACGTCGTTAATTCAAGTAACACTCATGCTTCCACATGAAGGATATGAGTACCGTTCGGTTAAGTAAGGGGAGGGTTTTATTGCATTAAGTCTCATGTGGTGTGAGGACGTTTGTATTCGATCATTTGTTCGTAGGAACCGATGCAACTTTCTATAATGTGTATCAGAGCACTCTTTTCTTTCTTTACAATGTATCGGTATCTCTAACACAACTTGCGAGCCTCCTTAGTGAACTCAAAAGTAGCTTGTACTAAGTTTGGGGTGCCTCTCGGAAGGGGGACTCATCTCAATAGGGTTTTCTTGCTAAATAATACCGGATCTCGATTTCCCCGGCCGACATACCTTAGAAAGTGTGTTAATATCCGGAGGCTTACGGGTTGATCGAGTCGTGTGGGTAATGTAACATTCTCAAATTAATTAATGATGATTAGTATTCATCTCATTAACGTGATTATGGTTTTTGAATCTTTTGCATAACTTGTTGCACTAGGAGAATCACAAAACAAATTGAACCTACATACAACTCACGTTTGAACTCCCAAAAGAAATCAGTAATAAAAACTTGTGAAAACCTTCTGGAAATAATTTATTCAAATACTATATTTATTATCATGAATTAATATAATTTTTTACAAATTTTTGGACTTTAATTAGAACCACATAAATTTCAAACCCGATAAAGAACCTATTTTAAGTTTGAATCTGAATTAAGCAAATAACCCATGAACAGTGGGTTATCAAATTTTATTTGGGTACTAGGTTATCCCAGGAACACCCCTGAATTATTTCAGAATTTTCATAATTTTATTTATATATTTAAAGCATTGGTCAAACTGGTAATTCATTTGGTCAAAATCTGGAATTTAGAACTCATCACTATTCATCGGGCTCGAGCCTATCACTGTTGAACCACCGAGCCCGACGCACCACTTGTTTCAGCCGCGCCGCTTCGCTCGCCCTCTTCGGAAGCCGTTCGATGCCGATCGAACACTCCCGAGCAGCCGCCCACTTACCGTTTCGCCGAGTTACCGACAACCCGGGCCCACCTGCAGGTGCTTCTTCCACCTCGCGTCAACTCGCTCAGGAATCACGCTCCACGCGGCGTCCGCGCGCTGTCATCCCCCATGACACCCCTGCCACCACCGCCCACCACGGCCACTGCCCTGGTGCCACGAGAGCCGCCCGATCCCCCATTACCTCCCGTGACCACCGCAACTGCTCTCCTCGCCCTCACTTCACCACAATTGTTTTCCTCTACACCTCTGCCGCACCTCATCCGAGCTCCAGCCGCTCCAGCGACCACCGCTCCTCCCCGACCGCGTCATGACGCGTCTCCCCACCCCAGGAGGAGAACCCCTCCATCAATTTGGAGCATTCCCCACCGAGGAGCCGCGCACACGCCGTCTTCTTCACCTCCGGTCTAATCCACCGCCACATCTTCTCCAACGAGCCCAGGCTCGATTCTGTCCACAGTGAGCATCCCCGTACATCCCTGTACCTTCTCCAACCACTCACTAGCTCTCTCGTCCAATCCAGGTCACCGCCACCGTGAGCCTCCAGGCAGCACCACCAGTTGTCGCCGTCAGCCCAACTCCGGTCACCTCGGCTGTAACACCCCAGCCCAACACTGAGCCTAGAATGCCACCACATTACACTTTAAACTAATAATTAATGACACACTATAAAATTACATCAAGAAATCATCAATAATCATATCAATGGATCAAACGATAATGAATGATCAAGTAGAATAAAACCAGGTAAATAATCTAAAGCAGCATCAACCAATGAATCCAAATTAATAAAGCAAATAGTCTAGTCCAAATGATGTCCTAAACTTTATTCAATAACTAACATGTCCATGTGTAAACCAATATTGAATGAATGATTATCATGGCGAATGGTCATGTGATGTCCATGTGCTCTACTCGCTCTCAATTACGGCATCCTCGAAGATCACCTAAAAACAACAATAGAGCAAGGGTGAGTCCACGACTCAAAGAAACACATCGATATACAACGATAATAATAAATCAACAAAGAATCAATAACTTCATTATCATCACAGCACTTTCATTAATATTCTCACCATTAATCTCATTTATGAATGCAACTCTATTCTACATGTCCACATGCACTTCTTTCACAGATATCGGTATAGCGTGAGTGAATGCTCGCGACAACATTCACTCTCAAGCCCGCTCCTCCATAAGGATCGGGACCTCCTCCACTCCCGTGGAGTTGTGATCATCAAGATCACCTTCTCTTATGCAAAGATGCTTATGAATGCAAACATGCAAACTCCATCATAAACATCATATCCAACTTTTCATCATGCTCATCAACAAAGATATAAACATACCAATTCATTGTTTGCAATTAAACCAAATAAAAGCACAACAATAATGGTAATAAAAGATAAAGAAAACAGTGATCGATCATTGATCGCTGTCTACCATGCACTTGCCTTTACTAGTTGCGACGCACAATTTGATTAGCAGACGGCAACAAACACGACGCCTCTCCTACATTAAATATACAAACCTCAATACAAGCTACAGCAACAAGAATAGCAATACATACATCGCTCCTACACGTCCCCAAATATACCACATTACGCCGGTACCAAAAAGTTACCCGTTGCTGTCCGGTTACTAAAAAGAGCGTAACTTTTGACTCGAAAGTCCGATCACCACAAACCACCCCATTCTGGATTCTTCATAAAATTATCCACAGTTTCTTAGATTACGAAGACTTCTAATTAAATCATCTAACCCTCCGTTTTTAGCCCAGAAAGTCGGTCTGTCCGCTTCGGAACAGCGGGTCTTCCAGATTTCATAACTTCTGTTTTACTCAACCAAAATACGCGTTCTCAGATCCTACAGAACCATTGGACAATTATCTACAACTTTCATGTAGGTCAAAAACTTTAATTAGGCTATTTACTATTTTTAGTCTACAATCTACCAAAACAGCGCCTAAAGACGATAACCCTAAAAACAGCGGCCTTCTCAAAATCATATCTCGAAATCTAATTGTCCGATTGACATAATAAAATATGCTAAAGAAAGCTATCGATATTATCTACAATTAACCAGTAGATGAGATTACCAAAATTTACCATTACGATATCCGAATAAATAGTACAACCGAACGGCACGCTAACGGATCTATTAATCGACTTCTCTGTTATAAAAATTAACCTCTCTAAATAATCTCAGTTATATTCCCTAATTAACATAGCAAACAGAGAGACCATGTATCAAACCTCCACGCGACGTCATTAACGCACACGCGGCAAAAGAAAGAATCGGTTGGTCGGCTTACATGAGCGACGCGCTTGGTCAAGCGGCAAAAATCAAGAAGGCAGATCGGCGGCTCGGCTCGGGCTTGGCGGCAACAGAGAAAGACACGGCAGAAGAAGAAGAATGGCAGCAGCAGAAGACACCCTTGCAAATAAGCAGCAACGCAATTGCTCGCCGGCAAGAAACAAAGAAGAGGGGTCGGCGCCGCAATGTGACCTTCAACGCCCAAAGAAGAAGCAAGAACCAAGAGGACGCGCAGGGAGCGGCTCTGCAATGGCGGCGGATCTCGGTCGGCGCAGCGTAAGAAGCAGAGAGCAGCAAGAACACCAAGAGATCACAAAGAAGGCAAAGACGGTGGCGACAATAGATTGGCTCGGCTCGCGGCGGCAAAGAAGGCAAAGGTACCAAGAAAAGCAAAGAAGCAGACAACAGATGGCCGGCGGGGAGGCAGCAGGCAGACTTCAGCGATGGCAAGGAAAAAAGACAGCAGCAGCCGGCAAGGAAAAAAACGGCAAAGAAATGCAAGCAGGAGTCTGACCACAAGCAGAGCAACGCACAAGATCAGCAGCAGATCTCCACGCGCAGGAGGTGACGCTCGGCAGAAAAAATTGCTGGTGGCGGCGGCTTGGAAAGAAAAAGCTATTAGGGTTTTCTAGAAAATCCATAATCCATTTATATAGCTCTAAAAATTCCGAAATTCTATTTTTCATATACTAATTAATTTAATTGCCCACAGGCCCTTAAAACGTTTTTATGTATACTATTCGATTAATTACGCCCCGACCCTTAAGACGCGATTATTAATATTAATATTATTTTCAGAGTATCACATTCTACCCCCCTTAACAGAATTCGACCCCGAATTCTACTCGCCGATCTACTCAAAGAAAAACTGCACAGCTGAAATTAAACAACAAAATAACACATACCCGACGTGAACAACTCCGGATATTGCTCGCGCATGCGAGACTCCAACTCCCAAGTCGCCTCTCTCTCGGACTGATGCGTCCACAGCACTTTGACGTATACCAACGTCTTGTGCCTCAGCACTCGCTCCGACCTCTCTAAAATGCGCGCCGGACGCGACTCAACTGTGAGGTCTTGCTCAATAGTCAACGGCTCTAACGAAATCTTATGCTCTGGGTCTCTCAAAAACTTTCTCAGCATCGAGACGTGAAACACAATATGAACTCCGCGCATGGTCTCAGGAAGATCCAAGCGGTAGGCTAACCTTCCAATTCTTGCAATAATCGAGAACGGTCCAACGTACCTCGGGCTAAGCTTCCTTTTGGTACCAAACCGAACAACCTGTACATAACACACTGAACTCCTGTCCTGTCTCCCAATCAACCACTTCACATTTGCAAGGAGTACCTCCTTTAACCAGGAACGCACAACCAAACTAGTTTCAAACAAACTCTTTTATAAATAGAACCCAACTGAAAACAAAGGATTCTCATCGCAATCACGCGTTACCAACTCCCCATCAGAATAGTCAAATCCAAAATCAAAGATTCATCACAAAAACCTTTCCATTTTCCAAATAGGCTGTTTGCAAGTAAACACCACGTAAGCCAAAAGAGAAAACATTCGAATGCCAAAATCAATCACTTTTTTTTTCCCTAAATTAGAAAGAATCACATGCCAACGTAAAGCCAACTCAAATTGTAAATGACCTCTGTCATAAACACACGGCTCAACCAAGAATCAAGAGGGCATTTCACTACCCGAGGAATCAAATTTTTTTTCTCAATTTTTCTTTTAGGAATAAACTCTCTCAAATCATAGGATTTCAAATCATCCCACTAACTCATTCCTCTTAACTGGTAATCTCAAAGCGAAGCTCAACCTGAGAGCAACAACCGCGCCCATTTAGAGAGACTCTACTAACCCATAAAAAGATACTATAGTCCCCTCCTCTACCAAAGAAACTATTTTGACAAATGATTCCCAACACCTCAAATAAAATCTACACCCACAATCACATCACCTCAATCTTTTAAGGATAATCAACTTGAAATTCTCTACACACACACACTGATTTAAAACCAAAGGATTCTATCAATGATCATCATACTATTTGGAATCCACTTTTGTTCTACTACTTCTACACATGATCATTGGGCAACCAAGGTTCTAGCATAAAACACATGCTCAATTTCAACGACCAGACTCCTAAAGTGACTTCGGTATACTTGATAGAAACCGCATATTCACTGCCTAGAATTCCCACAATCCAAACAATATCCTCAATCATTAATATCAACCATCATCACTAATCAATTGACTGCCCAAAACGATTTACTTCACTAATCTTGGACCCTCAATAAACCACACCATTCAATTTCACCTACATAACCTTGCAAAGTATACCATCACAATATCCCCACTATTCGATAATCCCAATACTTCACCATCATGAACAAATATTCTTGGATCGCTATTCACTATAGGTTCTACCAATTGTAACAATATAATCATTTTTGTCCCAACGACCATAATTCCTTTTTTTTAGATCCAATTCTCTATGAGATTTATATCGTGAAATGAATTCATCCTCTAATGTTCCTCAATTAACTTGCAATCCAGGGTCTCACAACATCATATACTTGACCACTATTAACCAGTTCCCAATATACACTCTTTAAGGTTTTGTAAAACAAATCGACTATTCCTTTCTCAAAAGAAGAGACAAATAAAAAGATTTTTTTTTTTTTAAAAGACCAAATCACATTAATCACTTAAGAACCAATAAAGCTTTCCGACTCGTCACTTGCTCAAACCAATTTCATCTACCAAATAAATCATGAACTCCAAAAGTTCATGAATCCAAAACTCCAAACTTTTCATTTAAACGATATTACGAAAGGCGATCAAATTACTCTTTTTCTAAAAGAATCATCACCACACGAAGCCACAATCCCTTATGCATAGTCTTACTAACATTAAGAATAATACACTCTTCACATGATTCAATATCGTCAACTCTTCCATTAATAAGCCCCCGAAAAGTTCACCAAATTGTTCCATACTACTTTTCCATCACACCTTCAAAATGAGATTATACCAAAACCATACAACCTCACTACAACAACTACTTTATATTATAAGGGATCCACTACACAAATTAAAAGGTTCTATCAAAACCCTTTCATCACGGATATGCTATTGACTGACTATTCCACAATTGTCTAGGTTTAAGCCACCTATTAAATCACACCACCAACTCTTAGTGATGCTCAACACCAAACTTTAACACTCAAAGAATTGCACTCCAACTATGGTTGTTATCAACTAGCTTTCTTATGATGTCTAGCTGCTACCTATTTTCATTTGCGAATCACTTGAATATTTACCAACACATATTCAGTTGTTCCTCCTCACATTTAGTTTTCAACAAAATCACCATAAAACTTCAAAAGTCAAAATCTTCTCTCGATCAAAAGTCTCAACAACACTATAATCGATTCATCGTGTCATTCTATAAAGAAAAACTATCCGAACTCCTCCAGTAAATTCTAGATCCTTTGGTATTCAATCCCTTCAACCTTTTGTACACAATTCCAATACTTAATCATACTAAGCTATATGTAAAGCTATCAACCAAATATGATCACCAAGTGTCTACAAGAAAGATAACACCACAAATAATATCTATTAAGGCAACAACCTAGCATCTCCTCAAGTTTCCTTTACACACAATTAGATTAATCCATTGGTACCAAATCCAATAAATTCAACAAACTAATCAATTTTAATGTCCAAGCCGTTCATCAACGCTCCATACTTCTTAATAACTCTTATGACTCCAATTAGGTATGGACATACTCTTAGTCACTACTCAACTCGTAATTACTCTATGACAATATCAAATTAATCAAGTTCAATTCTAAGGATTTGGGTTAAGACCAATCATGCATCACGCCACTGATCCGACTCGATACTCATACCTTATCAATGAACTTCTATGTTTACCACCTCTAGCTTAAACATAACAAGTCAACACAAAAGGATTTTAACTCTTTTCGTAAAAATAGGCATTAAACTTCAAAGACTAAATAATCCAAAAGAAATACATAAAGCCAAAGTTTTCACATGTTAAAGAACTTGCAATAGAAAACTTTCAAGATCCGTAATACCAAGTGAATAAATGAGTCATATTTTCCAATAGGAAGGGCGGAACTCCCACGAAAAGATCAATCTTCTTTGTTAACCGATGTTCACACAAAGCAACAATAGATCAACAAATATGAGAACAAGTAATGGCTTTATGGAACCAAAGGAGACCAATGAAATATCACCCATTGTATTGTAAACACTATCTCAAGGAAAATTCATCAACCGCAACTATAACTGAATTGCCCAAAATTCAAGCTCAAGGAAGAGAACAACTTTTATAAAGAAACTCACACACAATACCTATAACTCTGTAATCAAAGTAGCTACCTCTCTATTCCCATACCACGAATGGTGGTGTAACTGGTAAAACCTGGCCACAACCACGATCTCAATCGCCTCGGAGGGGGCCCCACAGAACCACGCCCGCATGCCCCGACCTCCACGCACCGCGGGCCACCACGACCACGCCATCTATCCTCGACATAGCTATCAATCACAATCAACATTATATAATGAGTTCAAAGCTCAAAATAAACTCATACATCAATAAACCACATAACAAGCGTAAAACTATATTCGTACCTCTCTCTAACCATCATGCACTAGTGTGTCAAATTTTTAGGTTAGTTAACCATTAGCAAATTTTAGTTGATTTACTAAACTAAAACAAATTTTAACAATTTTAGTTTGCCTATGTTGTTAATCTATTCACCACGGACCTAAAGCCCGCTCGATACCAATCTGTAACACCTCAAATTTCAACACCGAGCCTAGAATGCCACCACATTACACTTTAAACTAATAATTAATGACACACTATAAAATTACATCAAGAAATCATCAATAATCATATCAATGGATCAAACGATAATGAATGATCAAGTAGAATAAAACCAGGTAAATAATCTAAAGCAGCATCAACCAATGAATCCAAATTAATAAAGCAAATAGTCTAGTCCAAATGATGTCCTAAACTTTATTCAATAACTAACATGTCCATGTGTAAACCAATATTGAATGAATGATTATCATGGCGAATGGTCATGTGATGTCCATGTGCTCTACTCGCTCTCAATTACGGCATCCTCGAAGATCACCTAAAAACAACAATAGAGCAAGGGTGAGTCCACGACTCAGCAAACACATCGATATACAACGATAATAATAAATCAACAGCAATCAATAACTTCATTATCATCACAGGCACTTTCATTAATATTCTCAGTCATTAATCTCATTTATGAATGCAACTCTATTCTACATGTCCACATGCACTTCTTTCACAGATACGGTATAGCGTGAGTGAATGCTCGCGACAACATTCACTCTCAAGCCCGTTCCTCCATAAGGATCGGGGACCTCCTCCACTCCCGTGGAGTTGTGATCATCAAGATCACCTTCTCTTATGCAAAGATGCTTATGAATGCAAACATGCAAACTCCATCATAAACATCATATCCAACTTTTCATCATGCTCATCAACAAAGATATAAACATACCAATTCATTGTTTGCAATTAAACCAAATAAAAGCACAACAATAATGGTAATAAAAGATAAAGAAAACAGTGATCGATCATTGATCGCTGTCTACCATGCACTTGCCTTTACTAGTTGCGACGCACAATTTGATTAGCAGACGGCAACAAACACGACGCCTCTCCTACATTAAATATACAAACCTCAATACAAGCTACAGCAACAAGAATAGCAATACATACATCGCTCCTACACGTCCCCAAATATACCACATTACGCCGGTACCAAAAAGTTACCCGTTGCTGTCCGGTTACTAAAAAGAGCGTAACTTTTGACTCGAAAGTCCGATCACCACAAACCACCCCATTCTGGATTCTTCATAAAATTATCCACAGTTTCTTAGATTACGAAGACTTCTAATTAAATCATCTAACCCTCCGTTTTTAGCCCAGAAAGTCGGTCTGTCCGCTTCGGAACAGCGGGTCTTCCAGATTTCATAACTTCTGTTTTACTCAACCAAAATACGCGTTCTCAGATCCTACAGAACCATTGGACAATTATCTACAACTTTCATGTAGGTCAAAAACTTTAATTAGGCTATTTACTATTTTTAGTCTACAATCTACCAAAACAGCGCCTAAAGACGATAACCCTAAAAACAGCGGCCTTCTCAAAATCATATCTCGAAATCTAATTGTCCGATTGACATAATAAAATATGCT
Organism: Hsuehochloa calcarea; assembly: GCA_036346395.1. NCBI lineage: Eukaryota > Viridiplantae > Streptophyta > Magnoliopsida > Poales > Poaceae > Hsuehochloa > Hsuehochloa calcarea. The sequence continues at coordinate 29,611,515 of CM070615.1, forward strand.
AAAGAAAGCTATCGATATTATCTACAATTAACCAGTAGATGAGATTACCAAAATTTACCATTACGATATCCGAATAAATAGTACAACCGAACGGCACGCTAACGGATCTATTAATCGACTTCTCTGTTATAAAAATTAACCCTCTCTAAATAATCTCAGTTATATTCCCTAATTAACATAGCAAACAGAGAGACCATGTATCAAACCTCCACGCGACGTCGTCAACGCACACGCGGCAGCAGCAGTCGGTTGGTCGGCTCGGCTACAGGCGACGGCGCTTGGCTGGGGCGGCAAAAAATCAGCAGTGCAGATCGGCAGCTCGGCTCGGGGCTTCGGCAACAGTAAAGACACGGCAAAGAAGAAGAATGGCAAAGAAGAAGACACTTTGCAGCAGCAAAGAACGCAGTTGCTCGCCGGCAAAGAAACAAAGAAGAGGGGCTACCGCAATGCCTTCAACGTCAGAAGAAGCAGCGCAACCAGTAGGACGCGCAGGGGAGCGGCTCGCAATGGGCAATGGATCTCGGTCGGCGCAGCGTAACCAAGCAGAGCGGCGCAAGAACACCAAAGAGATCACAAAGAAGCAAAGACGGTGGCGACAAAGCTAGATTGGCTCGGCTCGCGGCGCAAAGAAGGCGGTCTGACCAAGAAAAGAAAAGAAGAGACAAAGAATGGCCGGCAGAGCAAATACCAGGCAGACTCAGAATGGCAAGGAAAAAGACAAAGAAGGCCGGCAAGGAAAAAGACGGCGGAATGGCAGGAGTACTGACCACAGCGCAGAGCAACGCACAAGATCAGCAGCAGATCTCCACGCGCAGGAGGTGACGCTCGGCAGAAAAAATTGCTGGTGGCGGCGGCTTGGAAAGAAAAAGCTATTAGGGTTTTCTAGAAAATCCATAATCCATTTATATAGCTCTAAAAATTCCGAAATTCTATTTTTCATATACTAATTAATTTAATTGCCCACAGGCCCTTAAAACGTTTTTATGTATACTATTCGATTAATTACGCCCCGACCCTTAAGACGCGATTATTAATATTAATATTATTTTCAGAGTATCACATCGGCTCCCTCTGGGCACTCCGGTAAGACCCAATCACCTCCCTTATGCTCAGGCTCACGCTGTTTTTGTCCCAACTCCACCACTCGCTGCTTGCCATTTCGTCCCCACGGCCGACCGCCGACCAGCTCCGGCCAAGACACCGCCACTGATAGGTTCACCTCACCGCCCCGGTTCCATTTTAGCCCTCACCGCCACCGCGCCGTTGCCACAACGCCGGCGAGCCACTGGCAAAGCAAGCGGAGCCACGGCCTATTTTTGTCGGAAAACCGACAGTTACTGTGGCAAAGTAATTAGGGTATTGATTAGTAATTAATGCCGTGATCACTGTCGAAAATCAGGGGTTAGCACATTAAATGATTTGCTGTAGTCTATGACATGTGGACCGCTTTGCCGGTTAAGTGATAGTGTAGATTTGTGTTGTACGCTTTCTCTTCGGGAAAAATGTACTCTCTGTATGTATAAAACTGATAATACGTTTTCGTTATCAGAAGGCGTATTTCCGAAGTACGCCTCCGACGTCATTTCTCGGCGGGTTGAGTCAAAGTTGACCCAGTCAACCCTTTACAGGGGGTCCCGCCTGTAAGTGACTTCTTCTAGAATTGTAACGGTAAGAAAAGTATTTCAATACAATTAAAATCCCGAAATGATTTATTTGTTAACTTAAAAATACAATTAACTTCAAAAATGCATAATTAATTCATTTTAGCTCCAAAAACAGTGAAACCACTTTTGTTATTTTTTATTTTTAATGAACTTTATTATAAAATATGTTTCAACCTTGTCGCTATCTCAGAAAAAATATTTTGTGGAGAGTGCTTCAAAAGGGAATTATTAATACATTATAAATTGCTTTTAACTTTGAAAATTCATAACTAATTCATAAAAACTCCAACTAAGGTGAGCCAAATGATTTTGGTCTTGTAATAATATTCTCTATCCATTTTTGTAATCCTCATGTCCACCACTACTCCAGAAAATTTTGTGAAAGTTTTAGATAAGGTGAACAGTGATAAATTCTAATTTATTTGGATTTTTTTGGAAAACTGACTTTCAAACTATCATAACTTTTGCATAGAGCATCCAAATCAATTTATTCTTGTTTCTAAATTCACCTCAAATCATGCTCTACCTTCTGTGAATTTTTCAGGATTTTTGGATGAATTTGAATTTTTTGGTCGTTTCGGTATTATTCGTTCTTATTGTACTTTCGACTTCTTTCGTTAGGTTCCGATGCGCACATTGCTAACGAGAGTGATCCTCAGCAACTTAACGAGCAACTTCAGCAAGGCAAATAGTTTTATCATGTTAATCCTATTATTTTCAAGCCTGATATCTTGTTTGCAACTTGTATGTATGCATTGATATTTTGTTGTTAAATTATGGTTTGATTAGTTGATCCTATAGTTGAGTAATCTGTAGGTAAATGATATTCCTCTACTACCTGAGCCTAGGTTATTTGCTGTGATTGGAGTTCGTTGAATGAGCTTTTGTCACTTAGTAGATTACGGGTTAATATTGCTTAGATATGCTTTGCTATCGGTAGTTTTGGGCGATCATCGACTTAGTCAATAATCTTAATCACATAAATCTAATTATTATTCCATTATGTCCAGCACTTGTGCTTTGTTAATTTGTAAAGTCAAAAACTGAAAATGAGAACTGTTTTGGACTTGGGCATATTGGAATGTTGGTGTGATCTTTTGGTGTGAATGGAATGGTGCCTAAGTCAACAAGGACTGAACATCTTGTTACACTAAACCAAGCAATTCTGCGTGCTAACCACGCGAGAGGGATATGGGACCTCTCTTGAATAAGTACTTTGGGAGGTGTTAACTATGAGCTGATTGGTGGGTGTTTAAAAGAAAAATTGTGTTGTGATAGGAGGGGAGCATTAGCAGATCGGCTATAAGCTGGCTAATGTATCCTTCTCTCCATGGGTTGCGGCTCGTAATTAGCATCATCTATTGGAAATGTCTCGTAGGACTTAGCCGTGCCGGCATACCTAAGGAAGTGTGCTTCATAGCTTGGCAAAAAGGCGGTCTGACTTGTGGGTACATTGGTACACCCCTGCAGGGTATAAAACTATTCGAATAGCCTTGTCCTAGGTTATGGATACGCTTGGGGAGGTCTTCCAAGAGTTAGACTACAACCTTTACTTAAAACTTGACATGGGTGGTATGAATGGATAATTCATGCTATTGTTGTGGTGACTATTGGGTTAGTCACTTTCAGGATGTTGTTGTCATCTATTTATTATTATTATGTTGTCATTTTCTGTTATTTGAACAATAAAAACAGATTGTAAACTCGCTTTCAAATGTATTACATTATTGCAAATAAAGATTGCTTTATTCTGAAAATGAAACATACAGCCTCCACTTAAATAAGCTTGCATGTAGCTATGTATAGGTCTATTACTCTACACATAAGTCTTACGGAGTATAATTTTTGTACTTATTTGCTTTGCTTAACTATTTTGTTGCAGAGGAGGAAGGTGAGCCCCAAGGGCCTCACTTTTGTGAGATGTGCTGCGGGTTTGACGACTAGCTTGGCGGTCCGGTTGGTTGTCTTGTAGGTAAAGGCACACTAATTGGCTCTTTTGTTTATCGCCATCTTATGGTATTTCGCTTCCGCTATCTAATTAGTTAATTGTATGACTTTTAGCTGGTCGGCCTCCCTTTTGTAATAACTCTACTATGTATGTCTTTTGATTTGTTAAGTATTGCGTTGGTTCTATGTCTTGAATGGAATTGATGTATGAATTTTGTAAATGGGTGTGTATACTTCATTTCTGGGAAGTATACATATCTCGAAGACACAGGTTATTTTGTTTGTGATGCTAGGGTCAATTGGTGACTAAGCATTACAAGTTTAATAAACCGGGGTCCTCATAAAGTTGGTATCATAGCCATACTGACCGTAGTAACCCTAGCTTGGTCGTCTTTAGGATGTTTTGAAAAACTTAGTTCAAAATATCAAATGGGTTTTGAAAGCTTAAGTAAATTCTCAGATTTTACTCCTTACCTATCTTAGCTTTTTCTCTCATCTCGCTCTAATTTGAGTTTAAAAAGTTGTTTTCCTATCTTCTTTTCTAAAAGATAGTTGTTATCGGTTAAATTTGTTTTGGGGAACTTATGAGAGTTCTAAATTTGAAGTCTTGGCTGTCTTTTGGCGAAAGATAGAAGTGTTTGGAGATGTAATTCAAATCTTAAATCTTAGGACAGCAAGCTCAAGCTAGTAATTAAGGTAGAAAATGTGAGGTTAATTCAACTAAAACTTAGGGAATAAAAGGGTAAGATGTGATACTAGTTAGCTAAATATCTAACACTTATTTTTCTGATTTAACCTTGCTCTTGAGTAGTGTTTGACCTAGAGTAACATTCTGAATTTTTGTCTTCTCGGCCGATTGCTCGTTCATTCAATACGGGTTAGTTGTGTCAGGAAGTTGAGCTTTGGTTCGGGGTTTTCCTTGCTGGTTTAGAGCCTTTTTGGGAGCTTTTAAAGTTCATATACTTGTTGTTTTGGCTTTCGTTTAGGGGGATGTTCCATTCCCCTAGTCGATAGCTTTTTGTTTTCTTTAGGTCTTGCTTTTCAGGTTTCGTTGCTAACCCAATTTCCTTGTAACAGGATGGCCGGACGTACTCGTAGCGGCCAAGGCCAGTCAGCTGGTCCGGATGAAGAGCTTCCTCCTCCTCCGACCATGGCTGAAGTTCTTATGCATATTGAGCGCAACCATTCGGGGGACAGAAGGGTGCTGGAGGTCATCGCGCGCAACACCTCCACTCTTACCGGTGCCCCAGGATCAGGGCAAGGGAGTGGACACCAGCCGCGTGGGGGACTTGCAGAGTTCCTTCGCACCCAGCCCCCTACCTTTTCCAGGTCTGAGGACCCGCTTGATGCAGACGATTGGATTCGTCTGGTTGAGCGGAAGCTCAGCTAATCGTCTTCGTCTGGTTGAGCGGAAGCTCAGCATCGCACAGTGCTAGGAGTATGATAAGGCACTTTTCGCATCCCATCAGCTGGAGGGTGTAGCTTTGTCTTGGTGGGAGAGCTTTCTCACCATGCAGTCGGACGACCACGCAGTCACTTGGGAGGAGTTCAGCACTGCCTTCCGTCGGAGTCATATTACTGCCGGCTTGATGAAGCTGAAAGAAGGAGTTCTTGTCGCTCAAGCAAGGGCGCTTCTCAGTCATGGAGTACCTGTACGAGTTCAACCATTTGACTCGTTATGCTCCGGAGGAGGTGGCCACTGATGAGGCCAAGCAAGAGAAGTTCAAGGATGGCTTGTCTGAGGAGCTGCAGGAGAAGCTATCCATCGTCGACTTTCCTAATTTCCAGACCTTGGTGGACAAGGCAATCATCGCCGAGCACTCGGGGAGAGCACTTGTGGATTCCCGGAAGCGCAAGTGGGAGGCCCACAAGTCGTCCAGGGCCGACTCTTTCCATTCTCGTTTGGGGCAGTCTCAGGGGTCCCATTCTCAGTCTTCGGTACCCCCGAGGTTGTCAGCATCGGCCCCTCGTCCTTCGCAGGCCGTGCCCCAATCACGTGCTCTTGCGAGTCAGCAGGGTGGCCCCCGCAACCCGACTGCTGGGGTCACTTGCTTCGCCTGCAACCAAAAGGGGCATTATGCAAATCCATGCCCTAAGAAGACTGGAGCAGCCCCTCGCCCTAATGGAGGATGCGGGCAAGGAGGTGGTTCTCCCCAGGATCAGAAGATTATCCCTGCTACCCAAGGCGTGGGTAGTGGTCGCGTCAACCTCATCTCCGCGGAGGAGGCACGGGAGGTACCCGACGTCGTGATAGGTACACTTTCCGTTAACTCTCATCCTGCTACTGTTTTGTTTGATTCAGGAGCATCTTATTCTTTTGTTTCTGAGTCATTCGCTGCTATAGGGGAGTTTCTTGTGACTCCTTTGTTGGTCCCGTTGCTCATTCGCTCTCCTGGTTCGGAATTGAGAGCAGAATATGAGTGTAGGGATGTTCCAATTGAGATTGAAGGAGTAGGATTCTTAGCAAATCTTATCCTCCTCCATTCAGCAAGTCTAGATGTAATTCTTGGCATGGATTGCTTGTCTCAGCACATGGGACAAATTGATTGCGCCAAGAACTGCGTCTCTCTATCTAGTCCCTCCGGCGAGCAGGTTCGCTTTTCACCGAAGCTGCAAGGTCCGCATCTCTTCGCGCTTGACGCGAAGCCCGCTCTAGATATTAGTGAAGTCCAGACGGTGTGTGAATTCATTGATGTATTTCCTAAAGTTCTTCCAGGGATGCCACTAGTTCGTGACCTCGAGTTTGTCATTGAGTTGGCTCTCGGTACCGCCCCGATTTCAAAGAGGCCTTATCGAATGCCACCGAACGAGTTGGTGGAATTGAAGAAGCAACTTAGTGAGCTGCAAGAAAAAGGTTTCATCCACCCTAGATCATCTCCGTGGGGCTGTCCAGCAATCTTTGTAAAGAAGGACCGTACTTTACGCATGTGCGTTGATTACCGTCCGCTTAATGAAGTCACGGTAAAGAACAAGTATCCATTGCCCCGCATTGATGATCTCTTTGATCAATTAACCGGAGCTCGAGTTTTCTCCAAGATTGATTTGAGAGTGGGATATCATCAAGTTCAGATTCGACCTGAGGATATTCCAAAGACGGCTTTCTCTACTCGCTACGGCTTGTATGAGTACACTGTCATGTCGTTCGGCTTAACCAATGCTCCTGCCTTGTTCATGAATCTCATGAATTCGGTATTCATAGAGTATTTGGATAATTTTATCGTGGTCTTCATCGATGATATTCTTATCTACTCCAAGAACGATGAAGAGCATGCCGACCATCTGAGGCTTGTGTTAGGCAAGCTGCGTGAGCACCAGCTGTATGCGAAGTTCAGCAAGTGTGCATTCTGGTTGAAGGAAGTGACCTTCTTGGGTCATGTTCTTTCAGCGGGAGGCGTAGCTGTTGATCCTAGCAAGGTCAGCGATGTTCTTTCCTGGAGTCAGCCTACTTTGGTAACCGAAGTGCGGAGTTTTCTTGGTTTAGCGGGATATTATCATCGCTTTATCGAGAACTTCTCCAAGATCGCGAAGCCGATGACGGATTTGCTCAAGAAGGACAAGAAGTTCTTGTGGTCCACTGATTGTGAGAAAAGTTTTCAAGTACTCAAGAAGTGTTTGACCACCGCTCCCGTTCTCTTTCTTCCCGATATCCATCGGAGCTTCGATATCTTTTGCGATGCTTCTCGTCGAGGACTCGGTTGTGTCCTTATGCAAAAAGGCAAGGTAGTGGCCTATGCATCAAGGCAATTGAGACCTCATGAACTCAACTATCCTACCCATGACTTGAAGTTAGCTGCTTTGATCCATGCACTTAAGATTTGGCGACATTACCTAATCGGTAATCGTTGTGAAGTGTATTCGGATCACAAAAGCTTAAAGTATTTGTTCACCCAACCAGATCTGAACCTCAGGCAAGGAGATGGTTGGAGTTGATCAAAGACTATGATATGGGTATTCACTACCATCTGGGCAAGGCTAATGTCGTTGCCGATGCACTTAGTCGAAAAGCGCATTGCAATGCCTTGTTGCTCAAGGAGCATCAGCCCACCCTTTTGGAGGAATTTCAGCGTCTCAACTTGGGTTTAGTTGAGCAGGGTTCCCTCGCTACCTTGGTTGTGCAACCAATCTTGGTGGATCGGATCAAGACCGCTCAGCAATCGGATGTTAGAGTGAACCGCATCAAGAAAAATGTCAAGAACGGAACAGCCAAGTGCTTCTCTGAGGATGAGCTCAGTGTTGTGAGGTTCAGGCAATGCTTTGTGGTTCCAAAGGATATGGACTTACGGGATTTGATCCTCCGCGAAGCCCATGAGTCGCTTTTGTCCATTCATCTTGGGGCCACAAAGATGTACCAAGATCTCCGTCAGAGATTTTGGTGGACCCGAATGAAGAGGGAGATTGCGAAGTTCGTTGCCGAGTGCGACGTGTGTCATCGTGTTAAGGCCAAGCATCAGCTTCCAGCAGGCCTGCTTCAGCCTTTGCCAGTACCTGAGTGGAAGTGGGATTCGATCGGGATGGATTTTATCACTGGTCTACCCAGGTCTCCCAAGGGAAATGATGCCATTTGGGTTGTCGTCGATCGATTGACTAAAGTGGCTCATTTCATTCCTGTCAAGACTCACCTGCGCGTGGGTCTCTTAGCCGAGCTCTATGTTTTCAGAATTGTAAGTTTGCATGGGATACCGAAGACGATCATTTCTGATCGTGGTTCTCTGTTCACTTCTCGATTTTGGCATAGTTTGCAAGAGGCTATGGGAACTCGTCTTACCTTTAGCACAGCATATCATCCCCAAACCGATGGTCAGACCGAGAGGGTCTACCAAGTGTTGGAAGACATGTTTCGTGCTTGTGTCCTTTCCTATGGGAAGCATTGGGAGAAATACTTGCCATTCGCCGAGTTTTCTTATAACAACAACTTTCAGGCCAGTCTCGGCATAACACCTTTCGAGGCCTTATACGGGAGAAAGTGTAGAACCCCGTTGAATTGGTCTGAGACCGGTGTAAGACTTTTCTTTGGCCCGGACTCGATCAATGAGGCGAGAGTCAAGTTCAGCTTCTCCGTGATCGTCTACACACGGCTCAATCAAGGCAGAAGAGCTATGCGGATCGTCGTTGTCGTGAGTTGAGTTTTGAGCCTAATGACTTTGTTTATCTCAAAGTCTCTCCTTTGAAGGGCCATCAACGTTTCGGCGTCAAGGGCAAGTTAGCTCCTCGCTATGTCATACCTTACCGCATCATCAAGAAGAAAGGAGCTGTTGCCTACAGGTTGGATCTGCCTGCGGCACTTGAGAGAGTACATGATGTATTCCACGTGTCTCAATTGAAGAAGTGCCTTCGTGTTCCTACTGAGGAAGCTCCCTTGGAAAGTCTCGATGTTCAAGAAGACTTGACCTACCGCGAGCGTCCTTTTCGTATCCTTGAAGAAGCTGAACAAAGAACAAGGAATCGGGCCATCAAATTTCTTAAAGTTCAGTGGAAAAATCATACCGAAGAGGAAGCAACTTGGGAACGTGAAGACCGGATGCGAGCCGAATATCCTGATCTGTTTCCTTCTGTCTAAGTGCATTCGAATCAAGAAAGGAAAGGTTAAACAAAGCAATGGAAAGGAAAAAGGTAATAAAACTTCCTTGTAACCTTGTTAGGTTATCGTAGCACTTACTTGGAAGGAAATCAAGATAACATATTTTATATCTTTTTGAATCTTCCTATCCAACCCCTGACTTACCGAGATCTCGGTGTCGAGATCTTTTGTAAGGGGGGAGGTTTGTAACATCCCCAAATTAATTAATGATGATTGGTATGCATCTCATTAACGTGATTATGGTTTTTTAATCTTTTTCATAACTTGTTGCACTTGGAGAATCACAAAACAAATTGAACCTACAACTCACGTTTGAACTCCCAAAAGAAATCAGTAATAAAACTTATGAACACCTTCTAGAAATAATTTATTCAAATACTATATTGTATATCATGAATTAATATAATTTTTACCAAATTTTTGAACTTTAATTAGAACCACATAAATTTCAAACCCGATAAATATTCTATTTTAAGTTTGAATTTGAATTAAGCAAATAACCCATGAACAGTGGGTTATAAAATTTTATTTGGGTACTAGGCTATCCCAGGACCACCCCAGAATTATTTTAGAATTTTATTTATATATTTAAAGCCTTGGTCAAACTGGTAATTCATTTGGTCAAAATCTAGAATTTAGAACTCATCACTGTCCGACGCACCACTTGTTTCAGCCGCGCCACTTCGCTCGCCCTCTTCGGAAGCCGTTCGATCCCGATCGAATGCTCCCAATCAGCCGCCCACTTACCGTTTCGCCGAGTCACCGACAGCCCGGGCCCACCTGCAGGTGCTTCTTCCACCTCGCGTCAGCTCGCTCAGGAATCCCACTCCATGCGGCGTCCGTGCGCTGTCATCCCACGTGACGCCCCTGCCACCACCGCCACCACGGCCACTGCCCTGGTGCCACGAGAGCCGCCCGAGCCCCCATTACCTCCCGTGACCACCGCAGCTGCTCTCCTCGCCCTCACTTCACCACAATTGTTTTCCTCTACACCTCTGTCGCACCTCATCTGAGCTCTAGCCGCTCCAGCAACCGCCGCTCCTCCCCGACCGCGTCACGGCGCGTCTCCCCACCCCAGGAGGAGAACGCCTCCATCAATTTGGAGCATTCCCCACCGAGGAGCCGCGCACACGCCGTCTTCTTCACCTCCGGTCTAATCCACCGCCACAGCCGCCGCATCTTCTCCAACGAGCCCAGGCTCGATTCTCTCCACAGTGAGCATCCCCGTACATCCCTATACCTTCTCCAACGACTCACTAGCTCTCTCGTTCACTCCAGGTCACCGCAAACGTCAGCCTCCAGGCAGCACCACCGGTTGTCGCCGTTAGACCAACTCCGGTCACCTCGGCTCCCTCTGGGCACTCCGGTAAGACCCAATCACCTCCCTTATTCTCAGGCTCACGTTGTTTCCGTCCCAACTCCACCCCTCGTTGCTAGTGCCATTTCGTCCCCACGACCGGTCGCCGCTCGTCATCTCCTAGTTGCCGCCAACCAGCTCCGGCCAAGACACCACCACTGATAGGTTCACCTCGCCACCCTGGTTCCATTTTAGCCCTCACCGCCACCGCGCCGTTAACACAACGCCGGCGAGCCACCAGCAAAGCAAGCGGAGCCACGGCCTATTTTTGTCAAAAAACTGACAGTTACTGTGGCAAAGTAATTAGGGTATTGATTAGTAATTAATGTCGTTATCACTGTCGGAAATCAGGGGTTAGCGCATTAAATGATTTGCTGTTGTCTATGACATGTGGGCCCCTTTGCCGGTTAAGTGATAGTGTAGATTTGTGTTGTATGCTTTCTCTTCGGGAAAACGTACTCTCTGTATGTATAAAACAGATAATACGTTTGTTATCGAGCGATTAAACGCCCGACGCCATTTCTGCGTCTTTGAGTCAAAGTTGACCCAGTCAACCCTTGACCGGGGGTCCCACCTGTAAGTGACTTCGGCTAGAATTGTAACGGTAAGAAAAGTATTTCAACACAATTAAAATCCCAAAATGATTTATTTGTTAAGTGAAAAATACAATTAACTTCACAAATGCATAATTAATTCATTTTAGCTCCAAAAACAGTGAAACCACTTTTGTTATTTTTTTATTTTTAATGAACTTTATTATAAAATATGTTTCAACCTTGTCACTCTCTTATAAAATATATTTTGTGGAGAGTGCTTCAAAAGGGAATTATTAATACATTATAAATTGCTTTTAACTTTGAATATTCATAACTAATTCATAAAAACTCCAACTAAGGTGAACCAAATTATTTTGGTCTTATAATAATATTCTCTATCCATTTTTGTAATCCTCATGTCCACCACTACTCCAGAAAATTTTGTGAATGTTTTAGATAAGGTGAACAGTGATATATTCTAATTTATTTGGATTTTCTGGAAAACTGACTTTCAAACTATCATAACTTTTGTATAGAGCATCCAAATGAATTTATTCTTATTGCTAAATTCACCTCAAATCATGCTCTACCTTCTGTGAATTTTTCAGGATTTGTGGATGAATTTGAATTTTTGGGTCGTTTCGGTATTATTTGTTCTTATTGTACTTTCGACTTCTTTCGTTAGGTTCCGACGCGCACATTGCTAACGAGAGTGATCCTCAGCAACTTAACAAGCAACTTCAGTAAGGCAAATAGTTTGATCATGTTAATCCTATTATTTTCAAGCCTAATATCTTGTTTGCAACTTGTATGTTTGCATTGCTATTTTGTTGTTAAATTATGGTTTGATTAGTTGATCCTATAGTTGCATAATCTGTAGGTAAATAATATTCCTCTACTACTGAGCCTAAGTTATTTGCTGTGATTGGAGTTCGTTGGATGAGCTCTTGTCACTTAGTAGATTACGGGTTAATATTGCTTAGATATGCTTAGCTATCGGTAGTTTTGGGCGGTCATCGACTTAGTCGATAATCTTGATCACACAAATCTAATTATTATTCCATTATGTCCAGCACTTGTGCTTTGTTAATTTGTAAAGTCAAAAACTGAAAATGAGAACTGTTTTGGACTTGGGTATATTGGAATGTTGGTGTGATCTTTTGGTGTGAATGGAATGGTGCCTAAGTCAACAAGGACCGAACATCTTGTTACACTAAACCAAGCAATTCTGCGTGCTAACCACGTGAGAGGGATATGAGACCTCTCTTGAATAAGTACTTTGGGAGGTGTTAACTATGAGCTGATTGGTGGGTGTTTAAAAGAAAAATTATGTTGTGATAGGAGGGGAGTGTGAGGACCCCGGATTATTGAGCTTGTAATGCTTAGTCACCAATTGACCCTAGCATCACAAACAAAATAACCCGTGTCTTCGAGACATGTACACTTTCCAGAAATGCAGTATACACACCCCTTTTACAAAATTCATGCATCAATTCCATTCATTCGCATAGAACCGAAGCACAGCAACAAGCCAGAAGTTAAAATACATAAATGATAGTTATTACAAAAGAGAGGCCAACCGGCCAAGTACATATAAATACAAAAATTGAACAGCAGAAGCAAAAGTGCCATAAGATGGCCATAAACAAAAGAGCCAATTAGTGTGTCTTTACCCCACAAGGCAACCGACCGGACCGCCAAGCTAGTCGTCGAACCCGCAGCATATTTCACAAAAGTGAGGCCCTAGGGGCTCACCTTCCTCCTCTGCAACAAATAGTTAAGCAAAGCAAATGATTACAAATATTGTACTCCGCAAGACTTACGTGTAGGATAACAGACCTATACATATGCTACATGCAAGCTTATTTAAGTGGAGACTGTATGTTTCATTTTCAGCACAAAGCAATCTTTATTTGCAATAATGTAGTACATTTAAAAGCAAGTTGAAAAATCTGTTTTTAATGTTCAAATAACAGTAAATGACAACAATATAACAGTAGATAGATGACAACAACAATCGTGGAAGTGACTAAACCCATAGTCACCACAACAATAGCATGAATTACCCATTCATGCCAACCATGTCAAATTTTAATTAAAAAGGTTACAGTCTAACTCTTGCAAAACCTAACCAAGCGTGTCCATAACTTAGGACGAGGCTATTCGAATAGTTTTATCCCTGCAGGGGTGTACCAATGTACCCACACGTCAGGCCGCCTTTTTGCCACATCATTAGCATACTTCCTTTGGTATGGCGGCACAGCTAAGTCCTTCGAGACATTTCTAATATTATGCATTAACTACGAGCCGCCCGTATGGATAGAAACCCATACGTTGTGTCGGAGTCATCGTAAAGCCTCGGTCAACTACCCCTCACGGGTAAAGCCTTGGACAACTACAACGCCCCTCGAGGTGGAGAGCCTACCCGGAATCTCCACCACCGCACACCCAACACAAGAACACATATCCTTTTTCACACAACCCCCTCCTGCGACTCGGAGATAACACACGCTAAAGTAATTAGTCAAGAGAGGTCCGATATCCCTCTCGCGTGGTTAGCACGCAAAAATACTTGGAGAGTGTGACACAAGATGTTCGGTCCTTGTTGACTTAGGCAAGACATCCACAAACCCAATAACCCACCATCCATCCTCTTGCCTAAGTCCAAATCAATTTTTCATTTTTAGATTTTGTAATACCTCGAAATCGAATAGGGTAATTAGACTATCAGCCGGGAGAAGAAAGGGCAAAGAAAGGAGTACAAATTCTGAAACAAGAAGGGGTTTTCCACATTATTTCGACAACCTGTGCCCTGGGCTGCAGCCCAGGAGGGGCCCAAGAGGGGGCCGGCCATGAGGGGAGATCTCCTTCCCCAAAACCCTAAAATCCCGCCCCTCCTCCCCTCTTTCCCACATTGAGCCGCCGCCTCTCCCCACCTCTCCGCTGCGCCTCTGTTGCTCGTCAGATTTGGTACATTATGTTCATTTTCTGACCTGATCACCTGTTATAAAGTTGTAGGTCTCGTCTTTATCTTTCTTTTGGCACCAAGATCATATGATTTGGACGTACGATTTAGGAGTTATGGTAGTTTTACCACGACTGTCCAGGAGGGTTGACGTGAATTGACAGATTGTCTTGTCTGACCAATTTAATTTTTTAGAAGCCGAATCAGAAATGCCTCCCAACATTAATGTTGTAGATAATTCTATAATCTTTCCAAATTGATAAAGAATATTTTTTTAGAGTTTCCAATCAAAAGTTATGCAAGTTTTACCATCGCTGTTTTCTGTTTGTCAGATTGTTAGGACAGAGATCTTCACCTGACAATTAGGACTAGTAGGAGACCGAATCAGGGCACTTGCCTAACTAGACTATTGTAGCTGGTTTTGTCGTGATTCCATAGAGCCTAAGATTACCCTGTTCCGAGTTGCGTAGTAAAAGTTATGGTAGTTTTGGTGCTCTGTCCAGAGAACCCAATGTAAAAATTGATATTCTGTAGATTGGCTTGGTAGGGGTAGTTTATGGCAGAATCAGAAGGGCTTCCCAACTAAGTTTATTTAGGTAATTTAACTACCTTTCCAGAAAATTTGAGAACACGTAATTTGGATCCCGGTAGTGAAAGTTATGAATTTTTTAAGTTGACTGTCCACTGAGGGGACAGATCGACGTTTAGGATTTGGAGTTGGAATCGAGTTAGACCCTTTCGCGAGTTCGAGTAGGTTGTTATATATATTTTTTGCTTTGACCCGCTGTTGTCGCCTTAGTGTGCGTTAACTATTTATTCAGATGGTGGACGGTCCCGGGGGCAGCGCCTTCTGCACGTCCTACGTTCTCTCGCGGTTAAGGCAAGTGTGATCATGGTTATATTAGATATTATCGAATGACTTGACCGATACATTCTATGGTTATTTATATTGTTCATGATTGATTTGGTGATATGTCTGGTAATGAGCATGGACTCTATTGTTACGAGTTACGTGTTTATCATGGTTGCCTTGAAAGTTGGCAGGACTATGTTTGTGAGGTTTGTAGTATGAGTAGGATATTCATATGCAATGTTGTTATGGATGTATATTGTTGTCAAATGGAGAATTCATACATATGCATCATGTAGTTATTGATGTCTTGGTCATGTGTTGATCAAGCCAGAGTTTGGTCCCCGTCATGTTGATGACGGGCAATAGGTCCCCATGCTTGAAGAGCATGAGCAAAGGTCCTCATACTTGCAAAGTATGGGCAAAGGTCCCTGTGCCAGATGGCACAGGCATGGGTGTGCATCGATGGATGCGCACTTTGCATTACCGGTAAAATGCAGAAAGACAAAGAGCATAAAGAGCATATAAGCAGGTTGCATGTCATGTGTATGTGGTTTATTCGGTGAATAGATTTGTGATGTATAATTGATGTGTTTCTTTCTTATACTGTTGTTACCAATTATTATGCTTGCTGAGTCTTTGGACTCACCCCTTGTTGTTTGTTGTGTTTTAGGTACCTGTATGAGATCGGCATGCATGGGAGAAAGGAAGGGCTAGAGTAGTTGCACGCTCGCACTATATACACACATGAGAATAAAAGGAAAATTAATTCAGTAGATGGATGAATTATCTAAAATTCTGCTTATGATCATTACTTGATTGGATTAGACTGTATTAAAGGAGTTTAAAAATTGGGTACTTATGATCTACTTTCAGATGTCTATTTAATAAAGATGAATAGCCTATGCGGGTTATGTTTGGATCATTTTTTTAAGTAGACTACCTCTTGTTATATTTGCATGTGGGAACCCCAATATAGTAACTATACAAAGGAGGTTCTGCCGGAATTTGGTAAAGAGTTTTAGTTAATTACGTTTATCTTGTTATTTTAGTAGCATTCCAAGCTCATGTTGGGCTGGGTTGTTACAGTTGGTATCAGAGCGGGCTTTATGTCCGTGGTGAATAGGTTAGCAACTTAGGTAACTTGATTTGTAAAAAAATATATGTTAATGGTTAATTAACTTAAAACTTGACACACTAGTGCACAGTAGGATGGGAATGGGCAAAGCATTGCATTTATGTTTCTGTTATGTAGCATTGATTATTGTTGATATGAATTGATTATGAATGCTTATGATTTGGTTATGTGATTGTTATATGTGATGATAGTAGATGCTGAGATGTAGAGATTGTGGTTATGGCCATAGGTATGGTCAGGTTGTACTGCCGTTGGTGGTAGGGGGAAAGGAAAGTGTTTACTCTGAGAAACTTTGTTATGAAAGTTGGGGATGGGTCTCCTTGGGAAGCTTGTTGTGTTCTTGAGTTTTCATTGGGATATTCTGATTAGCCATTGTTGGTTGATGAATTTTCATGGATTAGTGGGTACAAAGCGACGTGTTGGAAAGTTCTATTTGGTCCTTGAGAAGTTCATTGTGGTTGATGGTTGCTTTGAGAAAGATTAATGTGTTTCTATTGGCTTAACTTGTCTCTTAAAGCAATTATTGTTTTCCCAATTGTTGAGTTATTCTTGCTACTGGTGAGCTTGGTTAACTGTCAAGGTTGACCTTTGAATTGGAGTTTTGTCTTTCTTATTGGTTAAAATGACCCATGTATTTCGCTTGATGATTTGGATAATGAAGGTCTGCTTTTGCGAGTCTTTTAGTATGTGGAAGCTTTGACTCAATGTAACTCTTTGGGTATTCTGAGCGTTGAAGTTGAATGGTTCTCTTTTATGAAAGAAAATGTTAAATCCTTTTAGCGGTGTATTCTCATGAATAAGTGAGAGGTTACAATCAAAGAAATTAATGGGTATGATATGGGTTATCAGCCTGGGTTTGCGGTGTGGTGCATAATAAATCTTAACGAGTACCCCTGGAAGTGAAATCGGTTAAGTCGATATTGTCCTCTAGTAGTTCTTGATGAGCTGTGAATATGAGGGTGACTATACTTGGTTGGAATCAATAGAGTTATTAAAAGTGTGGAACATTGATGAAATGGTTGATTATTAGAATTGTGTAGTTTGCTAAACTTGTTGGATTATTTGGTCTCGGTAGGCTAATCTAACGATGTAGAATGAGAGACATGAGGATTTGTTCGACTGTTGTCTCAGTAGATAATGATATGGAACTTTCTTTGATTGGCTACTTGATGATCTTGTGTATGCCCGAGGGAATACAAATAGAGAAAGGACCATAGATTCGTCCATGATTGGATAACCATCAATGGCTTATGTTAACCTTCAGATTGGAATTAGTGTGTACTTGATTAGTGCGAGCATTGTTAAGAGGTAAAGGGTTAAAATTTAAAAGTAATTTATTCATGTGTGTTTTATGAGGATGACCTGCGGCTGCATGGCCTTGTTAAAAGAGGTTTGCTTTGATAGTGTGGTTTGTGTATCAGATAATCTCTAGGATAAGTTGACCGTTAGAATCTTATTGAAATAACAGAAATATTATGAAATAGTTTATTGTGTTTGTTTTAGAAGGGTTTATGATAGGATTGAATAGGAGACAGGTGTTTGCATGATGATGAAATTGTCGGATAATAGTATGCCTTTGATGAAAGGGTTTTGGTTTAACCTATTAAATTGTGTAGTAGATTCCCTCTAAAATAAAGTGGTTGTTGTAGTGAGGTTGCATGATTTTAGTATACCCTCAATTTGAACTAGAGATGATAAAGTGGTATATACCAATTCGGTGAACTTTTGGAGCTTTACAATGGAAGAGTTGACGATAAGGAATCATGTTAAAGAGTGTGTTATTCTAAATGTCAGTGAGATTGTCTGCAATGGATTGTGACTTGCGGGAGTGGTGATGATTCTTTCAGAAAGAAATTAATTTGACCACCTTGTGTAATATCGGATAAGTGAAAAGTTTAAGAGTTTTGTATTCATGAACTTTTGGTAAATCATGATTACTGTGGTAGCTGAAATTGTTGAGCAAAAAAAAAGGTGTGAGAATGTTCTACGGGGTTCTTAAGTGATTAGTGTGATCTGGTTTTAAGGCACTTCTTGTTAGA
The DNA here is from genome assembly GCA_036346395.1 of Hsuehochloa calcarea. Taxonomy (NCBI): domain Eukaryota; kingdom Viridiplantae; phylum Streptophyta; class Magnoliopsida; order Poales; family Poaceae; genus Hsuehochloa; species Hsuehochloa calcarea. The sequence continues at coordinate 29,629,589 of CM070615.1, forward strand.
GGTGGCAAGTGATGTGGTACACAAAGAAAATTATTTTCGTTGTTAAGGAAAAGAGTGTAGTAGAGGTATTTGGAGTTGGAGTTAAGTTTTGCAGCTGGCAAACTTAATAAAGTGAGTTTAACATTTTGGTTGTTGTCGCTTAAGAGTTTCTTGAGTTTCAATGGTAATGTTTTATTCTTGTTTGTTGAGGGTTGAAAATTCGCTTCTAGTGGAATTTGTGCACTCAATTGTGGTCTCGTCCTCAATTTTCTGAGATCTTGGCTATTTGACTCTCTCCATTGGTTTTGTGTCTACTGCGAGTGGTAAATGTTTTTACGTGCTGAAACGTGTTTCTACCTATAGCTTCTTTTGAGAAAAGATTAACCGATTCGTGTTGCAATATCTTTTAGGATGTATAATGGCAACTTGATAGTGGTGGTCAAGTAGATGATTTTGGGAGAGACTCTGGGTGTCAATTTGTTTGAGATGCATTGAGTGATAAGTTGATTTCTTGGAGTAGTCATTGGAGAGGGTTTACCTTAAATAGGAAGTTTGGTCTTTGGGGATAAACCGATGGCAATATTTGTAACTAATAGAACCTATAGTGGTTTGCGGTCAAAGATCATTTGTTCATATTGAGTGGAACATTAGAATTGTTGAAAGCATGAAAATCTTGGTTAGTCTATTACAGATGAATTGAGTAATGTGCCAGATTGTGTAGGCAAAAAAATATATGAAGGTATAAGTTAATGAGAGCAGGATTAGCGAAGAAATCTGATTGTAATGTCAATTGATGGGATAGTAGGGATTGCTGAATTATTACCAGGTACGACTTGGCTTCAGTGAGTAAACCCTCTAGGAGTTAGAATCTCTCTAAAGATAATTTGGTTGAGAATATGTTTTCAGGTGGTTGTTAATGAATGAGTATGTTTAGATGGTGAGAATCTTAGTCATCGGATTTGAGAGTTTTCGTATCAGTTGCATCAAAATACATTTACATGAGCCTTGGAGATTGAAAATTTTGGCTTGGTGTTTTATGCTAGGACCTTGGAGGCTAATGAGATTGTGTAGGAATAGTAGAACAAAGTGGATTTCAAATAGTACGATGATCATTGATAGCATCCTTTGGGTGTAGTAAATGAAGGTGTGTGTGCTGCGAATTTTAGGTTGATTATTCTTAAAGGATTGAGAAGATGTGCTCGTGGGTGCAATCTATATTGAGGTACGTTGGAAATTATTTATCAAAGTGATTCATTTGGTAGAGGAGTTGGCTAGAGCATGTATTTGTGGATTAGTAGAGTCTCTACATGAGTGTGGTTGTTGCTTTCGGGTTGAGCAACGCTTTGAGGCTGTTGGATAAGAGAAAGGAGCAGGGTGTTAATTGGGAATCCCAGAATCTAAATGAATGCTTATTCCTAAAATAAGGATTGAGGAAGAAGGGTGTTTTCTTGGGTAATAGAATGCTCTCTTAATTCTTGTTCGAGCAACGTGTCATGACGGGTGTTATTTGCAATTTGATTTGGCTTTATAGGGGTATGTGTGGTTCTTTCCGATTCATAAAGAATAAAGGAAGAGATTGATTTGAGCATTCGAGTGATTTTGGCTTTGGCTTGCGTGGTGTTTATTTGCAAATTGTCTACTTTGGAAATGGAAAAGGTTCTTGAGATAAATCTTCAACTTTGGATTTGATTCTGTTGGTAGGGAGTTGTTAATGCATGGTTACGATGAGAATCTTTTATTTTCAAGTTGGGATCTGTTTGCAAAATAGTTGTTTAAAAACGAGTTCTGTTTTATGTTCCTGGTTTACGGTTGTGCTCCTTGTTAAGGTGAAAGAACTGATTAAGACGTGGAACAAGAGTTCCAGGTGTTTTGTGTTGGTTGTGTTATTTGGCACCGAAGAGAAGAGTGGCCTAAGGTACAAAGGTTCGTTTTTGGAAGCTGCAGTGATTTTGGAAGGTGGAGTATTGCTAGGATTGTCTCGAGTCCTGGCCCAGGGTATACAATGTTTTGTGCAACCCAGTATCGAGGGAGTACTTGTGGCATCTGGAGCGTGAGGTTTCATTAGAGCCATCGAACCACGAGTCAGACCGTGCTATCGAGTCCTGCCAGTGGAGTGGCTCTAAAAAGAACGGGATGAATAATACAGCATAATACGTTAGTTAGTAAAGGTGCGGTGGACGCATCAGACCGAGCGGAAAAGCGACATGGGAGCTGGAATCCCGCGTGCTAATTGTAAATATCCTTCGAGTAGAACGACAGAAAGAATTCGGGGTCGAATTCTGTTTAAGGGGGGTAGAATGTAATACCTCGGAATCGAATCGGGTAATTAGACTATCAGCCAGGAGAAGAAAGGGCAAAGAAAAGAGTACAAATTATGAAACAAGAAGGGGTTTTCCACATTATTTCGACAACCTGGGCCCTGGGCTGCAGCCCAAGAGGGGCCCAAGAGGGGGCCGGCCATGAGGGGGGATCTCCCTCCCCAAAATCCTAAAATCCCTCCCCTCCTCCCCTCTTTCCCCCATTGAGCCGCCGCCTCTCCCCACCTCTCCGCTGCGCCTCTGTTGCTCATCAGATTTGGGTACATTATGTTCATTTTCTGACCTGATCACCTCTTATAAAGTTGTAGGTCTCGTCTTTATCTTTCTTTTGGCACCGAGATCATCTGATTTGGACGTACTATTTAGGAGTTATGGTAGTTTTACCGCGACAGTCCAAGAGGGTTGACGTGAATTGGCAGATTGTCTTGTCTGGCCAATTTAATTTTTTAGAAGCCGAATCAGAAATGCCTCCCAAAATGAATATTGTAGATAATTCTGCAAGCTTTCCAAGTTGATAAAGAATATTTATTTAAAGTTGCCAATCAAAAGTTATGCAAGTTTTACCATGGCTTTTTTCTGTCTGTCAGATTGTTAGGACAGAGATCTTCACCAGAATATTAGGACTAGTAGGAGATAGAATCAAGGGACTTTCCTAACTAGACTATTGTAGCTGCTTTGTCGTGATTCCATAGAGCCCAAGATCACCCTGTTCCGAGTTGCGTAGCAAAAGTTATGGTAGTTTTGGTGCTCTGTCCAGAGAACCCGATGTAAAAATTGATATTCTGTAGATTGGCTTGGTAGGGGTAGTTTATGGCAGAATCAGAAGAGCTTCCCAACTAAGTTTATTTAGGTAATTTAACTACCTTTCCAGAAAGTTTGAGAACACGTAATTTGGATCCCGGTAGTGAAAGTTATGAATTTTTTAAGTTGACTATCCACTGAGGGGACAGATCGACGTTTAGGATTTGGGGTTGGAATCGAGTTAGAACCTTTCGCGAGTTCGAGTAGGTTGTTATATATATTTTTTGCTTTGACCCGCTGTTGTCGCCTTAGTGTGCATTAACTATTTATTCAGATGGTGGACGGGTCCCGGGGGCAGCGCCTTCTGCACGTCCCACGTTCTCTCGCGGTTAAGGCAAGTGTGATCATGGTTATATTAGATATTATCGAATGACTTGACCGATACATTCTATGGTAATTTATATTGTTCATGATTGATTTGGTGATATGTCTGGTAATGAGCATGGACTCTATTGTTACGAGTTATGTGTTTATCATGGTTGCTTTGAAAGTTGGAAGGACTATGTTTGTGAGGTTTGTAGTATGAGTAGGATATTCATATGCAATGTTGTTATGGATGTATATTGTTGTCAAATGGAGAATTCATACATATGCATCATGTAGTTATTGATGTCTTGGTCATGTGTTGATCAAGCCAGAGTTGTGTCCCCGTCATGTTGATGACGGGCAATAGGTCCCCATGCTTGAAGAGCATGGGCAAAGGTCCTCATACTTGCAAAGTATGGGCAAAGGTCCCTGTGCCAGATGGCACAGGCATGGGTGTGCATCGACGGATGCGCACTTTGCATTACCGGTAAAATGCAAAAAGACAAAGAGCATAAAGAGCATATAAGCAGGTTGCATGTCATGTGTATGTGGTTTTTTCGGTGAATAGATTTTTGATGTATAATTGATGTGTTTCTTTCTTATACTGTTGTTACCAATTATTATGCTTGCTGAGTCTTTGGACTCACCCCTTGTTGTTTGTTGTGTTTTAGGTACCTGTATGAGATCGGCATGCATGGGAGAAAGGAAGGGCTAGAGTAGTTGCACGCTCGCACTATATACACACATGAGAATAAAAGGAAAATTAATTCAGTAGATGGATGAATTATCTAAAATTATGCTTATGATCATTACTTGATTGGATTAGACTGTATTAAAGGAGTTTAAAAATTGGGTACTTATGATCTACTTTAAGATGTCTATTTAATAAAGATGAATAGCCTATGTGGGTTATGTTTGGATCATTTTTTTAAGTAGACTACCTCTTGTTATATTTGCCTGTGGGAACCCCAATATAGTAACTATACAAAGGAGGTTCTGCCGGAATTTGGTAAAGAGTTTTAGTTCATTACGTTTATCTTGTTATTTTAGTAGAATTCCAAGCTCATGTTGGGCTGGGGTGTTACAGATTTTGACTTTACAAAATAACAGAGCACAAGTGCTGGACATAATGGAATAATAATTAGATGTGTGATCAAGATCATCGACTAAAATCGATGATTGCCCATTACTACCGAACTAAGCATTTCTAAGCAATTCCAATTCGCAATCTACTAAGTGATAAGAGCTCATCCAACGAACTCAAATCACAGCAAATAACCTAGGCTCATGGTAGTAGAGGATAATCAATTCCTACAGATTATGCAACTATAGGACACTAATCGTAATTTAACAACAACATAGCAATGCATACATACAAGTTGAAATCAATATATTAGACTTGAAAAATAAGGGGATTAACATGATCAAACTGCTTGCCTCGTTGCTGTGGTTCAAGATGTTGTGGAGGATCACTTAAGTTATCAACGTGCTCTTCGGAACCTAGCGAGAAAGCGAGAAAGAACCAATAAGAACGAAGAAAACACCAAGACTCAACAGCAAACTTTCTCCAAATATTTTGAAAATTTTACAGCAGCAAGAGCATGATTTATAAGGAATTTAGCAATAAGAACCAATTGATTTGGATTCTTAATGCAAAAGACATGAGCAAAACAAATCTGCTCAGCCTTATAAATCACAAATGCTACTATTCATTACAACTAAAATCTTCGCAAAAATTTCTGGAGCTATAATGAGGTTAGAAACATTTTTAGATAAAAGTTCAGTTAAAAACATAACTAACAAAATTTGAACCAACCGAAAAAGAATTAAAATGAAAAAGTTATGCATTTACAAGTTAATTATATTTTTAAGTTAACAATTAATCCTTTCGGGAAAATCCGAAATTAAAACGACGTGGACAAACTTGGATCGTTGATCTTGGATCCAACGGTACAAGTCCACGGGATAACGCGCGGACGCGCGTCTCACAAATCCCATACGCTCACTATTGTATTTGGATCAAACGGTTCACGTGGATCGAAGCGTTCGGGCGGTCCGAACGTTCACACGCATATGAGCCGTTGATCTTGGATCCAACGATCCATGCGGATCGAACCGTTCGGACGGTCCGAACGTTTACTCGAATCGGGACCGTTGATCTTGGATCCAACGGTCCACTGATCAAAGCGTGCGATCAATCCAACGTTCGTGCGATCCTGGGTCGTAGATCTAAAGATCGACGGTCCACAGTGAACCACGTTCAAAAGCTCACGCCCGATTTCATCCGACAAAACGACGGCGAAAGGAGCCTCACCGCCGGCGACTCTGGTCACGGCGGTGCGAGCAAATGCCCAAAATGGGTTCTCAATAACCTTGCGCACCCAATGAGACCAACAATTTCGGCTGCGGCGGTCTAGAACGACGGCAAGCCGGAGTTGACAGAGATGACCAAAACTGCCGAAAAACGAAAAATGCAAATGAGCTCTGCTGCGGTCCAAGTAAGCGTGTTCCAAGCAACTAGGGACTAATGTGGAGTTACCTGAGCACGGGGAGGACACAGACAAGGTTGGGTCTGCTCCGGTAATGAAAAATGGGGCTTTCGGCCGAAAAGGGGAAAACTCCAATTCAGTCAAGCCCTGAGCAAGATGAACAAAATTGAGCGAGACTTAAGCTCAAGAGAGTAAAGAGGGAGCAGAGGAAGCAAGAATTGGCAAAAGAGAGCCACTGTGGTACCGCCTTCACCGCAAGTTTGAAGCTCGGCAATGGCGGCCGAAACGATTTCGAGTGATTGCAGCTCAAACAAGCCCGTGGGTGCTAGCTAGAGTTGCGGAAGTGCTAAAGGAAGCCAAGAGTGGAGCAATGGAGCTTAAATAGTTGATAATGGCAGAGAGCAACAGCAATATCTCTCCTCGGGTCAATTCTGCCTTGAGAGCACTTGAGAGCGACGGGAGCAGTTGAACCATGGACTTCTAAGGGCGGTGCACGATGGGCATTTAATGCGAGCAGAGAGAGCCGTTTAAAGGTGACCCAATGCTGCGCTCTTCTCCTCTGCTCACGCCATTGCTTGACTCAGACGCGCGCTTCGACCCGAGGAAGGAGATGACTCATCCACCGTTGGATTGAAATCGAACGGTTCAAATGAAACGGGGCGATTAGAACGGTTCGAACGCTCACTTTAACCTGGGCCGTGGATCTGGATCCTACGGTTCTCGTTGCGCGAGGCGTTCGGACGGTCCGAATGTTCACGCGAATCCGAGCCCTTAATTTAGAATCCTACGGTTCACATGGATCGGCGCGCTCGGATGGTCCGAACGTTCACACGATCGTGGGTCGTTCGATGCCAATCCAACGAACCACAACGCTCGCCCTCGAGCAACCGAGGCGGTGCAGTTAGTTGATCGTACCAAGTCAAGTGGCTCGAGCCCGAGTCTGACTCGAACCCAAAGAACAGTGAAAACCAACTAGGGTTTGAATTGATATCTGATTTTTGGAGGATTTGCTTAAGATAGCAAATGAGCTCTAAAAATCATGAGATTTTAACTGGAGGTTCCTGACTACAGGATAAACCTCACATAAAATTTTCAGAGATATTTATGCAATGCATTTTTCTCAAGAAATTCCAGAAGTGTGAATTAGGGTTTGACCAAGCTTTGACTTGGTTTGACTTGCCTCCAAAATTATCAAATAATTTCAAAAAATCATGAGATAATTCAGAGGTGTTACCAAGCCTCCCTAGAACTCAGGAACATGTTTGCATGGGTTTGGCACAAGATCTTTGTCAATGAGGTTTTTGATTGGAGTCAATTGAGGATTTTGATTTTTGATTTCCATAACTCCTTTACAAGAATTACAGAAATGATCAAGGACTTCAAGATGCAAGAAAAGTTTTAATTTCTTCTTATTTTATTGCATTTGAAACACAAATCCACATTTGCGATGTTACAGGGAGCATTAGCAGATCGGCTATAAGCTGGCTAATGTATCCTTCTCTTCGTGGTTTGCGGCTCGTAATTAGCATCATCCATTGGAAATATCTCGTAGGACTTAGCCGTGCCGACATACCTAAGGAAGTGTGCTTCATAGCTTGGCAAAAAGGTGGTCTGACGTGTGGGTACATTGGTGCACCCCTGCAGGGTATAAAACTATTCGAATAGCCTTGTCCTAGGTTATGGACACGCTTGGGGATGTCTTCCAAGAGTTAGACTACAACCTTTACTTAAAACTTGACATGGGTGGTATGAATGGGTAATTCATGCTATTGTTGTGGTGACTATTGGGTTAGTCACTTCCAGGATGTTGTTGTCATCTATTTATTGTTATTATATTGTCATTTTCTGTTATTTGAACAATAAAAATAGATTGTAAACTCGCTTTCAAATGTATTACATTATTGCAAATAAAGATTGCCTTATGCTGAAAATGAAACATACAGCCTCCACTTAAATAAGCTTGCATGTAGCTAGTATAGGTCTGTTACTCTACACGTAAGTCTTGCAGAGTAGAATTTTTGTACTCATTTGCTTTGCTTAACTATTTTGTTGCAGAGGAGGAAGGTGAGCCCCAAGAGCCTCACTTTTGTGAGATGTGCTGCGGGTTTGACGACTAGCTTGGTGGTCCGGTTGGTTGCTTTGTGGGTAAAGGCACACTAATTGGCTCTTTTGTTTATCGTCATCTTATGGCATTTCGCTTCCGTTGTCTAATTAGTTAATTGTATGACTTTTGGCCGGTCGGCCTCCCTTTTGTAATAACTCTACTATGTATGTCTTTTGATTTGTTAAGTATTGCTTTGTTTCTATGTCTTGAATGGAATTGATGCATGAATTTTGTAAAGGGGTGTGTATACTGCATTTCTGGGAAGTATACATATCTCGAAGACACGGGTTATTTTGTTTGTGATGCTATGGTCAATTGGTGACTAAGCATTACAAGCCTAATAAACTGGGGTCCTCACAGGTAAAGTAGTACTCCCCTGCAGTGATCAATCTATTCGAATAGCTGTGTCCACGGTTACGGACGACCATTTGGATTCGGGAGTCACTATTGTTACACTTTAAATCAAAATTGACTTGGTTACAACTTGGTATTCGGCATGAACGGGTATTCATGCACTTTAGTTTGTCAAAGTGTGCTGCCATTTTGGTATTGTTCGCTCTATATGTATAACAATATATATCTATGCCACTTGTCCTTACTTTGGTTTAAAATCTATTTACAAAATGGCAATTGAAAACTAGGTTGTGTAGGATGAAAATTGTTGTGTTTTCCGCAAAACTAAAGCCACTTATGCCTCTCTTTGGACAACCACTAGCTTATATAATTTTATTTTGTGTAAGACGTGCGAGTACATTTTGTACTTAACCCAGCTGCTGCTTGTTCAAGTGAGGATGACGTTACACTTGATCAGTTCGTTAGCGCCAATTTTGGTGATGCTAACGAATAGTATTGTTTCTAGCTCCTAGTCGGTTGCCTTGGGTTTTTGGTTTATTTACTTTACTTCTGCTGTTACTTATTGTAATATTCCGGTTGGCTGCTTTTGTAATAGTTGTAGACTTAAGTGTTGTCGTATGTTACTTGATATATCAATGTATGAATGTTTCATGACTGTGATTGACGTTGTTAAGGCTATGTACGTGTTGGTCACTGTTCTTGGGAGCCAACATGGGACACTTGGGCTGTTGGAGAGCTGGTCACCATGTGGCGATCGTAGAGGAGCAATATGCATGGTCACCGCCGCTCCGGATCAGCCGGGTACTCTCACTTAATCGAGTTAAATTGGGTTTCATTTCCCTAAGGCCCAGAGTTATTTTTCTAAGACCGAGAAGGCCTCAGTCTTACAAAAATAACCCGGGGGTCCTCACATATGTGATCATCATGATCACCTTATCTTTTATGCAATGATGAAGACGATGCACAATTCAACTTAAGTTCATCAATTATTCCATTATCCACCATTCATGACTTCATTAACACGATTGCTACCATAACCATTCACAATACTTGTAATTAAACAAAGTAATGATATAAAAAACATAATGGTAATGAATAATAAGGAATACAACGATCAAACCATCGATCACTGTTCTACCATGCACTTGCCTCTGTATCCCATCGGAGCCAAATTGCGAGACAGTAGTAGGATACTAGAGGCCACACTCCCTGAACAACCAATTCAAAACACAATTAAAAAAACACCTCACAACAGCATCAAAACATTACGCTAATCGCCCTCACAAGTCTATGCAAAAACTGAAGGGATACAAGTAGGCTACACTAGCTGGTAAGCTTACTTTCCCTTTCGGCCGAAAAGGGAAGGGAGGCAAGAACCTCACCTCTACTCAGGTGAGCTTCCCTCCACTCTGTCCCTCCACTTGCTCATCCTTCACCGTTTCTTCCGCACCGGTTTGAGCCTTTGTCTTTGTGTGTAGGTCCCAGAACACAAAGCTCGTCGCCTTCGGCTCTGCTGCGGGGTCCGCAAGGCTCTACCATGTCAACTACCACTCCGGTGAGCCATTCTTCCCCCTAGCTGCGTTAGCTCATGTTCTAGAAAGTAAGGAAGCTTCCACCTTCATTGATTTAACTTTCTTTCACAGGAGCCTCGGGATCTTGAGCTTTTCTATTTTTCGGCCGAGAACGCCCCTTTCGTCTCCATCTTCGGCACGGTGAGGCATTGCCTAATATTCCCTGCTTTTACACCATTCCTTTAGCACTCTCTAGCTTCTTCGACGTCTCTCTCTCTCTCTCTCTTTGCTTAGGGCGAACTCTCCTCAGTGAAGCCTCCGCCGCTGCTTCGGTTCAACGGCGACAAACCTTCTTCGGCCACCCCAGTCCTCCCTGAACCACTCTGGTGCTCGTGTGTGCATTAGATGGTCTAAAATGTCGTTTGGTTGCTAAGTGCGACGTAGCCGTATCACCTCCTCCACTCACCGTCGTAGTGCCGCCACGTCGGACCTTCTCCGACCATGCTCCGGCCGCTCACAGCTTCGCCTGCGCACCAACTTTCAATTTTGGTCCTTAGCCGGTGCCGCCATGGCCTGAGTCGCCAGCGACGAGCGCAGCAAGGCCTCGGGTGTGAGCTCCATTGCGTGGCATCTTCGGACAGCCACTGTAGCGAGGAGGTTAGGGCAAAATCTCGGTTAATTAAGAGCTAATGATTGTTTAGCATTTAAGTGTTGTCTTAACGTACTGAAAGTGCTTATTACACGTGGGACTGAGCACAGTAAACGAGGGTTTAATACCAGTTTTCATTGGAGTATGACATGTGGTCCCAGGAACATAAGTGCATAGTTGTAGACCCGTGAACCGGTCGTGGACCCGCAGTCCATACACTATGCTGTGGACCGAGACTATAACATATAGGACACACGTGTCAGTATAAATTTAACTCAGAAATTAAAATGAAAAAGAATACTGTGCAGTGGACCCCACATGTCAGCGACTGTGGCTAGATTCTTCTCGGTAAGAAAAGTATTTAATGCTTTTATAAATTCCAAAATGATTTATTTTTGAACTAAAAAATCAATTAAATTCAAAAATACATAACTAATTCATTTTAACTCCAAATCTAGTGAAACCAATTTTGGTAATTTTAATTTTTAATAAACTTTAATATGGTATAATTTTTGAACTTGTTACTATCCTACAAAAATTATTTTAAATATTGCACTTGGAATGGGATTATTTTTACACTAGAAAATGCTTTAACATCAAAAATTCATAGAAAATTCATGTGAACTCCAAATGAGGAGAACCAAGTTATTATGGTTATAAATTTTTATTATCTATCATACCATGTAATTTTTGTCTCCACCACATTTCTGGAAAAGTTCACCAAACCACGTCCACGACCACGACCACTGCCCGCACCCCGTCCACGACCTCTACCTCTCGCCATTCTAAATTCCAAAGACAAAAGGCTATCCACTTAACATTAGAGCAAACAAACATAATATCATAACAAATCAGTACAACCATCTCAATGAAACAATTCTATCAGAATTGCAGATGCAATGATTTTTCCCATTCCCACATACTTTGCACTGTGTGTCAAGTTTTAAGTTAATTTACCATTAATAGATTTTAGCAAATCAAGTTATTTAAGTTACTAACCTATTCACCACAGACCTAAAGCCCGCTCTGATACCAACTGTAACACCCCAACCCATCAAAGGGCCTGGAATGCTACTAAATAAACATGATAACCATTTAAACATAAGGCATAGTTCTAAATTTCGGCAGAACCTCCTTTGTATAATTAAGTATACCGGAGGTTCCAACAGATGCATATACTATTATCAATATCTCAACATCTAAAGTTCATCAAAGCATTCTTAAATAATCTATTCAGCTAATGCATGAGCAAGCATAATTAAAATTTACCACTCTCATTATTACAAATAATCCAATGCATTCAAGCATAGCCAAAATTAATCCTTAAACAGTTTGATTATTATTAAGGTACGATCTAAATGATAATCATATTTAAAATAATGTGTGGTAGTGAGTGCATCTAAAGCAACCCTACTCCCTCCCATGTATGCCGTTCTTGCTAGTGGTACCTAAAAGCACAACAAAAGCAAGAGGTGAGTCCAAAGACTCAGCAAATATAATAAATAGCTTCAACAACATACAAGCATGTAACTTATCAACTATACTTCACAAAACCACATATCAATCACTTTACACATGCATGCTACGCAATATGCTCAACATGATCTTTTTACTCTTTCCCTTTTGCATTTTACCGGTAATGCAAAGTGTGCATCCGCCGATGCACACCCATGTATGTACCATCTGGTACAGGGACTGTCATAGACCCAAATAAATAAAGAGAATTATCATGCATCTCATTAGCATGCATCATGTTTTTGAGCATTTACATTATATATTGCACTTGAAAAATCTTATCCGGAGGTCTAAACACACACTTACAAAAACCAACCCTAGAGAAAACAGTAATAAAAACATATGGAAATACTCTGGAAATAATTTATTCAAATAATATATTAATTATCATGAATTAATATAATTTATCCCAAATTTTTGGAGCCCAATATGACCCACAGAAAATTCAAGATCGATTAATAACCTATGCTTTTGGGAATTTAGGATATACCAAATAAATCTTGAACAATGGGTTTTCCGACTTTTTATAGATACTAGGTCACCCCAGGAGCCCCTCTGAATTATTTCACATTTTTATGAATTTAATTGCTATATTTTGAAGGCCAGTCAAACTAGGAGAATTGATTTCAAAATCAGTAAAACCTGGTTACTATTCCTCGGGCCCGAGTCACAAGCACAGTAACCGATCGCACCTCCCGATTCAGCCCAACCCACTAACCCACTAAACACAACCACCGTCCGATCGAGATCGAACGGTTGATCTCTATCGTCCGCGCCGCGCCGCTGTCACTGGCAGGTGGACCCAGATTCCTGTCGCTCGCGCAGGAGCCGAGCGCCACGCGCCGCGCGCTCTCTGCCGAGCCCCGTCACTGCTGTGACCACACCGCCCAAACCGACCAGTCCCTGAGCTTCCCTGGCTAACGCCGTTTCCCTTCCGACCGTTTCCCGCCTATAACCTGTCTCCCAGCTCTCTCTACCCCTTCACTTCTCCTCTGTTGACCGAGGAGAGGGACGCCCACCCTAGCGCCATTGCCATGTAAGTTTCAAGCTCCCAGTCCCTATTTTCTCTATCTTTGGTGCTATTTTCATTTTTGTTAAGCCCCAGCTTTGGTGTTGCTTGTAGCTCCCGGAACGCGACCGTGTCTTCCTCAGCTCCGGTTCACGCCGAGAGCTTGCACCCGAGGACACCGTTGTTCTATCTTCGCCTCTGGTGAGCTACTTGCTAACTCTCGCGCGTCATATCATGTCTTTGAGCTCGAGTATGGGTTCCCCACACCTAATTTTGGCAATGCACGACAGGAGCTCGTGAAATCGAAGGTTGGTCCATTTTCGGCCGAAATCCAAACTCTCCGTCTCCCACTTTGATCCGGTAAGACATTAGTCAATTCTCTGCTACCAAAGCACACCCTAGAGATCTTCGAGCCATCCCGAAGCTTCATTGTCTTCCTGGTTGCTCAGGGTGTCTCCTCCACCTTGAACCGCACGACCGCCATAGCCATTGTTGATGTCGAGCGAGCACTGACCTCCACTGTCGCAGCTCAACCCTCAGGTAGTCTTCTGGTAGTCCTTAGAACCCCAGACACCCGCTGTATGTTCACTGCGGAGATCTAAATTGTACATGCGCCGTTGCCGTGCGTGTCGCCGCCGCTCCTCGCCGGTGAGCCGCCAGCATAGGCCACCTTAGGCGTCGCCACCACCACCCAAAGACGCACAAGGCTATTGTACAGCTGTAGCGGCCCTTGTGATGAGGACATCCCTCCTTCGGATACACGCACGACACAAGACCCTCCAGATCTGGGTGCTGAACTACACGGTCCTATGACAAGAGCTAGAGCACGTCACTTAATCGATCAGGTAAAGTCGTTTCTAGGGCTGAGTGTATTATTTGAGAACTCTATGATGCTGCCTAATGGAGATGATTTACTTGTACTCAGGAATCTAGGACTACGACCAGTTCAAGAAGGTCTACGACCACTACAAGAAGATCAACGACCACTACAAGAAGACCTACGACTGGTTGATTCGATTGGAGCAACCTACGACCAGAAAAGCGAGCACAGTACTCGTTGGACACAATCTACGACCAAAGATAGCATGGACTCCTCAAGACCACCCTAGGACCAGTCCTACGACCGGATCTTCGTCGTAAATACGCAACACAAGGTGTGCGTCACCGCTTTGGAAACTAATAAGACTTTGTAAACGTAACGAGGTCGAGTCCGGGTTGTGTACGCTTCATCCCACTACCGCACAACCTAGGTCGACCTCCTCACGCTCCCTATATATATACAAGAGTCGCCATAGTTTAGAGGTGGGTTTTTCTTAGATTATTCGCCAATTGCGTTTCGCGATTATCGGTTTGAGGAACCCCACTTGTAAACTTCATCCATATCTGCAATACAATTCAGATTGCATCTACCTTGTTCTTGTGAGTTGCTTCGATTGCTTGCAGGAACAATAACCTTCGTGGTAAGGTCGATCGCGTGCAAGCATGGTCGATAACGACAGGCGTGCAGGTGTAGCGAATTGCGAGGTGACGATCTATTGGTCGGAAGCCTCAAAGCGTCAACGTCCTCACGACGAACCAAATCGAACCTATCGGAAGATCGGGCCGCCGTGATTCATCACCTTGGCCGACCTCGCCGTGGCGCGTAGCGCCGGCGAGCCGCCACGTAAGACCGCGGTGGCATTGCCGGATGGCCTGACACTGTAGCAAAGCCATTAAGGTGCTGATCCGGTCATTTATTGGCTAATGATTGCTTACTGTAGTAAATGATGTCTTAAGTAAGTGATGAGTCTATTACATGTCGGCCCGTGCACAGAAAATGGAATGGTTAAGCTGCGGCTGACAGGTGGGCCTAGCCACTAAAACACACGTGTACTGTGCTGTGAGCCGGTGAACTTTTTGCGTGGACTCGTGGTCCATACGCTGTGCGGTGAACCCTGTCACTGACAGGCGGGCCCCATCTGTCAGGCGGGGAAATTAAAATCCCTGGGTAAACATGAAATGGTACAGTTGGCCGGGCCCGTAGGTCATTGACTGTGGCTAGGTAAAGCCTCGGTAAGAAAAGTATAAATCCATTTCAGAAAATCAGAATGTATTTATTTGTAAACTGAAAAATATGGTTAACTTTAGAAATGCATAACTAATTCATTTTAACTCCAAATTGGATGAAACAAGTGCTGGTAATTTTATTTTTGGATGAACTTTATTTTGAAATAGGTTGTACATTTCTCTCTATAGCAGAAAGTTTAGTTTTGTAAAATGAGCATTTAATGGATTATCTTTACAATAGAAAATTTGTTTTAACTTTGAAAATTCATAACTTTTGCATGGAAACTCCAAATTGGATGAACCAATTTGCAGTGGGCTCACAATAACATGAAAAATTTATCTATGAGATCAATTACCTCCCCACTATTCTACAATTTTGGGTCAAAACTTTAATTTGGGTAAAATGCATTTTCGGGACATACAATCTTCAAACGACCATAACTTTCACCTACTGAATCCAAATGGAATAATTCTTGTACCTAAATTCATACTAAAGCATAAACTATCTACTGTAGAAAAATCATGCGTTTTGGAGCATCTTGCATTTTATGCCTTTTCTCGGTGTTTATCGATTTTCCCGTTCTTTAGATACCGGCGAAATCAACGTAGACTCTTACGCCACCGAGAGTGAACAACTACTCTTCCAGCAAGGCAAGCATCATTTGAACTTTCTTTTGCATCATATTGATCCCAGTTTTATTACACTAGTGTTTGAAATGCAATGATATTGCCTGCATGCAATTTTCGGTATATCGTTATGTTGTGAGTAGATTAGTTATATCCTATACTTGCTGGTTGTCCCTGATATTTCCCATACACATATGCTTAAGATAGATGTTGTGATGATATGATTCGTTGTGTGTTGAATGCTTAGCCATTGCGGGTCTAGATAACGCAGTAGCTCAATTGACGGGACTAGCTCGTCAATTGTGGGAAACACATAACAACTCTTACTTTTCTTTTGTACAGATTGTTACTTCTGGTCATTGAGTTAAACTTTGGTTATGTTAAATGGTTTTTGGGTCCGGACAAGTGGTTGTAGTGTGGGTGCTGTTATGCACGAGACTCCGGCTTGTGGTTGTCTTGTCTGGACCATTAAGGACCGAGCCATGGACGTTACACTCCAAGTGCCGAGCGTACTATCACATGCGGGATATGGGTACCGTACGGTTAAGTAAGGGGAGGATTTGATTGGTTTGGACCGCAGGTGGTGTGAGGACATAGAGACCGTGAAATCCTATGTTCCTTAGGAACCCAGTGTGATATATACTGTGCTTAATGAGCACGATTACTTATGTTGAGGAAAAACAACATACTAACTACCTCACACTGACCCCTCCGGCACAACATGTGTGCCCGCTTAGCGTGTGCTATATGCTCATGTCTAAGTTGGGATTCGTCTCACATGGGTGGTCCGACTCAATAGGATTTTCTTGCTAAAAATTATTGTATCTCGATTCTCCCCGGCCGGCATACCTAAGGAAGTGTGCTATTTTTCGGAGGCATCCGGAGGCTTACGGGCTAGTCGGGTCATGTGGGTAAAGTAGTACACCTCTGCAGAGTTAATCTATTCGAATAGCCGTGTCCACGGTTATGGACAACACTTGGTTTAAGTATGCTTCATCATTAGTCTCAAAAATTAAAAGTTGACATGGTTATAAATTGGTTACGACACGAATGGGATGTTCGTGTGCTTTAGTTTATCAAAATGGACAGCTATTTTGATATTGTTCGATTTACTACATTATCTATGTCTTGTGAAACTTTTCATTTGAATAAATGATTGACAACTTGGCTTTGAAAACTATATGGTCTAGGAATGTAAGATGTTGCGTTTTCTGCAAAACTAGAACCACTAATGTTATCCCTTGATTGCCCAATATGCATATCTATTTTTCTTTGTGTATGACTTGCTAGTGCACTTGTACTCAGCCAGATGTTGGCTGGCCTTTTTGTTTTTCTTTTCAGGTGAGGACGATTTTGAGCCCGTTGAGCTCGGTAGTGCCGATTTAGGCGGCACTGACGAGTAGTGCTATCATTTAACCCCAGTCGGTTGCCTTGGGTTATGGGCATACCTTGCTGGACCTTTTGGTTTATTTATATTGCTTCTGTTGTTATTTATCACTCTTATTTGAATTTGGCCGGTCGGCCGTTATGTAATAGTTGTATACTTAACTATTATATTGTATGTCTTTTGGATTGTTATTGTATGATGTTGTATGTATGTGAGCAACGTTGAATGAGAGTATGAGCGTGTTGGTCGCTGATCCTGGGAGCCAACACGACCTCATACTCGCTGTTATGAATCCCACTTTAATTTGTCTAAGTATTGGCTTTGACCGTTTGGAGAACCGATAATCATGTAGTGCTCGCAGAGGAGCAGCGCGCATGATCACCGGGGCTCTAGTTTCGGTCGGGCTCCTCACTTGGATGGAGTTAAGGTAGAATTCATTTACTTGAGGCCCAGAGTTATTCCCTTAAGACCAGGTAAACCTCGGTCTTATGGAAATAACCCGGGGGTCCTCACAGCGTTGGTATCAGAGCCATACTGACTGTAGGTTAGGGATAGCACTGGCGTTAGTATAGCAAGCCTTTGAGAGTCAAAATAATTTTACTTATCAAACTTATTTCCTAAGGCTAAGTAAGAATATCTTTTATTCCTCATCCATCTTAGTATCATTCCTCACCTTACTCTTAATTGATTTGCAAAATTAACTTATCTTGTCTATTCCTGTCTTTAGATGGGTCATCAATATCTGGTCAGAGAGACTCAAGCTGAAGGTGTGGATGGGTACCCGGCACTCCTCCAAGATATGATGTGGAGGGCGAACTTCACGTACCAACCCGTGTACTTCATCTACCGTCGAGATCTTGGACCAGGAATGGAGGACTACCGGGCTGTGATCCATCTCATAGCAAGACAAGTTACGGAGGGTATTCCATACCATTTCCAGGCTCGTGGCACTTCCGAGGCCATGGCTTTGCAAGAGGTGGCTCGTATGGCCATGAGTCGTCTTCGTTACGACTTGACGGAGTTGTCTCAGCCACCATACGACCACTTCCCTATGCAAGCACATGGCATGGAGGTGAACACCTTCGCTGGGATTCAGTACGGGGAGGATCCCTATGTCCAGCAACTCGCGAGGATGGTTCGCATCACGGACCAAATGCGTCGTTGCGCCTTACATGAGCTTTGGGAGACCCAGCGTAGTCTCCTTGTAGCTCAGGAGCATCTACAACCCCTATGCAATATGGGGCTTGTAGCCCGACATGTGCTTTATGGGGAAAACGAGATCTCCCCATATGCATCTGCGCCGACCGAGTACCGTCTTCCTGAAATAGGAGGACAAGTTCCCAATCATGGACAACGGCGTCAGGCTCGCATGTCAGTGGGTTTTCCCCGTACTCAAAGGCCGGAACCTATAGAAGGACGCATCATAGGATCCCCTCTATGCCTCACCAATCCACTTGACCCCGACGATACGGGATCTCCTGGGTATCACCTTCTGGATGAATTTCCAGTGAATTTCGATCGGGAAAACAGGTAGAGTGTTAGAGTAGTGTGCTCGCTGTCTGTACGTGTGTCCAGCGGGCATGTATCTTTCTATTTGTGCGATCAAATAGTAGTTGTTCAACCCAATGTTTTCTTTCGCGAAGACTTTTGTTCAGGCAGTTACCATTTGCCTACGGACCTACATGATGTAATTGTTCTGAAAAACTATGATTTAAGTATTGGATCTTGTACTGGCCCTAGTGCCTTTGTACCCCCATTTGGTCATAAGTTTATGTGCATTATTTACCATCATGCATGAATAATTACTTACGTTATGCTTGCTGTCCCTAAATTGCCTCTCCTTTAAGAAGGAAGTACCCTAGCCTTTTTCTGTAACTCTCCTTATCACCTCAGGATGACAGGGCCTCACACGCGTTCGAGAGCACAACAACAAGAGGGAGGGTCACCACCCCCTCGAGCTCGCTCTATCGATGAGCTTTACGCCTGGGGAAGGGTTAATGGACCCCCTCGTCAGCAAAATCAACAAGATGGCCATTCAGAAGAAATGCTTCCACCACCTCCCACAATGGCTGAGGTGTTGGCCCAGATTGAGAGGAACCGCAAGGATCAAACGCGAATTCTCGAAGCCATTGCTCGCAACACCTCTCCTGCTCCCATCACATCAGGGGGAGCGGGAGCCTCCAGGACACGTGGGGAGCTCGCTGATTTTCACCGAACCAATCCTCCCACCTTCTCCAGTACCGAGGACCCCATGGAGGCGGAATACTGGCTCCGCACCGTGGAGAAAAAGCCGGCTATCGCTCAATGCGCCGGCACTAAGAGGGTGCTATTCGCCAGCTACCAGCTGGAAGGCGCCGCGAGCGCATGGTGGGATAACTTTTCCGCCATGCAGCCCGACGGAGACGTTCCATCTTGGGATGAGTTCAAGGCGGCCTTCCGTGAAGCCCACATTCCTAAGGGCGTATTATTGATCAAGCAACAACAATTCCTGGCCCTCAAGCAAGGAAGGAAGACTGCCACGGAGCACCTGCACGAGTTTAACTTCTTAGCTCGTTACGCCCCAGACGACGTCTCCACCGATGCTCGCCGTCAGAGTCGTTTCATCAACGGCTTAACGAAGGAAATGCAGCTGGCTCTTGCGGTCCACGACTTTCGCAACTTCCAACACCTGGTCAATAAGGCCATTGTGGTGGAACACAAGAGCGTGGCCGTGGAAGAGTCAAGGAAGAGGAAGAGGGCCTCCCAAATTTCAGCAGGCAGCAGTTTTCCTCGGCAGCGCGCCAGACAGCCCCAAGCACTCCGAGCTCCAGCTCCAGCACCACCAAGGCCACCAACCTTTGCACCAAGGCCTCCCCAGCCTTTTGTGCAGCAGAGGAATGGGGGCATGCAGCCCCCGAATAGCGGCTTCGTCCGGCCCAGTGTAACATGTTTCCATTGTGGACGCCCGGGATACTATGCGCATCAGTGCTTGGCAAAAGCACGTGGGATGCCGTGAGTCTACAACGGTTCGACTCCAACTCCTACCCCAGCTCCAGCAAGACCTTCACCACCCCCGAGGGCTGCGTCCACACCTCCCCAAGTCACGGCGCGTGGCCACATCAACCACGTCACCGCCGAGGAGGCGACAGATGCACCGGACGTCGTTTTGGGTACTCTCTTTGTTAATTCCAGCCCGGCTACTGTCTTATTCGATTCTGGGGCATCTCATTCATTCATCAAGAAGTCATTTGCTGCATTCCATCAAATTGAAATGCATACACTCCAATCGCCCTATCGCATACAGTCTCAGGGATCGAGTTTTCAAACCGATCAAGTCTGCCGGGACATAAAAGTACAGATCCAGGGGGTTGATTTCTTGGCAAACCTCATGGTAATAACTTCAGTAGGTATTGATGTGATCCTAGGGATGGATTGGCTGTCCAAGAACCAAGGAAACATCGACTGTGCCCGACGGTCCATTTCTGTCACAAGAGAAGACGGCAGTCAAGTCGTGTTTTCACCTATTCTGGGCAATTCCTATGCCTTGAAAGCTAGTGCCCCTCTTGAATTAGGGAAGGTACCAGTGGTATGTGAATATCTCGATGTATTCCCTGAAGACCTTCCAGGCATGCCTCCTGACCGGGAAGTGGAATTCGTTATCGAGCTTGCACCCGGTACTGCACTGATTTCAAAGCGGCCATACCGGATGCCTCCAAATGAGTTGGTAGAATTAATAGAGCAACTCAAGGAGCTCCAAGATAAGGGATTCATCAGGCCAAGCTCCTCACCTTGGGGTTGTCCGGCTATTTTTGTCAAGAAGAAAGATAAGAGTTTACGGATGTGTGTGGACTACCGTCCGTTAAACGAAGTCACCATCAAGAACAAGTATCCGCTTCCACGGATTGATGATCTATTTGACCAGTTAAATGGAGCCCAAGTATTCTCTAAGATTGATTTGAGATTGGGCTACCATCAAATCAAGGTCAGAGCTGAAGACATACCGAAGACAGCTTTCTCCACTCGTTACGGTTTATACGAGTACACTGTTATGTCTTTCGGCCTAACCAATGCTCCATCCTACTTTATGAACCTAATGAATTCAGTTTTCATGGAGTATTTGGATCAGTTTGTTGTCGTGTTCATCGATGACATCCTCATCTACTCCAAGTCTGATGGAGAACATGAGCAGCACCTACGGCTTGTGTTGGAAAAACTTCGTCAACATCAACTTTACGCCAAATTCAGCAAGTGCGAGTTCTGGCTTCGTGAAGTCAGCTTCTTGGGCCATGTATTATCCAAGGGCGGTGTCGCTGTCGATCCTAGAAAAGTCCAAGATGTACTGAATTGGGAGCGACCCAAGAGCGTCACCGACATTCGCAACTTTCTCGGGCTTGCGCGGTATTACCGCAGGTTCATCAATAACTTCTCCCGTATCGCAAGGCCCATGACCCAACTGTTGAAGAAGGAGAAGAAGTTTGTCTGGTCGCCTGAATGTGCAATTAGCTTTCAGACCCTAAAAGACCTCTTGACCCAAGCCCCGATGCTTATCTTGCCCGATATTCACAAGACCTTTGACATTTACTGCAATGCTTCTCACCATGGGATCGGCTGTGTGCTTATGCAAGAAGGTCATGTGGTGGCATATGCATCGAGACAATTAAGACCACATGAAGCCAATTATCCCACCCATGACTTGGAGCTTGCAGCAGTAGTCCATGCACTGAAGATTTGGCGGCATTACCTCATCGGTAATCGTTGCGAGATCTACACTGACCATAAGAGTCTCAAGTACATTTTCACTCAGGCCCACCTGAACCTGAGATAGAGAAGGTGGCTTGAGTTGATCAAGGACTATGATATGGGACTCCATTATCACTCAGGGAAGGCCAACGTTGTGGCCGACGCATTGAGTAGAAAATCCCAATGCAACTGTTTGACGGTAAGTCCCAATTCAGCAGGGTTGTGCGCTGCCATGCAACGTTTGCACCTGGAGATTATTGAGGGGGTACTCTTGCTACCCTCAAGGTGGATTTCACTTTAGAGGACCAGATAAGGGAAGCCCAAAAGACCGACATGGAGGTCGCTCAAATCCGGGAAGAAATGAAGAAGCGCAAGGCCAAGTGCTTTAACCATGATTCTGAGGGCACCCTACGGTTCGGGAACCGTTTAGTAGTGCCATTCAATCGCAACTTGAGGGAGTTAATTCTCAAGGAAGCTCACAATTCACAATTCTCTATACATCCCGGAAGTACTAAGATGTACCATGACCTGAAGAAGCGGTTGTGGTGGAGCCAGATGAAACGGCAGATCGCGCAGTATGTTGCTGAATGTGACATATGCCAGCGAGTCAAGGCTGAGCACTTGAAACCAGCGGGTACTCTCCAACCCTTGCCTATTCCCTAGTGGAAATGGGAGGAGCTTGGGATGGATTTCATCACCGGGCTTCCAAGGACCCAAACTGGCTCCGATTCTATATGGGTGATCGTTGATCGGCTGACAAAGGTTGCTCACTTCATTCCTGTCAAGACCACCTACACTACGGCTAAATTAGCAGAGCTTTACATCACCAGGATTGTGTGTCTCCACAGCGTACGGAAGGTGATTGTTTCGGATCGCGGTGCGCAGTTCACATCCCATTTTTGGGGATGCCTCCATCAAGCAATGGGGACCCATTTGTCATTTAGTTCGGCTTACCACCCTCAAACAGATGGACAGACCGAGAGGGTGAACCAGGTGTTGGAAGACCTTCTACGAGCGTGTGTGCTATCCTATAGCAAAAATTGGGAAAAATGTTTACCGTTCGCAGAGTTCTCCTATAACAATAGCTATCAATCCAGCATTCAGATGTCACCTTTTGAAGCATTGTATGGGAGGGCTTGTAGGACGCCATTGAACTGGTCTGAAGCCGGGGAAAGGCCATTCTATGGCGCGACCTTGGTGGAGGGCACTGAAGAACAAGTTCGCATCATCCGTGAACGACTTCGTACGGCACAATCTCGTCAGAAGTCCTACGCTGACCGCCGTCGTCGTGAGTTGAGCTTCGAGATAGGCGATTATGTTTACCTCAAGGTCTCACCGATGAAAGGAACCCATCGTTTCCAAGTGAAGGGTAAATAGGCACCCCGCTATATTGGGCCTCTCCAAGTTCTAGACAAACGAGGCTCTGTGGCTTATCAATTAAAGCTTCCACCCTCCCTATCATAGGTGCACGATGTCTTCCATGTATCCCAACTGAAAAAGTGCCTCCGTGTTCCAACTGAGGACACCGAGTTGAGTAACCTCGACTTGCAACCCGATCTTTCTTATCGAGAACACCCGATCCGCATCCTTGCAGAAGCAGAGCGCAAGACGAGAAATCGTAACATCAAATTCATCAAAGTTCAATGGAGCAACCACACTGAAGATGAAGCAACTTGGGATCGAGAACATCAAATGCGAACCGAATATCCTGATCTATTTCTTTCCGCTTGAAGTACCTTCGTATCAAGAAAGGAAAGTTTAAACAAAGGAAATGAAAAAAAAATGGTAGATAGCCATTCCTTGTAACCTTGATGGGATGTCATAACACTATCTTTAAAGGAAATCAAGATAACAGATGTTGTATCTCCTTTAGGGTCTATATACCCAACTTTTCAATCTACCTAGATCTCGGGGTCGAGATCTTTTGTAAGGAGGGGAGGTTTGTCACATCCCCAAATTAATAAAGAGAATTACCATGCATCTCATTAGCATGCATCATGTTTTCGAGTATTTACATTATATATTGCACTTGGAAAATCTTATCTGGAGGTCTAAACACACACTTACAAAAACCAACCCTGAAGAAAACAGTAATAAAAACATATGAACATCCTCTTGAAATAATTTATTAAAATAATATATTAATTATCATGAATTAATATAATTTATCCCAAATTTGTGGAGCCAAATATGACCCACAGAAAATTCAAGATCGATTAATAACCTATGCTTTTGGGAATTTAGGATATACCAAATAAATCTTGAACAATGGGATTTCCTAATTTTTATAGATACTAGGTCACCCCAGGAGCCCCTCTGAATTATTTCACATTTTTATGAATTTAATTGCTATATTTTGAAGGCCAGTCAAACTAGGAGAATTGATTTCAAAATCAGTCAAACCTGGTTACTATTCCTCGGGCCCGAGTCACACGCACAGTAACCTATCGCACCTCCCGATTCAGCCCAACCCACTAAACAGAACCACTATCCGATCGAGATCGAACGGTTGATCTCTATCGCCCACGCCGCTGTCGCTGGCAGGTGGACCCAGATTCCTATCGCCGTCGTCTACCTCCCGCTGTCGCTCGCGCTGGAGCCGAGCGCCACGCGCCCTCTGCCGAGCCCCGTCACCGCCGCGACCGCACCGCCCAAACCGACCAGTCCCTGAGCTTCCCTAGCTAACGCCGTTTCCCTTCCGACCGTTTCCCGCCTATAACCTGTCTCCCAGCTCTCTCTACCCCCTCACTTCTCCTCTGTTGGCCGAGGAGAGGGACGCCCACCCCAGCGCCATTGCCGTGTAAGTTTCAAGCTCCCGGTCCCCATTTTCTCTATCTTTGGTGCTATTTCCATTTTCGCTAAGCCCCAGCTTTGGTGTTGCTTGTAGCTCCCGGAACGCGACCGTGTCTTCCTCAGCTCCGGTTCACGCCCAGAGCTTGCACCCGAGGACACCGCTGTTCTATCTTCGCCTCCGGTGAGCTACTTGCTAACTCTCGCGCATCATATCATGTCTTTGAGCTCGAGTATGGGTTCCCCTCACCTAATTTTGGCAATGCACGACAGGAGCTCGTGAAATCGAAGATTGGTCCATTTTCGGCAGGAATCCAAACTCTTCGTCTCCCACTTTGATCCGGTAAGACATTAGTCAATTCTCTGCTACCAGAGCACACCTTAGAGATCTTCGAGCCATCCCGAAGCTTCATTATCTTCCTGGTTGCTCAGGGCGTCTCCTCCACCTTGAACCGCACCGCCGCCATAGCCATTGTCGACGTTGAGCGAGCACTGACCTCCACTGCCGCAGCTCGACCCTCAGGTAGTCTTCTGGTAGTCCTTAGAATCCCAGGCACCCGCTGTATGTTCGCTGCGGAGCTCTAAATTGTGCATGCACCGTTGCCGTGTGTGTCACCACCGCTCCTCGCCGGTGAGCCGCCGGCATAGGCCACCTTAGGCGTCGCCACCACCACTCAAAGACGCACAAGGCTATTGTACAGCTGTAGCGGCCCTTGGCCGACCTCGCCGTGGCGCGTAGCGCCGGCGAGCCGCCGCGCAAGACCGCGGTGGCATTGTCGGACGGCCCGACACTGTAGCAAAGCCATTAAGGCGTTGATCCGGTCATTTATTGGCTAATGATTGCTTACTGTAGTAAATGATGTCTTAAGTAAGTGATGAGTCTATTACATGTGGGCCGGTGCACAGAAAACGGAATGGTTAAGCTGCGGCTGACAGGTGGGCCTAGTCACTTAAACACACGTGTACTGTGCTATGAGCCGGTGAACTTTCCACGTGGACACGTGGTCCATACGCTGCGCGGTGAACCCTGTTACTAACAGGCGTACCCCATCTGTCAGGCGGGGAAATTAAAATCCCCGGGTAAACATGAAATGGTACTGTTGGCCGGGCCCGCAAGTCATTGACTGCGGCTAGGTAAAGCCTCGGTAAGAAAACTATAAATCCATTTTAGAAAATCAGAATGTATTTACTTGTAAACTGAAAAATATGATTAACTTTAGAAATGCATAACTAATTCATTTTAACTCCAAATTGGATGAAATCAGTGCTGGTAATTTTATTTTTGGATGAAATTTATTTCAAAATATGTTGTACATTTCTCCCTATAGCAGAAAGTTTAGTTTTGGAAAATGGGCATTTAATGGATTATCTTTACAATAGAAAAATTGTTTTAACTTTGAAAATTCATAACTTTTGCATGGAAACTCCAAATGAGATGAACCAATTTGCAGTGGGCTCACAATAATATGCAAAATTTATCTATGCGATCAATTACCTCCCCACTATTGTACAATTTTGGGTCAAAACTTTAATTTGGGTAAAATGCATTTTCAGGACAGACAATCTTCAAACGACCATAACTTTCACCTACTGAATCCAAATGGAATATTTCTTGTACCTAAATTCATACTGAAGCATAAACTATCTACTGTAGAAAAATCATGCATTTTGGAGCATCTTGCATTTTATGCCTTTTCTCGGTGTTTATCGATTTTCCCGTTCTTTAGATACCAACGAAATCAACGTAGACTCTTACGCCACCGAGAGTGAACCACTATTCTTCCAGCAAGTAAAGCATCATTTGAACTTTCTTTTGCATCATATTGATCCCAGTTTTATTACACTAGTGTTTGAAATGCAATGATATTGCCTGCATGCTATTTTCGGTATACCGTTATGTTGTGAGTAGATTAGTTATATCCTATACTTTCTGGTTGTCCCTGATATTTCCCATACACATATGCTTAAGATAGATGTTGTGATGATATGATTCGTTGTGTGTTGAATGCTTAGCCATTATGGTCTAGATAACGCAAGAGCTCAATTGACGGGACTAGCTCGACAATTGTGGGAAACACATAACAACTCTTACTTTTCTTTTGTACAGATTGTTACTTCTGGTCATTGAGTTAAACTTTGGTTATGTTAAATGGTTTTTGGGTCCGACAAGTGGTTGTAGTGTGGGTGCTGTTATGCACGAGACTCGGGTTTGTGGTTGTCTTGTCTGGACCATTAAGGACCGAACCATGGACATTACACTCTAAGTACCGAGCGTACTATCACATGCGGGATATGGGTACCGTACGGTTAAGTAAGGGGAGGATTTTGTTGGTTTGGACCGCAGGTGGGGTGAGGACATAGAGACCGTGAAATCCTATGTTCCTTAGGAACCCCGTGTGATATATACTGTGCTTAATGAGCACGATTACTTATGTTGAGGAAAAACAATATACTAACTACCTCACACTGACCCCTCCGGCACAACATGTGTGCCCGCTTAGCGTGTGCTATATGCTCATGTCTAAGTTGGGATTCGTCTCACATGGGTGGTCCGACTCAATATGATTTTCCTACTAAAAATGAATGTATCTCGATTCTCCCCGGCCAGCGTACCTAAGGAAGTGTGCTATTTTTCGGAGGCTTACGGGCTAGTCGGGTCATGTGGGTAAAGTAGTACACCTCTGCATAGTTAATCTATTCGAATAGCCGTGTCCACGGTTATGGACAACACTTAGTTTAAGTATGCTTCATCGTTAGTCTCAAAAATTAAAAGTTGATATGGTTATAAATTGGTTACGACACGAATGGGATGTTCGTGTGCTCTAGTTTATCAAAATGGATAGCCACTTTGTTATTGTTTGATTTACTACATTATCTATATCTTGTGAAACTTTTCATTTAAATAAATGATTGACAACTTGGCTTTGAAAACTAGATGGTCTAGGAATGTAAGATGTTGCGTCTTTTGCAAAACTAGAACCACTAATGTTATCCCTTGATTGCCCAATATGCATATCTACTTTTATTTGTGTAAGACTTGCGAGTGCACTTGTACTCAGCCAGATTTTGGTTGGCCGTTTTGTTTTTCTTTTCAGGTGAGGACGATTTTGAGCCCGTTGAGCTCGGCAGTGCCGATTTAGGCGGCACTGACGAGTAGTGCTATCATTTAACCCCGGTCAGTTGCCTTGGGCTATGGACATACCTTGCTGGACCTTTTGGTTTATTTATCTTGCTTCCGCTGTTATTTATTACTCTTATTTGAATTTGGCTTGTCGGCCATTATGTAATAGTTGTAGACTTAACTATTGTGTTGTATGTCTTTGGGATTGTTATTGTATGATGTTGTATGGATGTGAGCAACGTTGAATGAGAGTATGAGCATGTTGGTCGCCGATCCTGGGAGCCAACACGACCTCATACTCGCTGTTATGAATCCCACTTTAATTTGTCTAAGTATTGGCTTTGACCATTTGGAGAACCGATAATCATGTACTGCTCGCAGAGGAGCAGCGCGTATGATCACCGGGGCTCTAGTTTCGGTCGAGCTCCTCACTTGGATGGAGTTAAGGTGGAATTCATTTACTTGAGGCCAAGAGTTATTCCCTTAAGACCAGGTAAACCTCGGTCTTATGGAAATAACCCGGGGGTCCTCACAGGGACCATTGCCCATACTCCACGTGTATGGGGACCTAAGCCCATGCTCTTCAAGCATGGGGATCTTTAGCCCGTCATTAGCATGACGGGGACCTCAAGAGTTGCTTGGTCATCACATGACCAAGACTTCAATAAACCAACGTGATGCATATGTATGAATTTTCAAAGTAACACAAACATGCATCCTCAACAACATTGCATATGAATAACCTATTCATACTCCAAAATCTCATAACCATAGACAAACAACCATGAATAAAACGTAATTCATATCTCTAGCAACCATGAACAATACCAATTATGCCATCTTCACAAACATGAACACACAAGTACTCATAATATATATCGAACATTGCGATTCAATAATATATATTATATTCATCATTATACTTGCCTTAACCAAGAGAGAACAAGGGATGTACAGAAGGTGCTGCCCCCGGTACCAGTCCACCACCTGAATAATAATTATAACACACGCTACGACACAGCAGAGAACCAAAACAAACTATATAACAACAACTATGAACTCGCAAAAAACATCTAACTCGATCCCATCCCTAAATTTCTAAACGTCGATCTGTCCGCTCAGTGGATAGTCAACTTCAAAAATCCATATCTATTGGTACAGGAGTCCAAATAAGATGTTCTTAGACTTTCTGGAAAGGTAATTAAATTCTCCAACTAAGTTTAGTTGGTGAGCCTTACTGAATCGGCCAAATAATACCCCTACTAGGCCAGTTAATAAAACATCATTTTCACATCGGGCTCTCTGGACAGAGTACTAAAACCACCATAACTTTTGCTACGCTACTCGGAACGGGGTGATCTTGGACTCTATAGAATCATGACAAAACCAGTTACAATAGTATAGTTAGAGAAGTCTCCTGATTCGGCCTCTCACTAATTCTTATATTTAGGTAACTTTTCTGTCTCTGCAATCTGACAGTCAGCGAAACAGTGGTGGTAAAAATTCCATAACTTTTCATTGCCAACTCTAAAAATTATGTTCTTTATCAACTTGGAAAGCTTACTGAATCTTCTATAATATTCATGTTTGGTGGTTTTCCTAATTCGGCCTATAAATAATTCATAATGGCCAGACAAGACAATCTGCTAATTCTCGTCAGCTCTCCTGGTCAGTCGCGGTAAAACTACCATAACTCCTAAACCGTCAATCCAAATCAGGTGATATTAGTGCCCAAAGAAATCTAAAACCGAGAGCTACAACTTTCTAAGAGGCGGTCAGATCAGAAAACGTACAGATCTTACCCAAAACTGACAAGCAACAGTGCTGAACAACACCGATTTGCTACCTCGTCTTGGCCGGCACTCCAACGGTGGTCTCCTCACCTTTCCTCCAATGGACCGCAGCAAGGATCTTCACCGGGGAGGGAGGTGGTGCTGCTGGGGAGGTGGTGGCGCAGGGGAGAAGCAATGGGGAGAGGGGAGTGGCGGCTATGGGGGGGAAGAGAGGAGAGTGGGGGCGGCTAGGGTTTAGGGTGCCCCCCCTCTCTTGACCGCCCCCCCCCCCTAGGTCTGCCTCCCCTCTTGGGCCTCCTGGGCCGCAGCCCGTGGCCCAGGTTGGCGAAAATATGCGAAAACCCCCTTTTTCCAGGAATTTTTTCTTTTTTTATTATTCTTTCTTCTCCCGACTAGCTGTCTATTTACCCGATTAAATTCCAGGGTATTACATTCTACCCCCTTCAATGAAATTCGACCCCGAATTCTAAACAAACTTAACACACCAGAACAAAAACTCTAGAACTTTATCACATACCTGCTGTGAATAGCTCAGGATATTACTCGCGCATGCGAGTCTCCAACTCCCAGGTGGCTTCTCTTTCTGACTGATGCGTCCACAGCACCTTGACGTAAATCAATATCTTGTGTCTCAGCACTCGCTCTGATTTCTCCAGAATACGTACCGGACGCGACTCAACTATGAGGTCTTGCTCAATAATCAGTGGCTCTATGGAAATCTTATGCCCTGGGTCTTTCAAAAAATTTCTCAGCATTGAAACGTGAAACACGTTGTGGACTCCTCGCATGGACTCTGGAAGGTCCAGGCGGTAGGCTAGCTTCCCAATCCTAGCCATAATCGGGAATGGTCCGACGTACCTTGGGCTAAGCTTCCCTTTAGTACCGAATCGGACGATGCCTTTAGTGGGGGACACTCTCAAAAGCACCTGGTCTCCCACCGCAAACTCCAAGTCACATCTCCTCGCATCTGCATAACTTTTCTGCCTACTCTGCGCTGCTAGCAGATTCTGTCTCACCATTGCTACACGCTCAACTGTCTTCTGAATCCAGTCTGGTCCCAAAACTACTTTCTCACCCACTGCATCCCAACAGAGTGGCGATCTGCATTTCCGCTCATACAAAACCTCAAATGGTGCGGCTCTAATGCTAGACTAATAACTGTTATTGTAGGCAAACTCTGCAAGTGGCAACTGGTCCTCCCAACTGCCCTTCCATGACAATACGCAGGTCCCCAACATATCCTCCAAGGTCTGAATAGTGCGCTCTCACTGTCCATCTGTCTGAGGATGGAATGTTGTGCTAAGCCGAAGCTGTGTGCCCAAGTCACTCTGCAGACTCTCCCAGAATTTGGACACAAACTTCGCGTCCCTGTCCGAAATAATAGTTTTGAGCACCTCATGTAGTCTCACTATCTCTCGCACATAGATAGGAGTTAGATCACTCGCTGAACTGGTTGTGCGAATAGGAATGAAGTGCGCAAACTTGCTGAAACGATCCACTACTACCCAAATGGCATCCTTTCCTCGCGGCGAGCGAGGTAATACCACTACAAAATCCATAGAGATATCATCCCATCGCTACAGGGGAACTTCCAACGGCTGCAATAACCCCGCGGGTCATTTGTGCTCTGCTTTCACTTGTTGGCAAACACCGCAAGAAGCTACATAATTAGCAATATTCACCTTCATCCTTTTCCACCAGAAGTGTTGTTTCAGATCTCGGTACATCTTAGTCTCTTCAGGATGAACGGTGTACAGAGTGCGGTGTGCCTCCCTCAAGATATCATCCTTGACCTCCGCCTTTTGTGGCACACACAGACGGCCTTTAAACAACAAGGCACCCGAAGTATCCATACTGAAATCCCCTTCTTTGCCCTCATCCAATCGTTGTCTGACCTTCTAGAGTAACCGGTCTTCTCGCTGCGCTTCCCGCACACGGTCTGGGATAGCTGACTGAATGATCAACTGAGTCTCAACATGCGCTGTGCCCGCATAATAGTAAGATATTCCCATGCGATCAAAATCAGCAATGAGGCAATCCAAAGTAGCGGGAGTCGCCTTACGACTGAGAGCATCCGCGACCACATTAGCCCTGCCTGGATGATACTGTATAGTCAGATTATAATCCTTTATCAACTCCAACCACCTTCTCTGCCTCAAATTCAGATCCTTCTGGGTGAAGATGTACTTGAGACTCTTGTGATCTGTGAAGATGTCACACGACTCCCCATACAGATAATGCCTCCAAATCTTGAGGGCGAAGACAACTGCAGCCAACTCCAAGTCATGAGTGGGGTAATTCCGTTCATGCTTCTTCAACTGTCTCGATGCATAGGCAATCATCTTACCGTCTTGCATAAGCACACAGCCCAGACCCACTCGAGACGCATCAAAATAGACGGTGAATCGCTTCCCCGGCTCGGGAAGAGTGAGAATAGGAGAGGTCACCAGTTTCTCCTTTAACGTGCAAAAACTACGGTCACATTCATTAGTCCACCGAAACTTTACCCCTTTCTGCGTAAGCTGGGACATCGGCTTGGCAATAATGGAGAAATCCTGCACAAAACGCCGATAATACCCCGCCAAGCCCAGAAAACTCCTCACCTCCTTCACATTGGTCGGCCTCTTCCAGTCCACCACTATCGCGACCTTGCTAGGATCAACAGCAACTCCCTGAGGATTAATTTTGTGACCCAAAAAGCTTACTTCTGAAATCCAAAATTCACATTTCTTCAGTTTGGCATAGAACTTGTGTTCTCTCAAGGTCTCTAGGACCAACCTCAACCGACGGTCATGATCCTCATGAGTCTTGGAATAGATAAGGATATCATCGATGAACACCACTACGAAATCATCCAGGTACTCGTGTAACATGTTGTTCATGGTCTCCATAAAGACAGCTGGTGCATTAGTCAATACAAACGACATGACTGTATATTCATAACGCCCATACCTGGTGGAGAATGCATTCTTTTCTATATCCTGTTCACGCACCCGGATCTGATTATATCCAGACTGGAGATCGATCGTGGCAAACACCTGGGCCCCCTTCAACCGATCAAACAAATCCTCAATGCGGGGTAGAGGATATTTGTTCTTGATCGTAACTGCATTAAGTGCACGGTAATCAATAAACATGTGCCAACTCCCATCCTTCTTTTCCGTGAACAGAACAAGAACTCCCCAGGGTGATACACTACGCCTGATCAAACCCTTAGCCAACAATTCATCCAACTGCTTCTTCAACTAGTCCTGAAATGGACGTGCCAGACGATATGGAGACATCGAGATGGGCTGAGTACCCGGAAAAAGGTCGATGCGAAACTCCACGCCCCGCGCAGGTGGCAAGCCCGGAAGCTCATCCGGGAACACATCCGGGTAGTCCCTCACCACCGGAATCTCCTCAATCCGTGAAGCTAAACTCGGTTTCTCAGCAAGAGATAAAAGAAATCCATCTTCATCGCACGCGACCAGAACAATCCGCCAACATCGAAAGAGAGCACCGAGGCGCGCTCCCCTGAAAGGTCAAAGTCTCCCCAGATGGGGTCTGCACAGAGATTGTCCCACTGAAATAGGATATCACCGCTCGATAAGCATGCAACCAATCCATACCCAATATAACATCGAACGGCTCCATTTGAATTACTATCAAGTTCGCTGTGAACTTCTCCCCATCAACAACAATAGAACACCTAGGACAAACAGTTGAACTTGCAATCATACCCCCAGGAGAACTAACTAACACTGACTGAAAAATCCACTGCATACTCAAATTCGCCCTTCTAGCAAACGCCGTAGAGACAAACGAATAGGTAGCTCCGGAATCAAAAAGGATAAAAGCCTCAAGGGAATCGACTAGTAGGGTACCTGTCACCACGTCAGGATGGCCTGCAGTAGCAGGGGTGGGCATGGCGTAAACTCCCTGTGGCACCGGTGCAGAAGATACCCCAACACTCGACGAAGGATGAGTAGGAACTACCACTGGTGGAGCAAATGACGGTGTCGCAGATGGTGCGGGGTTCCAATAGAACCCTAGTGGTGGCACTGGCGTGAACGCTACAGGAGAAACCCAACCAGAAGGGTACTGGGGTGTGGGGCGCCATCGTTGTCCGGATCAACCACGATGAGTAAGCTACCAAGATGATGTAGGAGCAGACTCCCATTTAATGATGCACGCTGGGTTCTTCCTGCACACTATCATCTTGTGGCCTGACTGGCCACAATGGCGACAATCCCCCGTGAAGGAACACTCAGAGGCACGGTGATTGTCACCACACTTGAAGCATATTATTCCCGGCTCGGCGGGCGCAAAGTCGGGCAGTAGTATGTTTGGGGGAGAAGTGACATGCCTCACGCCGTAACGAGCAGCGGCTGAGAGCGCTGATCTCCCTGAAATCTCTTGGAAGCAGGTCGCTGAGAAGACCCACCTCCACCACCGAAACTCCTCTTATGCCACTGATTGATCCTCCAGTAGAAGTAAAGCTGCTAGGAGTCTGCCTCTCCCTAGTAAGTTCCCGCTCCAACTCCATACCCTTGGCCTGATCGACCACACTGTTGAAGTCAAGCAAGTTGGTCGCTCCCAGGACGTGGCGATACTCAGGGTTCAGTCCCCTACGGAACCTCTTTGCCTTTTCTCGGTCATTGCTAGCCACAGCCGGCACAAAGCGGACTAAGTTGTTGAATCCCGCCTCATAGTCTGCCACGGACAGCTTCCCCTGAACGTAGGTCGTCAGGGAATGTTCCATCCTCTCAAGGCAAGAATCAAGATAAAACTTAACCCTGAACTGCTCCAAGAAATCCTCCCAAGTAACCAGTCCCTGCAGTGGAGTCCTGGCTGATAGGACTCCCTCCCACCAGATATCCGCTTGGCCCTGCAGTTGAAAAGCCACAAAGCGTGCCTTCTGTGCTGAAGTCATCTCCAAAGCACCAAACTGCCTCTCTATGTACCGAAGCCAGTCAGCTAATTGTACCGGAGTACCCACTCCGTCAAAAGTGTCGAGACGAAGAGACATCCACTCCCGGAGGCTCATTCTAGCCTCCCAAGGAGCTGGTGCAGCCATCGGAGCAACAACAGGTGCACCCATAGCAGGAGGAGCCGCCGCACTGCTGACGGCCACCTCTTGAATCTCTCTCGAAGTTCTGAGTAAGGCGGCCGACGCGCTCGGGCATCAAGAATCGGACGAGCGGTAGATGTAACCTCCTCAGCCACCCCACCAACAGCCTCTTCGGCCGAGGATGAGGATGCAACCGAACCACATCCACGACCACAACCACTGCCCACACCCCGTCCACGCCCTCTACCTCTTGCCATTCTAAATTCCAAAGACAAAAGGCTATCCACTTAACATTAGAGCAAACAAACATAATATCATAACAAATCAGTACAACCATCTCAATGAAACAATTCTATCAGAATAGCAGATGCAATAATTTTTCCCATTCCCACCTACTGTGCACTGCGTGTCAAGTTTTAAGTTAATTTACCATTAACAGATTTTAGCAAATCAAGTTATTTAAGTTACTAACCTATTCACCACGGGCCTAAAGCCCGCTCTGGTACCAACTGTAACACCCCAACCCATCAAAGGGCCTGGAATGCTACTAAATAAACATGATAACCATTTAAACATAAGGCATAGTTCTAAATTTCGGCAGAACCTCCTTTGTATAATTAAGTATACCGGAGGTTCCAACAGATGCATATACTATTATCAATATCTCAACATCCAAAGTTCATCAAAGCATTCTTAAATAATCTATTCAGCTAATGCATAAGCAAACATAATTAAAATTTACCACTCTCATTATTACAAATAATCCAATGCATTCAAGCATAGCCAAAATTAATCCTTAAACAGTTTGTTTATTATTAAGGTACGATCTAAATGATAATCATCTTTAAAAGAATGTGTGGTAGTGAGTGCATCCAAAGCAACCCTACTCCCTCCCATGCATGCCGTTCTTGCAGTGGTACCTAAAAGCACAACAAAAGCAAGAGGTGAGTCCAAAGACTCAGCAAATATAATAAATGGCATCAACAACATGCAAACATGTAACTCATCAACTATACTTCACAAAACCACATATCAATCACCTTACACATGCATACTACGCAATATGCTCAACATGATCTTTTTCCTCCTTTTTCCCTTTTGCATTTTACCGGTAATGCAAAGTGTGCATCCGCCGATGCACACCCATGCATGTACCATCTGGTACAGGGACCATTGCCCATACTCCACGTGTATGGGGGCCTAAGCCCATGCTCTTCAAGCATGGGGACCTTTAGCCCGTCATTAGCATGACGGGGACCTCAAGAGTTGCTCGGTCATCACATGACCAAGACTTCAATAAACCAACGTGATGCATATGTATGAATTCTCAAAGTAACACAAACATGCATCCTCAACAACATTGCATATGAATAACCTATTCATACTCTAAAATCTCATAACCATAGACAAACAACCATGAATAACACGTAATTCATATCTCTAGCAACTATGAACAATACCAATTATACCATCTTCACAAACATGAACACACAAGTACTCATAATATATATCGAACATTGTCATTCAATAATATATATTATATTCATCATTATGCTTGCCTTAACCACGAGAGAACGAGGATGTATGAAGGTGCCGCCTCTGCATCCACCACCACCTGAATAATAATTATAACACATGCTAAGACACAGCAGAGGACCAAAAAACTATATAACAACAACCATGAACTCGCAAAAAACATCTAACTCGATCCCGTCCCCAAATTTCTAAACGTCGATCTGTCCCCTCGGTGGATAGTCCACTTCAAAAATCCATATCTATTGGTACAGGCAACTCTAAAAATTGTGTTCTTTATCAACTTGGAAATCTTGCTGAATCCTCTACAATATTCATTTTTGGTGGCTTTCCTAATTCATCCTCTAAATAATTCATAATCGCCAGACAAGACAAACTGTCAATTCTCGTCAGCTCTCCAGGTCAGTCGCAGTAAAACTACCATAACTCCTAAACAGTCAATCCAAATCAGGTGATCTCGGTGCCCAAAGAAATCTAAAACCGAGGGCTACAACTTTCTAAGAGGCGGTCAGATCAGAAAACGTACAGAGCTTACCCAAAACTGACGAGCAACAGCGCTGAACAACACCGATCTGCTACCTCGTCTTGGTCGACACTCTAACGGTGATCTCCTCGCCTTTCCTCCAATGGACCGCAGCAAGGATCTTCGCCGGGGAGGGAGGTGGTGGCACAGGGGAGAAGCAATGGGAGAGGGTGGTGGCGGCTATGGGGGGAAGAGAGGAGAGTGGGGGCGGTTAGGGTTTGGGGCACCCCTCTCTTAGCCCCCCCCCCTAGGCCGGCCTCCCCACTTGAGCCTCCTGGGCCGCGGCCCGCAGCCCAGGTTGTCGAAAATATGTGAAAACCCCCTTTTTCCAGGAATTTTCACCTTTTTTATTGTTCTTTCTTCTCCCGACTAACTGTCTATTTACCCGATTAAATTCCGGGGTATTACAACATTATTGCGTGCTAACCACATGAGAGGATGTGGGACCTTTCTTTACTTAGTATTTTGTTTTCTGCTAGCTCCGGGTCTTAGGTTGGCTGTTGTTCTACTGTTAAAAAATATTCTGTTGTTGTGGGTGTGCGGTAGCGGAGTTCCCGGTAGGTTATCCAGCTTGAGGGGCATCGTAGTAGTCCAAGACTTTACCTGTGAGGGGTAGTTGATTGAGGCTCTATGATGACCTCGACACAACGTATCGGTTTCCATCCATACGAGTGACTCGTAGTTAATACATTATATTGGGAACGTCTCGTAGGACTTAGCTCTACCGGCACACCTTCGGAAGCGTGCTTTATCGTGTGGTAAAAGGAGCGGTCTGGCGTGTGGGTACATTTGTACACCCCTGCAGGGTATAAACTATTCGAATAGCTCTATCCTAGGTTATGGATACACTTGGGATTGGATTTGCAGGAGTTAAACTTAATGTTTTGAAATTTTAACTTTAAAACTTGATCGGTTGGCATTGGGAGTGGTTTCATGCTATGTTTGTGAGCTGCGGGGCAGCCAACTGTTGTTGTTTAGATGTTGTCTAATATTATTTACTCGCTGTTATTTAAAGTATCAAAAATATTTACTCACCTGCTATTTCAATCTACTACTTGTACTTCAAATGAAATGTTGCTTTATGTTGAAAATTATTTAGTGCAGTCGCCTTCTTTTGATACGTGAATGCATCTAAATATTCTTTTGCTCATAAGTCTTGCGAGTACAACTTTGTACTCAAACCGGTTGCTGCAAATTTCAGAGGAAGTTGATCCCCAACGGGTCAATCATTGTGAGACTGTCTACGAGGACGACCACTAGCTCAGTGGGCTTCCGGTTAGGTTGCCTTGTGGGTGAAGGCAGCCGGTCGATTTTCTTTTGTGTCATCTCATGGCTTTTGATATTCCGCTGTGTTTTCTTTTGTGTCATCTCATGGCTTTTGATATTCCGTTGCGTACTTAACTTTTATTATTGCTATTTGGTCGGTCGGCCGTATGTATGAAAACTGAAGTTGTATTATAATTATGTTGTAATCTTTTGAGACTACAGTATTGTAATATTATTGTATGGCTTTACTTTTGATATTGTTTTGTGGAGTGTATGTGTACCGCTCCTGGGAGGTACACAATACACCGAGGAGAGATATTTGATTTCTAATGCTAGAACCAATCGGATGGTTAAGTATTACAAATTAAATACCCCGGGTCCTCACACTAAGAAAACACACATATATTAGACATATCATTGCAACATCTAAACTTAAGAATATATGCAATGGTATATCAAGGATAATAAGCTAAGCAAAGGACATAACTAACTAACTCAAAAACATATCGATATACCAAAATAGCATGTAAGCAATATCATTGCATTTCAAAATACTATGTAACAAAAGTTGTGATCAATATGATGCAAAAACAAAGTTCAAATGATGCATGCCCTGCTGGTATTCCAATTGTTCACTCTCTGTTGTGTATCTGTTCACTTGCGGCACTTCGATTCTAAGGAAAGATGATATCGAATAAACATCGGGAAAAGACGAAAAATCAAAGTACTCAAAAATGCATGAAATTTTGGTAGTTTCTAGATGATGATTTTATATAAATTTAGGTGAAGTAATTATTCCCATTGGAGTTCATATGTGCACGTTATAGCCTTTGGAGAATCAAAAAGCTGAAATATGCTGGAAAATCACAATCTATCACTATTCATCTGAATTAATTCTTTTATTGAAAATTTCCAGAATAGTGGTGAGGATGAGCTTTGCATAGCATGAAAGACAATAAAAATTTATGATCAATAAAAATTGAATCACCCCATTTGGAGTTGAATTTTCTATGAATTTATGAAGTTAATACAATTTCTAGTGTAAAAATAATTATGTACCAAATTTAATTCCAATTCCTAAATTTTCTGAGACAACAACATGTTTAAAAATTATACCATGAGGAGGTACATTAAAAATTCAAACCAACAAAATTGGTTTCACTCAATTTGGAGTTAAAAGGAATTAGTTGTGGATTTGCCATGTTTAACCAAACTTCTTGCTTACTGAAAATTTAACTTGACTAAGCTTGTGGATTCTTACTGCTACTCAGGTCAGGAACTTCTAATTGCTCTTTTCTATTCAGTTGGTTGTGAGTGGCTACTAAGCACCTTCAAACAACCTTAATTACTGGTTTTTGTTATCAACATGTGTTTTGTAAATTTTGAATGCTCCATTAGCTATTAAACTTACTGACTGTTCTCCCCAACCCATTAAATTTTTGCACAAAATAAAGAACTTACTGTTGGTTTTGGAGAATCAAACTAATTCTTATTTATCATATTGATTTGCCTCTGTTAGTTTAAGGTCCAAAACCTAAATAGAACCATAAACCTTCTAAGTACTTGAATTCAGAATTGTCATCAGCCCACTGTCATTAGTAAGATTTCATCTAAACTCTTTCTCTGTTTATGCATCCAGTTAGAGTGATTTTCTTAGTATGAGTGTTTGTTATCTAAATCTTCTTACTAATTTGAATACTTATTTGTTAAGCAAAGTTTTGAGTGACCCAAAAGCTAACTACAACACATAGCACTAATCTTCCTTTACTGTTCATACAACCAACAAAAGAATATTTTTCTGAAATGAGGTGCTACCAACTCAACTTCTTGCTCATTTAAATTTCAATTTGCTAAACATATTTTTGAGTGGCATCACTGTCATACATAAGACTACTTTTAGTTAATCTCAAAAATATCTAGGTGAAACATCTTATATAATTTATTAATCACTTAGCTATTAGCTTACTAAATTGACTATTTTTTTAGATTAGTGTGCTCCTAGTTGGACTATATTACCTTCTCTGATAAAACAGTTCATCAAAGTACTTTACTATTTTGTTTACTAGTCTTGTCACTAATTCAATTATCCATGTGTACACTTAACATGCATGAAAAATAAAATATAATGCTTAATATGATTATGCAACATGCACAAGTAACATCGGAACGTGGTTACGCGATTTAAACCTAAAGATTTTATTGCCGCGCACGCTAAGTGTGCGACTACCACTAGACGTTACCTTCTCAGAACTCATCCGCATCCATTGTAGTCATCGCTGATCCACCATTCGCTCGGCCTCTCGTTCGCATCCATGTCCCGCCGCATGCACTGCACCCTAGTGAGCTAAGCATTGAGCTGAAATGAAAGGGGTAGGTGGCAGGGGCAGCTCGGTTGGGGAAGCTGGAGGGGAAATAAAATAGCAGTGAACACCGACATTTTATCTGCTAATTCTTTTCTCCTTTTCGTGAATTCTCTCAAACTGTCGTGCATGCGAAAACAAATTACAAAAATGGGTTGGTCGTGCGATGACAATCGCGGTGGTATGACATGCATGGCTTGGTTTTGAGTTTTTAGATCAGATTTGCCAGAGTCTGTCCAGTGTGTTGTGCGGCCATTTTTGACCTCTTAGAGGCCGATCTAGAGGTTCTCACCTCCTAGAGAATTGCATCCACGGTTCTTAGCTTTCTATAGACATCAAGATCACCAGATTTCAATCTGTGGTTCAAAAGTTATGATAGATTCTTTATTGCTGTCCTGATAAACCTGACGAGAATTGTCAGTATAGTTATTTAATGAAATATGACATGTTTAGGATCAGATTCAGATTTGTCACCCAAAACAATTTCTGTAGATAATTTTATCATCTTTCCAGATTGATAAAGAACACTCAAATTGAATTTATAGATTAAAAGTTATGTTATGTTCTTCGCTGCTATTCCGTTCGTCTGGACAGATATCTGTCAGGCATTTTCACCTGCTGTTTAGTCATATATTTTGGCAAAATTAGTAAATCTTGTCAACAAGAGTTTTGAAGGTTTGCTCGTTAAGTTTCATTGAGCACTAAACTCATGTCATTCTGAGTTCCAGATCATTAGATATGAATTTTTCCGTGTCGCTGTCCATAATTATTTTAGATGGATGAATTGTTTGATTTCAGTTTTGGGTCCGTTGGTTGTGTTGGATAGTCGGGGGTTTAGTGTAGATCACTGGTAGCTTTGTCATACCATGTTGTCCTTATTTCGAGTACATATTTGTGTAGGCGATGAGGCGGCGAGTGTAGGAGCACCTTCGTTGCCTCCTAGCACGTCACAACGCGGAAGGCAAGTACAATGTGTTAAGATATATTGATTTCTATTGAATGTTGTTGATGCGCTGTTAATATTATGATCCATGTTCATACTCCATGTTATATATTCCGTTCTTAATCAGTAATCCATGTGGAAGAGAGTAGTGACATTCATTGCATATGTTCATTCTATTCTTGCATTGTTCGTGTTCCGTCCACGGGAGTGGAATTGTTAAGACCCATCAACTCCAGTATGGGCACATAAGACCTACCATTCCAATGTGAGCAATTTTGGCCACTCGTATGAAATGTTCTTCATACGGAGATTGGGTCCCTGAACTTTGTTAAGTACGGGCTTAGGTGAACACCGACGGGTGTGGCACTCGCTATACCGGTATGAGCATGTGTGTAGTCCATTCCTTTCAGTGCATCCATTCATTCCATTCATACACATCAGTTTTCATAGATAAGTTCAGATTTCGTATTGAGATTGATTTGTTCATCACATTGTATGTTCAATTTTTTACTATACTTGCTGAGTTTCGACTCATTCTTGTTTTCTTTATTTATTTAGGTGATCGTTGATGATGGCCTTGTTGAGAGGAAGTAGACAAGCACATTCACTCAGTTCACCATAATTTACCTTCATTAATAA
Source organism: Hsuehochloa calcarea (assembly GCA_036346395.1). NCBI lineage: Eukaryota > Viridiplantae > Streptophyta > Magnoliopsida > Poales > Poaceae > Hsuehochloa > Hsuehochloa calcarea. The sequence goes on from CM070615.1 coordinate 29,671,424, forward strand.
GTTCGATTATGTTTTTCATTTGTTAACCGAGGAACTATAATAAATAAATTTAAGACTGCATGATATTTCTCTCCATGTTATGTTTTTTTTGTTAAATGTTGCTAGTGGTTTGTTTTAATTACTCCCTGATTATATTCTGATGAATTCAGTTTTTATTCCTGCCATGGTACTATTAAAGTTGATCTCTTTATGTACTTAGAGGAGTTACAGTTTAAATTCTTTCGCAATTTGGTTGTATGTTAGTTCTTTAGGTAACATCCTAGCTTCCGAATAGTCAGGGTGTTACAGTTGGTATCAGAGTGGGCTTTAGGTCCGTGGTTAATTCAAACATCTTAAAATTGACACACTGTGCATAGTAGGAGGGGATGGGTAATTCATTGCTTCCGCATTTTCATTGATGTGACTCGAATGATGTGCCGTTGTTGAATTGTTTTATGCTATCTTATTGTTAAACTAAGTGTTTGGTTTTATTTGCTGTGGTGTTCTTAGATGGCAAGAGGTAGAGGCCGTGGCCATGGTCATCCACCGATCTGTGGTTATGGTCGTGGACGCAGTCCGGCTGTGTCTTCGCCTTCGTCTAAGGGTTTGGCTGGTGCTACCACTGAGGAGATTGCCTCAGCTGCTCCTCCAGTCGCAGAGCCTTCGTCAACGTCAGCAGACCTCATTCAGAATCTCCTGAGGGAGAACCAGCAACTCCGCCAGCAATTGCAGGTGGCATTTCCTGCGGTCGCTGCACCTGCGGCGGAACCCGTTGCTGCAGCGGTTCTACCCGAGGCTAGGATGAGTCTCTGTGAGTGGATATCGCTTCGCCTGGGCACTTCTGACGGGGCAGGTACTCCGGTTCAGGCTGCAGACTTGTTGAGGTATGTCGAACCTGGGTACGAAGTATCCCGAATTCTCTGTGTTCATACACTAGTCCAGGATTTCCAGTGTACACAGTCACAAAAATGTTATCACAAACATATCCAGCGTGTATTAATAAGCATAGAGTTTATTACAACTGGGGCCGGAGGCCAAATAAAACATTAAGCGGAAGCAAATAGTAAAGGTAAGCCACACGATACGCCACAGGCAATCGTCTGGAGATCGCGGCCTAATCGTCCTGCTCCTCACCTTCTGGATAGCAGTCTTCTCCTGAATAATAATATTCAGCAAGAGTGAGCACTACAACTGTGCTCGCAAATTACACCCAATACAGAATTTAGAATGCATGCATAAGTTATTCAAAGGAAGGTTGTAGGGTTTATTTGCATAAATCAGCCTTTTTGTTTTAAATAGTTATACTAAGTTTCAAGGCACATTTTCATTATATAACTAAAATCAGATTTAAAATTGATCATTTTATAGTGGATAACCTCCATATGAAACATAGTGAAGGATACCCTCCTATCACAAGGCTACCCGCCAAATTTACCACAAGGATTAACCATCCTCAAATCATGTCCAAAGTTATTTTTAAAACCAAAACAAATCTAACTTAGAGTGGCTTTGCTCAAGATGTCCATGACCGTGGACACGGCTATTCGAATAGATTTACACTCTGCAGAGGTTGTACAACTTTACCCACACGAGATAATTTGCTGTTATGTCGGCCAATACACACTTCCTTAGGTGTGTGACTAGGCAATTATCACAAGGCGTTTATAATGCACTACCTCAATACCAATATGCCCGCTAAGGTTTCACTTCCATTAGGCTAACCACTGCCGAAACCCCTCTTGCGCCTAAGTGGGAATAAAGTCTAACCGACACCCACACAACAAAAATGGCATAAACAATACCGAGGTAATACAAATTATTAAGCACGGTTCGCCCATACAGAACATGTGGTAGTACGGTGGAGCTTTTGCAAGATGCGGCTCAAAGGTCGGTCCTTAATCTACTTGGGCAACTTTCAATAATAACCACAGGTCTCGGCCCCAACAGACAGGCCCGTGCATAAACTTGCACCCACCAACGATCCATGTTTGCCCAAGTACAAACCATTTTCTTTTATTTTAGATTTTCAAAGACATTTGCAAAAGTCCACCATGACAAGGCAATGTCATAGGTTTTTTTATCAATTTATGAAATTTTGGCTAAATTCTCCCAAAGTCAAATATTTCATGGTCTAAGCATTTGCTATGCATATATATTTATTTTTAAATTCATTTGACTAAGGCTACAAGGAATTGGTAATACAATAATCAAATTTGGCTATACAAAGGAATTGGAATGATTAAATATTTAAAACAGGAATTTAAAATAATTAAATACAATTATGCATGCAATAATAATTTAAAACAAGAATTTAATAATTTTAAATATTGGGGCAAAATGGTCAATGGTGTAACTTGCCTTGCTCAAATTCTGGTATTCTACTTCTTCAATAGGGTCAAGCTCTCCTGAGTCGTCAAAATCTATACGTGAAAATATTCCAAATTCAAGCAGTAATTCAAATGAACACAAATAAATTCAAATGAAAATTCAAATTAACTCCAAATTAAATAATTTTGGTTTAGTTAGCTAGATCTTGATTTTATACAAATTTAGAAATTTGAATCACCTAAATCGGAGTTTGTATGAAGAAATACGAGCTCTCGAAGTTTAAATCTAATTTTAATTCAAAAATCGAATTTCGAATTTCCAATTAAATTTCTAAAGGAAATTCTATTTATTGCGCCGGTGACGCAAGAAGATCTTGTAATCGAGACCGACATGTGGGCCCAAACAGTCATGGATCGAGTCCACGGTGTTTTCCAAGTCCACGGTGGACTCGGCCACAAAGACAAATGTGAAGGAAGGTGTCTGGCGCCTTACGCTACCGGCATCCACGTACGCCACGCACGCGGTAGGGGTGAGGTGGCGCCGATGTGGCGCCGAGGTGGCTAACCACGCCGGCGCCGGAGAGGGAGGCGCCGAACCGATGGCGCAGGCGAACGGCGGCGCGGCGAGCTCCGGTGAGGTGTGCAAAACGTTCAGGGGGATACACTGAGTCGAGTGCGCTACCTGGCGACGCGAGAGCGTGGCCGGAAGATGATCGGCGACGGCGAGAGGCGGCGGCGAGGTTCGGTCGTTGGCGGGGAGGGTGCTCCGGGGATCTCCAGGCGAGGTCGAGGCGCGCGCGGGATCGCCGAGTATCTTCAAGCCGATGGTGCGGTCGCGGTGGCGGAGAATGCTTCTTGTCGCGGAATCAAGAAGATGGAGCTTCGGCCGCTAACGGGGAAACTTCAAATGCCGGCGATTGAGAGCGAGCGAAGCTTCGGGAGTAGATGGAATGGAGTGTGGGAGAGAATGCGCAGCCGGGGGCACCTTTTATAGGGCGAGGGGAGGCCGGGAGCGGGAGATCGTGTGCGGCGTTAATGGCGGCGAGCGGCGCGGGCGCACGGGGTTAAGAGGGGGTAATGGAGGAATGAACAGCGGAGTGAGGGGAGTTAATGCGCGTGATGGCGAGTGAAGAGAGGAGGGAATCGCGGAGTGACGAGCCCGAGGCGAGCGGCAATGGCGGCGAGGCGCGGCGCCGCGGAGAAGAAAGGGCGGGTAAGAAGCACAAGATCTGGCCCACCCCGCCGAGACAGAGCGGAGAGAGGGCGCGACGGATTGATTGTCGGCCGTCCGATTGATCGGACGCCCGCATTAAATAGCGCGGGAGAATTGGGTCGGGCGTGCAAGGTTGGGCTTCGCCCAAGATCGTTGCAAAAGATTTTTAAACCTTTTTCAATTGATTTAATTCCAAAAATTCAAATAGGCTTTAGAAAATAGTAAATGAAGTCCAAAAATTTTGAGAAAATTCACATAAATTCTATGAGGCATTCTGGACTTAAATAAAATAATTCCAATTTTTAGTTGGTAATAGATTTTGCACATAAATTCTTTTAGCCTTAATATACTTTATTGAAAAGCTTTTAAAAATTCCAGAAAATCCACAAAAATTAATAAATCTTATTTTTAAATGAAATTGAAATTTTGGGCTGTTACAAGGTATATGGAGAGACAGTTTGGGGCGCTAGAGCTGACTTCCACGCAGAAGACGCGATTTGTGGCCTTTCAGCTGAAGGGCCAAGCTAATATCTGGTGGGAAGGGGTTACATCGCTAGAACCCCAAAGCGAGGACCGAGCATTTGGGAGGTTTTTGTGGAGAAATTCAGGACAAAGTTCTATCCGGACTCCTTCATTGAGAAGATGGAGTAATCACTGCTGACATTTGTCCAAGGGAAGATGTCAGTGTCTGAGTATGAGACTGGGTTTAACAACCTGGTACGCTTCGTACCAGTGGTGGCTAGTGATGGCCAGGAGAAGGCCAAGAGGTTCCGTCGGGGCCTCAATCAGGAATATCCTAGTCGTCGGGCCTCAACCATTGGATTGCTTTGGTTTCTTAGCGAGAAGACCGACTCTTCACTGCGTATCGAGGAGGTTCCTGTCGTGAATGAGTTTTCTGATGTCTTTCCTGTGGAGCTTCCTGGAATGCCTCCAGTGCGGAAAGTGGAGTTCCGGATTGATCTTATTTCGGGAACTCGTCCCATTTCGATGTCTCTATACCGTTTGGCACGACCTTTTCAGGAGGAATTGAAAAAGCAATTGGACGATCTTCTGTCCTGTGAGACCCCGGTTTATCGGGCTTGTAATGCTTAACCATCCACTTGGTCCTAGCATCACAAATCAGATAATCCGAGACTCGAGATATGTATACTTCCTAGAAATGCAGTATACACACCCCTTTACAAAATTTATGCATCAATTCCATTCATTCACATAGAACCGAAGCAAAGCAACAATCAGAAGATAACATAAATAAAGGATAGCTATTACAACAAAGAGGCCGACCGGCCAATTGATATATACAAAAAGAAATTGAACAGCGGAAGCAAAAGCGCCATAAGATGGCTATAAACCAAAAGAGCCAATCAGTGTGCCTTTAACCCACAAGGCAACCGACCGGACCGCCAAGCTAGTCGTCGAATCCACAGCACATTTCACAAAAGTGAGGCCCTTGGGGCTCACCTTCCTCCCCTGCAACAAAGAGCCCAGCAAAGCCGGGTGAGTACTTTGAATGTACTCGCAAGACTTACGTGTAGAGTAACAGACCTGTACATAAGCTACATGCAAGCTTGTTTAAGTGGAGGTTGTATGTTTCATTTTCAACACAAAGCAGTCTTTATTTGCAATAATGTAATACATTGAAAAGCAAGTTGGCAAATCAGTTTTTTAATGTTCAAATAATCGTAGAGATACAATATAACAGAAGATAGAGAACAACAACAATCCTAGAAGTGACTAAACCCTTAGTCACCAAAACAATAGCATGAATTACCCATTCATACCACCCATGTCAAATTTTAGTTTAAAAGGTAGAAGTCTAACTCTTGCAAAACCTAACCAAGCGTGTCCATAACCTAGGACGAGGCTATTCGAATAGTTTTATCCCTGCAGGGGTGTACCACTGCACTCCACACGCTGCATCGCCTTTTGCCAAGCTATTAAGCACACTTCCTTAGGTATGCTTACACGGCTAAGTCCTACGAGACATTTCCAATATTGTGCATTACCCACGAGCCACTCAGATGGATAGAAACCCACACGCTGTGTCTGAGTCATTGTAAAGCCTCGGTCAACTACCCGCCTCTGTAAAGCCTTGACAACTACAATGCTCCTCGAGGTGGAGAGCCTACCCTAATCTCCACCACCGCACACCCAACACAAGAACACATATCCTTTTCACACAACACACACAACCCCTCCCGCGACTCGGAGATAACACACGCCAAAGTACTAAGTCAAGAGAGGTCCCATATCCCTCTCGCGTGGTTAGCACGCAAAAATGCTTGGAGAGTGTGACACAAGATGTTCGGTCCTTGTTGACTTAGACAAGACATCCACAAACCCAATAACCCACCATCCGACCACTTGCCCAAGTCCAAATCAGTTTTCCATTTTCAGATTTTGACTTTACAAAATAACAAAGCACAAGTGCTGGTCGTAATGGCATAATACATAAGTGTGTGATCAAGATCATCGACTAAAAATCGATGATCGCCTAGTACTACCGAAGCTAAGCATTTCTAAGCAATTTCAAATCGAAAGCTACTAAGTGACCAGAGTCCATCCATCGAACTCGACCACAAAGAAATAACCTAAGCTCATGGTAGTAGAGGATAAACAAGTCCTACAGATTACGCAACTATAGGATACTAACCATAATTTGACAACAAAATAGCAATGCATACATACGAGTTGAAAACAATATATTAGACTTGAAAAATAATGGGATTAACATGATCAAACTGCTTGCCTGCTTGCTGTGGGTCAAGATGTTGCTGAGGATCAACAATATTGTCAATGTGCTCTTCGGATCCTAACGAGAAGGCGAAAAGCAACCGATAAGAACGAATAAAACACCAAGACTCAACAGCAAACTTTCTCCAAAAATTCTGAAAATTTTACAGTAGCAAGAAAATAATTTATAAAGAATTTAGCAACAAGAACCAATTGATTTGGATTCTTACTGCCAAAGATACGACCGAAAGAAGGTCTTACGACCAGACACCGGTCGTAGCCGAACCTACGACTGAACAATAGTCGTAGAAGGATTTACGACCAGATAGTGGTCGTAGAAGAACGTACGACTGGGTACTAGTCGTAGACGGACTTACGACTTGGTACAAGTCGTAGAAGTACTTATGACCCGGACATAGTCGTAGTAAGACTTACGACGAGGTACAGGCCGCGACAGAACTTACGACTGGGTAAAGGTCGTAGAAAGACTTATGACCACGCCATAGTCGTAGCAAGACTTACGACAATGGGGGTGATTGTAGGAGAACTTACAATCACTTGGTAGGCCTCTTCCCTATAAGTATAAGGGGTACTTCTGGGCACTACGCGACGTCATATTTACCCATCAATATACTGCATCTGGTCGAAACTAGCAAGCTACAGTGACTGGTTGGAATTCCGACCACGAGGCAGCGCCTCCCGCACTCTTTGCGGCTCGGCGGCTTCTCCGACCACAGCGGCGCTAGCCAAAGGCAGGGTTGAGTGTCTAAAGGTTTAACGGTTTGACCTGCGGCCAGTACTGGTCGGAGTATGGCTGCAACAGCGGTACGACCATGGAGTGCGGCCGAGTAGGTATGGCTTGGGAGAACTCCCGAACGGACAATATCAAAAGAACAACGAAGACACACCTAAGCTCCTATAGGGTAAGGTGAAACTACCTGAACTGGAGAACGACCAGAGACCTACGGAGTGGCTCCGGCGACGAGTGACCGAACGCAGCAATGCAGAAGCTCCTCACTAGCCACAAATGACTGAGCAAAGAGAGAACCAAACCGAGCGAAGGTTAAGCTACAGAGAGTAAAAGGGGGAGCAGAGGGGGTCAAGACTTGAAGAAGAAACCCCTGCTGCACCGCCTTCACCGAAACTCCACACTCAACGATGGCGATCGAGGGAATTGCGAGGAACTGCAGCTCAAGCAAGATGGTGAGTGCTAGCTGGAGTTGCGGAAGTGCTAAAGGAAGCTAAGGGTGAAGCAATGGAGTTTAAATAGAGCAATGGCAGAGAGCAATGGCCGAATTTTCCAGTCGGGTCAATACTGCCATGAGAGCACTTGAGAGCGATGGGAGCAGTTGAATCATGGCCTTCTGAGGGACGAGCGCGACAGGCATTTAATGCGCGCAGAGCTAGCCGTTTTAAAGGTGACCATAGAGTGGACAGCACGCCGCGGCTTTTCCTCCTCTGCGTACGCCATGGCAGAGCTCACGCGCGCGCGGACAAAGGAAGGAGACGACTCGATGGTCGTCGGATTGAAATCGAACAGCTGGGCTAGATCGGGCAGTTTAGAACGACTCCATCGTTCGGCTGGTCGAAGACCGTTCGATGCCGATCCAACGGCTCACGACCCTAGCGCCCGAACGACCGAGTTGGTACAGTTAGTGGACTGGACCGAGTCAAGTGGCGCGAGCCCGAGTCCGATTCGAACCTACGGAACAGTGCAAACCAGTTAGGGTTTGAATCCTAACATCTGATTTTTGAGGGATTATATAAGGTAAGCAAGCTCCAAAAATTACGAAATTTTAACTGGAGATTGCTGACGGCAGGAGAAACCTAACATAAAATTTTCAGAGATTTTAATGTACTGAATTTTCCTCCAGAAATTCCAGAAGGTGAAAGCTATGGTTTGACCAAGCTTTGACTCGCCTCCAAAAATTATCAAATAATTTCTAAAAATCATGAGATAATTCAGAGGTGTTACCAAGCCTTCCAAGAACTTGGGGAAAAGACTTCCCAGGGTTTGGCGCAAGATCTATGACAAGGGGGGTTTTTTTATTAGAGTCGAAAGGAGATTTGATTGTGATTTCCATAATTCCTTAATCAAGAATTACAGAAAGGATCAATGACTTCAAAATGCAAGAAAAGTTTTAATTTCTCTTGATTTTCTTACATTGGAAACATAACTCCATTTTTTGGATGTTACAAAACCTCCCCTTTACAAAAATCTCGTCCCGAGATTTGGCTCACTCGGTAAAGAAAGATGGATAGTCTGCACGGAGACGATCTTCCCTTTCCCAAGTAGCCTCATCCTCAGAATGGTTCGACCACTGAACTTAAAGGAATCTAATGGTTTTATTCCTTGTTCTTCGTTCAGCCTTATCGAGTATGCGAACAGGGTGCTCGCGATAGGTCAAATCTTCTTGGACATCGAGAGTTTCCAACGGAGCTTCCTCAGTTGGAACACGGAGGCACTTCTTTAATTGGGACACATGGAAAATATCATGTACTCCCTCAAGTGCAGCTGGCAATTCCAACTTATAGGCAACGGCCCCTTTCTTCTCGATAATGCGGTAAGGACCGACATATCGAAGAGCTAACTTGCCCTTGACGCCAAAACGTTGATGGCCCTTCAAAGGAGAGACTTTGAGATAAACAAAGTCATCAGGCTCAAAGCTCAATTCATGACGACGGCGATCCGCATAGCTCTTTTGCCTGGATTGAGTTGTGCGTAACCGATCACGAATAAGCTGGACTTGACTCTCGGCCTCATTGATCGAGTCCGGGCCAAAGAAAGGTCTTTCGCCGGTCTCAGACCAATTCATCGGGGTTCTGCACTTTCTCCCGTATAAGGATTTCTGAGGTTGGGTTTTTGGGCCATCTAATTAATCAAAAGGGCATTTCACTTGATCCTACTAAAGATCTCAACAGTGGTAGAATGGAAAAGCTCAACCAATGTCAAGGAAGTGAGGAGTTTTCTGGGTTTAGCTGGCTATTATCGGCGCTTCGTGGAGGGTTTTTCGACCATCGCTAGACCGATGTCCCAACTGACATAGAAAGGTGTCAAATTCCAGTGGTCAGATGCGTGTGAGCACAATTTCTGTACTTTGAAAGATAGGTTGGTGACCGCTCCAATCCTTACCCTTCCTGAGCCTGGGAAGCGGTTCACCATTTATTCAGATGCGTCTAGAGTTGGACTTGGTTGTTTGCTCATGCAGGATGGCAAGGTGATTGCTTATGCGTCGAGACAGCTGAAGAAACACGAGCAGAATTATTCTACTCGTTATTTGGAACTTGCCGCAGTGGTTCTTTCTTTGAAGATCTGGCGCCATTATTTGTACGACGAATCTTGTGATATATTCACTGATCACAAGAGTCTAAAATACATCTTTACCTAGAAAGACTTGAACCTGAGACAGAGGAGATGGCTAGAGCTGATCAAAGACTATGATCTCACTATTCAGTATCACCCTGGTAAGGCTAATGGTGTAGCAGATGCTTTGAGTCGCAAAGCGACACCTCCTATCTCAGTTGTCTTATTGCTGATTTTGAGCATATGGACATCTCCTTTTGCTTTGCGGGTACTACCAAGATCGAGACTCGGTTACTTCTTGAGTCAGCCATCCCAGAATGAGTGCGGGAAGCACAACAGCAAGATCAGATGCTCCAGCGAATGAGGAAGCGTTTCATTGAGGGCAAACAAGGCCACTTCAGTGTAGATGAGTCTAGTGCATTGCATTTTAAAGGTCATCTCTGTGTACCACAGGAGGCTCAGGTTAAAGATGAGATTCTAAGGGAAGCCCATCGTACTCCACATACCGTACATCCTGGCAAGACCAAGATGTACAAGGACCTAAAGAAGAATTTCTGATGGAAAATGATGAAGATCGATATCGCTCAATATGTAGCATCTTATGGAGTTTGCCAGTGGGTCAAAGCTGAGCATAAGCGACCAGCAGGTTTGCTGCAACCTTTGGAGGTTCTAGTATGGCCATGGGATAACATATCCATGGAATTCGTAGTTGGTTTACCTCGCACGCAGCGAGGGAATGATGCTATTTGGGTCATAGTGGACCGGTTTAGTAAGTTAGCACATTTCATTCCTATTTGTACGACAAATTAAGCAAGTTATTTGGCTCCTCTCTATGTGCGAGAAATAGTGCGGTTGCACAGGGTGCCTAAAACCATTGTTTCTGATCGAGATGCTAAATTTGTCTCCAAGTTATGGGAGTATTTGCAAAGTGCTTTGGGCACACAGCTTCATCTTAGTACCGCTTTTCACCCCCCAAACAGGTGATCAGTCTGAGCGCACCATACAGACACTGTAGGATATGCTCAGATGTTGTGTTATGTCTTGGAAGGGGGCTGGGATGATCACTTATCTTTGGTAGAATTCGCCTATAACAACAGCTACCATGCTAGCATTCGAGCTGCTCCGTTTTAGGTTCTTTATGGGTGGAAGTGCAGATCCCCGTTGTGCTGGGATGCAGTTGGAGAGCAGGTAGTTTTGGATCCTAATTGGGTTCAGCAGACTGTGGCCAGAGTAGCAGAGATTAGAAAGAATCTACTAGCTGCTTAGAGCCGACAGAAGAGCTATGCAGATGTCAGAAGGCGAGATTTGGAATTCGAAGTGGGGGACGAGGTTCTGTTGAGAGTATCGCCTACCAAAGGCATAGTGTGGTTTGGTACCAAAGGGAAGCTTAGCCCGAGAATATGTTGAACCATTCCCAATCGTGGCACGGGTTGGGAAGCTAGCTTATCGCTTGGATCTTTCTGAGACCATGCGCGGAGTTCATAATGTGTTTCATCTTTCGATGTTGAGAAAATTCTTTAGGGATCCAGAGCAGGCTATACCATTAGAGCCGTTGAGCATTGATCAGGATCTTACTTTCGAGTCCTGGCCAGTGAAAATACTAGAAGAGTCAGAACGGGTTCTGAGGAACAATACTTTGAAGTATGTTAAGGTTGTTTGATCTCATCAAACTGAGAGAGGCCACGTGGGAGCTAGAGTCCCGCATGCGCGAGCAATATCCCGATTTTGTTTGCTTCTAGTACGTGTTAAATCTTTGATTTCAATCCTATGGCATTCTTTTCTCGTATTCATTTCATCGGTTAGAATTCGGGGTCGAATTCTGTTAAGGGGTGTAGAGTGTAATATCCCGAGTATCGGTTCGAGAGAATTTTATTCGGGTGAAAGAATTTATTCAGAAATCAGATGTTTTGGGGGAAATTTGAAACCCTGGGCCTCCGACCCAGGCTGGGCAGGCCTGGCCATCCATGGATGGGCGGAGAGGGGGGAGGCGCAGTAGGCCCAAGCCCATGCGCTCCCACCTCCCCCCCCCCCATAACCCTAGCCGACCACCTCCCCACCCCCTTGAGCCGCCACCTCCTCCCCTTCCAAGCCACCACCTCTCCTTCTCTTGGCTCCTCCCCTACCGCACCTGGTGCTACCCCTCCCTGCCATTGGTGCCGCATCTCCCTGTACTTGGTGCTGCGTTCTCGCTGCCGGCCTTCGCGAGGACGAGAGGAGCAGGACAGCGCTTGCTTTGGCCAAAGGAGGGAAGGGTAGGGTGAGGAGAAGAGGGATCGTCTTCACCAAGTGATCGTTCATCACCTCCCTGGGATCGTCAAGGGTAAAAATTATCATTCTTGGTCGATTGAAAATTTGGTAGATGCGAATTCGAATAAATTTGGTTGGATCAAAATCTGTCCCTAGTAGATCTGTTCTGTTCAGTCTGTTGTGCGCCCAGTTTCGTGGACTTAGAGGCCGAATCTGAGGTTTTTGTCTCTTAGAGATTTGTATATTATGTTCCTAGCTTTCCATAGCCACCAAGATCACCAGATTATGATCTACGGTCCAAAAGTTACGATAGATTCTTTCCTGCTGTCCTGAGAAACCTGACGAGAATTGTCAGTAAAGTTGTTTAATGAAATATGATTTGGTTAGGATCAGATTCAGATTTGTCAACCAAAACGATTTATGTAGATAATTTTATCATATTTCTAGATTGGTAAAGAACACTCTAATTAAATTTATAGATTAAAAGTTATGTTATGTTGTTCGCTGCTGCTCTGTTCGTCTGGACAGATTTCTGTCGGACATATTCACCTACTATTTAGTTAATTAATTTGGCAGAATTAGGAAATCTTGTCAACTAGAATTTTGTAGGTTTGCTCGTTAATTTTTATTAGGCACTAGATTCATCTCGTTCCGAGTCCTAGATCATTAGATATGAATTTTTCCGTGCCGCTATCCACAGTCGCTTCAGGTGGATGAATTGTCTGATTTCAGTTTTGGGTCTATTCATTGTATTGGGTAGTCAGGGGTTATTGTAGATCACCGGTAGCATTGTCATACCATGTCATCCTTATTTTGAATACATATTTGTGTAGGCGGCAAGGCGGCGAGTGTAGGAGCGCCTTCGTTGCCTCCTAGCATATCACAACGCGGAAGGCAAGTACAAAGCATTACCGTATATTGATTTTTGATAGATGGTTGTTGTACTGTTAATTTTGTGATCCATGCTCATATTCAATGCTACCTACTTCGTTCTTAATTGGCAATCCATGTGAAAGAAATTGGTGATATTCATTGCATATGTTCTTTACATTCATGTGTTGTTCATGTTCCATCCACGGGAGTCGATTTGTAAAGACCCATCAACTCCAGTATGGGCATGTGAGACCCACCATTCCAATGTGGGTAATTTTGGACACGCGTATAAAACGTTCTTCATACGGTAATTGGGTCCCCGGACTTTGTTAAGTACGGGCTTAAGTGAACACCAACGGGTGTGTCACTAGCTATACTGGTATGAGCATGTGTGCAGTCCATCCCTTTCAATGCATCCATTCATTCCATACATCCACATAAGTTTTCAGTGATATGTTCATAATTCGTTTTGTGGTTGACTTGTTCATGATTTTGTATGATCAATTAATTATTGTACTTGCTGAGTCTCGACTCATTCTTGCTTTGTCTATTTATTTAGGTGATCGTTGACGTTGGCTATGTTGGGAGAGAGTAGACAAGCACGATTCACTTAGTTCACTTTATTCTATTTTAAATACTAAGTTTCGATTATGTTTTCCATTCATCAATTGGTAAACTGTAATAAATAAAGTTAGAAGTGGTTGATATGTTCACTTAAGTACTGCTTGTGGCCCTCAGCCACCCCCTTATTATATTCAATTGGATTTAGTTTTATTCATGTATTGATTCTATGGTATGATGATCCCTTTCTGCCACTGTATGAGTTATTGTTTAAAATTCTTCCGAATTGTAGTTGTATGTTAGATCCTTTAGGTAATATTTTGGCTTCCGAATAGCCAGGGTGTTGCACACTCGATCCTATGTGTTCTAGAGCTGAAACCTTATCAATCTTGTCCATGCTACTAATGTAGATAAATTGAAAGATGGCTTGTTATGCAATGGTGGTAATTTTTTTGCAAAAACTTATCCATATGTTTTTGTAAGTGCACGCTTCTTCTTTGATCGTATATAAATATACATAACACGACTCTTTCCTATTGTTTTCCTTAGAAAAAGCTGATACGTATCCTCCAGTAATTACATCTCAATCTTATGATTTCCACGGATTGCCTAATTAGTTTAGGTATAGAGATATCTTAACTAATAAAAGAAGAAGTTTACCCCTGCACAGCAGGATGATGTCATTTATCCCGTGTGTGTGGTTGGCCTATTCCATCTTAATCTTATCTTAACTAATAAAAGAAGGAGTTTATCCCTGCACAGCGGGATGATGTCCTTTATCACGTGCGCGCGGTTGGCTGCTTCCATCGTAACTAATAAAAGAAGGAGTTTACCCTCGCACAACGGAATGATATCCTTTTCTCCCGTGCGTGCGGTTTGGCCTCTTCCACCCTTCCTAAATTCCTCGTTGAGACGCACCAACATGTCCATCCAACATAATAGGGACAAGGTCTCGCCCCGCCATCCCTCCATAACTCACGAATGTATCCATGCCCCCACTTCTTCTGTAGCCACCCAAACCATTGTTGGTCTACTTCTTCTTCACATGTACACACTGAAATTCATTATCGTCCACTCCTTCCTGTCTCGCGCCACAACTCGCCACCTGCGTCTGTCTGACACTCGCTTCGTGCCTCAGAGATCCCAACCTCCTCCGACACTCAGTCCGGGGGTTGTAATGGCGGTGTGCACGAAGATGAGGGGATCCGACATCGTAGAAGGCGGTGGCGTGGGGAGGTAGTGCCGGCTACAAGAGGAGGTATCGGGGAGGGGAGGTGGTGTCGAGGACGAGAGAAGGCACCGGGTGAGAAGAGAGGAGAGGAGGTGGTACCTTGGAGAAGAAGAGGCGGCGCCGCGGAAGGAAGGGGAGGCAGCAACGGCGCACGAGGAAGAGGCAGAGACGAATGCGTCCTTCTCTTGCCATGCCATTGTCTCGAGCTCACCGCACCATGTCCTAGTCATCCTAATACTTCCCTGAGCCACCATCGCTTTCTGCTCTGCGCTGGCCGACCAAGCATCGTTGTCTCCTCCTCGCTTACCACCACAACGCCACCACCACCACCAACCCCAACCTCGCACCTCCTGACCGCAATGTATATGATGATGGCTGAAGAGGCTAATGGTCGTAAGAACCGAGTTGTGGTTTGGGTTCAACATGGAAGAAGATGGCCATCAACGCGTAGCCCTCTTCCTTGTCAGCCAGCAATGACTAAAAATGGATAGCACATCAGGGAGAGAAGTCGGCATCAACTTCAACTTTCAAAAGTAAACAATCTATAAGCTTGAATTTTTAATTTCTAGGTAATAGCAGGTGATACAATAGACGGAGTTAATATTTCTGTTTATATGTGTGTGAAAGGAAATTGTTATTTATTATACGGTTTAGAATCCCATCTGCTGATATGTATGACTCTTTTATAATTCCATTGCAATACATGGTGTGGATATCATGGGGATATGCTCATGATCTTTGGATGATGTTACAATTGCCAATTGCATTGAAGGTTTATCGAATCACGCGTTTTTGGCAAAGTTCAGGTGTTGTCAGGTCATTGGCAGCCAGACCAGCTCAGAGGAAGCAGTTGGACCGGCCAAGAAGTGGCGGTCGGACCAGCCACCCCTGGGGGTCCAACCGGCCAGATCTTGAGTTAAGAAGCTGGCGGTTCGACCGACCAGAGGCAGCGGTCTGACCGGTCTGGAGCGGTCGGACCGGCCAACTCGAGCGGTCGGACCGGCCATTGCGAAACTTTGATTTTAGAGCTGGGCCAAAAATAAAGGGTGTAGTCAAGAGAGGGGATTCTCCTACACTTTGTCTCATATTTTTTGGAGCTTACAGTCAAAAGATCTATTCGTTTCATATTTCCAGAAAGATTCGGTTTTCCAAAATGAAATTCTGGTTAAGTCCCTTTCTAGGCGGTCCGGCCGTCTTAGAGGAAGCGGTCCGACCGGCCAGGGCGGTTAGACCGGCCCATCTGTGGCGGTCTGACCGGTTTTCACTTGTTCATCAGCCAACTTGGTGGCAATGTTTGTTTGTTAGGTCAAGTTCATGGGTTTCAGTGCATATATATTGCATGATGCATATTTTAACTAACATAGGTCAAGTTGCGAAGAACTTATTCCTGGAATCAATTTTTTTGTCTATTATTATGCAGGAAGCTTGCAGGTCAACGATCGCCAGCGGCGAGGATGATCTGGACTAGGCTTGGAGAGCTGAGGTTCAGAACGATCGAGGATACCGGCTGAAGTCATTGGATTCGAGCGTGGCGCAAAATGGACAAGGATGACCTAACGGGAAGTTCGGTGCGACAGGTTGCATCAAGCGGCGCGGGGGTCGGTGCAAGTGCCATGGTGGTTTCGGTGGGAGCCGGATGGGAGAGACTTGCCGACATGATGAGAGCCGTTGATCAATCTACACGTGGCGAAGCATGGGATTGCTTCATGAAGATTGGACTCCGTCTTTGGAGAAGGATCGAGAAGGGGTATTTTAGTAATATCACCAAGATACCACCTTGATTACTTTTGGCTAAACTGCAGCGCAAGACGACGCAAGGAGAAGTGGTTTAGGTCAAGAGAAGATGAAGACGACGCTTTGAAATGCATGCATGAGTTAAACCTGTTTGTGTGTGGGCTTAACGGATGCCCATTAGAAATATCTTCTAGAAGCTAGCATCCACTATAAATAGGGGAGGGTGCTGGTTGTGCACTTCCAACCTCTTGTGCTTTTATTTGAAAACTCTAGTTTTCGTGTTTAGGGAGAATAGTAGAGGGGCTAGGTTTCTAGAGAAGGGATTGATTGTGTGCTCATGTATTGAGTTTTGTTCTCCTTGATGGAGTGGTTGTAAACCAACAACAATCATAAATAAATCCATACAAGTTTTCTTGAGATGGGTCTCTTTTCGTTCTTGCTCTCTATTTTATGATTTTGGGGCTTCCTTTGATTCTCAAGTCTTCCTTTGGTTTCTACCCCTCATCTTGCTTGCTGTGACATGTGGGAACACATCTAGGATTATCTTGATCATCTATAACCCACGATCAAGTTTTTGGATCTAGTTTTCGTTTTGACTCGGTTTTAAACCATCCTTCACTCAAACGGAAAAATGTCAGAACTTTGGCAAGGATCTTCACGGTCTTTTATTGGAATAGGTTCCTGACATCCTAGAGAAAATGTGTTCCAAGTTTCATCGAGTTTGGAGTTGTAGATCAAAAGTTAGACCTATTTGTGATTTTATTTTTCGGGCTGATTTTACTGTTCATCGTGCTGAAAGTCTGACCGCCCATGTAAAGGCAGTGGCGTCGGGAGGTAGCGCCGGCTACAAGAGGAGGTATCGGGGAGGGGAGGTGGTGTCGAGGACAAGAGAAGGCACCGGGAAAGAAGCGAGGAGAGGAGGTGGTGGTACCTTGGAGAAGAAGAGGTGGTGCCGCGAAAGGAAGGGGAGGCAGCGACGGCGCACGAGGAAGAGGAAGAAACGAATGCGTCCTTCTCTTGCCATGCCATTGTCTCGAGCTCACTGCACCATGTTCTATTCATCCTAATACTTCCCTAAGCCACCATCGCTTTCTGCTCTGTACTGGCCGAGCAAGCATCGTCATCTCCTCCTCGCTTACCACCACAACGCCGCCACCACCACCAACCCCAACCTCGCACCTCCTCACCACAATGTGTCTGACGATGGCTGAAGAGGCTAATGGTCGTAAGAACCGAGTTGTGGTTTAGGTTCAACATGGAAGAAGATAGCCATCAACACGTAGCCCTCTTCCTTGTCAGCCGGTAATGACTGAAAATGGACAGCACATCGGGGAGGGAAGTCGGCATCAACTTCAACTTCCAAAAGTAAACAATCTATAAGCTCAAAATTTTAATTTTTAGGTAATAGCAAGTGATACAATAGACGGAGTTAATGTTTCTGTTTATATGTGAGTGAAAGGAAATTGTTATTTATTATGCGGTTTAAAATCACATCTGCTGATATGTATGACTCTGTAGATAGAAAGCTGAAGTATAAGAAGCATCCTAAACATATGGTGGCGATGGCCCTTGCGATGCTGGGCTCACGCGTAGGGCTTGCCTAGATCACGTTGGGCCGGGGCCTCTGGGTTCAAGTCTTCACTGCAGACCCTATAGATGCCTGAGTCCCGACCGGCCGTCTGTTCAACGATCAGCCTATGCTCCTACCTCGTTGGCATACTGGGGCCTAGCAACTTTGACGTGCGTCACTGCAAATTATGCCAAGTTGGTTAGAGGAAACGGTGTGCTAAATGATATGCTGTGTGTGTAGCCACCGTGTTGTGTGGCTAACCACCACGGTTTAAATGTCACTAACTAAATGTTAGTAAGGTTTACTGTAGAATTTGTGGGATTTGATCATGTAAGTATGTAACCTCTAATTTGTTGAGCCTTAGCTCAAGTTAATCGATAGTATGCAAATCTGGAGGAATATTTATTTTTTGTCCTGGAAAATCTAAGAAGTCTACCACATAGGAAATCCGCATGAAGGTATTGTTGAATATATAAGCATTTTTTGAATTACTTTAATCCAGAAATATACTATATGAATTATGGACAGTACTCTAAACTTTTTCATAAAGCAAATAATCATGAACACCATAGTCATACGAATTTCCATAAGAACAGAAACTAGCATTCCTATCTCAGTGTTCAGATTAGTAATAGATAATAAACCTAACTAAGCAATAAGTATGAGATAGACATATCCAGATCCAGTAGAAGAAGTAGCAGCAGCAGAAGTCCTGGTGAGGTCGTCGTTCGCCATGGCGTAGTGGTAGTAGTCGTACAGTTGATGTAGACGAAGCAGCGATCGGATGAAGATGAAGCAACGATCCGATGAAGACGAAGCAGCGAGCAGTCGCACGAACGCTTCCCAAAAACCTTATTCGTCCTCGCTCGTGCAAGCCTTCAAGGACGGGAGTTCCGGAGGCCTGCTCTCCCGGTTCGACTGTACACGCGTCTTGACGGGATGGAGATCGCCAGACACAACAGCAACAGACTGAGAATTCTCACGTGAGAGTGAATTGGAGAGGAGACAGAACACGAATAATTCTCTGTTCTTGTAATAACCAAACACCAAAAAAACGAAGAGACAGAGACTAGGGGAAACGGTTGCCATTAACCAATGCAAACCGTAGCCATAACACACTGGTAACTGAACATTCATTAATGCCATTACTTCGAGTCGATGCATTTCGATTTTTGAATAGATAAAGAAAAACGCGCTCTCACCCGACGTGCCTGCACGCCCACGCCCACAACACGCCACGGCGAGGCGAGCGAGCGAGCGTGCGTGTGTTGGCCTCCTCCAATTCCACAAAGGGGCTACCACATTCCACCTTATAAAGTGGTGTAACTCCCCTTCAACTCTCCATGTGGGACTAATCAATTTTAGCACATGCACATGGGTCTTTGAGATTCTCTATGAATTAATTAGAATTAAAACTGGACCCAGCCCGTATTAATTCCTACATGTATTAATTAAGATTTCATTATTTTTTCCCTAATTAATGAATTATGATTATAATTTAGAAAATCTAAAAAGGATACCACATATGACTCGTTGATCCTTACGAGTCCCATCCGGGTTGCTATAAAACTAGCGACTTCATGACTGATATGAATTATGTAATGGAATTTGTCTGATGGAATAAATATTCATATTCTTTCTCGGGTTATATATCATACTTCTCACTGGTTCTCAACTAGGTCATCTCAAATCTCTGAACTTCAACTTATCTTTCCATTCTACCAACAAATTATTTTATGAAAATAAAAGATAATTCAAGTAAGTTCTTGGCACCGTCTATGACCGTAGGCATGGCTATCTAGATAGTTTTTTACACCCGGCAGAGTTCGTACACTTTACCTACAAGAGACAATCAACTTATAATGTCCATCTTGATACACTTCCATAAGTGTGCGACTAAAATAATTATCACAAGGTCTTTACAATACCCCACCTCAATTCAACCCCACCCGCTAGGTATCATCTTCTTGGGCTGCACCCCCGAGAGGTCTCCTATTTGCACAGTGTGGTTTAGTGGCTTCCTTACCCTTATCTACACTACACACACACCAATGGCGAAGCTAACGTTGAGGTGAACAAATTAATCAGTCGGGTCGTACTCATTATAGATTTGTGGTTGCACTATTTTTACACAAAGATGTCGTACAAGAACTCGGTCCTTTATTGACTCGGGCGGTACTTCCCCACACCCATTTTGTCGTGCTCTCTACTATCACCTGGCACGCTTTCCAGCCGTCAGACTCAAAATCTATTTTTGTTTTGATGCACTTTTCTAGTCAACATATCAGCCAGACTCCAACCTCGACTGTCCAAATCCAGTTTCAAGTTTTGAATGATGTCGGGGCAAATCATTGTCCACGTGTCAATGTAATATCCCAATTTTCATTTAGAGAGGATTTTGTTCGAAGGAAAGAACTATTTAAAAATTCAGGGTTGCAAAAATTTTTGTGTGAATCCTGGGCCTCCGGCCCAGGCTGGGGTAACCCTGGCCGGCCAAGGATGGGCCAAGGAGGGAGGGGAGGCGCCTAGGCCCAAGGCCCATGCGCCCCACCTCCCCCTCTAACCCTAGCCGACCCCCATCTCCCCTCTCCCTCCCCACTTCTTTCCCCCACTAGAGCCGCCACCCCAACACCCCAAACCAGCGCCTCCCCTGCCCCTTGGTGCCGCCTCCTCCCCATGGTGTTGGCCCCCGGTGATCCCCGGCGCTGCCCCCAAGGTTCTCCCCGAAGACGCCCCTCCAGCAGATTCTCCGGGTGCCGCTTTCGTGGCTGGCCAAAGAAGAGGAGAAAGAAGGAGAAAGGGGGACTTCTTCGGGAGGGTGATCTTCATCATCCAGCGGGTCTTCAAGGGTAACGAAGGATCCAACTCGTTATTTACTACTGTTTGGATGCGAAATTGTGTAGTAGGACGAAATCGAATTGTTGTCTTAGGAGTTTCAGAATCTGTCTAGTACGTTGCACGGTCTGTTTCGACCTCTTAGAGGCTGATCTGGAGGTTTTCCCCTCTTAGATAATATTAGCCACGATTTTCCGCTTTCCATGGCCATCAAGATCATCAAATTCCGATTTGTGGTTCAAAAGTTATGATAGTTTCATTATTGCTGTCCTGAGAAACCTGACGAGTATTGTTAGTTTAGATGTTTGATGAAATATGAATTGTTTAGGGGTAGATTCAGACTTGTCACCCAACAAGTTTTCTGTAGATAATTTGATTATCTTTCCATATTGATAAATAACACTCAAATTGGACTCATCGAGTAAAATTTATGTTATATTCTTCGCTGCTATTCTGATTGTCGGGACAGATGTCTGTCAGGCTTTTTCAACTGTTGTTAAGTCAAAGGTTTTGGTAGAATTAGGAAATCTTGTCAGCTATAGTTTTGTAGGTTGGATTGTTAAATTTCATTGGGCACTGGATTCATGTCTTTCCAAGTTCCAGATCATTAATTATGAATTTCTCGTGTCGCTGTCCAGAATTGTTTAGATGGGTGAATTGTATGTTTTCAATTCGGGTTTATCCGTTGTATTGGGTAGTCAAGGGAGTATTGTAGATCGCCGGTAGCATCGTCATATCATGTGTTCTTATGTTTGAATACGCATTCGTGTAGGTGGCGAGTGCAGGAGCACCTTCGTTGCCTCCTAGTACGTCACATCGCAGAAGGTAAGTACAATGTGTTAAGACATGTGGATTTCTGTTGAATGTTGTTAATGCGATGTTACTTCTATGATCCATGTTCATACTTCATGTTATACAGTTGAATGTTGTTGATGTGATGTTATTTCTATGATCCATGATTCATACTTCATGATATTTATTCGTTCTTAGTTGATAATCCATGTGAATAAAAGAGGTGACACTCATTGCATATATTCATTTCATTCTTGCATTGTTCGTGTTCCGTCCACGGGAGTGGAATTGTTAAAACCCATCAATTCCAGTAGGGGCACGTAAGACCCACCATTCCAATGTGGGCAATTTCGGAAATGAGAGACCATGTGAGAGGTCCTCCACTTTGAGTGATGAGTATTTGACATCGTGTTGAATAGGTTGAGAGTTGAGTTTTTCGGTTTGGACTGTTTCTGTGCTGAATCAGGGAAATCGGAACTACCGCTGTGTATGGAGCGGAAGTTCCGATAATCGGAACTACCGGCGTTGGAAATAGGATCTTCTGATTAACCTGGGTTTTGAGTTTGGCTGAAGGAAATCGGAACTTCCGCACCTAGGGTGGTGGAGTGTCCGATAATACTGACGTTGTGTGATCCTCTGAGACGATAATCGGATTTGAAAATCTGGAAAAGCGGATGTTCCGAAGATCGGAAGTTCCGCAATGTTAAGCACGGAACTTCCGATAATCCTGACAAGTGCGGAAGTTCCGAAAATCGGAACTTCCGCAAGGTAAAGTGCAGAACTTCCGATTGTGTCCTGAACTGTGCAGAGAAGGATATTTTGTGATTTTGATTCTGTATGAGTTTGAGTCTTATACAAATGTTGATGCTGTAGGACCGGAAAGGCGACTGAGGGGGGGTGAGTAGGCGCTTTCAAAACTTTCTCGCCTAAAACAAATTCAACACGAACTTTACTCCTTTAGCTATGAAAGCTAAGAAGATCAGTAAGCACACAGCGGAAACCTTGTGCTGAATTCGATAACCCCCGACAACCACACGACACAAATGTGGAGACTTAATCTCAAAAGGGTTGATCTGGGCACAGGCGGTCAGACCGGCTACCACGGGCGGTCGGACCGACGTTCTACCAATGATCGGCCGAGCAACTAATCGGCGGTCGGACGGTGGATACGGTTCGACCCAGCAGACAGCGGTCGAATATACGCGGTCGAACCGCTGCGTTATAAGACCGGTCGGACCGTTCGATCGAATCAAAAAGAACCCCAAATCCAAAACGAAATTTGATCCAACTTTTGATTCAACCAATGAAACTTGACCAAATTTCGAGCACACCTCCCTAATGATATTAGAGACCTATTTCTAGCGACGATCCTTTAGATCCACTTCGCAGAATCGATCTCTCAAGGATTTAATCAAGAAGTGCACAAAACCTAGAAATATGAAAAACTTTGATTCAAGACTTGCTTGTGGGGATTGATGGTCTAGATGATTCTAGGAGTATTCCCACACATCAAAGCAAGACAAAATGGGTCAAGAGACCAAGCATAAACCCTTGAATCAAGGAAGCACCAAATTCATTCAAATGAGAGAAGAACACAAAGAGGAGACAAATGATCTCTCAAGCAAGCATCACAAGATTGATTGATCTCACAAGATGCTTACAAAGCCACTCCAACTAGGAGGACAAGAGCTCACCCAATGAGCATACAATCTCTCCTCTCTTCCTCTCCAAACCCTAACCCTAGAAAAGCAAGGGGAGAAACCAAATGAATGCCTCTAGGGTTTTCCTTCTCCCCCTTTCCTATTTATACTAGAGAGGACTAGAGTTTCACATTTGGGGCCCACTCACACATGGGGCCCACACACTAACTGCTGAAGCAATCGCCGCTTCACCACGTGTAGGTTGATCGGCGGTTCTCATCGACGCCAAGCCTCTCTTGTCCGAATCCCTCGGAACCTCCCGAGACTCGCACCGATATCCGCACCGCCGATCCAACCGGTGCTTGAACCACCCGCTCGATCCATCTTGCCCATTCGCACCATGCTTGAGTCACACGACCTCCCGGTATCCCCGATCGCTCGACCTCGGCTCTCCAAGCGTAGTCCCGATCCACTCACCGCTGACGCCGTTGACGCAAGCCACCGCACAAAGAATAGACAAACAAACCGTTTCCGGGAACAAGTTCTTCACAACTTGACCCACGTTAGTTCCGCAATGCAATATGCAACAATAAAGCATTGATAACTAAACATTAAACACAATCAACATGCATCAATGCGAACTTGGCTAACCTCCAAGTCACTGCCGGTCTGACCGCCCTACAGGGCCGGTCCGACCGATATCAGGCCGGTCGGACCGCTCCCACAACGGCGGTCGGACCGGTCCAAAGGACTTAGCCAAAATTCTAGCTTGAAAATCCGAAACCTTCTAGAATTTTCAACCCGATAGAACTTTTGACTGGGAGCTCCAAAAATGATGGGACCACATCCAGGAGACTCCCCTCACCTGCCTACACAACCTATTTTTGGCTTAGCTCCAAAAGCCAATCTTAGGACATACCGGTCCGACCGGCCACCACTGCCGGTCCGACCGTCCCACGGGCGGTCTGACCGCCCCACAACGCCGGTCAGACCGCCTGTGGTCTGACAGCAAGAAGCAAACCCCGAAAACGCGAGATTTTGCAAACCAACAAGGCCATTGCTAATTGACCCATCATCCTGAGATCGTGCACATATCCTCATGATATCCACAATCTCCCCCTTGATGAACACATTGGCAATTTCCAAGAAAATGTGGTTTTTCAAATTGAAAAGTAAAAAATCGTCGTTTTCGCATAAAGGCACAACTTGGTCCATACGCAAGAAAAAGCTTAGGAACCGACGAAGCTAGCTTCAGAATAGTGAAGGCAAGTGAGATAAGGCATTGAAAGCACAAAAGGATTCAAATTCCAGAAGATGACCAAAAATCTCACTAAGGTCCATATGAAAAACAATAAGTTCTATTTGACCTTTGATCATTGTGAGTCTTCTTGAATTGCAATTCAAATCAGAAAAAGGCAATAAAACCCAGAGACTCAACTCACTATGATCACAAATTTTCAAAAGGTTCACAAAAAAAAATTTTGTGTGTGTGTGTGTGTGTTCTTTTATGTATGAAACCTTATGTGAACCAAAAGCTCCAAAGCAGCATTTTCTTCAATCCTTCTCCCCCTTTGACAATGAATTCATCAAGATGCATGAGAGAGGAACGAGCATGAAGAAATGACTTTATTTGAAATTTAGCAAAAGGATCCATGACCATTATCTATGTAGACAGTACAAGACATATACCAAGCCATATAAAGAGTAGAAGCTATATTCAATCATGGCAAAATATGTACTGCAAAGCTAAAACCAAGATAGCAGAAATCTGAGATTAACAAAATTAAAACCATGAAAGGTTGCTCAAAGTCATAGATTCACTAAAAGCAACCAAAAATGAGTCAAGCCATGTCTATAAGCAAAAAGAGACTCAAAACAGGAATTGAGGCATTTTGAGCATTAAGAGAATTCTTTTGAAGCAAGGCTCAAGCACTTAGCCCTTTTTGGGCAATTTTTCTTTTTCCTTTTTCTTTCTCTTCTTTTTTTACTGTGCTAGATCTCAAGCCTTGCCGCGACCATCTCAAGCGATAAGCTTAAAAGAGTGGTCTAGGTCATCCAAAACTCCCCCTGAGTTCATGCCTAGTGCAATGGCAAGCCGTCTCATGAGAAAGGATTGGTGAGATCAGTTTTTTCGCACAGAGATTTTTTTCTTTTTCTTTTGCTTGACTTAAGAAGATAAAAAGCTCATTTTTCATCTCAAAATAAGTTCAAGACTCAATTCAGCTTGTAAGACATGGCAAGAATCATAAGAGGATCACTAGAGCAAAACTAGTCACAAGATCCAACAAGACATGATTCGATTCAATTTGCTCACAGATATAAAGCTAGCAAGGGAAAAGCTAAGCCAAAACACGAAGAGCCATAAAAGAAGTCCAGCAGACTATCACTTGATATGACAAGGTATAGAGTATGAAATCAAGCCATACAAGGATAATACTCAAAGCTCCACAAATTTTATTATGCAATGCACAACATTTGAAATAAAAATGCATTATGATACAATGAAAACAGAAAGAGCAAATTCCCTCAAAACATCCAAGCCTCAGTACTGGGATTTGAGATAAAAGTTCTAGGAGTCCAAGATCTTGAGATGGATGAGGCCAGGAACAAAGAAAAGAAGCAAAGAGAAAATGATTAGGCACAAAATCATAAGAATGCCCATGAGCACCACCTGGACCTCTCCAAAATGATCTACCAAAAGACCGATACTCCCCCTGTCTAGGTGCTACCCGTGGTCTATCCTCACGATATCCTAAACCACACTGCTGCCTGGACCCACCAAAAGAGTCTACAGGATTCTCTACACGCCTAGGCCTATATGTGGTACGCTGAATAGGCTGCCCGGCTCTAGAGACTATCGCTGAAGAAGAGACTCCTCTAATGGATCTCAAAGCGCGCATCCTCTCTTTCCTCTCAAACTTTGCTCTCCGGAAGCAAAACTCAACGGTGTGGCCCTCTTTCTTGCAGAAGGTGCAATTGTACTTGACCTTTTGAGGGGTCCGTACTGGTGAGACAGAAGCACCTTTCTTGCTAGAAGGAGATTGAGCAGAACCTACAGCTTTAGGAACAACCTTTGAAGTCAAAGAAGGTTCTTGCTCAACCAAACCACTTTTCACAACTCTAGCAATCTTTGGTGAGACATTCTTGGAAAGCTCTAGGGACTTAAAGCCTAGGCCACTGTTTTTCACACTCACCTTGGATTGATCTAGAATCAAGTTGAGCTTCTTTTTCCCACTAGAAAACTTCTCAAGAGTCATTTTGAGGTAATCGTTCTCTTTTGCCAAAACTCCACAATTGAAGCACTTTTTAGAATCGATTGCCTTAACATGTTTGCTCTTAAGAAGATCCACTTCCACTTTAAGAGCCTCACAAGACACACAATAGGACTCTCCAATCCTATTCAACTGCTCCTTAAATTTGACTCTAAAAGCCTCTTGTATCTTACCAATAGCAATATCAATTTCAGCATGCAACATACAAGAGGAAGAATCAATGACTTTCTTGGAAGCAGTAAGAGACATGGATCTTTCAATTTTAGCTTTCTCTTCAAGAGTCTTGTTTAAAGCTTCAATCTCAATTGTAAGCTTAGGGCAATTTTCACAAGAGGCAATTCTAGAATAAGCAACCATTTCAGTCATCTCTTGCATTTTAATTCGATTATTCTTACAATGAGAACAAGTGTGACTAGCATCAAATTTTTGCAATTCTTTTAAAGAGCTATCCAGTTTCAATTCTAGCAAAGCACAGTTTGAGCAATTTAATGGAATAGCTTCTAGAGCAGTCACATCAAGCGGAATGACATTCATGCAAACAGAACTAGACTTGAGAGATTCTAGTTCAGAAAGAGCATTTTTCAATTGATCTTCAACAGAGGAATGAGCATTATTCAAGCTTGATAATTCATTAAGCAAGCTAGAGCATGAATCACAGAAATCATCAGGATTAATGGATTTGAGCCTAACCACTTCTAGGTTCAAATTATCAATCATAGTATCCTGTTTCTTAATCATTCTAGCTTGCTTATGCAATTTTTGTTCAGCAAGCACTAAAGCCCTTTTCATGTCAGGAAGTGAAGGGCATACCTCATCGGGATCACTGAAAGGATCCTCGCTGTTGGAGGAGTAGCTGTCGTGGCTGTTCTTTGCCATAAAGCACATGCCAGTGAAATCACGTGCCTTCTTCTTGCCACGGGAGTCACTCTTGTCGTCCTCCGACTCCGAGTCCACATCTTCCATGCTCACATCCTCTAGAGCTTCAAGGACTCGGCTAACAAACTTGTGATAGTTTGTCTTCTTGGATTTAGCATCCCTCGCTTGAGGATGCCTTTGTGACTCCTTCTCCTCCTTGCCCTTCAGCTTGGGGCATCTAGAGCGAATGTGGTTGAGCTCACCACACTCGAAGCATGTGATAGGTCCACCTCTCCTCCTACTCCTCACATTATTGTAGGCTCTCGTGAATTTTGTGGATAGGAGGGCTAAGTCATCCTCGGGTAGTCTCTCAAGTTGCTCATCGCTCAAGGAATGCAAAGCAGACAAAGAAAATCCGGATGAGCTAACATTAAAAGAATCAGCATATCTACCCTTAGATTGATCGACCACTAAAGCCATCGAATCTGTCGAAGAGAGACGTGAGATAAAATCAATCTCATGCGTCTTCAACCTCGAGTAAAGCTTATCCATGGTAAGCTCACTCATGACAGTGTTGTCATTGATGGCAATGATCTTCATCCCCCAGACCTTCACATCCAAAGCACCCAAAAGCTGGCGTGCATTTTCAGACTCTGAAAAGACAAGATCAACAGCGTGGAGATCATGAAGAATTTTAGAAAATCTCCCCCACAGCTCATCTAAAGATTCACCAGGTCTTTGCTCGATTTTGGAGTATGCTTTCTTTAGCTGGTTCTGTCTCACTTCCTTGATCGCAGTGGACCCCTCGTGATAATCACAAAGAGTCCGCCAGATCTCATGAGCAGACAGCAAGTGAGCAACACGCTCAAACTCCGATCGACTAAGGCCTTGAATCAAGAAATTCCGAGCCCTGCTGTTGTTCTCCACATCTGGAGTGATCAAATTGTCATCTACCGCACGACATAAGGGTTTTTCACCTTAAGCCAAATCGCGTGCCCTTGAGCCTCGATGTAGGCCTCCATTCGGGCCTTCCAATACGCAAAATCAACTCCATCAAAAATATGTGGCCTGATTGAATATCGCTCAGTCGCCATGGCTCCAAAGACCGGTTAAGATCTATAGAAAAGAGCTAACTGGCTCTGATACCAATTGTAGGACCGGAAAGGCGACTGAGGGGGGGTGAGTAGGCGCTTTCAAAACTTTCTCACCTAAAACAAATTCAACACGAACTTTACTCCTTTAGCTATGAAAGCTAAGAAGATCAGTAAGCACACATCGGAAACCTTGTGCTGAATTCGATAACCCCCGACAACCACACGACACAAATGTGGAGACTTAATCTCAAAAGGGTTGATCTAGGCACAGGCGGTCAGACCGGCTACCACGGGCGGTCGGACCGACGTTCTACCAGCGGTCTGACCGGCAACTAACTGGCGGTCGGACCGGTGGACAGCGGTTCGACCCGGCAGGACAGCGGTCTGAATATACGGGCGGTCGAACCGCCGTTACAAGACCGGTCAGACCGGTTCAGTCCAGAACTGAAAAAGAACCCCAAATCCAAAACGAAATTTGATCCAACTTTTGATTCAACCAATGAAACTTGACCAAATTTCGAGCACACCTCCCTAATGATATTAGAGACCTATTTCTAGCGACGATCCTTCAGATCCACTTCGCAGAATCGATCTCTCAAGGATTTAATCAAGAAGTGCACAAAACCTAGAAATATGAAAAACTTTGATTCAAGACTTGCTTGTGGGGATTGATGGTCTAGATGATTCTAGGAGTATTCCCACACATCAAAGCAAGACAAAATGGGTCAAGAGACCAAGCATAAACCCTTGAATCAAGGAAGCACCAAATTCATTCAAATGAGAGAAGAACACAAAGAGGAGACAAATGATCTCTCAAGCAAGCATCACAAGATTGATTGATCTCACAAGATGCTTACAAAGCCACTCCAACTAGGAGGACAAGAGCTCACCCAATGAGCATACAATCTCTCCCTCTCTTCCTCTCCAAACCCTAACCCTAGAAAAGCAAGGGGAGAAACCAAATGAATGCCTCTAGGGTTTTCCTTCTCCCCCTTTCCTATTTATACTAGAGAGGACTAGAGTTTCACATTTGGGGCCCACTCACACATGGGGCCCACACACTAATCTGTTGAAGCAATCGCCTGCTTCACCACGTGTAGGTTGATCAGCGGTTCTCATCGACGCCAAGCCTCTCTTGTCCGAATCCCCTCGGAACCTCCCAGAGACTCACACCGATATCCGCACCGCCTGATCCAACCAGCTGTTTCGAACCACCCGTTCGATCCATCTTGCCCATTCTGCACCATGCTTGAGTCACACGACCACCCGTATCCCCGATCGCTCGACCTCGGCTCTCCAAGCGTAGTCCCGATCCACTCACCGCTGACGCCGTTGACACGCAAGCCACCGCACAAAGAATAGACAAACAAACCGTTTCCGGGAACAAGTTCTTCACAACTTGACCCACGTTAGTTCCGCAATGCAATATGCAACAATAAAGCATTGATAACTAAACATTAAACACAATCAACATGCATCAATGCGAACTTGGCTAACCTCCAAGTCACTGCCGGTCGGACCGGCCCTGCCTACACAACCTATTTTTGGCTTAGCTCCAAAAGCCAATCTTAGGACATACCGGTCCGACCGGCCACCACTGCCGGTCCGACCGTCCCACGCGGCGGATCGATCGCTTCATTAACGCCGGCCGGGCCTTCGTGGTCCGACAAAGAAGAAGCAAACCCCGAAAACGCGAGATTTTGCAAACCAACAAGGCCATTGCCAATTGACTCATCATCCTGAGATCGTGCACATATCCTCACGATATCCACATATGCTATGATATTGTGCAATGCTATGTGATGTGTTATTGTCTGTGTTGACTGCAGGACATCGAGACGAGGTCGTGGCGAGACACGAGGTGATCGGACTAGGCGCAGGCAGCGTTGAGGTCAGAACGGTCGGATGTGTCGAAGACGGCGTGAATCTTGAGGTGGTTGCGTGTCAAGGACAGCAAGGCGTACGGGAGGCTTCCAGAAGGTGCGCAAGGGGCGAAACGGGAATTTCGCAAAGCGGCACAAGTGGAGGCGGTTCCGTTCGGGTGTAGCGGGCTTAATGGGTTGGAGGCCCATTAAGCAAAGGCTATAAATAGAGCTCAACCCCTGGTGTTAGGGTTAGACCTTGAGAAAGAATATTAGGGTTAGCTCTTGCTAAAGGCTTTGTTTTGCTTTTTGAGAGTTTGTTGAGTTGGAGAGTATGAACTGAAATCTCTTGTAATCATTCCTCTGTGTTTCCATCTGTAAACGTTTGATTTCTATCAATGAAACTCTGAGTTTTGATTACTTGTTTATGTCCTCTTCCTTCTCTCTGTTCTTCTATTGAATAGCTAGGGTTTTGATGTATCTTTGATTCGTCTTATGAAATAGCGTGAAACTTGATATCTAGAGTCGTTTTGATATTGCTAATCTATCATCAAAGTTTCATAAGCTAAGAATCTGAGAATCGTGTCTATTGTGGGTTTTGGTCTTTCTTGCCCCTTCATCAAGAAATCCGTTTTTGGCTCGATTATTGAATCTTTGGTTGCGATTCTTCTCCATAAGGTCAAGATGGTGTTTAGGATGATGTTCTGTGAAACTTGACCTGAGAAGAGCATTCAAGATTAAGTAGTTTGATTTTGGGCAAAAACCGAGCGTTCATTCTTTTGGTCGATAATCGAGCTTCCGATTTTACACAATGGAACTACGCAGCGGAACTTCCAAGATGGAATTTCGGAACTTCCGATTTCCGGAACTTCCGCACCTTACTGGCCGGAGCTTCCGATTTCCAGAAGAACAGCCCGAGGCTTGTTTTTGTTATTTGATTTTGCTTCATTTACTTTCTTTAGATCTCCAGAGATCTTTGTAGGCTTGTTTAAATACAGTAAAGGGGAGTTATTAATTTTTAGGCACCATTCACCCCCCCTCTGTTGCCATTTCGGTCCTTCAGGAAACCCGTATGAAACGTTCTTCATACGGTGATTGGATCCCCAGACTTTGTTAAGTACGGGCTTAAGTGAGCACTGACGGGTGTGTCACTCGCTATACCGGTATGAGCACGTGTGCAGTCCTTTCCTTTCAATGCATCCATTCATTCCATTCATACTAATAAGTGTTCAGAGATAAGTTCAGATTTTGTATTGAGATAGCCTTGTTCATAACCTTGTATGTTCAATTGTTTATTGTACTTGCTGAGTTTCGACTCATTCTTGTTTTCTGTATTTATTTAGGTGATCGTTGATGATGACTCTGTTGGGAGGGAGTAGACCAGCACGTTTCACACAGTTCACTATAATTTACTCTCATTAGTATTGTCGATTTATCTTTCATTTGTTAACCAAGGAATTGTAATAAGTAAATTTACTATTGCATGATATTTCTCTTCCTGTTAGGTTTTCTTATTAAATGATGCTAGTGGTTCACTTCAATTATTTCTTGATTATGTTTGATAAATTCAGTCTTATTCCTGCCATGCTACTATTAAGGTTGGTCCCTATATGTACTTAGAAGAGTTTTAGTTTAATTTCTTCCGCAATTTGGTTGTATGTTAGTTCTTTAGGTAGCATTTTGACTTCCGAATAGCCAGGGTGTTACAGTTGGTATCAGAGCGGGCTTTAGATCCGTGGTTCATTCAAACATCTTAAAATTGACACAGTGTGCACAGTATGTGGGGTTTTGGTAATCCATTGCATCCGCATTTCTAGTGGTATGTTTCATCCTGTTAAACTGTTCTTGAATTGTTTCTGTACTATTACTTTTTTTGTTAGTCTATGATCTGCTGTGATCTTCTATGTTTATGAATTTACCCTATGATTACTATGAGATGACCTTATAATTATAGTTGATTATTGGTTATGCGTATTAGTAATGGACGTTGAGAAGTTGTGATAGTGGTTGTTGTCCTGGGTTTTGCCAGGCTACACCACTGTTCGTGGTATAAAAATAGAGAAGTACTTACCCCCGTTCTATAGTTATGTGTTGAGCGTGAGTTCTTTGATGAAGTTGTTGTCTTTCTCGAGCTTGTATCTGGTTTCCTGGTTGTAGTTCTGGCAGTTGATGAATTTCTTTTGAATGGGAGGTTATAATAAAGTGGGCAAGCTCCAATAGGTCTCTAATCGTTCTTTGAAACAATTATTGTCCTTTCGATTATTGTGATATTTCTGCTCCACGTGAGCGTATTTAAGTTGCAAGATTTATCTTTTCATGGAAGTTATGTTTTACCCCTGTTGGAAAAGGCAACTCATTTGTTCGCTTGGAATTTCGGGTAGTGGAAGATTTCTTTTGCAAGTTCTTTATTAAGTGTGCGTTGACCATGCATATTTCTTTTGGGTTAATTTGAGAATTTAAGTTTTATGTCTTTCTTATGAGAAGGAGAATGTCAAAACCCTTTAGTGATGTGTTGTCATACTTTATCTAGGAGGTTTTATTTAAAAGCATTATTTGTTATGGTAGGAGTTATCAGGTTGGGTTAATATCTTGGTGCAAACCAATGACTCTTAGTTAATGTCTTCGAAAGTGAAGTTAATTTTACCTTGATAAATATTAACCTTAGATATGCCTTCTATTTGGATACCTGAAGAATTTGTACAAATGCTAAATTTACCTAATTTTGCCATGCTGAATTGTTGTTATAGTTATGAAGTAGTGAATGAGGGTGGTTGCAATGACTTCCAAAACCTCGTATTATAAATATTCCATTGCTGAAGTTTAAAGTTATTTCATTCTAATTTCTGAACAAAGGTAGGACTATGAATGCTTCCATGATTAGATAATCATCAATTGTTAGTATTAATGGTTAGAGTGCTATTAGTTTGTGCTATACTGGCGTTGAGCATTAGTAAGGGTAAATGAGCAAAATCTAATAAGTCATTTAATCTGGTGTGTTTAATGAGTTTGTCTTGTACTAGAGTAAACTTGTTAAAAAGAGGCTTGTTTCAGCTTTGTGGTTTTCGCACTAGGTTTCTTTTCTAGAATAAGTTGTTATTACAATCCCATTTGATGCTGGATATTTCTATGACACGATTTGTCGTGTTTCCTTTAGAAGGTTTGTTCATATGATAGTAGGGTAAATTGATTGTTACCAGGAATGTATGTTATTGGTCTTAATGAAATGTTCAGTAATGTGAGGGTAATGTTGATTCTTTTATAGAGAAAGAAATTTGACCGCCTTTCATGATATTTCTAAAATGATCAAATTTCAAGTTTTGTGTTCATGATCTTTTGGGGGTTCGAGCTTTATGTGGTAAACAAAGTTTGTTGAGCAAAGAGTTATGTTGCAAAGTTATAATGGTTCTTCAGTGATGCGAGTGCTTTGATCTTGAATGCTTGTTTGTTCTTATCTGTTAAGGTCCGATAGTCTCTTCTTGTGAGGCCTATGCTTTCAACTATGGACTCCACTTATGTTCTATGAGTTCATTGCTTAATCGGTTTTCCCCCTTGATCCTGTGTTCATTGCGAGTGGTAAAGGATTTTTCTAGATGGTGAAAATCGTTTCCATTTGCCTCTTCTTTTGAGAAAGAATCAACCCATTCTTTTCACATGGGTCTTTTGAAGTGTTTTCTAATTCTTGTTGTGAGATTGATGTTAATTATTGTAGTAATTTGATCGCCTTTGGTGATATCATTCAAATGAGAATATTTCAAGTTTAGCTTTCGTGATATTTTAGAGCTCATGAATCATGTGGTAGCTGAAATTATTTTCAATAAATTTAGGTATTGGATTGTCCTATTGCTTCTTAAGATGTTCGTGTGAATTTAATCTTAAAGGCTCTTTCGTCTTAGATGACAACGTGAGGATTGCAATCAAAGAAAATTATGTTGATTCCTTTAAGAGTAGAATAATCTGCTTGCTTTTCGGGAAAACCCGTAAATGAAAATGTTTCGAGTTTGGTGGTTGAGATCATTTGGATTTCATGTTTCTTGTGTAGTTGAACTGTTCTGAGCAAATATGACGTGTTAAAGAATTTTATTGATTCTTAATTAGATCTTTTGGTTTGGACTAAAGACCTTATCTCGTTCGTTCTGGCAAAGTGTTGTTAGTCAAAGATTAATTTCGGTGTTAAAGGAAATAGTGCAGTAGGAGTATTTGAGAATTTGAGTAAAATTTGTAACTTGTGGTTATTTGAATCGTTCCTAAATTTTCTATTTTTTCCGCTCAAGAGATGTCGAGTGTCAATCGCAATGTCTTTTTCTTATCGGCTGTTATATGCTATTCTCTTTCGAGGGAGGTGTGCCCTCAACTGTGAACTCAACTTTTATTTTCCAGGATCATCATTATCATATATTTCTTTTAGTTTCGTGCTCGTTGTGAGGAGCAACGTTTTTCTTGTGTGAGGAAACTTGTCCTTGTTCGCCTCTTTCTTCTGAGAAAGGATCAATAGTTTTGTGTTGCAAGGTTTTTACAAAGGGTAATTTTAGCAACTGTTGGTGAGGGATAAGGAATGGTAGTGGTGAGATTTACTACCAAGCTATTGCCGGAGTAGTAAAAGATGAATTGGTTTTGATCTGTACCTCTTGGAGGAAATTTGATTCACATGGAATGTTTGGTTTCGAAGTAAATCTGAATAGGGTTGCGACTGAATAGAACCTATGGTATAATAAAATTCCAAAACCTTAGTTCATGTTGAAATATTGGGGATTATCGAAGGTATGAAAATCTTGATCAATTTTATAGAGTAACGCAATTGGATAGTATTGCGCGATTGTTTGGGTGATTTCTGATGATGTTATTGAGTAAGTATGTTAAAATTGTGGGATTGTTAGAGATTTAACACGATGATTGCACAATCTGTTAAAAGATAGATTCGTTGTAGAGGACTTGGAGCTTAACCCTGGGCTTTGCTTTTTATGCTAGACCTTTGGTCACACAATGATTGTGTGTAGAGAAAGTGGAATAATGGTGTTTTCCGACCAGTGGAATGATCACTGATAGAACCCTTCTGAGGTAGTAGATGAGCATGTGTACTAAAAAATTTTGAGTTGTTCTTGAAATATGGGAGGTAATGTGATTGCGTGGGATCTATTTTCTGGTGTTTTGGGTGCCTTCTGTCAAATTAATTTTGTTAGTAGAATGAGTGGCCTAGAGTATTCAGCGGATTCAATAGAGCCTCTTCACAATGGTGTGGATGATGTGTTTCAGTTTGAGCATAACTCGAGGATGTTTAATTGAGAGGTTTAAGCTCTTGTGCTATGCGATGAATTCGAATTTCAAGGTTCGAGAGGAGTTTTCTTCCTAAGAGAGAAACTGAGAAAAAGGATGCCCCCTTGGATAGTGAATCATTTTCTTGATTCTCGTTTGAGTTTTGTGTTGTTGACTGGTGTCATTTGCATTTTGAGTTGGCGCTGTGTTGGCATGACTGATTCTTTCCAATTCAGACAAACTAAAAGAAGTATTTGGTTTTGGCATTCGAGTGATTTCTCCTTTGGTTGTCGTGGTGTTCATTTATAATCTGCCTATTTAGAAAATGGATTTATTTTCGTGACGAATTGTCAAATTTGGGATTTAACCCTTTTGGTGGAGAGTTAGTATTGCGTGGATGCGATGAAGAGTCTCTATTTTCAGTTGGATTCTCTTTGTGAGTCAGTGGTTTAAGAACCAGATCTGTTGTGCATTCTTGTTTAAAGGAGGTGTTGATGGAGAGTTGATGAATGAAATACTTCAGATGAAGTATATCCAAAGTTAGTTGATAAAGAAAATACTTCAGACAAAGTATATCCAAGAGTAGTTGATGAAGGATATACTTCAGACGGGATGAAGTACGTCTAGGGATATTTGGAATGAAGAAAATACTACAGACCAAAGTAGACACACCCAAACCTTATTCGCTTGGCCTAAAGGTGGGCTTTTGGGTTACAAGTATACTTAGGGTTAGGTAACTGTTTGATCCGGAGTGAGGGCGAGAGGGTTTGGCTCTCGGAAAGTCTGCTAGTGTAGAAAGCTATGAATCCAACAGAGAGGGCGAGAATGTTCTCAGGGACATTCCTCATCAGTTACCTGGGTGGGGGAGATCACCTGGTTATGTAGGATTCTCTTACCATATTCGGTTTATGACTTGTACTTCTACCGGGAGCGGATAGCGATGGATAATAGCTGGAGTCTATACGATGTTGTTTCATGGTTGAGTTACTATCATCCACCTGGGAACACCTCATTAACGCTTACACGCGATGCCAAGATGACTCAATGATTCATTTAATTATGGCTTCCTATTTATCGAGGAAGTTACATGGAAGTCGGGTGAGAACTACGTATAGTGAAAGGATTCGTTCCTAACAAAAAGATAAGTCCCATTAACACGTGAGGTCTGGTTTACTTACATGGCTTGGCATACACTAAAGTGAACCTATTACACTAGGTTGGTCCTTAGTCATAGCATCTGCTAACGACTACTTCTAGTTAGTGTTTTAACCATTATGCTAAGGGATACTAGGACCATCTCCTAGGGACCTTCTGATCATCTATGGCCAGCTCGCGATGCTAACATGTTTTGGTTAATCCTCTACTCGAGTGGCTCCTAGCTGTATTGGAACTACCCCAACCAAATGCTTAAGTCGACTTAATCTTACCACGGTAATTAAACAAGTACTATTGTTACTCATTAATGTATAGGTCTTACGTGTCGGTGACGTATCACAGTCCTCGTTAGGTTTTAACTAAAGCAATCATTTTACCTAATCAACAATTTAGTTAGGGCCTACATGTAAGTATATGTTTCTATGGTGTATTACTTTATTACTACTCTTCTAGTTTCTTGTGAGTATACATGTCATTGACGTATTGTTGTTATTATCATTTATCAGTATTATAGCGATGGCCTAGGGCCTACTGGTCATTTGATCATGTGTGTATGTATATGCCTAGACACGACTGTATCACCTTAACTAATCACTAATTGACTTAAATGAAATGCATTTCCTCATTACATTGGCTTTCTCATTAAATGTCATTGCTATATATAGTATCTATTAACCATTTAACCTGATAATTAACTTCTGATCAGTTGCCTCACGAGGTGGGACCTGTTGGAAATATGCCCTAGAGGCAATCATAGAAACGGTGATATTTCATTATGTTCATGATTTTGATAATATGTTATCGTGTTCCTTGAATGAATCATTTGTTATAGATCAATAAGTATGTGACTTGTTGGTGGAA
The DNA here is from genome assembly GCA_036346395.1 of Hsuehochloa calcarea. NCBI lineage: Eukaryota > Viridiplantae > Streptophyta > Magnoliopsida > Poales > Poaceae > Hsuehochloa > Hsuehochloa calcarea. Next base: position 29,708,812 of record CM070615.1, read on the forward strand.
CTCTTTAACTTATATGATGTCATTCTAAATGTATCCCGGGTCGGAGGTCACTGGTCGGAACACCAGTGAATCTATGACTAGCACATATATTGATTGATGACTTTGTCTCACCGGTCATAGATATAGGGATATTGAATCAATAATGTGAGCACATGTTAGAGAACATAGGGCTGGATAGACCCATCATTGAGACATTATTGAGATTGTTATGAATCTATGTGTCATTAGTTGGTCTCTAGTAATGATGATGTATAATCCTTAGACCTGAGATCAGTATGGTTCCCTACATGTGTAATAGCACTCTTAAGGGTTGCCAAACGCTACTCGTAACTGGGTAGTTATAAAGATAGCTTGCGGTATGCTATGAAACATGCGGAGGGGTGTGATCGGTCGAGATGGGATTTGCCCCTCCTAACATAACAGAAGAGATGTCTCTGGGCCCCTCGTGGTGATCGGATAAAGAAAGTGCATGGCCATGCCACTAGTGGTTGAAATGTCGACCACATAAAGTTATCCGACACTCGATCGAGAAAGTATTGAACAGTCCATGGATGACACAATATCTCACCTGGAGTTCAACCAGACATCGTGAGGCAAAGGGAGAATGCATGAGTAGGTCACTTAGTTTGACCAGTTACGGACTAGTTGTATGGAGATACGAGCTGGTCGTAGATTGATCGAACGTAATCACATAATGGTAAGAACCTAGTCGTAAGGAGTTACAAACTAGTCAGGACCAAATACGATCTGGTCGTATGGAGATACGAACTGATCGTAAGTGTTGAGGACCTAGTCATATATCATATTAACTCAAGGTTCATCCGATATATTCTATGTGTATTTGGGAATCGTTATGTGCTGCTAGGCACCGCTAACGACTGGTGATCGAAAAAGAGTTTTCGAGTCATAACCGCTTACACATGAACCTGTAGGGTTGCACACTTAAAGGGCTAGGATTTGATTTGGATGATGATCCGAATTCATATAGACCACGAGTTCCTAATGGGCCTTAAGGTCGAGACCCATCATGGATGCCTATATAAAGAGGGGTGGTGGCCTGGGGTGCGGGAGAGGATGATCTTTGGAAGAACTGTTGAGACCCTAATAGCCACGCCTTCTCAACCACACTGCCGGTGCTAGCACTCCAACGCGTGGTGATCTTGCTCCGTACGTGTAGATACCTCGGAGGTGTTGTTGCGAAGCATCAGCACTGGGACGATCTGCAACTCGTGACGATCACCGGAGTCGGAGGAGAAATCGTGTGGTGAGTACGACCACTCGGAGGAGCAGACGCGCGGCGAGTACGACCACTCGAAGGAGCAGACGCGTCGTGAGTACGACTACGACTGCATCAACTCGCTACAACGACTCTACTTCCGCTACGATTCAACGTGTCTAGCGGTAATCTCGTGATCTATTACTAGCGGTGGTTCCTTGGTTGCACAGTATTTTTTTGTTTGTGCTAGCGTCTAGCGCATTGTCGCGATCCCTTCAGGACCATGGTTAGTTAAATCATCCTCAAAATACTAATTGTAAACTTATTCACTTGCAGGGGGCACTGTCCAGACACAATCACACACGCAGAGAGAAATCACAGAGGGGGAGCAGAGACAGGGAAAACAAGGGAGGTGACTAGGCACTAGTGGCGAGGCTTGACGCCGGCAAAAGAGGTAGCGGCGGTGGCTGAGGATGGCCAAATCAGTATGCATAGGGGAAGGCGACCACACGGGTGGTGGCATCGTGGTCGGGCGAGCACCAGAGAGGGCGGGAGGTGGAGCCCGGCGACAGGCGTTGGGGAAGGAGAAGGGCCGATGGCGTTTGGGTGGAAGAGGGGTGGAGCTAGGGGAGCATGAGCATTAGGGGCCTACGGGGGACTCACCCAAGCCGGTGGTGGTGGAGGGGGGAGTTATGGCGGTTTGGCGACGGAAGCTCGAGGCGACGCGACATGGTTGTCGTGGCGGAGGCTCTGGGGAGGAGGAGAGCACAAGTGAGAGGTGGGGTAGCTTGGGGAAGGTGGGGAGGTGCTCCCATGGGGTGGAATTGGTCTCGGACTTACCGTGGTGACAACGGCGACGGCGGTACAGGGTGACTTCGGCCGGACATGGGGAAGACGGAGGTGGCGCGATGCTCCAGGGTGGATGCTCCAAATTGGTTCAGGGGTTGTGAAGGGAATGCCTAGGAACACATTTGGACGCACTTTGTTGGGAGAGGGGGCATCAGGCCGACTGGAACAGCAGCGAAGGTGAAGGCCGATGCACGGCGGCGTGGCATCGCGGGCTTGAGCCAGCTCGGGGAGGAACAGAGGCTAGGGGAGTTGGGAGTGAAGGCAAGAGAATGGGAAGGGAGGCCAGGCAAGAGGATGCAGGCGTAGAGGTAATGCTGGTGCACATGGTGGGGATATTCGGTGCTCACTGGGCATCCGACTCAACTCGTCGAGGCGCGACGGCCAAGCAGGGAACTCGAGCTCCTTTGCGGCATCACTCGCGTGAGGATACAGAGGATGGGAAGGAGGAAGGAAGCTAGGGTGTAGCTAAGTAGAGAGGGGGCGAGGGGGCAACTGGGCCAGGCTCGGATACAGTCGTGACGTGGGTGACGGCGACGAGAGCAGGTGGCTGAGCGAGGACGGCGTGGCTCCAACGTTAGCTACTGTGGAAGTGATGGGGCATGGGAGAAGCGAGGATGGCGTCGAAGGAACGACAACGTGACTATAGTGGTGCAATAGGATGGAAGTGGGTGGCGGCAGCTTGGTGCTGTCAGGGCAAAGGAACAGAGCGACGCGGCGCGGTTGGCACGTGGGGCAAAGAAGTGATGAAAGGAGGCTGGGCTGGAGCGTGGTGCACCCGGGGGAGGCTGCTGGCGAGGCGGCGCAAGTGGCGGTGTCGTGTGGGCGGCATGGTACCAGTGGATGCGACGAGATGGGAGTGACGGGAGTTGGCATGTGCGCGACGGGGCGGTTGGGCTCGGCATGGTGCCAGGGGAACTGTCGGGTGAAGGAGGCAGGGAGGAAGGGAGCCGAGGCTAGCAGGTGGGCTGGGAAGGGAAAAAGGAGGAAAAGAAAAGAGAGAAAAAGGGAAAGATAAAGAAACTCCGGTTGAGCTGGGTCGAGTAGTTTTTTTACCTAGACCACACTTTTGGGGTTTCTATTTTCTTTCCTTTTAAACTCCGGTTTGAATTATGACGTGTTTCAAATGACATCTCCAAAAATTCAAATATCAACAAGGCACATTAAAAAAAGATTTAAAATTTTCACATTTCTACTCTTTTTGAACTAAAAGCAATTTTTGGGGTGTTTCATGGACTGAGGCAAGCTGGTGATATGCTTGCTATGCATCACGTGCTGATGGGAACTTGCATTCTCACTCGTCATCGCTTTATCATATACGCCGTGTGCCCTTTCAGGGTTTGGATAGCCACCGCAGAATAAGGGTTTCTTTTATATGAAGTTACTCGGTTATATTCTTTATTTGGAATCAGGAAACAGTAGAAGCATCCAGGGAATTTTGGTGTCATCTGCCTAATCAATGCTTACGTGGAGATTCCTCGTTCTTTGCTTATGTTAGTAGGATGATCATCGACAAGCATAAGAAACCAATACATCAGTTAATTAACTAATGGCAGATCGAGGAGGTTCTTCGTTGGCATTATTATTTTACAAGCCCCTTAGCTCTCAATAAGAAAAATGTTCAGAATCTATGTCTTCAAATTTATCAGACTCTTCTCATGGAATTAACAAAAGATGTGTCGAAATAGTTGCGATTTTGTATCAACGGCTACGAATTCAGGCATAAACTTTCAAACCCATTCCAGCGAGGAAAAAAACCTATCTCTATCTGTGGCTGAAACAACATTTCCATGATATATGCACAGTAGGATCCTTTCCTGCTGATTCTCCTAAAAAACATTTCCATTGTAGAACTATCTTTCCAGAGAACCAAAAACCAAAACATTTCCATGGTAGAACTATCTTTCCAGAGAACCAAAAACCAAGATAATTAGACAAAGAATTACCACAACTAAATCTAATTTGCAAGAATGAAGAAACAGCTTGAGTGATCAGCAATGCGTGACAAGTATAGCAACAAGATCTTCTGTGGCAGTCGAATGTGGAGGGATCCAAAAGAAGAGAGTAAGATGGCATAGCAGCATCCAGACGAATACTGATAGACTTTAGAAATGAGTCAGCCGGGAACAGCTACGCACAACGTGCGGCACCGGGGTAGGTTGCCTTCGCCGCCTCCAGATGCCGCCAGCCGCCGGTTTCTTCATCCGCCATCTTGCCTCTCCCAAGTGCAACCGCGCCTGAGCAAAACCTTCCCAAAATGCACCCTCCATATCTAAAAGCAGCTTTGGATGATAATTCTTTAGTTTAAGACGGGGTTTATTCAATGACTCAGTTGAAGATCTACATTAAATTAAATTTGGGCCGTGCCGAAGACTAAGGCAAGCATGCGTTCAACTAGCTTTTTGTGCATATAATATCCCGGTCTCCTCGTAGCACGATTCATGTGTCTTATATGGAGTTGTATAGTAGGATTGGTCTTATATTATTTGTCTAAAGTGAGTTATAGTAGTATATAATGTCTGCTGGATCTAAACGTAGCACCTTCGGGTTAACCCTTTATACGAAGTGATGACAACAGTGTAACTTGGGTTCTATGTGTACACGGATCCACTCCATGGTGAGCTAAGCATTGAGCGAATTTTATATCAAGATATTACACTGTCTCACTCATCACTGCTGACGCGTGTTGTTTTACTTACATCCACCAAGCATGTTTGATCCTATCAATTTTTATCAAACTTTTCCTATTCCTCCTGTATCCTCGTAGCTCACGTGAAATAAACCAGGTTTTGGTGCCTGAATTACTTTTACCACGCGAATTACACGTTAAAAACACATCCAGGATGGCAAATTTTGTCTACATTTTTTTCACTGAATTGCGAAAGCTGATTGCATGCGAAAACAACAGTTCATCTGTTTTACCTATCCTAATTGAGAAACCAATGCGTTTTGTTTTGCGTATCTGTTGCAGTGCATCTTAGCTTCCTCCCATGAATCAAAAGACATTGTGGGGTAGGGCTCTTGTGGTGTAGATAGCACATCCTGAGATGGCTCATGTGGTGTTGATTGTGTGCTAATTTCTTCATCATCCCAAGAGTCATTGGTGGAAGTGGTATCACACAGAACCACCGTCCACGCTGACTGTTGCATGCACATAGGGTCACTATCATAGGATTCGGACCCTCTGCGTTCGGCAAAAGTTTGCCGTAGGGTTACTACCACCGGATTCAGACCCACTGCATTACGACAGAGGTTCGTTGTAATAAAAACACTGTAACTAATAATCTCGATCTTTGATTTTTGATCTAATACCGTACACTATAGATGCTCTACATTGAAAGTGTGCATTTCCGAGTACCACCCTTGTTACGCTCTGTAACATTTGCTCCTGTTATGTGCCGGGTAGGAGTATCAGGGAGACTTTTGCCTGTATCCAAATTCCAAAAGAAGACAGTAAGATGGCATTATCAGCATCCAGACGAATACTGATAGACTTTAGAAACAAGTCGATCAGCCGGGCACAGCTACGCACAACGTGCGGCACCGGGGTAGGTTGCCTTCGCCGCCTCCAGATGCCGCCAGCCGCCGGTTTCTTCATCCGCCATCTTGCCTCTCCCAAATGCGATCACGCCTGAGCAAAACCTTCCCAAAATGCACCCCGTGTTGAATATATATAAGCATTTTTTAAAATACTTTAATCCAGAAATATACTAGATAAATCATGAATAATATTATAGCATTTTGCATAAGACAGATAAACATGAACACCATAGTCATACCAATTTCTAACAGAATAGAAACTAGCATTTCTATCTCAGTGTTCAAAATAATAACATAAATTAAAGATAACAAAGTACAATGATTAGATTGATATACCCAGAACCAGTTGAAGGAGCAACAGCAGCAGAAGTGTTGACGAGATTGTCGTTCGCAATGGCGTAGTGGACGTAGTCGTGTAGTTGATGTAGATGAAGCAGAGAATCGGATGATGACGAAGCAGCGAGCAGTCGCGCGAACGCTCCCCAAAAATCTTATTCGTCCTCGCTCATGTAAGCCTTCAAGGACGGGGTTACGGAGGCCTGCTCTCCCGGTTCGACCGTACACGAGCCTCGCCGGGATGGAGATCGCCAGAGAAAGCAGCAAAACGGTTCTCAGTCGCGTAAAGTGAAAGATGGAGAGGAAGAGTCTCACGAACAGTTCACTGTTCTTTTAATGGTCCACAAAAAATAAAGAGACTGGAAACGGTCGTCATCAACCAGTGCTAACAAGCAGACCACTAGTAATCGAATCTTTGTCGCCCATCGGTGCGTTCGATTTTCGAATAGATAAAGAAAACGCGCGCGCACTCCCGACGCTACAGCGCAGCGACGCGACGCACACGCACACGCACACGCACGGCACGGCACGGCTCGGCTCGACAAGCGAGCGCGCGCGTGTGTTGACTCTCTCCAATTCCACAAGGGGGTTACCACGATCCACCTTATAAAGTGGTGTAACTCCCCATTAATACTCTATGTGGGACTAAACAGTTTTAGCACATGCACATGGACCTTTGATATTTCCAGGAATTAATTATAGTTAAAATTGGGCCAAGCCCGTATTAATTCCAACAATCCCCCACCAGATCCCAAAGGCACATGTCAAATGTCTTGATCCACAGTATTGTTTTAATATACCAGTGTTTTGATGGAGACCAGTTAAGGTTGAACATCCACCTAGAACAGAAGCTACACTTATCCACAACTGCACAATAGACTAAGCCTTGAATTGATAGTTTTGTGTGAATAGGTTTCACTTAAGTCCTTAACTGATACTAGGCTACAAGGCATCCCCGCGGGTTGGAGCATATAAGTCATACTCCTGGCCTATTCATGAGCTTCCTAGAGATTACTCTATCTCATAGACTGTGACTAGCAGTCGGGCTCATATAGGTGTGTTCTTTCAAGACTGCTCTGTAGGACAGCATCTATGCTTAAATAAGACACAGAACACATTAAGATAAAAATCATCCTGCCATACAGATTTAGGAGAGAATTGTATCTCCAATGGAGTGGGTCTATAAAAGTACTCTCCTCCCAGTTAACCAATAGCTTGTTTCACCAATCCTACTTCACGGGATCTCCGATCACATAGGATGGGTTACCACTATGGTATAACTCACGTGGGTCTCAAACCCATCTCCCTCGATGCATTGTCTATCATATTCCGTGATAAACCCTTTGTGAAGGGATCTGCCAGATTCTTAGCTGTTTAGATATAATCCAAAGCTATTACTCCAGAGTTTTTTATTTTCCTGATAGACTTCAGTCTTCTCTTCACATGTCTTGATGTCCTCATATTATCCTTAGAACTGTTCACCTTGACAATCACAGTCTGATTGTCACAGTTCATCAGAATAGCCGGTATCGGTTTTTCAACCACTGGTAAATCCATCAAGAGTTCTCGAAGCCATTCGGTTTCAACAGTGGCAGTATCTAATGCTGTGAGTTCTGCTTCCATTGTTGACCTTGTTAAGATAGTCTGCTTACAAGACTTCCATGAAACAGCGCCACCTCCAAGTGTGAAGACATATCCACTTGTGGCCTTAATCTCATCAGCATCAGATATCCAGTTTGAGTCACTATAACCCTCCAATACCCTAGGATACCCGGTATAGTGAATGTCATATCTCATTGTACCCTTTAGATAGCGTATTACCCTCTCAAGAGCATGCCAATGATCATCTCCCGGATTGGAAACAAAACGGCTTAGTTTACTCACAACAAACGAGATGTCAGGCCTGGTGCAGCTAGCTAAATACATGAGTGAACCAATTATCTGAGAATATCTCAATTGGTCTCTGGCTATTCTCCGATTCTTCCTAAGCAACATGCTAGGATCATAAGGTGTTGGAGAGGATTTGCAGTCGCTATAACCAAAACGACTCAAAATCTTTTTGCACATAGTGGGTTTGCAACAATGTAATCCCACCTTCATCACCTCTCAACAGCTTGATGTTCAAGATAACATCAGCTACTCCCAGATCATTCATCTCAAAATTTTGAGACAAGAAATCCTTGACCTCCTTAATCACATTAAGGTTGGTCCCAAAGATCAGTATGTCATCAACATACAGACATAGAATGACTCCTTCGCCCACCATGACGATAATACAACATCTGTCAGCTTCATTCACAATAAAGCCTGTAGATGTTAAAATTCTATCGAACTTTTCATGCCACTGCTTAGGTGCTTGTTTAATACCATACAAAGATTTCAACAACTTACACACCTTTCCTTCTTGACCATTTACTACAAATCCATCTGGTTGTTCCATGTAAATCTCCTCATCCAACTCTGCATTTAGGAAAGCCGTCTTAACGTCCATTTGATGAACGAGAAGACCGTGTGAGGCAGCCAGAGATAGTAGTACTCGAATAGTGGTCAATCTAGCCACAGGTGAATAAGTATCGAAGAAATCTTCGCCTTCCTTTTGGGTATAACCCTTGGCCACAAGCCTTACCTTGTACTTCTCGATAGTACCATCAGGTCTAAGCTTCTTTTTGAACACCCACTTACATCCTACAGATTTACAACCATAAGGACGCTCAGTGATCTCCCAAGTTCCATTAGAAATAATGGAATCCATTTCACTACAGACTGCTTCCTTCCAGTATTCTGCATCTGGAGAAGTATATGCTTCAGAAATGGTACTTGGAGTATCATCCACAAGGTACACAATGAAATCAGGACAAAAAGACTTTGCAGTCCTTTGCCTTTTACTCTTCCTCAGAGTTTCATTGTCTTCCTCCTCAGGAATTTGCTCAGGGGTTTGCTCAAAATATTCCATTGGAATGGCAGGTTCAGGAGTTGTATCAGTCTCCTGACTCGATGAACTAGGCATATCTTTTATCGGAAAAATATCCTCAAAGAATGTAGCATCTCTGGACTCCATAATTGTACCGACATACACATCAGGTACTCCAGATTTCACCACTAAAAATCTATATCCAACACTATGGTGAGCATAGCCTAGAAAGACACAATCCACAGTTTTTGGTCCAAACTTACGCTTTTTGGGAATTGGCACATTGACTTTCGCCAAACAACCCCAAGTACGCAAGTATGAAAGTGATAGTCTTTTCTTCTCCCATTGTTCATATGGGGTTATCTCTTTATTATTTGCAGGAACCCTGTTCAGGACATGACATGAAGTCAATATAGCCTCCCCCCACCATGCTTTAGAAAGACCCGTTGTGTCTAATATGGCGTTAACCAACTCAGTTAGAGTGCGATTCTTTCTTTCAGCAATCCCGTTTGACTGGGGTGAATAGGGAGGCGTCCTCTCATGGATTATACCATGTTCCTCACAGAATAAATTGAATTCATTATAAAAGTACTCGCCGCCACGATCAGACCTAACCCTTTTGATTTTTCTTTCAAATTGGTTCTCAGCTTCTGCCTTATAGATTTTAAAATAGTGAAGTGCTTCACCTTTAGTTTTTAAGAGATACACATAGCAGAACCTAGTGGAGTCATCAATCAAAGTCATGAAATATCTATTACCACCTTTTGTCAACACACTATTCATCTCACACAGATCTGAATGTATGAGTTCTAATGGTGCCAAGTTTCTTACTCTTGCGGCCTTATGAGGCTTACGAGGCTGCTTTGATTGTACACAAACTTGACACTTAGAACCTTTGGTAAGGGTAAATTTCGGGATTAACTCTAAACTGGCTAAACACGTCATGCAACCAAAATTTATGTGACAAAGTCGTGAATGCCAAATAGTAGTCTCATTACCACTGCAAACATGGTTCACAACACTATTACACAAATCTGAAAGACATAGGCGGAACAAGCCTTCGCACACATAGCCTTTGCCAACAAATTGTCCACACTTGGACACAACAAATTTATTGGATTCAAACACCAGTCTAAAGCCATCTCTACACATAAGGAATTTGCTCAGGGGTTTGCTCAAAATATTCCATTGGAATGGCAGGTTCAGGAGTTGTATCAGTCTCCTGACTCGATGAACTAGGCATATCTTTTATCGGAAAAATATCCTCAAAGAATGTAGCATCTCTGGACTCCATAATTGTACCGACATACACATCAGGTACTCCAGATTTCACCACTAGAAATCTATATCCAACACTATGGTGAGCATAGCCTAGAAAGACACAATCCACAGTTTTTGGTCCAAATTTACGCTTTTTGGGAATTGGCACATTGACTTTCGCCAAACAACCCCAAGTACGCAAGTATGAAAGTGATAGTCTTTTCTTCTCCCATTGTTCATATGGGGTTATCTCTTTATTATTTGCAGGAACCCTGTTCAGGACATGACATGAAGTCAATATAGCCTCCCCCCACCATGCTTTAGAAAGACCCGTTGTGTCTAATATGGCGTTAACCAACTCAGTTAGAGTGCGATTCTTTCTTTCAGCAATCCCGTTTGACTGGGGTGAATAGGGAGGCGTCCTCTCATGGATTATACCATGTTCCTCACAGAATAAATTGAATTCATTAGAAAAGTACTCGCCGCCACGATCAGACCTAACCCTTTTGATTTTTCTTTCAAATTGGTTCTCAGCTTCTGCCTTATAGATTTTAAAATAGTGAAGTGCTTCACCTTTAGTTTTTAAGAGATACACATAGCAGAACCTAGTGGAGTCATCAATCAAAGTCATGAAATATCTATTACCACATTTTGTCAACACACTATTCATCTCACACAGATCTGAATGTATGAGTTCTAATGGTGCCAAGTTTCTTACCTCTGCGGCCTTATGAGGCTTACGAGGCTGCTTTGATTGTACACAAACTTGACACTTAGAACCTTTGGTAAGGGTAAATTTCGGGATTAACTCTAAACTAGCTAAACACGTCATGCAACCAAAATTTATGTGACAAAGTCGTGAATGCCAAATAGTAGTCTTATTACCACTGCAAACATGGTTCACAACACTATTACACAAATCTGAAAGAGATAGGCGGAACAAGCCTCCGCACACATAGCCTTTGCCAACAAATTGTCCACACTTGGACACAACAAATTTATTGGATTCAAACACCAGTCTAAAGCCATCTCTACACATAAGAGAACCACTGACGAGATTCTTATTTATGGATGGCACATGATGCACGTTCTTGAGTTGCACAATCTTCCCGAAGTAAACTTCAGATTGACCGTACCAACACCATGAACAGTAGCATATGACCCGTTCCCCATTAAAACGCCTGAATCCCGAGTGACCTGGTAAGAAGAAAATAAAGAAATATCAGCACACACATGTATGTTAGCACCAGTGTCTATCCACCAATCGGTAGTTTGACATACGGAAAGAACAGTAGGTAAATTACCATACCCTGATGTTCCGCCTCAAATGGTACCAACAACAATATTAGCAGACTTGGAATTCTGCCCTTGCGATTCTTCCCACCTTTGCGTTGGCTGCAATCCTTGGCCCAATGACCAGATTCGTCACAGACAAAGCAAGGACCATCCTTTGTATTCTTCTTCTTCTTGAAGCTAGTTGTTTGTGCGGTCTTGTTCTTGCCTTTGAACTTCTGAGCTTGGCCATTTTTTTTCTGCGCCACATTGGCACTAGAATGTCCCTCATTACCTCTAGTGTGTGTATCTTTTGCTCTCGCCTTCTCTTCAACATCAAGAGACCCAATGAGATTTTCAACAGAAAACTCTTGTCTCTTGTGTTTCAGAGTAGTAGCAAAATTCCTCTAAGAAGGAGGAAGCTTGGCAATAATGCCCCCCGTAACAAACTTGTCCGGTAACACACACTTGAAGTGCTCAAGTTCTGTGGCCATGGATTGTATCTCATGAGCCTGTTCAACTACAGAACGGCTATCAACCATTCTGTAATCATGATACTGCTCCATGAGATACAGTTCACTGCCTGCATCCGAGACCCCAAACTTGGCCTCGAGTGCATCCCAAATCTCTTTCCCTGTTTTGATCACCATGTATGCATCGATTAACTTCTCACCAAGAACGCTAATCACGGCACCTTTGAAAAGGTTATCAGCAGCCTCGAACGCTTGCTCCTGTTCAGGAGTAAAGGTTCCTTCAGGCTTACCATTTGCCACATAGAAAACGTTCATGGCAGTTAACCAAAGCACCATCTTGGTGCGCCACCTCTTATAATTCGCGCCATCGATTTCAGAGGGTTTGAGCGCAGCAGCAAAGCCAGTTGACGAAAAATGCCTAGAATAAGGTTTTTGGATTGTTGAATATATAAGCATTTTTCGAAATACTTTAATCCAGAAATATACTAGATGAATCATGAACAATATTCTAGCCTTTTGCATAAGACAGATAAATATGAACACCATAGTCATACCAATTTCTAACAGAACAGAAACTATCATTTCTATCTCAGTGTTCAAAATAATAACATAAATTAAAGATAAACAAAGTACAAGGATTAGATTGACCCAGAACCAGTTGAAGGAGCAGCAGCATCAGAAGTGTTGACGAGATTATCGTTCGCCATGGCCTAGTGCACGTAGTCGTGCAGTTGATGTAGATGAAGCAGAGAATCGGATGATGACGAAGCAGCGAGCAGTCGCGCAAACGCTTCCCAAAAACCTTATTCGTCCTCGCTCGTGTTGACGAGATTATCGTTCGCCATGGCCTTCAAGGACGGGGTTCCGGAGGCCTGCTCTCTCGGTTCGATCGTACACGAGCCTCGCCGGGATGGAGATCGCCAGAGAAAGCAGCAAAACGGTGGAGAAGTCTGTCTCAGTCGCGTAAAGTGAAAGATGGAGAGGAAGAGTCTCACGAACAGTTCACTGTTCTGGAAACGGTCGCCATCAACCAGTGCTAACAGCAGCCACTAGTAACTAAACCGTTAGTGTGAGTCCGTTTGTTAATGCCACTAGATAAAGAAAAACATGTGCGCACCCGACGGCGCTGCGTGCAGACGCGCGACACGACACGCACACGCGACGCGACGGCTCGACGAAAGCGAAGCGAAAGCAAGGCAGTGTTGACTCTCTCCAATTCCACAAGGGGGTTACCACGATCCACCTTATAAAGTGGTGTAACTCCCCATTAATACTCCATGTGGGACTAAACAGTTTTAGCACGTGCATATGGACCTTTGAGATTTCTAGGAATTAATTAGAGTTAAAATTGGGCCAAGCCCGTATTAATTCCAACACCCTGCATATCTAAAATCAGCTTTGGATGATAATTCTTTAGTTTAGGACGGGGTTTATTCAATGACTCAGTTGAAGATCTACATGAAATTAAATTTGGGCCGTGCCAAAGACTAGGGTAAGCATACGTTGAGCTAGCTCTTTGTGTGCATGTAATATCTCGATCTACTCGTAGTGTGATCTATGTGGGATATATGGAGTTGTATAATAGGATTAGTCTTATATTATTTGTCTAAAGTGAGTTATAGTAGTATATAATGTCTGCTTAGTCCAAACGTAACACCTCTGGGTTAACCATTTACATGAAGTGATGACAAAAGTGTAACTCAGGTTACATTTTTTTCACTGAATTGTAAAAGCTGATTGCATGCGAAAACAACAATGATCAAACCTAGAAGTACTTATCCTAATAGAGAAACCAACGCGTTTTGCGTATCTGTTGCAGTGCATCTTTGCTTCCTCCCCTGAATCATTGTGGGGTAGGGCTCTTGTGGTGTAGATAGCACATCCTTAGATGTCTCCTGTGGTATTGATTGTGCTTAATTCTTCGTCATCCCAAGAGTCACCGGTGGAAGTGGTATCACCGGTACAAACAGTAGTATCTATGGTTGTCGTTGTATAGGTAGAGGGCTCAGGATTGCATCCACTTAGGATCACTACTACCGGATCCAAATTCTCTGCATTGCGACAGAGATTTGATACAGTAAAAATACTGTAACTATTATGCTCTGCATTGAAAGAGTGCAATTCCCTACCACCCTTATTACGCGCTTTAACATCTGCTCCTGTTATGTGCCGGGTAGGAGGATCAGGGAGACTTTAGCCTGTATCAGTGCCTGTCAGCAACAGCTCAGTAAGGTTGAAACCCAAAAGGGGCAAATTCAGATCCATAACTGCGCAAAAACACAAAGAGAAGGATTAGTAGCCAATATTCATTACAAAAAAAAAACAGTAGAATTAATAGGTTTTACTGAACTGAACTTCAGTACACACTTAATTTCTAACTTTTTTTGCAGTGAATCACTTTTTTTGTCAAAAGTAACTATGCAATTTTTAAAAAGTAACTATCCACACCGCTGGAAGTAAACTGGAAAATAAAGTAACAACATTCATGTATCAACTAGGAATTGCCCAACTAAAATGGGCATGGGGTTAAGCTGCATCTTAATTTTCAACAAAAAAAGATTGCATATTCGGTAGTTGTCAGGACGCAATTATTCATTTTCGTAGAAGTAACTATGTACAACATTGGAAGTAAACTAAAAATATTGTAAAGAACTAAACCGGTTTAAAACCAAAACTAAGTGGTATAGTCTATCGGTATATCTAAGAAGATGATTGGTTGGTATTATGTCATTGCTTGGTATGCTAGGAAATTACTATAAACTGAACATTGGAATATGATTCTGTTATATGACGTCATTTTTCTTCATAAAAAGGATGCATAATGGTTGGTATGCTACAGTGTTCATGAAATCGGCCTAAGCGGCTGCATAAGCGCTCGGTGTCGGATGGTCGCTGCAACTCGGGCTTAAGTCGGCTGCCTGGGCGGTCCAAGGCGGGCGTTGGGCGGCCAGGCAGAGCTCAGCGCGACTATGGGAGAGGAAGGGGGAAGGAGAGGGGGGAGGCATAGTTCGCCGGCCAGAGATTGTCATTGGTTTGGTTAAACAAAATAGTTTTACGCTCAGGCGAGTAATCGTGCAATAAAGGAGGGTGTAATTAGCACTTTTTGGTGCGATGTTACTGTTGTACAAGTTGTGGTGCGATACCACTGTCATAAAATTGTGTGACATAGCAGGGATTGTCATTAGTTTAGTTAAACAAAATGGTTTTACGCTCAGGCGAGTGATTGTACAGTAAAAATGGTGCAATTAGCACTTTTTGGATGATGAAGCCTCGCCTGGGTGAATTGTCAATAACTTAATATTATGCGTCATTGAACTGGGTCATATTGTACAACTATATGTCCAGTATGGGGTGGACCTGACTAATTAATTAGTAATGTCTCAACTCTAGTTCTATTTTTTGTGGTGTGAGTTCCACGATGGATATTCACAACAGCATAAGAGGGGAGTCTGTCTGGTCGTGATGATATTCAATATTGAAATCTTAGCGGGGGCAGAACTGGATTGAGAAGGAGCTCTGTAAAGGTCTTGTGATAATCACCTAGTCACGCACATATAGAAGTGTGTAAACGGATATTATAAGTTGATTTATCTCTTGTGGGTAAAGCTGTACAAGCTCTGTAGAGTTAAAACTATTTAAACAACCATGTCCCTGGTTATGGACAATGCTTGGAGATTCCACATGAGGGTTAAAGTTTTTTATAAAAATAGTTGGAAGGTGAATGGGATGTTCACTTGTGGATGGGATATTCACTTGATTATTTAGTTTGGTCGGGAAGTGAATGGAAGGTTCACTGGTAGTTTCAAAGCAATGATTTACTCTATTTAATAATTGTCTTTCCAATTATGCTTTACAATCTACTTACTATACTTATTGTCAATACTTGCTTTCTACAAAAGAACCATATGGTTATTCCATTTATCAAGCCTTAGATGAATATTAATTGCATATTGTTTCCTACGACTTGCTGAGTACTTTATGTACTGACAGTTTTAAACTTTGCTGCTCGGTTGAAGAAAGTCAAGCTACTCAAGAATTATACGAGGAGTTCTTTGAAGACTTGCGAACTAGGATGTGTTCCCCACTTGATTACTTGTGGGCATGTCGAATCTCCACTACAAGTTTTTTTTCCGCTACAAGAGTTTATTTGTTTCTTAAGCCCTACATGGCAAGTTAAGTAAACATTGACCATATGGTCCTATTATTACTATCTATTGCTATTTTAATACCTTTTTAGTTAAATCGTTGAATGGATGGTATTTCATCGATGTTTCACTCTATGAGCTAGCTACTAATCTTGGGACTAGTTCAGAATACACAAAGGGTTTTGGATATATAAATTCGAGTCCCGACAGCGCGGAGGTGGCAGCCGAGTGGGTGAGCGCGGAGGTGGTGGTAGTGGCCGGGCCCAACACGGCATGCACGACTTTATCGTGCCCAAGCCAGTCCAGCACGGCCCGAGAGGCCAGTGTACCGTGCCTGGGTCGGCACGACCCGATTAGTTAGCCGGGTCGGGCGTGCCGTCTGTAATTGGGCCCGTGTCGTGCCGGGTCGGGTCGCCAATTTGGACAGGTCTGGACACAACCAACAACCATAAACTATTTGTTTTTATAAAAGAAAGCTGCCATAATTAAACCATGATTTTTAAATAATACATGTTTTATTAGAATTGCAAAAATCAACACTCATTTAATAAAATTACAAAAATGGGACTCCATCGCAATTCCAAATGGCGAAATGGCCATACCACCATTTACATTAGCGATAGAGGTCTGTCGCCAACAAAATAGTGTAAAAAGTCTCTGTAACACATAAATCAAATTTCCACTTGAAATGGTGACAAGTTCCTATCGCCAATTCAAATAGTTTTTTATTTTTGTTGGCAAAGAATGCAGCTTCAAGTTTTACAGTATTTGACTCAGTTTTTTGGAAATATCTTTAAGTATGTGCCCAACCGATTATTTTCAAAAAATAGATGACGAAAAATTAAATAGAGAACAATTTAGGAGTAAAATTTAGAAGATGAGATTTCAACTATGGCAATAAGACTTTGTCATGTACTTGTGAATTACATGGCATGCGCGGTTTGATTATGCGCATTACAAACGACAGCATGCACAAATTAGCAACCCGATCTACACCTAGGATACATGTGCGTCTTTTGGAATAGGAAAATATGGTGGATGGGAACAAAGTCAATCTTGACGACCCTTCGTTCTCCTCAAGCTCTCTTCCCCGTCCTTTTATAAGTGGATAGGGTGCAGTCATGATGATCAGTGAGTTGGTCCCAGTTGTCTTTTTTCTCTAAAAAGGTGGTATGACAGTATGTGGTCATTTTAGTTTGAAAAGGTGGCGTGGCAGAGTATAGTCATTTCGGTCTAAAAAGGTGAGCAGTGTGTGGTGGTAGTGTGGTCGTTTTTGTATAAAAAGGTGGTAGTGTGTGCCGTGATATGGTGTGATCTTTTCAGTCTAAAAAGGTGACAGTGTATGGTCTTTTCGGACTGAAAACGTGACAGGGTGTGGTCAATTAGGTTTGAAAAGGTTGGTTGGAGTGTGTGGTTATTTCTCTTTGAAAATGTGGCAGCGTGTGGCGTAACATGGTGTGGTCTTTTCAGTCTGAAAAGGTAACCGGGTGTGGTCTTTTCGGTAAGAAAAGATGACAATTTTTGGTATTTTTGGTCTAAAAAGGTGACAGGGTGTGGTCATTTCAGTCTGAAAAGGTTGCTTGGAGTGTGTGGAGATTCTATATGAAATGGTGGCAATGTGTGACGTGAGTTGGTGTGATCTTTTCTGTCTCAAAAGGTGTGTGGTAGTGTGTGGTTAATTCGGTCTGAAATGAACCTAGCTACATAATTTAATTTCATTGTGTTATTGTAATGTGATGGTATTGTAATGTGAATTGAACATGAATTTATAACTTAGTTTGATTTAGGTATTGTCCGGGTGTGGATGTGTCGTCGTGTGCATCAGGTGTGACACACTGTGGGCCACCCTCATCTACGTACTCAGTCCGTGCGTGATGGTGCATCCACCACATCACTCGGCCTCTGACAGGACGTGAGCTCGCCGACACGTCGCTCATAGTCCTTGAGCCGGACCACGGCCTCTCTCAGCTCCTGCAATAACATGTCGAGGCAGTCTTCGATCTGGGATAGAACAAAGCTCGCCTTGGCGTTCACCTCCAATCAGAGATCACTCTATTAGGCACGAAGATCGAGTTAGAACACAAAAACATGACAAGTAAAGAAATACTACGAACCTTTCACTACGTACTGTGTGGTCATATGCAGAGTCCGACTGCATGGTGTAGGTGTCGATCGTCGCGACGACGTGTGGTTGTGGGTCGTCCACAACCCGGACACAACACACTCTCGTCCGAGCGATGTACCTCTCGATGTAGTCGTAGTACGTCTCGTGGTCGTACAGGACAACCTCCTGGACCACATTGTCCAATGTATGTACCCACCGCTACACCCACGGCTCCATGCGAACTGCCCAGAATGTGGTACATGGGACACCTTTCCAGGTGTGCCCACGAAAAGCAACCTGACCAAAATGTTAGTACACATGGAATGATTAAGGTACTATATTCAAGATGGACTTACCTCTGGACGTTCTGCGGAATAGGCTTTCCCAAGTGTACCGGAACCTCCTATCATAGACCGAACTTCCTCGTCACTCGGTGGACGAAGTACACCTCCACGTACACGTCGTGCACCAAGTAACTCTGCATGAGCTAATAGGCGGAGTCTTACACGCACTAGTTGGACAACCCGTTGGGTGTGCGGTCGTACACCCTCTCGACAGTGTACGGTGTCCAGATAATGCGGTTGTCAGCTGGTCGAACATCGTCACGTAGTCCGGGTACGAGGTGTGTGTAGTGATCGGTGTGAATGTGACCTGTAGAACAAAACAACACACATCTCAACATGTAGGGTAGAAATAAAGTACAAAATAGACGAACCATACGAAAAAATTACCTGTCGCCAATCGAGCTGGCGACAGGGCCATGTCGTCATTTCAAAAAGCGACATAAGTCCATTTTCTTATTTTATTAGACAAGCATTTATTTACGTATTTCTATTAAAAAGTACCATTAAAATAGAAACATTAGCGATATATCTACAACTGAACTACACACACTTTAAAAGATTTAGTAGACAACAAAACCATAAATATTAAACTATCTAATACATTCAATAATTGTACCATAAAAAAAACATGGGTAACCACATATCTAAAACTAAACTACACACCTAAAAAGATTTACTACAAAGAACTACACTGCGTAACCATACAACTAAAACTATCTAAAGCATTCAATTACAACACTATAAATAATTTTTTTTACAACTATCCACATTTCTATAACTAAACTACACACGCCCAAAAAGATATACTACACCGAACTACACTACATAACCATACATCTAAAACCTACTAGTTTCAGTTGCTAACCTACCAGGGTTTCAAATTTAAAAGTAAAGTTACAAAAAAATACCTGCAATGTGGACGACCGAATGTGCTCCCTCTCTCTCCTTTTTCTTTTTTTCCAGATAAAAAATAAATTAGACCCTATTTTTTGGCCCTTTTATAGTATGTCCTCTGTCACCTTTTGGAATGACAACATGGATTGTCCAGTCGCCATTCCAAATGACGAATCGGATGCCAATCGTCATTTGGAACGACAGTGGCATTTACTTTGGGTTAGTTGGTGATAGATCTCATGTCGTTAATCCAAATAGCGACAGTGTCATTTCACCGTTCACCATTTGGAACGACGACGTATGCTATTTTTGTAATTTTTATAAAATGAGTATTTTTTTTGTAATTCTAATAAAAATATATTATTTAAAAAAATCATTAAACAATGTACCCGGGTATTTTGGTCATCTTCCCCCTCTCTCTCTCTCTCTCTCTCCCAGTCAGGTGCTACCTTCGGCTCAGCTGAGGCAGGCGGTATTCCGACCGGCACCACCTATCCGCTTCTCCAACTCTCTCCTCCCCCTCTCTGTCCTCCGCATCTCTCTCTCTCTCTCCTCCTCCTCCATCAGTACGTTCACCTCCCCTCCCAGTCACCATCCGTCTCCTCCGCGGTTGGTTATCCAGCTCCGCCGCCGGCCGGATCAGGAAGGATCGCACTGTGCGCCGCCCCTGCCCTGCGGATCCTACCATGCTGCGGCGCTGCGCCCTCTCCCGACCCCGCAGGCCCACCGCACCACGCTCCCCGTTCCCCGACGACCACCCCCTCGTCGCCGTCTTCTCCTTCCTCTTCATCCCCACCTAAATTGAGGCGTCGCTACCGGTTCTTGGCGTTTCTTGGTGCTGAGCTGATAGGATCACCAGCTGTTCGACGGGATCTCGGAATGAGTCGGAAGGGGCAGAGGTATGGTAGCGTAGGTGGTATCGGGGCGCTGCCCATGGACTTGCTGGGCCAGGTGCTCGACCGCCTTCGGGAGCCGCGGGACCGCAAGGCATGCCGCCTCGTCAGCCGCGCCTTCGCACGCGCCGAGGCCGCGCACCGCCGCGCGCTGCGGGTGTTCCGGCGGGAGCCGCTCCTGCGCCTGCTCCGCGCGTTCCCGGCGCTCGAGCGGCTCGACCTCTCCGCATGCGCGTCGCTCGACGACGCATCCGTCGCCGCCGCGGTGGCCGGCGCGGACCTCGGCGGCGTCCGGCGTGTTTGCCTGGCGCGGGCCAGCGGGTTGGGGTGGCGCGGGCTGGACGCCCTGGTGGCCGCCTGCCACAGGCTGGAGGCGGTCGACCTGTCGCACTGTGTCGGCGCAGGGGACCGCGAGGCCGCCGCGCTGGCCGCGGCGGTCGGACTGAGGGAGCTGAGGCTGGACAAGTGCCTCGGCGTCACGGACATGGGGCTTGCCAAGGTAGCCGTGGGGTGCCCCAAGCTGGAGAAGCTTAGCGTCAAGTGGTGCCGCGAGATCTCCGACATCGGCGTCGATCTGCTCTCCAAGAAGTGCCGTGAGCTCCGCGGCCTCGACATCTCCTACCTAAAGGTTACTCCCTTATGAGCTGTTGAACTGTTCTTTGCTTCATGTTGTAGAAAATTGCTACTTGTGGCTTGATTTAGTCTAGAACTCGGAAAGATATGTCGTTTAGAGAAAGTTATGTGACATGACTACGATACGGCGGTGAAGTGGGACCAAGGATAGAAATCCCGGCCGGTAACCGCCGGTTACCTGCCGGGATTTGAAATCCCGGCCGGGTTTTCCCGAGTTTACAAATTCAAATTTTGAATTTTGAATTTTGGTTGATTTTTAAGCAAATTTAAACGAAATTCGACCGAGTTTTCTCCGAGAAACCGTAACCTACGGTTATCATATCGTCACGGCCGGCTATCGTTATCGGCCACGCCACGGATTCCTACGGTTCGCTTTTCAATCCCTGAGTGGGACATTGATGTGCATTGATTTTTAACCCGGAAAAAGTCAAAAAGTCTTGGGAGCTTGGACTTATTTGGGCGGCCATTCCAATTTAGAAATTGAATAACTGATGCATTGGAATGGAAAGTTGCTGCTCAGGGTAGCATGGGTCAAATTATTTGAAAAAGTTTCGGAGGAGTGCAATTGGAATAGGTAATGTTACTTCTTTGTTTATTCCGTGGTATGTAGTTTTCTTGGAAAAACTGGTGACATCTTGGGGCATGCCTTGAATTAGATCTTTGGTTTGTAGAAAAAGTTAAATTTTGGTGACACAATGCAAAAAGTACATTTGGAAAAACTGGCTTGCTGTGATAGGCATTGTTTTTTTTGGGTAGGAATTAGAGGTAGGAAAGATACTCCAATATTTTAACCTGGGAAAGGTTAAAGTCCTGCGAGCTGGGACTAGTTTATGTCAGGATATTCTGCTTCTGTTTCTGTTGAGAATAAATTCATTTTACAGAGTGCAACTGGAAGTAATGGCAAGGGCTATATCTTAGTGCAATTTAGAATAGTGTCTCCTAAAAAACTCAATAAGGGGAAAGAGTACTTACGAAAAGTTCGATTTTGGGCACAGGTCCATTCTGTTCGGACTGGCACATTTCTTGTCATGGAATTGAAATGAACGAGATACGTTGCATCTTTGTGCCATATTGTTCAGTAATTAGTTACGAAAACTGTGACCTGCTACTCTTTGGCATACTGCTAGAAAGGGACGAGCTTGGGTTAAAAAAAACCTAGGTAATCGAGTTGGGCAAGGAAGATAGATAACCAAACTAATGACCACTGAGTAAATTGAGACTGCGAGGAAGGAGAAGAAAGAAGCCGCAATGAGGGTGGTAGAAGAGACAAGGAAGATAGTTGTTGAGACCACTTCCCTGCTGGTAACTCAAGGTGACATGACAAGCATGTTACAGGACCTCTTCGTGACGGGTATGATAGGTCCGAGGGCTGATGCAGGGTCATCTGACTTAAAGCTGGAGCTAATGTCGAATGATGTAAAGTTGGAAGGAAGTAAGAATTACCTGAGTTGGTCTAGAAGGGCTCAGCTAATTCTGAGGACGAAGGGGGTGGAGCACTACCTACGGGAGACTTGTGTTGAGCCAGCAGATAAGGCAAGCATAGATTGGAGGATGTGGAACACTACCAACTCTGTGGTGGTAGCTTGGTTGCTAACGTTGATGTCTCCATCCATCGCTCGAATGGTGGAGATGATGCAGAGTGCACCGGTGATGTGGAAGATACTGAGCAACATGTACTCCGGGGTAGGAAATATGATGATGATGGTGGAGGTCCAGGGCAAGGTGGAGGCCCTAAAACGAGAGGAGAATATCGTCCAGGAGTATGCTGGTGAACTGCAGCAACTGTGGGCAGATTTAGATCACTATGATCCACTGCAGTTAGCATGTGCTGGTGATATTGAGGCTGGCAGGGTGTGGCTGCAACGCAGATGGGTTACACACTTTCTAAAGGGATTGAACCCAAAGTTTGAGAGTAGAAGGGCTGCCATGTTTCACTTGGCAAACTTGCTTACTATGGAGGAGGCTATTTAGGCTATGGTGCAGGAGGAGGTTCGACTACGAGTAATGGGGGACAACAACCCGGTCAGATTAGTGTACGTCATACCAGATGATAGGGAGTGCTACAACTGTGGGATGAGAGGACATCTAAGCCGCGTTTGCCCTTCTCCACAGTGTGGAGGTGGAGGTGGAGGTCGTGGTTGTCGTGGAGGTGGAGGTCGAGGAAGGGGCCGAGTTGGCCCCAAGGCTAATGTGACCCTGACAGAGATCACGTCTGTCACTCTGACAGGTGAGCAAGCTGTGCAGTGGGAGAAGTGGCAGCAAGGAAAAATATTTGAGACTTCTTATGATTCCATCTCCTTTGGTAACTTTGCAAACTATGCCTACACGGGCAAAGGTACTTAGGCACATGCACTTGCATCCACATATAAGCACTCTCATATTGATTGGATCATAGATTCAGGGGCATCCATGCATATCACGGGTTCACTTAGTGCTTCCGCATCTTACACCCCATATACTCATTCTGAAACTGTCCAAACAGTTGATGGAACCTCCCAGTTTATTCAGGGTGTAGGATCTGTATAATGTACACCATTCATTGCTCTATCCTCTGTTTTGCATGTTCCCTCCTTTTCAGTCAACCTACTTTCAGTCAATCCTATCATTGGCCAATTCAAATGCACTGTCACATTTGATGAGGATTTATGTTTGTTCCAGGAGAAGAAAACTGGGAAGAGGGTTGGGACTGGAATAAGACGTAATGGGTTGTGGTACATTAATCGGGTTGATGTGGCATTGGCTGTGGCTATAGGAGGAATCGAGGGAAAAGTTTTATTACACCATCGTAGCTTAGGACATCTATCATTTGAGAGTTTAAGTCAGTTATACCCTGATTTCTTCAAAATGGTAGACAAAAGTAAACTTGTGTGTGATGCTTGTGAGTTTGGAAAGTATACACAGTCTACATATAGTAGCATTGGTCTTCAGAGTTATGAACCTTTTATAGTAATACATTCGGATGTTTGGGGTCCGTGCTCAGTTACTTCTGTGAGTGGTTTTAAGTGTTTTGTCACATTTATTGATTGCTATACTCATATGACTTGGATTTATATGATGAAACACAAGAGTAAGGTCCTTCGATGTTTTTAAGACTTCCATAGGATGATTGCTACTCAGTTTGATGCAAAGGATCGGATTCTTTGGTCAGATAATGGAACTGAGTATGTTAACAAGGAGTTTGCAGTGTATCTCTCAGAAGAAGGGATACTTCATCAGACTACTTGACCAGGAACTCCACCTCAGAATGGAGTGGCTGAAAGGAAGAATCAACATTTTTTGGAGGTAGCACGTTCACTCATATTTCAGATGAATGTGCCAAAGTGATTGTGGAGCAAGGCAGTAATAACGGCAGTGTATCTCATCAATCGCATGTCGTCTCGAATACTTGGGATGAAGTCTCTAGCTGAACTTCTTTTGGGTCAGCGGGAGTTCAAGGTGCCTCCCAATATGTTTAGTTGTGTGTTTTGTTCGAGATCACCGACCAGCGGTTGGCAAACTGGATCCATGGGCATTGAAATGTATATTCATAGGCTATTCATCAAGTCAGAAGGGCTATAGATGCTGGAACCCGGTAACGAAAGTTGTTTGTAAGTATAAATGTGACATTCGGGGAGTTTGAGCCGTACTACACGAGTGGAGGTAATCTTGATCAGTTCTTGGAGTTCTCTCCTATCACTGAGGGTGAAAGTCGAGAGGGGGAGAACAAGGAGAGTGAACGAGAAGAAGTCATTGTGGGGACAATCTTGTACCCAAACCTAACGGAATATGCGAGAGATGTGATGGCCCACAAAGAATTGAAGGTTTATCAGCAAAGACGCTTCGAGAAACAGGGGGAGAAGCCGAGAGACAAGCAGTCAGCACCTGAGCCACCAACGGCGAAGCTTTCTGAACAGCAGGCGTTGCCATAGCCAGAACAACCTTCTGAACAACCAACCTTGCCAGTTGATCTAGTCCCAAATCCCTTGTCGGTTCTCTCTCCATCAAGTTCCTTGCCTCCCCTTGGGGCGAATGGTAATGTTCATTCTAATCACTCCCATCTAGAGTTGCCACTTGCACAACGTAGGGAAACTAGAGCTAATGCAGGAAAACCTCCAGTCTGGTATGGCTTTGAGCATGACATTGCAAATTTCATCTCACATTCTCGTATCTCACCTGTATACAAAGCATTTATTGCATATTTTCAGACAGTGCATATTTCAAAGGATTGGCGAGCTGCTGAGCAAGATCTTAAGTGGAAGGATGCCATGAAGGAGGAACTTAGTGCACTTCAGAAGAACAAGACATGAGATCTTGTTCCACTTCAAGCAGGAAAAATGACTGTAGGATGCAAATGAGTGTTTACAATGAATCAAACTCCTGAAGACAAGATAGAGAGATATAAGGCATGGTAAGGCGTGGTTGGTTGTAAAAGGTTATAGTCAAACATATGGGATAGACTATGATAAGACCTTTGTACCAGTGGCGAAGATGAGCATAGTAAGAACGTTGATCTCATGTGTAACTAACTTCGGATGGCCCCTACATCAGTTGGATGTAAAGAATACTTTTCTACATGGTGACTTACAAGAGGAGGTATACATGGATATTCCTCCAGGCTTTGAGAACAGACAGACTAAGAGGAAAATGTGTAAACTCAAGAAGTCCTTATACGGTCTGAAACATTCTCTAAGGACGTAGTTTGGTAGATTCAGGCATGCAGTCTGTAGTATGGGCTATTCTCAGTGCAATGGAGATCATACTGTATTTTATAGGCATAGAGGATCATATATACGGTCTGAAATAGTCTCTAAGGACGTGGTTTGATAGATTCAGGCGTGCAGTCTGTAGAATGGGCTATTCTCAGTGCAATGGAGATCATACTGTATTTTATAGGCATAGAGGATCACATATCACTATATTGGCAGTCTATGTTGATATTGTGATCACTGGAGATGATGCCGAGGAAATCAAGTCCTTGAAGAAAAGACTGGTAGAGGCATTTGAGGTGAAAGATCTTGGAGCTCTTCGATACTTTCTTGGAATCGAGATTGCTCGTTCTTCGAAGGGTATAGTTCTCTCCCAGAGGAGATATGTTCTTGATTTGCTGGCAGAAACAGGTATGCTTGGGTGTCGCCCTATTGCCTTACCTATTGATGGGAATCACAAGCTATATGCTAAGTCGGGAGATTCAGTTAACAAGGAAGCTTATCAAAGGTTTGTTGGGCGTCTTATCTATTTGTGTTATACAAGACTATTTGTGTCATACAAGACCTGATATTTCATATGCAGTAAGTGTGGTTAGTCGATATATGCATGATCCCAAAACAGGACACATGGATGTTGTCTATCGAATCCTGTAATATTTGAAGAGTAGCCCTGGGAAAGGCCTTTGGTTTAGGAAGAATCAACATCTGAATGTGGAAGGGTATTACGATGCTGATTGGGAAGCAGTGTGGATGACAGGAGGTCTACCTCTAGATATTGCATCTTTGTGGGAGGTAACCTTGTGTCATAGAGAAGCAATAAGCAGGAGGTTGTGACTCGCTCTACTGCAGAGGCAGAATACAGAGCAATGACATTGAGTGTGAGTAAAATGATATGGATGAAGGGTTTATTGTCCAAGTTTCGGGTATGGAGGAATAATCTCTTGGTGTTGCATTGTGACAATAAATCTGCAATCAACATTGCTAACAATCCAGTTCAGTATGATCATACCAAGCATGTTGAGATTGATAGGTTTTTCATCAAAGAAAAGCTTGATGACAGAATATTGAAGTTAGAGTATGTTAAATCTGGTGAACAACTGGCTGATTGTTTTACTAAAGAGTTAGGTCCTAATGAGTGTGCTACAATATGTAACAAGATGGGTACGATTGATATCTTCGGCTCATCTTGAGGGGGAGTGTTGAAGAGTTCGTGTTAGATTTAAATAACTAGTTGTGTTAGAGTTGGACTCTATTTTGAGAGTATAAATAAAATGTGTGGGATCCTAGGGATACACACAACAATCAATCCCCGAAATTCCACAAGTTTAGTATTCTATCAGCATTTCATTACTTTTTGATTTCATCTACTACTGGAATGAAGTAGGGATAGTATAGACTTTAGAGTGTAGACTTTGCTTTTCTTGTGGAAAATTATCTCGTCATTGGATTGTACCATGCACATCAGCTCATGAGGTAATTGTGGGTTACTTAAGTTATTAGTTTGGTTGCATCTTGAAGAGCTAAAAGTTCAAAAATAGTTAGTTTCTGTGAGTTGACTATAGGTTGCTGCAAAAGTTGCATTTTGATTATTAGTAAACTCTTTTAGTTTATTTCTCTCTCCCTTGCTGCCACTTGGTTTGCATCTAATTGGGAACTTTAAAACTTGTGATGTGCTTAATTTTTCTTTTTCTGTTGCAGGTGAGCAATGAATCCCTTAGATCGATATCCACTCTTGATAAGCTAGAGGAGTTGGCAATGGTTGGTTGCTCATGTATAGATGATGAAGGCCTGGAATTGCTAAGCCGAGGGAGCAATTCACTGCAGGTAATCACTTTTGGGGATAATGATTTTTTTTGTAGTCTCTTGATGCACATTATCATGTCTTCAATTATCTGAAATCTGAGTATTTCAAGTCTCTAGCTTCCTAGCAATTGGATGTTAGTTACTTTTTTTGTGAAACTTGGAATTTGGATACTTACAGAGTGTGCAACTTCACCAGCAATTAAATGTTTGATTATTCTCTAATCCATTCTACATATTATCTTTCATTGCAGAGTGTTGATGTGTCAAGATGTGATCATGTGATTTCCCAGGGCTTAGCTTCACTCATAGATGGTCACAAGTTTCTCCAGAAGCTAAATGCTGCAGATAGTTTGCATGTGAGTTGGTATTCCTAATGTCACTTGCTTGTTGCACACATTAGCTATATTTTAGATAAAAATGTGCCCTGTTTTATTACGTAAGAAATAAAATAGTTTTGTAACTAACACATCCAGAGGGACTCTGCTCTCATGAAAAATAAATAAATAAATATTCAAAGAGGACAAATACCTGATTGCCAATGATTGTTGACCTTCTAATTGAACCTTGTAGGAGATTGGACAGTGTTTTCTATCCAAGTTGGCAACACTGAAGGAAACCTTGACTGTGTTGAGACTTGACGGCCTTGAAGTCTCATCCTCTGTCCTTTCCGCAATCGGTAAAGGTTGTAACAACTTGGTTGAGATTGGACTTAGCAAATGCAACGATGTTACAGATGAAGGCATCTCTTCACTTGTATCTCGATGCAGCTACCTAAGGACAATTGATCTCACATGCTGTAATCCCCTCACCAACAATGCCCTTGATTCAATAGCTGGCAATTGTAAGATGCTTGAATGCCTCCGGTTGGAATCCTGCTCTTTAATAAGCGAGAAAGGACTAGAGAGAATCACGACCTGTTGCCCCAATCTTAAGGAGATAGATCTCACCGACTGTGGAGTGAATGACGCAGGTTTGTAATACCGCTTATTGCATCTTTGCTCATTTTTCATTCAAGCCCGTCTTTTGATTCGAGCATTGTCATGTAAAATCAACTGCTTTGCAGCATTGCAGCACTTGGCTAAGTGCTCTGAACTGCAGATATTGAAATTAGGCCTGTGCTCAAGTATTTCCGACAAAGGCCTTGCTTTTATAAGTTCAAACTGTGGAAAGCTCATGGAACTTGATCTCTATCGGTAACTCTATCTTCTTGTTTGTTCCTCATCACGACTCCTAGTCATCTTTCATGTATGAAATTAACATGTGTTCTATCATCCTTTCCACAGTTGCAGCTCTATTACCGATGATGGGTTGGCAACTTTAGCCAATGGCTGCAAGAAGATTAAGATGCTAAACCTTTGCTACTGCAACAAGATTACTGATGGTGGTTTGGGCCACCTAGGCTCTCTAGAGGAGCTCACAAACCTTGAACTGAGGTGCCTGGACCGTATTACAGGTATTGGAATTTCCTCAGTTGCCATTGGCTGCAAGAGTCTGATAGAACTGGACTTGAAGCGCTGCTACTCTGTCGATGATGCTGGCCTGTGGGCTCTTGCCCGATATGCTCTAAACCTTAGACAGGTAAATGTTCTGCCAAATTTATCATCTTTGTTACTAGTTCTGAAGAAGCAGGAACCTTATAAGCTAGTCCTGGTTATGCAGCTTACTATATCATACTGCCAAGTTACCGGCTTGGGCCTGTGCCACCTGCTGAGCTCCCTGAGGTGCCTCCAGGACGTGAAGATGGTGCACCTCACATGGGTCTCTATAGAAGGGTTCGAGATGGCGCTCAGAGCGGCTTGTGGGAGGCTGAAGAAGCTCAAGATGCTCAGCGGGCTGAAGTCTGTGCTGTCCCCTGAGCTGCTCCAGATGCTGCAGGCATATGGCTGCCGCATTCGTTGGGTCAACAAACCTCTCGTCTACAAGTACTGAACTCGTGTTCAGTCCATCATTCGCACATTGTTAATATCCACAGGTTGTGAAACCTGATGCTTCCAAGTTTGGCCTGCTTGTATAAGGCATGTAGCTAGATAATCCACGATAATTGATTGGGGTGTCAATTCTCAACCCCCAAGATGTTTGCAATTCGGCGGCGCTGTGCTGTTCATAAGGACCAAACGTGCCATTTGCTGTCCAATATTTGTACACTGAAGCATCGATGCAGTTTTTTGCTTTTATTTTTATGTAATGTGTCTACTTGTTCAGGATTGCAATGGAATGCTCTACTTTCTGAGAGTAGTTTGAGATGAAGGAATGAGAAGCGATAGGAATGATGTCTGGGAGTTTGAGATGAAGGAATGAGAAGCGATAGGAATGATGTCTGGGCTGTATCTCTGGTTCTTTCTTACCTTGACTTAAATCAGTTCAGGCTTAGGTGGTAAAATATGTGTGGATTTATACTTGTATAGTCATATGAGAGTTTGTATGTGCACTAGAGCGACAGAAAGAGAGATCAGGGGCAGCAGAACCAATGGGAGCTGATTCATCTTGGTTAATTTGACTGATTTAATCAGATCATTGGTCATCAGGAGAGTGCTGCGTGCCTTTTCTGATAAAGTCAGACCACAACAATTTTTAGCGTACCTTGTGCTCTAGCTTGTCACAGCAAGGTTTACGACCATCCACGACTCCACTACAAATCATGATGTTTTAAGCTTGCCTTGTGCTTAAGTTTGTCGAGCCTAATGTTTGGCTCGCATAAGTAGTGATAAACTGACCATGGTTTGCCTGTTACATCTCTGGCTATAGCAAACTTGCCGAATTTGCTAAAATGAGTGACGAGAGCCAACTAAACACACCTAATAATCATGTCTCGTTTAACTTTAATCCGAGTTGGCCAGTGTGGTCTCGACATGAAAGCTGTTGCGCGATAGAGATTTTTTTGTGGAAATTCACACCGCAGATCCCAATGAACATAACATAATTTCTGATAAGTGAGATAGATGAGTACGACCAGAGTAGTAGTATTTGGTCTCGTCCGACCGGAAGGGTGTGCGTGCACATCAAGCGTGTCAGCAACCACAGGACCATCTTGTTTTCACCCAGCTCGTGGTGAACACGTGTGGCACACTAAATAAAATCGACATTCATATTATTTTTTAAAAGCAAACATGGCCAAAAGGGCCATTAACTCCCTGTTGATATCGAGGTTGCAGTACAACCACCCGTAGAGTTACAAAAGGAACCCTGACAAGAAAACGACATGTAGAACAGCCCCTGAAACTCAGTGAGAAGGGCTAAAACAAAATTGAAAATACATCGAGGTCCTTGAACGACAATGTCGGCGATGAGGGTAACCATTGCCACGAGAACCATGGCTATGGACTGCGACATGAAGTCAAGAAACTTTGGATCGGCGAGGAGCAAGGGAAGGAGCGGGTTGGGAAAAAAAAAGTCACCAGAAAGCACACCAGATCCAGATCCGGGATCTGGAGGACGCGGCTCTGCGTCAGGTAGGTATTCATGGCGGTGGTTGGGGAGCTCCACTGCAAGGGTCAGGCGAGATCTGCTCCAAGAGATGGCTGGCGTAGCAAACCAATGAATCGGAACAGCTCCACCAGGGGAGGAAGAAGACTACACCTATAGTAATGTACACATGAGAAAGAGGGGTGGGACACCCTCCCACTCGTCACCGATGAGCTCGCCGGGGAGGAGATAGGGGAAGGGGGCCGGATATGGACGGGGAGAAGGAGGTTTAGGGTTTAGGGGACTTGCGGAGAACGAGAGACCAAGCATAGGAGAAGGGTTAACTGTGTGCCTCAGTCGACATTCATTTAGACCGTCTCACTTACGAGAAGCATCGTGTGGAATGCATATCTCAATTGTATACATACTAGGACGGTATGCGCGCTGCGCTGCGCCGCACTTATCTCCGGTGGTTTTGTTTTCTATGTGAATCAGTATAAATGGTAATGTTTGTAATTCATAGTGAATAGTTTTATTAAGGGATAGAAAAGAGATGATCATTTTTCTGCCATAATGTTGGGTTAGCATAGGTTAAGTATTCTTTAACGAATTGAATAGAAGAAATTAACATATATGTTAATAGGCAGAGTGATTCAACCAAGAATGTAATAGAAGGCAAACTTGGAGACTATGATTATAATTTGTTCATGCAGATGTTGGCGGTATGGTAGGATGAGTAATACATATAGTTTGTAATTTACATCATAGTTTAGAACGGTAATAGACATAGACATGTACAGGTACTATGACTGAGAATAGGAAATAATATAAAAGCTAGACGATGTTTGTTCAGTTTAGTTCCTAACATGAGTGAAAGCTCAAAAGGCATGTGCAACGATTTTTTTCTGGGTGCAATCTGTTTTGCCCAAAGCATTGTTAGCACAGCTGCTAGTCACAAAAGGTATAGCGTACTGATTCCACTTTGTCTACTCCACATATATTATGCCTGTTAAAAAGGAATTTTGTATAGAAGAGTTAGTTTGTTAGTCAGTATTGTTAACAATAAGGAATGATTCTACTTTTGCTAACCTGTTGTTTTAGTCATCTGTCTACGCATCCATGTTGATTTTCTTGATAACAAAAGGTTTCTTTGTTTGCTCCAGCCTGTTGCAATCAGGGAAATATTAGGTTAATATGTGGTTAAGACCTTCAGCAATCATTTAATGGATTGTAGCAGTAGTTTGAGATAGAAGTACCGCGACCGTCTCGTGTTCGATGATAACATTCTTTGTCATGAGCGGGACGTTTCCGATTCTGTAATAATGGTCTGTCGGCTTGTGTATAGGCATAATAAAAAGGTAAGCATGTGAGATTGGTTTGATGTAGGGGTTTGTGCAGATGGGAAATTAAATGTTTGTCAGTTGGGAAATTAAATGTTTGTCAGTTGTATGATAGTAGATCTAACCTTGTTGATTTCTGGGGATGGAGGTGTGTGCAATCCAGGTTGATTTGGTACTGTCCGTGGCATAGTTATGCTGGTTATTGGAGTTGGAGACGGAGCGTGTTCGTTTGTCTTTGAAATAGACCCCGCGTAATAGTTGTTGTTGATTGCATGCTTTGATGAGCTAGTGATCGGCTGTGTGCGTGGTCAACATCTTTTGAAGTTCGTGCGTGCTTGTGAAGGAATGGAGCTAAAGGTTTTGTTGGTATGACGCTGAAGCTATCAACTTGGAATGATGCAGATATTCTTTGAAGCGATCCACGTGATCCACTGACTTTTAAGTTATACCGACGTCCATAGAGTCTTGTTATTTCAGGTGGTATGAAACCAGTAATGGTGGGAGCAGATGCTGCAAGGTGTAGTGCTGGGATTCCTACCAATTCTTGTCCTATATCTCCAAAGAACACAAACTCTGCCATTGGTGCATTAGTTTTGTCAATGCTGGTTATATCGACACCACGTACAGGAATCTTGTACCTACATGCAAGTGTGTAAGGTAGATGAGTACATAGGCATAGTAGTGGAATGCAAAGGACTGGAAGTATGTTGCAGCAAGAACCTTGGCTCAGCTGTCAAGTTGTTGCATCTCGCACATTTGTAGCCTTCAGTGGTTCGAACTGTAGTTCTCTTGCAACCGCCACAGGATAAGTACCACCAGGCTTCATTCGGAGTGAGTTCTTTGATTGCGATGGCAACAGTGTATGTGTGTCCCTGTCATTTGTATTTTGGTAAGTCTGAAGATGTTGTTGAATATGTCCAAAAAAAATCTGTTATGTTGTAGTCAATTTGTGCGGAGGGTAACATACCACAGCTTCATGTGCATTCAAAGTTGTTAGTTCATGGACTGTCATGGGTATTGGTGCTGTTTGAGTTTGGGTTTGGCCAAACCATTTAATCTGATGCGGGATGCCTGAAAAGCTGAGGGCAAAGATGATAAAATGTTAGAGTTGTTGTGCAAGACTGTAGTAAGTAATGAATTTGGTAATGGTAATTGTGTAATAAATATAGTGAGATAGGAATGTTTATGTCAGTTATGCGAACCATGGCATTATTAATTCATGATGTTAGGGGTGAGCATGTTCATTGATTGGTCTATGGCTTACAACAGGATTGTAGAACCGAGTATATTACAAAAAATGTTTGGTTCATTATGGAGTATTAAATGTATAAAGCGAATATATTTGTAGATGAATGAGTAAAATGTGGATTATATCTGTGTTACTGATTTTGGGAGAGTTATTAAAGCTGACTTGTTTTATAAGCAGGAATATGACGAAATTCAAAAAATTGTAAGATGAAGGAAGCAAGGTTATCTTGCGTTGACTGCTCGAGAGCAAGCGCCTGTAGGTTAGTGTTAGTATACCACTTGCGATGGTGCCGCCTCAGAGTGATAGTTGACTGTAGAGTTTTTGTAAATATTTTAAAAAAATTCATGTGATGGCAGTACATATTTGTAGTTTGTGTATGGTGAATGTAAGTATATATGTAAATGTGTTTTGTACCTTCATAGAGTCTAGCAGTAAGGCCAACAAAGAGTATAACAATGGGTTCGTTTTCTCCTGCAGCTTGTAGTCCAGGTGCATCAAATTCATTGGCATGTGTTCCCATAGAGTAACACAGTCGTTTCCTATTTTTTTCATTGGGAAGTGTTTACTTTTCAAATGCAAGTAGTTTATATTTAAGTATCAAGTAAAGGTCAAAAAATTGAAGAATACCTGCCATCGGTGATGTTGATGTTACGAATTGTCTTTGTGATCCCTTTGCAAGAACCGTCTTAACATGAGAGATCCCCGTGATAAGGCCAATGGTATCTTGAAATTAACAGCGTTTGTTACAAAACATAAATATGTATGAAAGTTAAACATAAATATATGTAATGATATAACATTTGTAGTTTTAAAAGAGAGATTCATGAAATGTTGCTAACCTGAAAGGAATTGGTTCTGTCCTAGACGTGTTCGCAGTATATCGAAAGAAACAATTGTGCATGCATACTTTGGGAAATCATTTGGCATAATTGGCACTTCATTGATCTTTGTATGTCTGGTAAATCTAGCCATCACAGGACAGTTAACTGCTTGATAGGATGGTTTAGCATTAGCTACTTCGAAATATTCAATAAGGTAAATGCTATTTTCTTTCAGGGCCAAGGTGAACAGGGAAAGGTGTCTTCCTGGAATTTGAGCTTCCATGGTATTGCCCTATCAGTTAAGATAAGCAGAGATATTATATAACCAATGGTGTGTAAAGGAGAATAATATGTATAAAATGAGGCTGACCTGCTCGTCCAAAAGAACGAAATCAAGACGAAGGACTTTTCTAGGAGTACTATCATCTACATATTCAGAGAAGCGAGTTGCTCTTACACGTACACGCCAACGATGCGATTCTTGTGTCACATCTTTTAGTAGAACGTATTCCATCTGGATAGAATGAATCATAAAGAGGAAATTTAGTTTCATGAGCATTGCAATGGGAAATGAGTAGTGCACTGAAGATAGGTATGTTCACATAATGGCTGTTCATAGTACAAATGAATAGATAAATATTTCAGTACATGTTGCAGTGATGTGTAGTCTGTGTGAACTCTTGATGTCTAAACATGTACTGATGTTTATGCAATAAGAGTTGTCGAGCGAGAAACTGGTGAAATCCAAGATATGTAACAGATGTTGAAAGGTATAATCAGAGTGTCAAAATCAGATCATTGCTTGAATATGTCAGAGTGTGTTTTCTGAACAGAAGTAGTTGTATTATCATAGGATTTTGTTCCATTATGTAATACTTGACATGTAGACGTGTGGTATAGAATTCAAAGATCTTTTCTGAAATAACAAAGAATAGTTTGTCATGTCATCGGATACAACATTTGTTGAGAACATATTAATAGATGAAACAAGTTCTGTTTTATTTCAATTTTTAAAAAAGTATGAAAGTATAATAATTTTTAATCAACAGCAACGCTATTTATCTGCACTTGCTGCACCAATATTATAAAAATGGAATTGTAAATTTGTTTAATTATTCTATGTGGTATTGCCATGTAGTATTTGGAAGTCAAATAAAACACAGATGACCTTTACAGAGAGAGAACAATATCCAATAAATGGCAAGCATGTTTAAATGAGGGAGGTCCAGGACATGTAATATACTTAGAAAAGTGTAGATAAAGTGTGAAAATCATCATAGGAATATGGTCTATTTCATAATACCTTTGCATGCAGATGTCTGTCGTTGAACTCAGAGATTCTTTTTCCTGAAATCACAAATAACAGTATGTCATGTCATTGGGTAAAACATTTGTTTGGTATATATAAACATATGAGATAAGATATATTTTTTTAGTTGAATGAAAGTATGAAAGAATAATAATTTACTATTGTTATTTATATTGTTGGGTTGGTCTTGCTACAGATGTATTATCTTTGCAGGTGAATGTTCTAATTTTGTGACTGCAGATGGTTATGTAAACCAGGGACTGAGCGAAAGTATTAACACATTACTATGTTGCTAGTTATCTTTATGCTCAACAGAAGATCAACAGATTCGTGTGTTTATGCAAGAGAATCAAAATAACAAAGCGTAGTGTGATGTAGAGATGTATAAATAGAATGTACAGAAATTGTAAGAACAATTGTCCACACATGTGTGTATAAGTGAATAAGTATATGATAGAAAGCATAGATCATTCGTAGAGAAACAGGTATTCTAAACAAGTAAGTTCATTAAGATTTTGGTAAAGGAGGAGGTATAGTAAAGCATAGTACTTTGTTATTTAGGCTTTGTTAGTAAGAACAAATACAAAAGCAAGATGCACGAACATGGCTATACAATCATTAATGAATAATTGGAGTGTGCAAGAGTTAGTATGGTCATGACCATACAGAAAAGAAATAGATTACATGCATGTATAAGTTGTGAACTATAGTATACATACATGTTTATATGTTGAGTACAGGTTAGGTTGGTAGCAGATGTCAGTAAGGGGAAAAAGGGAAAAACTGGCAAACAAATGGAGTACCTACAAAAATTCTAGAACATCGTCATATACAATATTTCTTGTCTTTGATCCAGCCGAACCATCTTCATTTTCAATCAAAATACTCAGTCCTTGTCTTGATGTTACCCTTGATATAGCAACATAGAGTTGGCCATGAGTGAAAACTGGGTTCTTTAGATAAATACCGATTTTCTGAAGAGTCTGTCCCTGACATTTATTTATCGTCATTGCATAACATAGTCTAATTGGGAATTGGCTTCGGCGTAATGTAAACGGCCATTTTTGATTTTTTGAGTTAAGAACTATTCGTGGTATGCAAACTGTTTCACCAATATGTGGCCCTGTCATAATTGTACTTTCAAGCACATGGGTTCCTAATTTAGTCAGCAGAAGGCGTGTACCATTACATAGGCCCATTGTTTGGTTCATATTTCTTAGAAGAACAACGAGTACTCCAATTTTGAGTGAAAGGATATGTTCTGGGAAATTTTTGATACTTATTGAATTGAGAAATTCAGTGGGATACAACAACTCAAGATCGGATGAATGGTCAAGAGCATCACTGATAGTGTCATAACTCAGGTATTCTCTAGAAGTTCCGGCACTTTTAGAATCATCAAGCATTAATTTTGTCAATCAAGTGTTCAAAGTGGACATACAATGGCACGAAACGTGTAGGGAATCGAATTGTAGTTATGATCGAAGTGATCGTAAACGGTATCAATAATTACATTTAAGTTATCACCAGTTGGTGTAAGCAATAATTCAGGAGGTATTTGTATCCATGATGCATGTGTGTCTCCTGGATGTTTTTCCATAGGAACACGGCCCTCGCCGATGGCAAGCACCCATTGCGCAAAGTTTGCTACAAAGATTTTGATCACCAATAGTAGAAGACATTGTGGTAAGACGATGTTTATGCCGAGTCTAAGGATTTGGACGTGTTTCCATAGCGTTGATTTGATAAGAGAAGCGGCAATGGTTTCTGTGCGTGTAGCTCCTTGAATAACTGGCAATACCTGCCTGAAATCTCCACCGAGTATCACAGGTTTCCCACCGAATGGGATAGTTGCATTGGAAGGATTATCGGAGGAAAGGATATCTCGCATAGTACGATCAAGTGCCTCAAAGCATCTTCTGTGTGTCATCGGGGCTTCGTCCCACAATATCAAGGCAGCTTTTTTAATAAGTTCTCCAAGCATCGTGCCACGGCGAATATCACAAAGGCTCCAATCATCTATATCAAGAGGAATTCGGAAGCGCGAGTGTGCGGTTCGACCACCCGGTAACAATAAGGAAGCAATTCCCGATGAAGCAACGGCTAGTACGATCTTGCCTTCGGATCTAATACGGGAGATGATTGAATTCAGAGGAATGTTTTATTGCACCTCCATGTCCGGATACAAAATAGAAACATGGTTGATCATTCGAGATAGAATGCATGATCTTATTGTAAATAAGGCGCTGCTCATTGTTTAGGCTCTGATACATAGATATTGATTGTGTCTCAAGTTCTAATCTATTATAACAGAGCTCTTCTGTAATAAGTCTGTTACCATGGTTACATTCATGTCCGTGAAGTGGTATCGAAGATTGTAGGATGCCAAAGATGATTGTTATTAGCAAAAGATAATCCAATTCTCTTAACAACTGTACTTGTAGT
This sequence comes from Hsuehochloa calcarea, assembly GCA_036346395.1. Lineage (NCBI taxonomy): Eukaryota > Viridiplantae > Streptophyta > Magnoliopsida > Poales > Poaceae > Hsuehochloa > Hsuehochloa calcarea. The sequence continues at coordinate 29,746,733 of CM070615.1, forward strand.
GAAGAATCATGCATCAGCTGTATATGGGCGTATACCGAGTGAGTGGCACATTTTGTATGCAATGTCGTCAGCCATGTAACGCCAGTATTTATTGAACAAGATACGTACATCACCCACGCCATTGATCGACAATAGACATGAAAAGATGTCCGAGTGTGAAGATGTTGCCCACACAATAGCCTCATCAAAAAGCGAAAACCACTCAATGTCATCACCGATGAGGCCACGTGCATGGCATGCTTGTCGGAATGTTTTGTACATGACACCTTCATATGTTCTTAGGTCTTGGTAACACGTGGCGCCTCGTACAACCATGAGTAGCATCCTCAAATAGAAAAGTTCACCGGTCCCCGGGTGAACATGCATGAGCCTACCAATTTTAGTACCTCTCTTACGGTTTGACCATATTTTACGATCAGCGTTCCATGTCCATTTTGTCGGAAATTCACAATAAGTGTAGTTATGTGCTTCCACATGGCGTTGGTTTGTTACAAACCATTCAGTCAAGGTGCTTTTAGATCCGTTAGGATCATGAAGCACATTGGTTAAGTCCGAATTTTTTGTAAATAATACCCTGGTCATGCCAGGTAAATGGACAGCCAAACGTTCAACTGAAGGTATCCGAGCATGAATTTCGAAACCAAATAATCGCCAGCTGGCTTCACATGTTGATAAATAGCGAGATCTGACATTGTAATACTCTGAAAAATAATATTAATATTAGTAATAATCGCGTCTTAAGGGTCGGAGAGTAATTAATTAAATAGTGATAATAATTAATTAATTATTAACCTCTTAAGGGCCTGGGTGTAATTAAATAAAATAGTACATATAAAGATAGAATTTTCGGAATTTTTTTGAGCTATATAAATAGATTTGTGGTTTTTCTAGAAACCCTAGCTTTTTAGTCTTTGTTTCCAAGCCGCCACCAAATTGCCGCCGCCAGTCACGTGCGTGGAGTTCTCAGATCGCCGATTGATTGCTCATTGACGCGGCCGACGCCTTGATCGCCGCATGCTTTGCATTGTTGCACTTCTTTGCCGCTCACGTCTTCTTTGCGCTGCGTGGATTCGGCCGAACCGAGCCGAATTGTCTTTGTCGCGACCGCCGCCGCATTAATTGCCGTGGAAGCTCTTGATCTTTGTCTTGTCAGGCGCCAAGGCCGAACCGAATTTACAGGCGCGTGAAGAGGTTCATTACTTTCTTCGCTTCCATGTCACCGCCGCCGCTAATTTGTTTTCTCTGGCATATTATCAATACAATGGTGGACAAAGTATATGCACGACCACCGATTTTGTTATCACGATTCATGAAAATGGTTCGTTGCTTGGCTAGGTTGCGTCAGTAGTTCTAGTAGTTCTTTATTGTTCGGCTAATGGCTAATGGGGTTTGCTAATGGTGCACTTCTAGTAGTTCGGCTAATGTAGTTATTTTGGAAATTAGTAGTAGTTATTTTAGCATGTGACTAGGGATTCTTGCAGTAACCAATGTCTCGGTTGGAAAGTTAGTGATTAACTATTTTGTCTTGTAGTTATATATGATTGCAAACAACTAGTGCTATTAAATAATGTAGTAATGCAATTTTACATGGTATTGCTAATAACGTGATTAGTAGTTCTAGTTAATTGTAGATAATGTCGATAGCTTTCTTTAGCATAATTTATCATGTCGATCGGACAAGTATAATTTGAGTTATGATTTTCGGAAGACCGCTGTTTTTACAGTTATCGTCTTTCGGCGCTGTTTTGGTAGACTGTAGATTAAAAATAGTAAATAGCTTAATTAGAGTTTTTGATCTACATGAAAGTTGTAGATAATTGTCCAATGATTCTGTAGGATCTGAGAACGCGCATTTTGGTTGAGTAAAACAAAAGTTATGAATTTAATAAGACTGCTGTTCCGAAGCGGACAGACCGACTTTCTGGGCTTAATACGGAGGGTAAGATGATTTAATTGGAAGTCTTCGTAATCTAGGAAAATGTGGAGAATTTTATAAAGAATCCAGATTGGGGTGGTTTGTGGTGATCGGACTTTCGAGTCAAAAGTTACGTTCGTTTTAGTACTAAGACAGCTACGGGTAACTAATCGGTACCGGCGTAACGTGGTATATTTGGGGACGAGTAGGAGCGAAGTTTATTGATTGCTATTCTTGTTGCTGTAATTTGTATTGAAGTTGGTGTATTTAATATAGGAGAGGCGTCGTGCTTGTTGCCGTCTTCTAATCAGATCGTGCGTCGCAACTAGTAAAGGCAAGTGCATGGTAGACAGCGATCAATGATCGATCACTGTTTTCTTTATCTTCTATTACCATTATTGTTGTGCTTTTATTTTGTTTAATTGCAAACAAATAATTGGTATGTTTATATCTTTGTTGACAAGCATGATGAAAAGTTGGATATGATGTTTATGATGGAGTTTGCATGTTTGCATTCATAAGCATCTTTGCATAAGAGAAGGTGATCATGAATGATCACAACTCCACGGGAGTGGAGGAGGTCCCCGATCCTTATGGAGGAACGGGCTTGAGAGTGAATGTTGTCGCGAGCATTCACTCACGCTATACCGGTATACGCGAAAGAAGTGCATGTGGACATATAGATTAGAGTTGCATTGATATTTGAGATTAATGGATGTGAATCAAAGAGAAGTTAACTGTATGTGAATCAAATAGAAGTACCTGTGATGATAATGAAGTTATTGAATGCTGTTGATTGATTATTATTCGTTGTATATCGATGTGTTTGCTGAGTCGTGGACTCACCCTTGCTCTATTGTTGTCTTTAGGTGATCTTCGAGGATGCCGTAACTGAGAGCGAGTAGATCACATGGACCACTTATGATCATTTACCTTCATAATCTTTTCATCCAGAATTGGTTTACACTTGGACATGTTAGTTATTGAATAAAGTTTAGGATATCGTTTGGACTAGACTATTTGCTTTATTAGTTTGGATTCATTGGTTGATGTTATTTGGATTATTTACCTGGTTATAATTCCCATTGCTTATTTATTATCGTTTGATCCATAATTATGCATGTTCTTTTGTGATCCATTGATATGATTATCATTAGTTCCTTGCTGAAATTTTATAGTGTGTCGATAATTATTAGTTGGAAGAGTAGTGTGGTGGCATTCTAGGCTCAGTGTTGGGCTGGGGTGTTACAGTTGGTATCAGAGCGGGCTTTAGGTCCGTGGTGAATAGATTAACAACATAGGCAAACTAAAATTGTTAAAATTTGTTTTAGCTTAGTAAATCAACTAAAATTTGTTAATGGTCAACTAACCTAAAATTTGACGCACTAGTGCACAGTAGGTTAGAGAGAGGTACGAATATAGTTTTATGCTTCCGTTATGTTGTTTATTGATGCATGAGTTCATTTTGACCTTTGAACTCATTGTGTATTGTTGATTGTGGTTGATAGCTATGCCGAGGGGTAGAGGACGTGGTCGTGTTGGCCGCGGTCGTGGAGGTCGGGGCCGCGGGCGAGGTTCCGTGGAGCCACCTCCCAGAGTGAGATGAGTCGATGGTCGAGGGGTTCTTTGTTGACCCGCCTCGGTTGGGGCCCAAGATGAGACCCCGCTTTCTTTGAGAGAGTTGGTGGGAGAGATCCGTGCTCTTCGTCAACAGCGCCGGCAGCCTCCTGTCTTCGCGGCATCTGTTGTTGCTCTCGCTGCTCATCCACAGTTCCCGAGGCGCGGATGTCACCGAGTGGATGGGGTTGAGGTTGGATCCGCTTGTGGCCGGGCACACCGGTCGAGCAAATGGATGGTTGCGTTATATGGAGAGGCAGTTTGGAGCTTTAGAGATGTCTTCACATCAGAGGGTCCGTTTTGTAGCCTTTCAGCTGAAAGGGCAAGCGGATATTTGGTGGGAGGGCGTGTTGTCTTCGAGGACCGCCACTCAAGGGCCAGTCACTTGGGAGGACTTTGTTGATCAGTTCAAGGGGAAGTTCTACCCCTACTCTTTTGTGGAGAAGATGGAGGTTGCCTTGACGACCTTTGCTCAAGGGAAGAGGTTTATTGCCGAGTATGAGGCTGAGTTCAACAACTTGGTTCGCTTTGTCCCCTCAGTAGCGAACGATGATCTTCAGAAGGCCAAGAGGTTCCGTCGGGGTCTCAATTCTGAGTACCGACATGTGTTGGGAGCTACTCCACTCCGTGATTACAGCTCGGTGGTGGAGCAAGCCAGGGGCATGGAGTTGGAGATGCAGCTCACAAAGGGGCAACAAGCCTCTGGTGGACTGGTTGCTTCTGGTGGTGACCAGAAGAGGAGCTCTAGTGAGGGAAGTGGGTCATGCGACACCTTTCAAGAAATTCAAGGAGGACCGCGATGCTCGAGTCTAGCGATCGAGGCCGTTCTCTTCTTGGCGCCTCGTCCTTTGCAGTACTCCGGCTCTTCGTCTGTCCCGAGGCGGGGCATGCTTTGCTTTAAGTGCGGTGATGGACACCGCACTGCCGAAGTGCACTTGGACGGAGATTGCCGTCGGTGTGGCCGACCGGTCACAAGGAGCGGTGTGTCGCCGAACCCGCTAGCGTGATCAAGTGGGAGCATGTGCCATCTTCTTCTTGATGGGTCCGCCGAGGATCTTTCCGGATGATGATCGCTCCTCCGGCGATGCCATTTCCTTGACTTGGCGCCTCAGCAGGTACTATTGGCGGCCGCCACCTTCGCACCGCTTCAGCCGCACGACCGCCTTACCGCACCGCCACGCAGATTGTTGGGGCTCGCCGCCCGACGTCGTCTTCTTCGCCATGGCGCCACCGAGTGTACGCCATGCCTCGCAGAGTCCGCGGTCGCCCCGACGTGGTGATGTACTTTGCTTGTGGATTCGCTTGATGCTTTAGTCCTTTTGATTCGGGGCTACCTTTTCGTTTGTGTCGACGGCGTTTGCTAGGAGAGCGAACTTGAGTATCTGATGGATTTCTCGACCGTGTTGGTTAGTTCTCCTGGGGGTATTATTGCTAGCTCTACTGTTTGTCCTGGGTGCTCTATTGTCATTGATGGAGAGGAGTTCACGGCGAATTTGATAGTTATTCAAATGGAGCCGTTCGACGTTATCTTGGGTATGGATTGGTTGCACTCTTATCGAGCCGTGATATCCTGTTTCAGAGAACGGTCTCGTGCGCACTCGTGCCCGAGAGACGTTGAACTTTCAGGGGAGTGCGCCTCCGCGCTCTTTTTCGATGTTGGTCGGACTATTCCCGGGTCAGCGTGCAGTGAAAACTGGACTTCTTTTAGCTCTTGCTGAGAAACCGAGCATGGCTTCGCAGATTGAGGAGATTCCGGTGGTCAGTGATTATCCCGATGTGTTTCCGGCTGAGCTTCCGGGTTTGCCACCTACGCGAGACGTGGAGTTTCGCATTGATCTTGTTCCGGGTACTCGTCCCATCTCGATGTCTCCATATCGACTAGCACGTCCGTTTCAGGATGAGTTGAAGAAGCAGTTGGATGAGTTGTTGGCTAAAGGTTTGATCAGGCGTAGTGTATCGCCGTGGGGAGCTCCTGTTCTGTTCACAGAGAAGAAGGATGGGAGTTGGCGCATGTGTATTGATTACCGTGCGCTGAATGCAGTCACAATCAAGAACCAATATCCATTGCCCCGCATTGAGGACTTGTTTGATCGGTTGAATGGAGCTCAAGTGTTCTCCAAGATCGATCTCCAGTCAGGATATAATCAAATCCGAGTGCGTGAGCATGATATAGAGAAGACAGCTTTCTCCACCAGGTATGGGCATTATGAGTATAAAGTTATGTCCTTTGGATTAACTAATGCACCTGCCATTTTTATAGAGACCATGAACAACATGTTACACGAGTATCTAGATGACTTCGTGGTGGTGTTCATTGATGATATTCTTATCTATTCCAAGACCAATGAGGATCATGAGCGTCATTTGAAGCTGGTTTTAGATACTTTGAGAGAGCACAAGTTCTATGCTAAGTTGAAGAAGTGTGAGTTCTGGATTTCAGAAGTGGGTTTTCTGGGTCATGTGATTAACCCTCAGGGTATTGCTGTTGATCCTAGTAAGGTCTCCACAGTGGTGGATTGGAAGAGGCCGACTAGTGTGAAGGAGGTGAGGAGTTTCTTGGGATTGGCTGGTTATTATCGGCGTTTTGTGCAGGATTTCTCTATCATTGCCAAGCCGATGTCTCGGCTACTCGAGAAAGGTGTGAGATTCCAGTGGACCGATGAGTGTGAGCTAGATTTACGCATTTTGAAGGACAAAGTTGGTGACCTCTCCTATTCTCACTCTTCCCGAGCCGGGAAGCGGTTCACGATCTTTTCAGATCGTCTCGAGTGGGTCTTGGCTGTGTTCTCATGCAAGACGGTAAGGTAATTGCTTATGCGTCGAGGCGATTAAAGAAGCACGAGCGAATTATCCCACTCATGATTTGGAGTTGGTGCGGTTGTTTTTGCTCTCAAGATTTGGAGGCATTATCTATCTGGCGAGCCTTGTGATATTTTCACAGATCACAAGAGTCTCAAGTATATCTTCACTCAGAAGGATCTGAATTTGAGGCAAAGGAGGTGGTTGGAGTTGATCAAGGATTATGATCTTACTATTCAGTATCATCCAGGCAAGGCCAATGTAGTTGCTGATGCACTTAGTCGCAAGGCGACTCCTGCTACTCTAGATTGCCTCATTGCTGATTTTGATCGCATGGGTATATCCTATTGTTATGCAGGCACATCACATGTTGAGACACGCTTGATTCTTGAGTCAGCCATTCCAGACCGTGTGCGGGAAGCACAACAGAGTGACCGGTTATTACAGGAGGTTAGGAAGCGTCTGGATGAGGGTAAAGAGTGTGATTTTAGTATGGATGATTCTGGTACTTTGAGGTTTAAAGGCCGTCTTTGCGTACCACAAAAGGCGGAGGTCAAAGATGATATTTTGAGGGAGGCACATCGCACTCCGTAATCGCTCATCTGGTGAGACTAAGATGTATCGAGATCCAAATGAATTTTTGGTGGAAAAGAATGAAGGTGGACATTGCTAATTATGTGGCTTCTTGCGGTGTTTGTCGACAAGTGAAAGTCGAGCACAAGCGCCCCGCAGGTTGTTGCAGCCTTTGGAGGTTCCCCAGTGGCCTTGGGATGATATCTCTATGGACTTTGTGGTGGCGTTACCTCGTTCGCCGCGAGGGAAGGATGCAGTTTGGGTAGTGGTGGATCGATTCAGCAAATCTGCGCACTTCATTCCTATTCGCACGACAAATTCAGCGAGTGACCTAGCTCCTATTTATGTGCGTGAGATAGTAAGAGCGCATGGTGTGCCAAAGACCATCATTTCGAGCGAGGATGCGAAGTTTGTCTCCAAGTTCTGGGAGAGTCTGCAGAGTGCATTGGGCACACAACTCCGCCTTAGTACAGCTTCACACCCACAGCAGATGGGCAGTCAGAGCGGACTATTCAGACTTTGGAGGACATGTTGCGATCTTGTGTTCTATCTTGGAAAGGTAGTTGGGAGGACCAGTTGCCACTTGCGGAGTTTGCTTATAATAATAGTTACCATTCCAGTATTAGAGCAGCGCCATTTGAGGTTCTCTATGGGCGGAAGTGCGGATCGCCGCTTTGTTGGGATGCGATTGGAGAGAAGGCGCTTTGGGTCCGGACCGATTCAAGACCGTTGAGCGTGTGGCCATGGTGAGGCAGAATCTGTTAGCAGCTCAGAGTAGACAGAAAAGTTATGCTGATTTGAGGAGGCGTGACTTGGAGTTTGCGGTGGGTGACCAGGTGCTCTTGAGAGTGTCTCCCACTAAAGGTATTGTTCGGTTTGGTACGGAGGAAGCTTAGCCCGAGGTATGTTGGACCGTTCCGATTATTGCAAGAATTGGGAAGTTAGCCTACCGCTGGACCTTCCCGAGTCCATGCGTGGAGTTCACAATGTGTTTCACGTCTCGATCTTTGAGAAAGTTTTGAGAGATCCGAGCATAAGATTTCATTAGAGCCGTTGACTATTGAGCAAGACCTCACGGTTGAGTCGCGTCCGTGGCGCGATTCGGAGAGGTCGGAGCGAGGCCTTTGAGGCACAAGACGTTGGTATCGTCAAGGTCTTTGTGGGACGATCACCCGAGAGAGAGGCGACTTGGGAGTTGGAGTCTCGCATGCGCGAGCAATACCCGGAGTTGTTCACGTCGGGTACATGTTATTTTGTTTAATTTCAGCTGTGCAGTTTTTCTTTGAGTAGCACGGCGAGTAGAATTCGGGGTCGAATTCCGTTAAGGGGGGTAGAATGTAATACTCTGAAAAATAATATTAATATTAGTAATAATCGCGTCTTAAGGGTCGGAGAGTAATTAATTAAATAGTGATAATAATTAATTAATTATTAACCTCTTAAGGGCCTGGGTGTAATTAAATAAAATAGTACATATAAAGATAGAATTTTCGGAATTTTTTTGAGCTATATAAATAGATTTGTGGTTTTTCTAGAAACCCTAGCTTTTTAGTCTTTCTTTCCAAGCCGCCACCAAATTGCCGCGTAGTCGTGCGTGGAGTTCTCAGATCGCCGATTGATTGCTCATTTGCCGCACGGCCGACGCCTTGATCGCCGCATGCTTTGCATTGTGCACTCTTTGCCGCTCACGTCTTCGCGTCTGCGCTGTGGATTCGGCCGAACCGAGCCGAATTGTCAGGCCGCACCGCCACAGCATGATTGCCGTGGAAGCTGCTTGGCATCTTTGTCTTATTCTGGCCGAACCGAGCGGTGCGGCGCGTGAAGAGGTTCATTACTTTCTTCGGCTTCCATGTCACTGCCGCCCGCTAATTTGTTTTCTGCTGGCATATTATCAATACAATGGTGGACAAAGTATATGCACGACCACCGATTTTGTTATCACGATTCATGAAAATGGTTCGTTGCTTGGCTAGGTTGCGTCAGTAGTTCTAGTAGTTCTTTATTGTTCGGCTAATGGCTAATGGGGTTTGCTAATGGTGCACTTCTAGTAGTTCGGCTAATGTAGTTATTTTGGAAATTAGTAGTAGTTATTTTAGCATGTGACTAGGGATTCTTGCAGTAACCAATGTCTCGGTTGGAAAGTTAGTGATTAACTATTTTGTCTTGTAGTTATATATGATTGCAAACAACTAGTGCTATTAAATAATGTAGTAATGCAATTTTATATGGTATTGCTAATAACGTGATTAGTAGTTCTAGTTAATTGTAGATAATGTCGATAGCTTTCTTTAGCATAATTTATCATGTCGATCGGACAAGTATAATTTGAGTTATGATTTTCGGAAGACCGCTGTTTTTACGGTTATCGTCTTTCGGCGCTGTTTTGGTAGACTGTAGATTAAAAATAGTAAATAGCTTAATTAGAGTTTTTGATCTACATGAAAGTTGTAGATAATTGTCCAATGATTCTGTAGGATCTGAGAACGCGCATTTTGGTTGAGTAAAACAAAAGTTATGAATTTAATAAGACTGCTGTTCCGAAGCGGACAGACCGACTTTCTGGGCTTAATACGGAGGGTAAGATGATTTAATTGGAAGTCTTCGTAATCTAGGAAAATGTGGAGAATTTTATAAAGAATCCAGATTGGGGTGGTTTGTGGTGATTGGACTTTCGAGTCAAAAGTTACGTTCGTTTTAGTACTAAGACAGCTACGGGTAACTAATCGGTACCGGCGTAACGTGGTATATTTGGGGACGAGTAGGAGCGAAGTTTATTGATTGCTATTCTTGTTGCTGTAATTTGTATTGAAGTTGGTGTATTTAATATAGGAGAGGCGTCGTGCTTGTTGCCGTCTTCTAATCAGATCGTGCGTCGCAACTAGTAAAGGCAAGTGCATGGTAGGCGATCAATGATCGATCACTGTTTTCTTTATCTTCTATTACCATTATTGTTGTGCTTTTATTTTGTTTAATTGCAAACAAATAATTGGTATGTTTATATCTTTGTTGACAAGCATGATGAAAAGTTGGATATGATGTTTATGATGGAGTTTGCATGTTTGCATTCATAAGCATCTTTGCATAAGAGAAGGTGATCATGAATGATCACAACTCCACGGGAGTGGAGGAGGTCCCCGATCCTTATGGAGGAACGGGCTTGAGAGTGAATGTTGTCGCGAGCATTCACTCACGCTATACCGGTATACGCGAAAGAAGTGCATGTGGACATATAGATTAGAGTTGCATTGATATTTGAGATTAATGGATGTGAATCAAAGAGAAGTTAACTGTATGTGAATCAAATAGAAGTACCTGTGATGATAATGAAGTTATTGAATGCTGTTGATTGATTATTATTCGTTGTATATCGATGTGTTTGCTGAGTCGTGGACTCACCCTTGCTCTATTGTTGTCTTTAGGTGATCTTCGAGGATGCCGTAACTGAGAGCGAGTAGAGCACATGGACCACTTATGATCATTTACCTTCATAATCTTTTCATCCAGAATTGGTTTACACTTGGACATGTTAGTTATTGAATAAAGTTTAGGATATCGTTTGGACTAGACTATTTGCTTTATTAGTTTGGATTCATTGGTTGATGTTATTTGGATTATTTACCTGGTTATAATTCTCATTGCTTATTTATTATCGTTTGATCCATAATTATGCATGTTCTTTTGTGATCCATTGATATGATTATCGTTAGTTTCTTGCTGAAATTTTATAGTGTGTCGATAATTATTAGTTGGAAGAGTAGTGTGGTGGCATTCTAGGCTCAGTGTTGGGCTGGGGTGTTACAGACATATTCAGCAATCTCGTCAGACGGAACATTCTTTGTCTTACTTGTAGAGGGCTGTGAAGTGTTGGTGGTACTGAACGACAAAGAAGCACAATCATGACCTTTCATGCAATACTTGAAAAGATACTTCACAAGGTTTGTCTTATTGCACCACTCCACATTAAGATGTGCTTGGTATTTTTTAAGCATTGGTAGGTTATGTGGGACAACCCATCTATTATCAAGTCTAACACCATGCTTGACAATGAATCTATTATCATCACGACGACAAGATAATCGGGAAGCCATCTTCATCAAAAGAGTTTCATTTTGGTAGCGCTTCGGATACCATTTTGAGCACTTCCCTCTTTTCATGCAAGGACATTTAGGATTAAGTTCTCCACATGGACCATGCATCATGAACTCTTCTACCAAAGCATAGCCAAGTGGATCGTGAGAAATATCTGGTATTTCAGCTGAAATGAGCCTATCAATAAAAGTAGGTGTAGGTCCATCAGCTCGATCTTTGAGCCATGTAAGTATATGTACATGAGGGAGCCCTCTTTTCTGGAATTCAACAGTATATATCACTACAAAGAACAAAAGATTGAAAGATCATTAAGAAAGGAATCTAAAGAAATGAGCAGGCAAACAGATAAGAGGACAAAGGAAAGGCACCTGCTCGAATGGGACCGAAAGCACTGCCATCTTTAATGTCAGTGAGATATTCTTGTAATTTCATATGGTAAACACGAGTCACAATATCAGATCTATCAGAAGGGCACTGGCCAGGTTCATGGCGTAGTGCATCAATGATTTCCGGCCATTTTGGATTGCATGTGAATGTAGTAAATAAGTCTGGAGAGCCATATGACCGGCATAAAGCCATTGAATCATAATAATTCTGAGCCATGTATCTTCTACTACCTATGAAGCTAGCAGGCAATATTGTCCTAATACCAACATCTTTGCCAGTCTGGGCACCTTGAGCAACAGCATCTGTTATTCCTTGGTATGTGTCGGACCTAAGCTTATCTTGATTGAAAGTATGAAAAGAAAGCCGATTCGCTTCTATGCAGGAGAAGGAGTTAACAATGATTTGATCTGACAACCTGCCAGAGCAGGTAAAAACATTAGGTTCTCCTGCACGATAGTGTAGGTAGTAACAATAGAATTCACGCATGGAAACATCTTCACGAATTGTAGCACGGAGATCATCGGTTTCACGATATTTAATGCCAAGGTGAAAACCCTTATCACCATATGGGAATAGAAGAGGATATTGTAAAGACATTAAAGCTGGATGAAGTGGCGATATTTGCTTGAAATCACCATGTTGCGTCTGTACGACAATATCAAATGCGGATACATCACCAGAGAAATCTCCAACAATTAAAGCAGCCAACTCTGAGGAAGATGGGAGGCTATACCGATCGCCATGCGATTTGTCTGTGCCGATGAGTTGGATGTTAATGTCTGGAGAGTTTGGAGAAAACAGACGGTCACGTGCCAGTCTAAACTGCCTAACCAATGGGTTGCATCTGTCAAGCATATCAATGAGAGAAGCAACAATAGAAGGATCCGTCGCTCACGTTGGGATGGACCACCCTGGAAAATAGCGAGTCTATTCTGCACCTCATTATGAGTATCGTATATATAAAGTTGGGCATACTCAGGGTGTTTTCCATCAGCTGGTAGAAGTGAACCAATACGATGATGAACAACACCGTTTATTCGGAAAACATAAGGGCCGGCACCAGTATTGATAGTTCTGTCAATATGAACTCCAAGGGAAGTAAATGCGAAAAGAGCATTATATTCCCTGATCAACCGCATGAATTGATTAGATTTTGGCCCACCATTAAAACAAACAAGATCCTGCAGCGGTGATGGCCATGGCACGGACGGTGGTAGAGAAATTCTTCAGGTTCGGCAGACAAATTATAAGAAATACGCCTATGAGTGAGTGCGCTTTGACCAGAAACTCTTTCTTGGTACCAATAAATAGCCGAACAATGTGCGCACACATAATCGGGAGCACCGTAGTAAGAACGGTTTGAATACGTGGCTGCAGATAAATGCCATCCGTAAATGGAGGCAAAAAAACCAATAATCCATATGAAGTGAATGGAAGGTATAATCTGCAATAATCAGCAAATCTAAAGAATCAAACTAACCTTTAAGTATTTGGACGTAGTCAGCTGGTAAGGAAAGGGTAGGGACAACAGATGGGCTTCTAGGTACCGTCTCTGTAGAGTGTATTGTTTGAGAAACCAAATAACAAAAAAAGTAAAGAAGAAACATGGTGAGCACAAAAAGGATAAATTATTATCTGTGAATCGCAAGAGACGATGTTTAGAAAAGTTGAGGCCAGCATATAACCTCGAAGACTAAATGCTCGACGTCTATTGGACAAAAGCCTTTTCCTACGATTTTCTCGCGCAACTGAAGAATGCACAACGGGACAGAAATGATCTCCTACAACGCATAAGAAAATAATGCACCGTGAATGAAGCAGACGTAGGTATCAAAAACAGACAAAAGGGCAATGTAATGTAAAGGGAATAGTACTATTCGGTGTGTGTGTAGAAACTCCTGATGGAATAGGCTGGGCTGGAGGCATCGGCACAGACGGTAGGGAAAAGAGTCAAAGCGAAATAAGGTAAGCGAATCATTGAGTGGCACGAACATAGGGAAAGCAAAGAACAACCATAGAACAATCCAAAGGCAGATACGGAATAATGTATCTGAGCATAGCACATGACAACATGAACAGAGAATATCAAGTGCTTGATAGATCAGGCAAACTGGCACAGTGCGCGCAAATTGGTAGAGCAAATGGCACAAGCGCATCTAGTTGCAATGCAGGCACAGGTAGCGAAGGCAACACGTGATGTGTTGGCAGATTAGCTGGATAATCTAGCATAAGGGCAACGTAAATAAGCATCAGGGCTTGTAAAGAACATAGAAGAGCAATATGATACCAGGGAAAAGCACATGGCTGCGCCCTTACTGAATAACCCGCTAGAATCACTGACGTGTCGACGGGCTGTTGGCATTGGAAGGCATCCGAGGCCAAACAGTACCCAGCTGACATCGCGCAGAAAGCAGCGAAGAATTCAAAAGAGAACACGTGAGACTGGTCTAACCAACCACACGAAGACAAAGAACATCCACTTAGCAGAACCGGAACACAAATACAAAGCCAAAGCAAACAAAGGAAGTAAAGAAATCGTGTGGGGGAAAAAATACCAAGCATGCTAGAGTCATGAAACCTACTAATTGTAAGCATGTACATGACAATGTAATATTGCAGTGGTAAAACTGCATGAACAAATTTTATGCCATCTGGAGGATAAAAATTAAACAAATTTTATGCCCTTTGGAAGATCAAAATTTAACCTTAGAACTACAGAAGAAGGGCACGACACAGTTAGCTGGACTCTAATATAAATTTCGATATAAAACAGGTGAGGAAAAATAACCAACTGATGCACTGTCAAGAGCAGGTCCTTTGTTTTGGCTACAAGTTATAATGGTGGTCCTATTGGTTTGACCATAGGAAGTTATAAATTATCGCGATGTGGATAATTTTGCAAAAAAGTTATTAGCAAAATTGGGTGTGACTGTGTAATGAAAAAAGTTTTATGTTATTTGAAAGGCTCATCAAGAAAATTTGGGCTTGTGCTAATGCTGGGTTACAAATTAAATCGATTTAAGCCTTTCAGTCCACTGCAATAGGAAGGTGTTCTAAAGCGTGTGACTAAGTCACCTGGGACTTAAGAAGTTATTCACTCGGAATGAACTGAAACAGAATGCTAAAAGTTTTGCTAGGTAATGTACAGTATGTCAAGAAGCAAAATACGAACATTATAAGACATTAGGCTTACTCCAGCCACCACCAGTATCCCAAGAAGTCTGACAAGATATTAATGTGGATTTTGTTCAGGGTCTATCTAAATTTGAGGATCATAATATAATTTTGGTCATCACCAACAGGTATGGTAAATATATTCATTTCATACCTCTAAAGTAGTTATTTACCACTGCTAAAGTTGATTGAATATTTTTGGACAATATACTGCAATTACATGGTCTGTCCAAGTATACAATTTTGGAATTGTGAACTGTAATCTCTGTACAAAGCCAAAATCATTATAAAAGTGAGAATAGCAAGCGTGCTAGAGTCATGAAGCCTACTAATTGCAAGCATGCACAAGACAATGTAATACAAAGAATAGTGGCAGATGAACAAATACCGAAAGTCACCGTAAATGTAGGGCGGATGACTTTGGAAAGACGATGGTAATTCAAGAATTCCTACATAAAAGAATGTCAACACCTACGCAGTAAACAGCGAAATAACAAACAAGCATACCATAAGCACATACATGACAATGCAACATGACAATAGTAAAATTGCATGAACAAATTTTATGTCATTGGAGCGATCAAAGCTTAACTTCGTAATTACGTAAGAAAGCCACGATAAAGTTTATTGAACTCCTACACAAATTTTAATATAAAAGAGGCAAGGATAACAAACCAGCTAATGCATTGCGAAGAGCAAGTCATGTGTTTTGGTTCCAAGTTACAACAACAATTCAACAGGTGCGGTTACAGGAAGTTATAAATTCCTACGATGTGGATGATTCTGCTAAAAAACTATTAGCAGAACTGGTTGTGATTGGACGTACTATGAAAGGATCTATGCTATCTGAAAGCTTTATCAAGAAGATCTGAATTGGTGTTAATACTGGATTACAAATGCATTGTCAACAGTAGGGCATCTGTTTCGGTCACAAGTTATATTGGTAGTCCTATTGGTTTTGCCATAGTAAGTTCTAAATTACTATGACGTGGATACTTCTGCTAAAAAATTAACATTATAAGACACCTGGCTCACTGCAGGCACCACCAGTATCCCAAGGAACCCACCAAGATATAAATGTGGATTTTGTTGTAGGTCTATCTATTCTGAGAATCATAATATAATATAATTTTTGTTACCACTGATAGGTATGCAAAACATGTTCATTTCATACCTGTAAACTACTTATTTAGTACCGTTAAAGTTAATTGAGTATTTCTGGACAACGCACAGAAATTGCATGGTCTGCCTAAGTATACAATTTCATAAATTGCGATCTGGAATCTCGGTACAAAGGCAAAATCAGTATGAAAGCTGAGAACAGCAGTTGCGTTAGAGTCATGAAACCCATTAATGGCAAGCACGCACATGGTAATAAGTCCTACACAAACAACATGTTAAGTCCTACGCAAGCAAGCGAAATAATAAACAAGTGCACCATAAACATACACACGACAATGTAAGACGATAATAGCAAAATTCCATGAACAAATTCTATGTCACTGGAAGGATCAAAGCATAACTTTAAAATTATAGAAGAAGGCCATGATAAAGTTAATTGAACCCCAACACAAATTTGAATATAAAAGAGGTGAGGAATAACAAACCAGCTAACACAACAATACATTACTGCGGATTTTGTCGACGGTTTTATACGACAATATAACATCACACAAGGTAAACGAAAGAGTCAAATGAAGAACACATAGAAGTCTATCTAAATCTGAACATCACAGTGCATTTTTAAATCTGAACATGATAGTGTATTTTTTCTTATTGTTGACAGGTATAGCAGATATGTTCACTTCATATCTCTAAAGCACCCATCCACTGCTGCAAAAGTTGAAGAATATTTTTGGACAATGCAACGAAATTAGAAGGTTTGGCCAAGCATACATTTTCAGAATTTCAATCTGAAGTTTCGGCTTTTCACTCAACTGTAACATGAGGGCATTCTAGAATACGTGGTAGCTATTTGCGACCTGAGAAGTCATTTACCTGGAACGGACCGAAGCAAGTTACTGAATTTTTTGTCGAGCAGCGCACAGTTTGTCAGGAAGCAAATCGCGAACACCGCAAGGTACAAGGCTTACTGCAGCCACCGTCGGTGCCTGAAAAAATTCGACAATACATTACTGCGGATTTTGTCGACGGTTCATATGACGATATAACATGGCAATACCTGAAGCTTACCAGAAAAAAAGGTCACCAACTCAAAAGACGACGGTGATTTAGTAATTCCTGCACAAACAGCATGTCAGAATTTATGCAGGCAAGCGGAAAAACAGCTAAGGATACCGCAGCCGACCGACGTAAACACATAAGTTAAGTGAAAGAGTCAAATGAAGAACAAACGCAGTGAACGACAAACACCATGCAAATGCAACCCGAAACCACGTCATCAATAACGAAATACAAAATGAAAGGACCGTGAGAGAATTAGGGAAAACGTTTTTTGTGTGGACAAAACCATCAAAACCCCGATGGAAAGGCGGA
The DNA here is from genome assembly GCA_036346395.1 of Hsuehochloa calcarea. Taxonomy (NCBI): domain Eukaryota; kingdom Viridiplantae; phylum Streptophyta; class Magnoliopsida; order Poales; family Poaceae; genus Hsuehochloa; species Hsuehochloa calcarea. The sequence continues at coordinate 29,763,783 of CM070615.1, forward strand.
GGTCGACGGTTTCCATCGGCGCGGAGGTGGCCGGTCTTGTCCTGGCGGCAACAACGAGGCGGGCCAAGTCGATCTGTGAGCGACGAGAGGCGGGGCCAATGGCGCTGGGCACTGGAAATCGGAGGTCGGAGTCCATGGCGGCAACGACAAGGCGGCGGGCCAAGTCGATCTGCCCAGCGACGGAGACGGAGGGCGAAATTGGCCTACCGGCCGACGGAAAGGCGGAGGTCGACGGTTTCCATCGGCGCCGGAGGCGGCCGGCGCCATCCACGGCGGCAACAATGAGGCAGCGGGCCAAGTCGGCGCGTTGAGCGACGAAGAGGCGGGGGCCAACGACGGCGCTGGGCACTGGAAATCGGAGGTCGGAGTCGGAGCCAGCAAGACTTGCTCCGATACTCACGGCTCCCCGGTCGTGCTGCCGCCGCCGCGCAGAGAGAAGCAGGAGACAAAGGGGAGCGGACGAAATGAGGCGACAGAAGAAACAAGGCGAAATCAGTCCTCGGGTCGAGACCGCACCATAATGAGAAGTTATGTATAGGATAAGGCAACACGGCGGTTCGGGCTGCAAATTCGCTGGGCCGGGCCAAAATTAATCACGAGACAACAACAAGATTGAGCCACAGCCAAAGCAGAAGGAAGACGAAGGAGGCGATACACCAACAATATCATATACAAAAAGTGAAAAGCAATAAACCGATGGTCAGCTGGGCCTCAAACTGGAAGAGCAGGGAAACCAAGAAAACTAAAAGACTCAAAGAAGAAGACACTAAAAGAAAACCGCAGGACAAACCCAAAACAGTGTGTTCCTCTCTGGGCAAAGCAACCGGTGCGGTGAACCTCCAAAACGGCAATCCACACAGAAATGGCCAAGTAGCAAGAAGATCGACAACAACCACGCCGGTGAACCTCCAAAGCGGCAATCCACACAGAAATGGCCAAGTAGCAAGAAGACCGACATGCCACCGAACCAAAGAAGGAAGACGAAGGAACCGACACACTAACAAAGAGCAGACACAAAACCACAAATTGACAAGCGAAACCGTGCAAAGTCTGCGGCGGGCAAAGAAGGCTGCGACCGGTGGGCCTCGACGGACAATTAAAAATCTCGAAAGCGACCAAGGGTCGAGAAGAAGGGAAAGAAGGCGCAATGACAAACCAAAACCAAAGACGCTTACGCTGGGCAAAGCGACTGAGCCGGGAGGACGCTACCGAGCCGCAAGAAGAAACAAATGAAAGGAAAGGCTCGGACAAGAAGAGGGAGAAAGGAGAACGCAGCACAGGCATGGAGCAAATCTATATAGGAAAACCACTTCCTCGCACGGTCCGGCCACGACGAGCCGCAAGACGATCGAGCGCAGAGCGACGACTTCCTCGCGACGGTCCGGCCACGACGAAGTCGGCAAGATCGGGCGATCGACGCAGACGCAGCGCAAGACCGACAAGGCTGAAAGGACGCAGAACCGAGACAACGGGAAGCAAGCAGGCGAAATGAATGATGCGCGAAAACCGAGACGGAGAAAACTTGCAGCTGCTGAAAAGACATGAGACGGAGAAAACGCGCAGCTGCTGAAAAGACATGCGGATAAATTAATCTGGCGCGTCACGGCAAGAATGGAAGGTTCACGGATGCGCGACCAATAAGCAACGCCCGCATGCACAAGGAGCAGCGCAATCCCAAGGCTCCGAAAGCGATCAAACGGCCATAATTATTTGGGACGACGTGGCCGGCCAGCTGAGGAGGAATCCCACGCGGCTTAATAAATTAATAGATGCCGCGTCACGGCAACTGGAAGGTTCGCCGGATGCGCGACCTGCGCAAGCAACGCCCGCATGCACAAGGAGCAGCGCAATCCCAAGGCTCCGAAAGCGATCAGACGGCCATAATTATTTGGGACGACGTGGCCGGCCAGCTGAGGAGGAATCCCACGCGGCTTAATAAATTAATAGATGAAAAAGATCGTGGAATGCATATCCCAGTTGTATACCAGCGTTAGTTGCTGAGTCAGTAGTCAGTACATGTAATTATATTATTAAATATTAAATACATATTTTATAAATACAAAACTGTCAAATACTTTAAATATCTGCAACGAAAGAGGAATCAATAACACAATATGTGCAACCCTCGGGATATATCCACAGACAACTAGGGTTCACGACCTAGTTCTTGGCCTCTTTGACTTACAGTCTTGTCCGACACAAGTGTCGGCAGAGTTTTCTGCTCCTCTTTTTAAATTCAGATTTCAATTTAATTTTTCTTTCAAATTTCATCGATTCAAATTAGGTTTGAATTTTGTTAATTGTTTCTTGAAATTCAAAACCCGACAAAGTTTTAAACAAAAATTCAGGATATTCAAATATCATCATAATGCATTATGAAGTTTTAAAATTATCATATTTTCAAACAATTTGAAATGCGATCAAATCTAGGAGAGCTACACCTCCTAACATCGTAATTACATCTTGACATGGACAAATGGTCGTACAAACTTGAAAGTAATGCAAAAACACAAAGAATGTGACAATATAATATATATCATCATCCACAAATATGGGTGCTTGGTGCATATAATAGTACTAGTGGTAGTAACTAAAATAATTACCGTACAACCGTAGCTAAATTAAGATAACGCAGAGAGTTTTTTTCAGTCCAAATAGGCTTTTTAATCGTGATCCAAGAGTTTTGGGTCGCTCAGCAACATCGGAATCCTCGAGCGGCCATGCGATCCGACCGGCACTTCCGTCGTGCCTCCCCTAAAACCTCTCTCTCTCTCTCTCTCTCTCTCTAGAATGCGCGCAAGAACACGACGAGCGACTAGCCCCAACTCCCAGCTTAATAGCGAATTAATTACCCAAGTGCTCTTTAATTATCGCCGTTGTTGTCATGGAAGGTGGTAGCTCAGCAGTAGGCAGCAGGGGAGCAGGCGGCGATCTTTGCACCGCGCAAGAACCACGAGGGGAGAAGGAGGTGGAGGCCGGGGGCGTCGCCATGAGGGCCCGCGTGTGCGCGCGCGTTCGCACGCCGCTGGGCGTCGGGGCCTTGCTCCTCATCGGCGGCGCGATCGTGGGCGGCGCCGTCGTCGCGTGGCGCCGGCGCCGGGCGTGCGGGCACGACGACGGCAAGGACGCCGAGAGCCACCACCGCGAGCAGCCAGTGTACGTGAATTTCTCTCCCTATTCAGAATCGCCTTGGAATTCACGAGAATTGGATAGGAGCAGACCGATCTGTATTGATTCGTGGGCGTGAGAGCTGAAAAGATTGTTTTTTGGTGAATTTTGCAGCAAGGAAGAGGTTTTGGATGGTGGAGTTGTGGAGGATGAGCAGGTGAGCAGACTGAGGGGACTTCATTAAATACAAGCCGTGTTCTTGTTTTTTTTTCTTGTTTCAATTTTCAGGTAAAAAAATTGAAATTTCGTTTGTTTTTATGCCGTTTGGTTGAAATTTGTGGATTCAGAGCGGCGCATCGGCCCGAAAGTTTGATAAATCCGATGAGAATTTTAGCAGGGACAACACCGAGGTTGGAGCCAATGAACCGGTTAGTCTTTCTAATCTGCATGCAAAATTGCACAAGATTTTGTTGATCGGGCTTTGCATGTATTTATGTGGTGTTCTAGTGACCTTATTTGAATGCAAATTCCTCTGGATTATATGGTTTCAGTATGGCAAGGCTACAGAGGAGCTTGATCAGATTCAGAAGGATGACGAGATTGTCGAAGATGAATTGGTCTGTTTCTCTATGCAATCTCGTGGACAAAATGCACCATACATGTATTACATGCAGATGCCTTACTTTTGTGCTTTTTTTTTCTGAATTTGGGTTTCAGGATAGCAAATCTGCAGATGAAGTTTGTCAGAATTCAAGCAGGAACCTTGCCGATATCAGCATGTGTGATACGGTCAGTTTTGTTTCTTATGCACAATTGTGAAAACCGTTTTTGCTATAATGCCTGTCTATATATATGCATTTTCTAGGGGCCTTATTGTTACCTTTTCTTTTGGAAAATTCATTCAAATTTTGGCTTCAGGGCAGTGGAATTGTGGAGAAGGTTGACAAGAATTCAAGCAAGAACGACGTCGAGAATGAGGTCACCCCGAATGCACTGGTTTCTTCTTCATTTTAGTTTTGTTTGTGGAAAGCCGCTTTGTGTCATCATCCATTTCTTATTGTACGACCGTCATTTCTTATACCTGTTTCTTTTGGATGGGATTTTTAGGATACTGAAGGTGTGGAGAATTCTGATCAAAGCACACTTAGCATCAGCAACCAGGAGATCAGCCGCGAAGAACATAACAATAACGATGATGGTGGTGCTCAACATACTGAATCAACAGAGACCACACCAACAGCACAGATGATGACGCATCAAGAACAACTCTCAGAGGAAGTGAAGACGGATACTGTGACAGAAACAGCAGAAGCAAAGCTGCCAGAGGGAACAATCATGGAGAAAAATGTGTTTGAACAGGAGGAGGAGAAAGCGCTGGCAGAGCTGGTCGGCCTTGTTGGCTCACCTGCTTATTCTTCACTTTCATCTCTGCTTAAGCCAACAGAGAAGAAAGGGCCGGAGACTCCGGGATGGAATGAGACGGGGATGAAGCTAGAGCAAGATATTGCCAACGGTGAGCTGAGTAGAGGAGGAGCAACACAGGGAGTAGCTGTTGTGACCATGGATCGTAGGGCTGCTTCTATGTCCATTCTTGCTCTTATGTTTGCAGTGACCATCGGAATAGCTATCGTCATGCGCTTATATTCTCCCTTGCAAGCAACATGATCTTCCGATGAACTTGTGGTAAGTTTGCGAAGTGCAATGCAGTTCTTTCTGTGATCAGCTCAGGTTCTGATGCTGCAAGGATCACTGGAGTTTCATGGCCTAGTACAAACACATGCGTGTATGGCAAATCGAACAGAGTTTAAAAGTACAAGATGGAAAGAAGCCTACTACCACGAGTTTAGTTAGCCATTGGGTAGCCTCATGTGTACTGAAACATCAAGGTAGGGTACCAAGAGGCACCAGAAAGGAGGGAAGATCATAGGGTTTTACTTAAGTACTAGATTTTATTTTATTCCCTTTTCTGTATGGTATGTAAGTCCTCAAGAGCATCAGGAGGGTTCCCTTACACTATGTTGATAGGGTTCCCTTTCTTCAAAGTTTGCTCTTTTATTTCAAATTATGTTCACATGCCATTCTACCTTTGTTACCTATCCCCTATTTACCCTCTATTCTGAGAAGCTGTTCATGCTACTATGGCTTGAAACAAGCACAATGTGGGAGTATAGTGCTCAACTTCTATGCACAGAGAGTCTTTACATTGCAAGAAGGTGTTCTCATCGTTCCCAAATTCGAATCCTAAAACCCTCGATCAACAAGGAGGGGAACATGAAGGCAATTGTAACTTGCATATGGTGTACCAAGGCCATGCTTGGAGTGTAGGAATTTCACAGCAAACAATCCAATTATCAAAGAACTTAGAAAAGTTACCGTATCACAGATACATGTTTCTAAGTGTTTGCTGAAATAATCCCGCCGCGGGAAAAATTACATGTGTTGTGATCATTGGCATCCCATTTTGAAGAGGGTAAACACGAGTTTGTTATGTCTTGGAGCCTTGGAGGATGTATGAGATATTGAGGTTGATCAGTTTATGTTGCTTTTTTCCCCTCTATTTTCTTCTGTCATGTTGGATTGGTCTGCTAGCGAGGTTCCGGAGGTTCCTTACCTATAACGGAACCGTTGCATAGTCGAGCTGTCGTGGCACCTTGTTTTTTTACAGGGCAATTAGTTATATGACGTTGAATAACTTCAAAATTTCATAATATCTCACTGGCGTTCCACTGATATGTGGGTCCCTGAGTTCATATATCAATCTCATAATGAGTGGTATATTATGAATCATGTACGTATTCAGTAGTATATTGTAATTTTCTCTTTTTTTATTGACGACCAAAGCTCAGTTTCATTACCAGCGTGTTAAGTGTGTCTGTACATTTTCTAATGTGACCTTTAGGATTTGACAGCGTGAATCAGTGGTGTCCAAATGGGCACGGGACTATTGGCCCCGCCCAGATACAGCACGATCTGATACTGTGCACAGGTCAAACCGGTACGGTTCTATTGGGCTTGTTGTGCTTGGATCGGCATCCCGACTGAGAGGGTCGGCCGAGCACGACACGCACAGTGTGGGGCTAGGCACGACATGGCCCGAGGCATGACACGCATAGTGTGGGGCTAAGCACGACACGGCCCGAGGCACAGCACGACACACATGGTATGGTCGGCGGCCGACGTAGAGGAGGTCAAGCACGGAGGCGGCCGTGGCGGTGGCAACCGGGCTACCCCAGCCCGTCGGGCTTTATCGTGCCCAGATCGCCACAGCCCAAGAGGCTAGCGTGGTGTGCTTGAGTCGGCGCCCCGGTCCGACCAACACGAAACAACCTAATTAGTTAGCTAGGCCGGCTATGCCGGATCTAATCAGGCATGTGTCGGCACTAATAGTTTCTTCTATTACATGATCGAAACATACACGGTCATGCTCGTGAAACAATTCTACGTTGTTTTCCCTTTCCTTTATCGAAAGAGCAAAGGCAAAAGAAAATTCAAAGTGAAAGCATGGGTGTACCTGGGCCCGCATTGTAGCATAACATTTTTGTGCATAGTGGTAGCCAAAAGGGTCGTCCGGCCCGTCACGGCACGGGCCCGTGCTAGCACAGCTTGTTTAGGCACGACTCATGCTGGCCCGCGAGTTAAACGGGTTGTCATGTCAGACCATGGGACGGTGAGGCAGCCCAGGCATGGCCCATCGGACTTTTGTGTCATGTCGTGTCGGCACGAGTCCGTTTGGCCCAGCGGGCCAAGGCTGGCCCACTTAGCCCGTTAGGCCCGAAAAATTCAAAAAAATCCCAAAAATCAAAAAAATATGTAGAATTCAGAAATACATATGAAAATTGTAAAAAAAAAAAGAGACAAACATATTGAAAATGAAATCAAGAGCTTTATTAACGTTCAAATGGGTGCCTCGTTAAAACATTTGCCAAGTAAAAACTCAACATCAGAAAACTTTGGCAAAGAAAAAAAGAGTACAACCTATAGCTGTACATACATCCTTGTTCTAACTGTCGTTATCTAGGTATAGATTTTCGAACACCTCTGACAACTCTGGATTTTTCACAGAGTGTTTGTGTTCGTGAATCAGCTTGTTTCCAGTTCTTCACAGTTAGAAGTATCTCCACCATCTCACTTGTGAAATATGTTCTTCTCTCCTCCAATATTCTTCTAGAAAGACTGAAAGCAGACTGACTGAAAGCATACTAAGAGAAAACTGTCGAGATAGAAACAGTCAACACATCACATGCAAGTATGGATAGAACGAGATATGTTAACTTATGTGCATACATCCATTGCAAAATTTCGAAGCCATCATCGTTGAAATCCACTGTATCGTTGTCCAGATAGGCAGATAGTTCCATGCTCCTTGGGTGGGAGGTTGGTCTTGGTTAAGAAGGTGCCATTGTAGAAGAAGAAGATCTAGATATGGAGGAAGAGCCTGCACCCCAGATATTGCTCCACATATTTGTCTTGTTGCTTGAGGTAGGTGCTAGTGAAGGTCATTGCAAGTGGATTATCTAGAACTTATTTTCATACCTTTGAAAAACATTATGTAATCGAGAACGAACATCTGTAAAATAGTTAGAATAGTTTAGCCCTGTAGTATCATTGAGAAGATCAAGAACATTAGCAAATCCTTAAACTTTAGCTCTAGGATATAAAATAAATGAAATGCATATAGGACAGGGATTTATGTCCAATATTTAAGGTATTTAGTTTTTATAGCAGCAACAACCTCTCGTTAAACTAAGACATTTTTATACATTTTCAATTGACTAGCAATCTGTAAAATACTATGCACAATAATATGAGATGTTGGATAATAGACAGTGGACATAGCAACAGTGGTCTCATAAAAAATTTCTAAAAACTAAAGTATCTTCTCAGCAACTAACTAATGTTGCCCAGTCAATAGTACACTATTGTTAAGGCTTTGATAATGCGTTTGAATAAAAAAGAAAATGTACTCTTATATGATAAAAGACTCTTAAGCATTAAGTAAGTAGAGTTTCATCTTACATGCATATCTGAACCAAACTTTCTTGAACGTACACCCATTGCCCTGTAGAAGCTCTTGTATGCTGCTATTCTTACGTTAGAATTATTCAAGTAAGATATCGCACCGCGAAGAGTTTTAATATATGAATTCAATCTCTTCAAACCGCATTTGATTATAAGGTTAATAATATGGCAAGCGCATCGCTGATGTAGGAAGAAGAATCGGCGTATGTACTCAACACTGGAGTAAGAATATTCATGACCCTAAAGTTCGAAACGACATTATCTAAAGTAATTAAGAATATTTTGTTTGTAAGGCCAAAGTCTTCCACGACTTTGATAATACAGTCCCCAATATTCTCACCCATATGTGCTATATCAATTAATTTGAAATCTATAATTCTTTTCTCCATTACCTAGTCATCATTAACGTAATGAGCAACTACACCAAGATAATCTTCCCTAGCTTGACCACTCCATATTTCTGAAGTCAAGGCTACCGAAAATGTGCGCGTAGTAAATAGTCTCTTTAATTTATCACGACGTTCATTGTAGTATTGTACTAAATTTCTAGTTATTGGCTATCTAGAAACGATAGAAAATTTAGAATTATGCGCAGTCCTAATATAAGTTTAGAAAGCAGTAGACTCTCCAAAATCTAACAGTAAATCCTCAGAAGCAATTAAACGACAGAGAGATTGACGGGCTACATTAAGATTGTAGTTCCAGCTACGTATCGTATTGTCGGGGTTGTATTGCAGCTGTGTCTGCTTCATCACCTATCTTTGCTTGGGTTTATATCTTATAGTATGTCTGAGCAAGTGTCTCGTTCCCCTTGTAGACTTTGCAAACAATTCATTGTGATAAATTTTACAAACAGCATATGGTACCTCATTTCTATGTGCGTCTAGCTTGGTTCTACTATCGAAATTCTCCCAAACTCCCAATGTAGATAGCCTCGACCTCTTTGCTCCGTTAATCGTCGACGAAGATGTTGTCGTGGAGTCTAATGATGGAACTCCGCCTTACCCTTCCAGTAACAACTCTAGCTGGTTTGAGGCAGCCGTAGCCTCCATGGATGCAACTTCCTCCGGTGAAAGTCTGTAATCACCAAGAACAAAGCTATCGTAGTTTTCCATAACGAAAACTGCAAAATCAAAACTAACACTATTATTACTTTCATCTTAGCATAACAAATAATAACAATGAAATTATACAAAAAACAGTATTGTACCTCTTTTGCTGACTTGCTACCGAAAATTGAATTTTTCAAATTTTGGCTTTTTTTTTAATTTTGCAAAATTACCTCACAATGAATTTGAATTTGCGCGACATAATTTGAAAAAGATATTGAGGAATGGATGGGTACTGAATGAGGGGGGGTACGGTGCCTATTTATAGGAAAAAAAATTGGATTTTTTTTGCTATTTTTAAAGCCATAAACGGTTGGTTTTTAAAAAAAATCTGAACGTTATGAGCTAAATGGGCCAAATGAGTTGTGTCGTGTCATGTCGTGCCCAACCCACTGTGTCGTGCTAGGCACATCCCATCGTGCCAAAAAGCCCCCAACGGGCATATTTTTCCCAGGCCGTGTCGTGCTAGGCACGGCCCACCTTGCCCTCCCCCTCCCATTTTCTCCCTTCCCGTGAGCCACGCTAACGCCGCCACTGCGCCCCGTGCACCCGCCCGTTGGCCTGCTGTGCCTGCCTATCGTTGTGCCGCACGCGACACGTGCTTCTACCACATTTCCACCGTCTCCTCCCTCCGCGTCAACCTCCTTCCCGCCGCCTCCTTCCCACCGCCTCCTTCCTCCGCGCCGACCCCCGTCCCCTCCACCCTCCCCCTCGGCCCCTCTCCCATTCGCACCGGCCCCCGCCCTGCAGCCTCCTTGTTGGGATATTAACCCTATTCCGAACTGATCTGATCATTGCCTTGATACGCCCACACACTGCGGCATACTCCGATGGCGGAATTCCGACCGGTAGGAGTATCATGCAAAGTGATCGTGAACAAGCGCAATAAAACATCCGGTACTTATCGATCGTAACTCCGATTCGATCAACCACATTGATCTTCGCGTGCTCCAATGGATTTACGGTCACTGTCTGCCCCGATGGCGGAAACCAACCGGTAGAGGCAAGTCGTGATACGACCATGCAAGCACGATTACAGAATAACAAATAAAAACACATCTTACCACCAATGCACATGGACGATCATATCGACCACCGCCAAAACAGAGATAGATCACATCTATAACTGCCACATATCACAATATGTGTCCAATCCGAATCTAGAACTAGACAGCATGGCTCTGATACCACTGTTGGGATACGCGGCAATGCTACGATAGCACAAACAAAAAAATACCGCGCAACCAAGGAACCGCCGCGGGTAATAGATCACGAGATTACCGCTAGACGCGCCGACTCGTAGCAGAAGTAGAGTCGTTGTAGCAAGATGATGCAGTCGTAGTTGAACTTACGACGCGTCTCCTCCTTCGAGTGATTGTGCTCGTCGCGCGTCTGCTTCTCCGAGTGGTCGTACCCACCACGCGACTTCTTCTCCAACTCCGGTGATCAACACAAGTCGCGGATTGTCCTAGTGCTGATGCTTCGCAACAACACCTCCGAGGTATCCACACGTACGGGGCAGGATCACCACGCGCAGGAGTGCTAGCACCGGCAGCGTGGTTGAGAAGGCGTGGCTATTAGGGTTTCGGGAGTTCTTCCAAAGATCATCCTTTTTTTACCCCATGCCACCGCCCCTCTTTATATAGGCATCCACGATGGGTCTCGACCTGGAGGCCCACTAGAAACTCGTGGCCTATACAAATTCGGATCACCATCCAAAACAGATCCTTGCCCTTTAAGTGTGCGACCCCACAGGTTCATGTGTAATCGGTTATGACTCGGAAACTCTTTTCCGATCACTAGCCATTAGCGGTACCTAGCAACACATAACGATTCCCAAAGACACATAGAATAAATCGGACGAACCTAAATGTAATATGATCTATGATCAGGTCTTCATCACTTACGACCAGTTCATATCTCTATACGACCAGGTTGTAATTGGTCACGACCAGTTCGTAACTCCTTACGACCAGGTTCTTACCATTATGTGATTACGTTTGACCAGTCTACGACCAGCACGTATCTACATACGACTAGTCCGTAACTGATCAAACTAAGCGACCTACTCATGCATTCTCCTTTTGCCTCACGATGCCTGGTTGAACTCCAGGTGAGATGATGTGTCAACCATGGACTGTTCAATACTTTCTCGATCGAGTGTCGGATAACATCATGTGGTCGACACTTCGACCACTAGTGGCATAGCCATGCACTTTCTTTATTCGATCACCACGAGGGGCCCAGAGACATCTCTCCTGTTATGTTAGGAGGGGCAAATCCCATCTCGACTAGTCACATACCTCAGCATGTTTCATAGCATACTCGAAAGCTACCTTTATAACTACCAAGTTACGGAGTAGCGTTTGGCAACCCCTAATAGTGCTATTACACATGTAGAAAACTATGCTGATCTCAGGTTTTGAGACCAACTATGTAACACCCTGACTATAAGGAAGTCAAGATGTCACCTACAACCACTACTCTTTAGAAGAATAACATCAAAACGCATGACAAGGTGAAGCAAGTAATAAGGATATACAGAAACAAGAATTTATCATCAGGTTTAATCAACGAAATGGAAATAAATAATTCAGAGGGATACGACAGCTATGACCAAAATGGCTTATTACAATTCAACACAAGACATAAATAACGACAGTAAAAGTTCTCAAAATGTTTGGATTATGGTAGTGAGTGCATCGTGTTGAACTACCCTCCACGAGATCGTTCTTCCTTGTCATTTACCTAAATAAAACAACAAAGCAAGAATGAGCCAAAGACTCAGCAAGTACTTGTATATGACAATCAAACATACCATGAACAAAATATCACAATCATAACTTGAACATTAATTGGAAACAACTTTATGAATGGATGAAATGGAATGATGCATTGAAGGAATTGGACATATTGCAGCATATACCGGTATAGCGAGTGAAACACCCGTCGGTGTTCACTTAAAGTAACCGTATGAAGAACGTTTCATACGGCCGTCCAACGTGGCCCACATTGGAATGGTGGACTCACGTAACGTGGCCCACATTGGAATGGTGGACTCACTTACCCATTCTGGAATTGATGGGATTTTCAAGTGCCCATACTAGAATTGATGGGTCTTACAAAGATAATTTATGCATGTCATGATGTGATTCCATGGCAAGATTGAATAGTACTCATAAATGAAAAGGTACACATGGCATTCATATACAAATACGAACAATTATAATCATTCAGTCACACATCACATAATGCATCAATCATAGTATACAAGTTACTTGCCTGCCGCGCTGCGACGGGTTGGGAGGTAATTGAGATACCCCTCCACTCACCGCTTCACCGCCTACAGTATATAATAATCGAAATGAGGACAAACGAGTAAGGCATTGCTACACTTGTCCTACTACAATCTCTAGCCAAACCAACCAAACAAAAGGTTCAATTTGATCAATTTACCCAAACATTTCAAATATCCCTAATCTGGCAGTTTTACTAGAAAATTCACCAATAAATAACCGTAAGTCCAAAATACCTGAAACCAGTGCTCAACTTCTCTTAACGTAATTGGCTACGAAACTCTAGTTTATGGTAAACTCTAATTCGGCCAAAACAGAGGTCTAAACATCCAATGAAAAACTATAACTGCAGTCTGCCCAGAATTCAGAACAGCCCTAAAGAAAAGGCTCTAACTTTTAAACCACTGATCCAAATAAAGTGATATTTATCAGCCTGGAAACATGGTGCAATTATCTTCATAAACCTAGTTGGGTGGCCGACCTGGTTCTGACTCTAACTAGATCAAAACCTAGGTGCAACCGACTATACCCAGAATTTCTGACAGACAGAGCAGTACGTGGTAAAAAAGTTATAACTTTTAAACTACTGGGTGAAAATTCGTGATCCAGGTGCCAAAAGAAAGCTAATGAAACCAGGAACAATTCTCCAGAAGACACAGATGTCCAATTCGGCCTCTACGATGCCCAAAACTTAGGTACAACGTACTGGACAGAATCAAAACGAAACTACAAATCCAATCGGATTCTCAACTCTAATGGAATCAAACAACGAATCGGAGGTCTAATTACCCTTGTAGACCAGTAGGACGACGAAGATCCGCTGCACACGGGTCTTCATCCCTTCCCCTCTCTTTCCTCTCTTAGGGCCGGCCACCGGGAGACGACGAACGGCCGTCGACGTCGGCGGGGAACGGAGATGTTGGAGGGGAACTTGAGGAGGAGCGACGGGGATCACCGGAGATGGCACCACCACCAAGGAGCAGCAATGGAGGCCGGCTTGGGGGAGAGGAGGAGGCGGCCAAGGGGGAGGGGAAGAGGCAAAGGGGGCGGCTAGGGTTTTGGGGGAGTGGCGCCCCCCCCCCTTTTGGCCGGCCCCTCTTGGGCCACTGGTGTGACTGCGGCCAGTTGACGACAATAACATTTACCCCCCCCGCTGTTTGGAAAAATCCGACGAAAGTTGTTTCTTTTACTCCCTCTGACTTCTTTCTTTTTACCGATTCGATTCCGGAAAGTTGTAAATCTCGTTTTCGAATAATATTCCCAGACAATTGAAACGATACAACCTAGCTGGATAAATGAGGTATTATAAACTAATGACACAAAGATTCATAACAATCTCAATAGTGTCTCAATGATGGGTCTATCCAACACCATGTTCTCTAACATGTGCTCACATTATTGATTCGATATCTCCATATCCATGACCGGTGAAACAAGGTCATCAATCAATACATGTGCTAGTCATAGAGTCACTGGTGTTCCGACCAGTGACCTCCAACTAGGGATACATTTAGAATGACATCATATAAGTTAAAGAGTTCCACCAACAAGTCACGTACTTATTGATCTATAACAAATGATTCATTCAAGGAACACGATAACATATTATCAAAATCATGAACATAATGAAATATCATCAACTCTATGATTGCCTCTAGGGCATATTTCCAACACTCCTCCCTCCACGCCTCCCCTACCCTCCCCCTTCTCCCTCCTTGTTGGCCCCCGCCCCACTGCCCCCCTGGCTCCTCCCTCTTCTCCCTCCATGCCGGCCGCCTCCCACACCCTCCCTCTCCTCCCTCCCCGGTGGCCGGTGGATCCTCTCTCCTTCTTCTTTTCTCTATCCTCTCTCCGCGCCGGCCACGCGCCTGCACCGACATCCTCCTCCTCCTTATCGACGCTGGCAGCCTCCTCCTAACCGTGCCGCTGCCGCTGGCCGCCCTTTGCCTTCCCTCCCCCTCCCCTCTACGCGGACCACGCGAGCTGTGCTGGGGTCGTGCTGTGCCGGGCCGACTCACTATGTCGGGGAGGCAGCCCAAGCACGGTCCAGGCCATCATGCCGTGCCAACCCAGTCCAACTCATAAACGGCATAAGCTTTACTACATCTACTAGTAAGGTGTTCGTGCGTTGCAACAGAAGTTCAAAAGATAGTGATACATATCAGCAGACGAGATTCTAAACCACATAATCTAAACCACATAATAAATATCAATAAACAGAAACATTAACTCCACCTATTGTATCACTTACTTCTACTACTATCTGGAAATTAAAATTTTAGTATCATAGATTTTTTAACTTTGGAAGTTAAAGTTAATGCTGACTTTCCTCCCCAACATGCTACACATTTTTAACCATTGTCGGCTGACAAGGAAGAGAGCTACGTGTCGATGGCCACCTTCTTCCACCCTGAACCCAAGCAACGACTTGGTTCTCACAACCATTGACCTCTGCAGCCCTCGTCATACACGTTACAGTGACGAGATCCCAAAACAGTATAGTAAACATCAAATTTCTCACACATCAAGCAAAACATATACGTATAGACAAATATTCAGTGGTTTATGTTACTTGTCTAAAAGAACATAAATTATGGCTCCGAATCAACTTCAACTCTTTAACTGTCCTCCATAAGAGATTGTTGACAATCACATCCTACACACGACCACTGTCCCATGACATCAAAAGGTTGGTTCTTTGTTGAAAAGTATATGACAACCATCCAACTTGACCATGGCAGCAACATCTGAGAAAAGGATAGGATACACATGAGTAGCTTACAAGAACATACATGCCATGGCATAAGTATTAGATGAATTGATTATTTTATACACAACATATTTTAAATTAGTGTCCTTTAAAGGTGCATGGTTATCCTTCGTAAACCATTGTTTCCAGAGGGATAGAGAGAGTTTTATTCCTGTATGACACTATCTTAAACATATATACACATGATATGTGAATTTGACTCATACCATGAATACTTTTTTGGGCTTACGGTGCATGCCAACTTCCCGCGACAAAAGTTCAATATCGCAGATATATTACGGCAAACAGAGTAGCTGTCAGAATAGACCAGCAAGTGTCTTACATACTATGCTCGACGTGCTAACCTCCCCTGCCATGATACTGTTGGACCGAAAAGGCGACTAGAGGGGGGTGAATAGGAGCACACTCACTTTTTCACAAATAATGGATTCAATAAAACTTTACTCCAGTAGCTATAGAAGCTATGAAGATCAGTATATCAGTACAGCGAAAAACTAATATTGAATCTAATTTAAAACCCTAAGCAATAAGACGAAATCAACAAAGATTGAAACAAAGCAATTTGCTGGCCGGTCTGACCACTTGGTATATGGTGGTCCGACCACGGTGGTATTCTGTCCGACCGGTGGGCACGCGGCGATCGGCCGTCCGCACTCGAGCAGATCAAAAGCGCGACGCAGCGAAAATGCAAATGGATGAAACTTTTGATCTACTAATCCAAACTTGATGAAACTTGGAGCACACCTTCTCTATGGTATCAGGAACCTATTCTAATAGAAGATTATGACAATTCTAGGATGAATAGCGATCCTTTTCGATTTGATTGAAGAGAGATTCAAAACCGGGTTAAAACGAAAACTAGGTCAAAACTCTTGCTCGTAGGTGATTAATGATCAAGATGATCCTAGATAGATTCCCACACGTCACAGTAAGCTAGATCACGTGAAGAAACCAAGCAAAAACTCAAGGATCAAAGAAAGACCCAAAATCATCAAATAAAAAGAAAGAACGCAATGAGACAAAACATTGATCAAACTTTCCTTTGATTGATTGATATGATATGGGCTTACAGCCTCTCCATCAATGGAGGACAATGCTCAATCCAAGAGCACGAAAATCACATCAAACTATCAAGAACCCTAGCCTCCACAAAAGCTACCCCTAAGAAAATTAGGGTTTACAAAAATAGCAAAAGAGACGAAGCAGAGGTGCAGCCACCTCCCTCCCCTATTTATAGTAGAGGCTTAGACCTTCTAGAAGTTTGACTCTATTTGGCTCCCGTTAAGGCCCAAAACAAACGGGACACTAACTAGCTACACCTTGCGCCATCTTACGCCTCGGATTAGTTAATAGGTCACCCTTGTCCATCATGCACCACGCTTGAGTACATTGACCTCACCCGGCATCGTTGATCGTTCTGGACCTCAGCTCTCTAAGCCTAGTCCCGATCATCCTCGCCGTTGACCGTCGTTGACCACCAAGCAACATGCACAACAATAGACAAGTAAACCGAATTTGGAAACAAGCTCTTCATAACTTGATCTATGTTAGTCAAAATATGCATCATGCAACATATATGCCCTGAAACTCATGACTTACACCTAACAACCGAATATCGCCGCCACGACGGGCAACGAACCAAGTGGAAACCGGTCAGACCGCCCCCCAGGGTCGGCCTGACCGCCCACCCTGGCCGGTCAGACCGCCAGCTACTGGCCGGTCAGACCGCCAGTAATGACTTAGCCGATTTTCAACCTCTGAAAACCGAAACCTACTGGAAATTTTAAACCAATAGAACTTTTGACTGGGACTCTAAAAATTATGGGACCAAGTGCAATAGAATTCACTCTCTTGCCTACACCCTCTATTTTTGACCCAGCTCAAACCCTCACTTTCTGAAATTGCCGGTCTGACTGCCACCAGGGCTGGTCAGACCGCCGCATGGACCGGTCTGACCACCGCCCTAGCCGGTCAGATCGATTATGGCCTGACAGCATTGAACTTTGTCAAAAACACGTGAAACGATAAACCGTTAACGCCATTGCCAATTGTCACATCATCCTAAGATATGGAGCATATCCCCATGATATCCACAGATACCACCTATAACCATCACATATTTATCACCACATAAGAAACTATGACAGATGGAGAGCTCCTAAGCAAACACTTCCTAACAAATTAATTTTTTAAAAGGAACCCCAGTAAAACTAAAGTTTAAATTAGTACAAGAATACAAGAGAAAACTGGAAAAAAAGAAGCAAATGCCCATACCAAGTCTCTAAATAGTCATGCTTCTTGTTTTGTCATATAGCGGCCCAAGGACATGGATTTTGATAATATCTAGTTTCTGGCCCATGGCATCAGTGGTACTAGAAAGAAGGTGGAACACATTTATGCACAAGCAGAAAATGAAAAAAAAAAAACATGTTCTGCTACCTCCATCGATAAACAAGTATGATAGTTTCCAGTATTAAAATAATTCAATTCATCTGGTAAGATGAAAATAGTTGCACCCCAGGATGCCTACCCTTAATCAGAAAACAAAGTACATAGGAGCAACCTTGCTCATTTGAAGTTTTGAACACACTTCTAAAAAACATTGTCACATAAAAAAATAACTAACCCTTCAATCAACAAATTTCCAAAATATGTGTATCAATCTCTAAATAGGAGTTGTAATTTGTTAGTAGTTAAACTGACCGTTTCCTTTACAGAAGAATCTTGGAGCAATGATGTAACAACTTCGCTATACTCATTTAAAGGAGTGCCCTAAAGTAACTGAATAAACACCAGGTTTAACTTTTTGGAAGATAGACCTATTACCTTCTCTGCAAGTCTAAGAGATTTTGGAAGAGTTTCATGGAAAGACATGTTGAAAAAGTTTAGTGAAGATGATAAGAACTATATTGCTAATGCGAACAGTTGTATGTAACTATATTGCTAATGCGAACAGTTGTATGTATGAAATTACTTCCTTTTTTTTACATTCTGAAGCAGGCAGGATGCTAGATCTGGATGGACAGGCTCACTCTCCTCAATTACAAACATCATTATAGTTTCCATAGAGGCCATGACATTTTCTTGATGTGTTGGGCTGAAAGAAATTAAAAAAGTAAATGAATGAGGTGAGAAACAAAAATGCACTTTACAAAATTAACATAACATACACAGAACGCACCCATGCACACGCATATGGAGGGAGCAAACATAGGAAAACACATGCGCACACAAATAGAGGGATTCTTGAAATAACAATCTGTTGTGACTTACGGAGATATCATCTCAAAGCAAAATTTTAAATTCGTCAACAAAACAACTGAGGCACTGTATAAACTTGCAGCAACTCAAATCATCATGCACACTTTGTATATTACCATGTTAAAGAGAAAAAATAATAAGCAGGTTCCTAAGAAACAAATGGAAGTAAGGAAATAAAGAACATATGATGGTGAGGTGTATCACTATTTTTTTGTGCACTGGGCTCAACCAGTCCTTAGTTTCTCAAAAGAATGATAAACAAAAGCTAAAAGTTAAATTAAAATGATGAAATTTTGAAACTACTTAGTAAGCATATACAATCACTAATTGTATTACCAAATTACAAGGTATTAACAATGTTATATCTGCAAAAAAATGTTGTTATGAGAGGATAGTAGAACATCAAATGTGAATGCTTTTCAGTGGTAGGCCCAGTATGACCAATCAGCTTGGCAAATTCTAGTCAAAATTGAAATATTATAACACCCATTGCCGTAGAAAAGACATAGAGGTACTCGTACATCATGTTCCCCTGAAAAGTAGTATAGTCTACAACCATAACCATGTCATAGGAGTGGTGCATTCGTTCATAGGGCATCTTTCAAAGTCACGACCACAACTACGTTATTTCCTCTCCCTAATCCGATCGATGAAACCCCACAAAAAAATGGCACATTCAACATATAGAGAAAATCTAAAAAAACAGAGAAAGAAGTTTCATACCTTATGGTTCTGAAGAAATGGTGAAATATTTTCAAGAATCGAGACCCTCCTTGCAAAAGAGGGGCTTTTCGTATCATCCAGCTTACAAAAATCCTCCACCACTCCCGTAAACAGATCCTGACATCCTGAAACCAGGTAAGTAACAAGGGTCAATACTCAGTACACACAGACACCGCCACTTCATCCTGAGAAGAATACTCACCCTCATTACATCATCATCATCATCATTATCATCATAGGGAGCCTATGGTGCGGTGATCCTGGTAACCTCAGTAAAGCACGAGACTACAACAAGCTTCACATTAGGGTCGGTGTGGTCTAGTAGCTCTTCTTTAATGAAAGCACTCATTGTGGGATGAAGATTGATGTACATGCTCTCGGGTGCCACTCTAACATTGGAGTTGTGTTTCATCAGATTGTGGCACTCATTCAGAAGAATATCACTCCACAACAATGAACAGAGGTAACATATTTTAAAAGTAACAATAAAATGAAATTGGTACTGTTAGGGCATCATAAGATCACCTAACCATACAATGATTACATGAATAGTTGTTTTAAGCCTTAATTGTGCAAAATCGTTTTGACTTACTCTTCCGCATTAGAAATCGGTTTTAATAAAAAAAAACCTCCTATTCACCCCCTCTAGTCGGCCTCCTCGATCTTACAACCTCCTCATTCGGTAATCCATTAGGACAACTTGCGCTGATCTTTAGTTCCAAATCCTTACAATGGTGTGTAATTGTGTATCACTTATTCACTTATTAGAGAGGTCAGTGCATTGTTCTATGTGAGTCGCCAGGTACATGAAGCCAAGTGTTCAAAATGCATCTGAAGACACTAAAAAAACTGCAAATGGTCATGCATAAAGTTGAACTACTAATGAGATAATATACAATTACGGTACATACATTCTTTAGTTTAGATTCTATAAAAGCTTACAGTGCATATATCAAGAACGTTCTCTGCTAGACTGCTACCATGATGAAAAACAATATGAAATGTGTACCTGCACTAATGCATCAATGTCCTGAATGTAAATGAAAACCTGTGCAAGCAAAACAAAAAAGGCAAGAGCTCGTGAGAGAAGAAACAATGTTACATCAAGAAGAAGAACCACATATGCACAAGCCTCAGCAGGCACCGGCGTGTATGTTTGTTCCATTTCTCGGTTTATAAAGCATCAATGAGAGTTTTAACAGAAAAAAATCAGTTAACAAATCCAAAACAGAACCTTGACCTATCATAATAGATCATAACAACAAATCCAACACTGAACCATGGCCTACCAGGTTTGCTCCACACGAGTACACGACGCTCATGGAATGGTCGTGTAGGCATTTTTTATCGAACATGTGTAAGGCTTCTCCGAGTCCACACAAAAGTGATTAAGAACAAATATTGCTTACTGAGAGGAATTGGGAACAGTAAAGAAACAAATACTTCGGTTAAGGACGCACCTCCTAGAAGCGAAGAGCCTCGTCCATGTACTGTTGACTATAGTAGGTGCAAGATGGCCTCTATGCAGGCGATAGCGACGAGGAGGTCAACGGGGGTGGCTCCGGTGAGCAAGAATGCAGGCATCGGGGGATCATGGGAGGTCGCGGGGGTCACAACGGCTCATCACGATCCATACGCTGCGTCTTGATGAACAATGTTTGAGCGCGGAGGTGGGGGGGTAGTGTGCACAGTGGTGGCCAAACGTGGTGGGGTGTGAGGGGTTGCCGATGGTGGTGAGGAGATGTGGTGGGTGGGAGGGCACGAGGTGCTGCGCTACCAAGAGAGGTGTGAGCGTTCGATGGAGGTTAAGGGAGAGGTGAGACGTGGAGAGGCAGTTGCACGTAGGAAGATGTGAGAGCGATAGACTGATTCTTTTCGGATGGAACGATCGTCCACTGACATAAAATAAACTTAAATATTTAGTAGTTAAAAACTTAAACCAATAATATCGTAAACCAGCCGGACGACGGCCAGATTGTTATACGAGAGGGCGGAGGAACGACGAAGTAAACAAGATCAATCGCAGAGAGACACGAGATTTAACGTGGAAAACCCTCCCAATGCGAGAGGGAAAAACCACGGCGCCCACCAAAGAACAATCTTCACTATATCGGGGTGATGTTACAAGCAGGGATTTACAACTCGATATCTTATCCCAAACGGCGGCTTACGTGGAATATAAAGAGCAGGAAACCCTAAGTCGACTAGGATCCATTTACGGGGCTTCGCCCAAGACTTCCCCCAGTCCACGGGTCCATGGGCCTTGCACTATGGGCGCGCGGGACTCGCTCCGCTCGGCGACGGACCTCGCTACGCTCGTCCGTAAGCCGCCTAATTGGTGTATAGAAATTTGGATCACAAATCAACATACTCCACCTTGAGACAAATTCCTTCTGTAGCATAAATCAATCCTTCACCTCAACACAACAAAGAAAGAAAATACTTTCGCGCCACGACCTCTTGGGCTAAGTCAGTAATACTAACTAAGCTTGAGCAAAGCTCAAACTTAGCAACAGAAGCTGCTTTGTGAACATATCGCCAGGATTTTCATGAGTGCTAATCTTGCATACCTTTAGCTTACCCTTTGCAACAATATCTACGATATAATTATATTTAATCTCAATGTGCTTTGTCCTCTCATGAAACATCGATCTTTAGTGAGATAAATTGCACTCTGGTGTCACAAAACAAATTAATGCAAGAATCAAATCCAAAGAAGCTCAAGAAACAAACCTTTCACCGAAACCGACTCTTTACTTGCTTCACAAATAGCCATATATTCTGCTTCAGTGGTGGACAGCGCAACAACATCCTGCAAATGTGCCTTCCAGCTCACAGCACAGCCTCCAATGGTAAATACATAACCTGTGAGCGATCTACGCTTATCCAAATCACCAAAGATAATCGAATCAACATAGCTAACGAGTTCCTTTTCATCCGCCAAACTTCAAACAAACATTCGATGTGCCTTGCATGTACCGAAAATCCACCGAAACGACCTTCCAATGCTCTTTACCAGATTAGCCATATATCTCTGACCATACTCATAGCATAAGATAGATCGGACGAGAGCAAACCATGGCATACATCAAAGACCCAACAAAGACTAGCATACGGAACTCTGGACATGTACTCAACCTCCTCATCAGTGCTAGGACATTGTGAAGCTGACAATTTAAAGTGAGGTGCAATGGGAGTACTAACAGGCTTTGAATCATGCATGTTGAAACGATGAAGCACTTTACGAATATAATTTTCTCGACTAAGAAACAATAAACCGTAAGCACGGTCTCTAGTAATTTCCATACCTAGAATTTTCTTAGCAAAGCACCAAGATCCTTCATCTCAAATTCATCGCTCAAGCGAGTCTTCAATGCGTTGATTTCTTTCTTGCTCTTAAAGAATCGACATATCATCAACATATAACGACAAGTATATAGGTGATCCATCAACAAATTTAATGTAGACACAACTATCATAATCAGATCTTTTAAAGTTATTTGATAACATAAATGAATCAAACCTCTTATACCACTGACGAGGAGACTGTTTCAAACCATATAAGGACTTCTTCAATTTGCAAACATGATCCTCCTTACCAGGCACTATGAACCCTTCTAGCTGGTCCATGTATATCTCCTCCTCAAGATCTCCATGCAAGAATGCTGTCTTCACATCTAGCTGCTCAAGCTCAAGATCACGCATAGCAACAATACTAAAGAATGTACGGATTGAGCTATGCTTCACAACTGGGGAGAACACATCATTGTAATCAACACCCGGAATCTGACTGAAACCTTTAGCTACTAACCTTGCCTTAAATCTTGGAGGCTCACTAGGAGATAGACCATCCTTCCTCTTGAAGATCCATTTGCAACGCACGGTCTTCTTATTTATAGCAAGCGCACCACGTCCCATGTGCCATTTTTCTCCAGGGACTGCATCTCTTCTTGCATAGCTGAGATCCACTTCTCATGATCTCCAGAAACAATGGCTTCAGTGTACGTAGCCGGCTCATGAGTGTTCTCCACCTGTTCAGCACAACTAAGAGCATAATGAATCAAATTACACTCTTCAATTAGTCGGGATCGAGGACCACAACTCCTCTTTTCTCTGCGAAGTGCAATAGGTCGATCGTCTTGCCGCAAAGCAGGAGATAAGTCTTGAACAAGATCAATAGTATCATCAATAAATTCATCTCCCTGATCATCCACGTGCTCCACCTGCACGTTCATATTCTGCTGCTCATCATCAGATCTGTCTGGTACAATATCTATGGGTAAACTGTCATTAAACATCACAGATTCATTAAACACGACACTTCTGCTTATGAAGGTCTTTCTTGTTTCAGGATTCCATAGCTTATATCCTTTTACTCCAGAACCATAACCAAGAAACAGACACTTAATAGCTCTAGGCTCCAGTTTTCCATTATCAACATGAGCATAAGCAGTGCAACCAAAAACTCTCAGCTGTGAATAATCAGCAGATGTACCAGACCATACCTCAATGGGAGTTTTCTTGTTGAGTGGAATAGAAGGCGACCTGTTGATCAAATAGCATGCGGTGTTGGCGGCCTCTGCCCAAAAACGCTTGCTCATCTTTGCGTTGGACAAAGCATGCAACGAGCCTTTGATATGATGGTTACTGTTCATGCGTTCACCACACCATTTTGTCATGAGTGTACGGGATGGTGTGATGCCTCACAATGCCTTCCTTCCGCAATAATCATTAAACTCATGCGAGCAAAATTCACCACCATTATCGAGACGAAGTAGCTTTACCTTCTTCTCGGTTGCCTTTCTATCATTACTTTCCACTCTCTAAAAGCAAACAAATGTATCATCTTTACCTTTCATAAAATAAGGCCACACTTTTCTAGAGTAATCATCAATGATAGTAAGCATATAATTTGCACCACCATACGAGGTCTTACGAGAAGGCCCCACAAATCGGCATGTACATAGTCAAGTATACCTTTGGAGCGATGTCTCGAGGTATTGAACTTTACCCTCTTGTGCTTACCAAAAATGCGGTGCTCACGAAGTTCATCTTACTCGAGTGCAACCATCCAAGTGAGTTCCTCTTCATCAATTACGCCATACCAAGTTCACTCATGTGTCCAAGACGCTTATGCCGAGGTTAGTATTATTATCGAGCGATGGCAGTAGTAGCGGAACCACGCAATGTACTTCCTCTAAGCACATATAACTTGGCGTAATTCATATTACCAACCATGTAAACGAGAGAACCTCTTGATACCTTTAAAACTCCACAGGCGAAGTACTTGTACCCATCATCATCGAGTGTCTTTGAGGAGATGAGATTTCTTGCCATCCTTGGTATATGTCGCACATTGTCCGTCAGGCGAACCATGCCATCATGTGTCCCGATCCGAGCGGATCCAATGCCCACGATCTCACATGGGTTGTCATCTCCCATGCGAACGACATCTCCACTCTGCATGCGGACTTATAAGAACTAAACCATTCTCTGTTAATGCAGATATGAAACGAACATGCCGAATCGAGTATCCATTCATCATGACCAAAGAACACAACCAAAGAATACGACAAGGCAATCTCCGTAATCAATACTATCGATCAGGAGACAACAGAGGCATTACCTTGATTTATTTTTTCATTGGTATGCAAGATTTCTCTTCTCCTTATTCTTTATCTTATAGCAATCCTCGATGAAGTGGTTCGTTTTCTTGCATGCTTGCGTAACTTCTTATCCACGGTCTTAGAACGTCCTCTACCATCTTTGGCTCTTGTTGCGATTGTTGTTATCATAGGACTTCGCTCCGATCCGCCTCGACACGCAACGCCGCCCTTGGAGGACGACGACTCACCCCGCACCATACCTTTCATCTTCTCCTTACTCGGGCGCCTCATAAACCTCCGCTAGGGTTAGTTCATCACGGCTTAACAATATGGTGTCACGGAAATTTGAATATGAACTGGCGGTGAGCATAGTAATGTAAGGCCTAAATCCTCATCATCAAATTTTACCTCCATGGATAACAGATCGCCACGATCTCCTTAAAGACCGATATGTGGTTTATCACCGATCCTCCCTCCCGCAACTTGTGCGAGAACAACTTCATCTTCATGTGCATCTTCTTGGTGAGATCTTTTGACATCGATCGATTCCAGTTTCAACTAAAGTTCTGCATAGTTTCCACCGCAACACTTCTTGCAAGATATCATTAGAAAGATGAAGTTGAATGAGCGATGAGCCTTACGATCTTTACGTTTCTCCTCGAGCCCATTCATCCTTCTTCTTCTTCCCAAGCAATCTAGGGCCTCATCCGGATCCTCGTGATTGGGCGAGTATCGCCTCATCTTCACTTGCCACAGCGAGAATCTCGTCTTGTAGTCGAGTAGCGGTAGATCAAACTTCATCGACGCCATCGCGATGCCAGATCTGATGAACCTCAGCTCTGATACCACTTGTTATACGAGAGGGCGGAGGAAGACGAAGTAAACAAGATCAATCGCAGAGAGACACGAGATTTAACGTGGAAAACCCTCCCAATGCGAGAGGGAAAAACCACGGGCGCCAGCCAGCAACAATCTTCACTATATCGGGGTGATGTTACAACGCCGGGGATTTACAACTCTGATATCTTATCCCAAACGGCGGCGGCTTACAGGGAATATAAAGAGCAGGGAAACCCTAAGTCGACTAGGATCCATACCGCGGGGGGGCTTCGCCCCCCCGCACCCCCCAGGCGTCCCTGGGTCCATGGGCCTTGCACTATGGGCCGCTTCAGGACTCCGCTCCGCTCCGGCCCTAAGCCTCCGACGACGGACCTCCGCTACGCTTTGTCCAGAAGCTGGCCTAATTGGTGTATAGAAATTTGGATCATAAATCAACACAGATCACCTCTGGTCGTGCGCACGACCGACCCGAGCATATTACAAGCGCTGCGAAACCCTCCCCGAGTCATGTGGCTCGTGTCCGACTGACCAATCGAGCCGCTCCGTCCTTCGTCGCGTCAGATTCGTTCAACACCTCCGCTTCTCCTCTCCGACCCTCCCCGCCGCGAGCCATGGCGCCGTCCGTCACCTCCTCCTCGTCGTACACGGACACCACGGGCTCCTCCGATTCCGCCTCCTCCTCGGGGAGCGACCGCCGCCGCCGCCACCGCAAGGAGGTCGCGTCGTCGTCGTCCTCCGCCGCGCTGAAGGCGCGCAAGGACCGGAGGTCCCGCCACAAGCGACGGCGCCGGGAAGGGCGGCGGTCCCGTTCGGACGACGACAGCTACAGGCGAGCCTCCTCGTCCTTGTCCTTAACCTCTCTCTGTCTATGTTTCTTGTTCTAGGGTTAGGCTGAAAGATCTCGTGATCTGGGAGATTGGGATGGTGTGGATGGCTACATCTAGATCGGTTGGTTTGGAGATTGCGGGAGGGGAAAGAGGTGGCATCTTGTCGACCAAAACCCTAATGTTTTGTGCGTATATAAGTATTGATGTCTGGATTTTGCGCATCGTTCCTGTATTAGCTCGTTTTGACGCATACATTGGAATCAAGGGGATAATGATTTGGATCTTCCTTTTAGGATTTTGGGCTTGTTGGAGAATTTGCACAGCAGCACAGGGATAATATATTTGGTTGGGTAATAAGAACTAAGAAAGCTTTCTTTCTTGGTTTGTTTCTTTGCATCTCGGTCTAGCGAGGACAGTAATAAATGCTGGCAGTTGAGCAAACGTAGGGTTTCATTTCAGATTGCTATTAATGGGTAGAGAATTGTAGCGCATATTGAAGGGTGTCGGGGGGCAATGGCTGTGATTTATACTTCTAAACTTTAACAAGCGGCGGCTGGTTCCATCAGTTAATAGAGAACTCTTGTAAGACAAGGATTTCTCATATAATGATTTGAGCTTTCTTGCTATTGAGGATGAGGTCCCGCTTTGTCTTTACCATTTGGTTTTGGTCAGTCAAATATATGTTTTAACAAGTCCGGATACGGGGGGTGGTCTGGTGCATTCACAATCAATATGATATTTTTTTTCCCTGTCGTACCATTTTCATCGAGATTGGAGCTATGTATTATCTATTATGATATCAATAATTAGGCAGCTAAAGAATAATTTAGAACATTGGGTCCTAGAGAAATTTGATACAGGCAATGCCACATTCTTGCATAAAATCGGTAATATGAACATGATTGAAGAACATGCTCCCCCCCTCCCCCCTATAGCCAGGATTCAGGAACAAAACATTACAAGTTTAGGGGAATCTGAATTGAATGTTGTTAAAATTAGAGACTGGGATTTTTGCTATTCACAACTATGCATCTTATTCATTAATGGAAGAATATATATAGAGAAGATTACATGAGCCTTATGGGCAACATGGGCTAAGAGGGGGAGAAAATATACAACACTCTTAACACCCCCTTCAAACTCAAGGTGAATCAGGAGGATCTGATGTACTGAGTTTGAGTAGATGAAGTCGATGATATTCCTGAGTCTGACTTTTAGTGAAGAAATCAGCAATTTCAAGCTCTGATGGAACATACTTGAGGGCGATGGTCGACTGCTGACAGTGAGATCGTGTGAAGGATACATTAACCCCAATGTGTTTTGTCAGCTCATGCTTGATTGGATCACTGACAATCTAAATGACACTTGTATTGTCACAAAAGAGAGGTGTAAGGTTGTCAAAATGGACACCTAGATCATTCAAGAGCCATCAGAGCCAAATGATCTCTGAGGTGGTAGCGGCAAGTGCTCGAAGCTTAGCCTCTGCACTAGAGCGTGACACCGCAGTCTGCTTTTTGAACTTCCAGGCAATGAGCGAAGTATCAAGAGAGATACAGTAGCCAGTGATAGATCGGTGATCAGCAAAATCACTCGCCTAAGTGGTGTTAGAGTAAGTGTGAAGTTGAAGCTGACTCGAATTGGCATAGAACAGATGTCTGGACGCAGTCCCTCTCAAGTATCTCAGTATACGAAGAACATGACCATAGTAGATTGAGGTGGGAGCACTGACAAACTGGCTGAGCACATAAACAACATGGGCAATGTCTGGCCTGGTGACAGTGAGATAGACAAGGCTCCCAACGAGCTAACGATAGCGCGAAGGATCTGTCAAGGGTACACCGTCTGCAGGTCGAAGCCGCAAGTGAAGCTCTATGGGTGTGACAGCTAAGGATTGAAAAACCGGTTCCAGTGAGTTTACGACGGCAGTACATCTCAGAATCCCGTGGCCGATATCGGAAATTAAAAAAACCAAGCATGAATTCGAATTTCAAATTTTGAATATGTGTTACTAGCCTAGTTAAGCTTTTGCTTGGAAAATCAAGTTTTTTCCGGTTTTTTGCGGTTCTGGCGATGAATCCAAAAAACGGAAAAACTTGATTTTCCAAGCAAAAGCTTAACTAGGCTAGTTTGCCCTCTCCTAGGATGGAAAAATTAAGTATAGATGCAAAAGTTCCCAAAGCAACTATTGTCTGTCCCTGATGAATTGACAGGCTGCCTAATGGAATGACAATAGACCAAATAAAATGCTGCATATATTCTAAATACACAGGCATACATGATTTTTCAAAAGGATGAGTAGTATGCTCTTGCACAGACACAATTGAAAGAGTAAATTGCATTGGTGCAATGGTTGTGAAATTACCTAAATGTTTGATTGATCAATGGTGCAAACATGATCAAGTTTAGAAATGACAAAGTACAATGCAAGTTCAGGGTGTTGAGCGAGATAACTGCACAAGTTTAGGGAGCTCCAATGCAATTTACTCTAGTTGAAAATATTAGGTCCATTTGAATTCTTAACTATCTTATATTTTTCAAAGGCTGTATATTAATTGTTTTCTTGCTTCTTTCATGACTCCACCTCCTAAAAGGATAGCTTTCTAGTTACATGAGCGGGTTTAGGAGCTAGTATTTTTAGCAGAAATATGAAAGTTGGACTTGGTCGGCCAGTCCTGGCCAAACAAATGCCAGTATATTGATACTAGTAATCATACATATGAAACCTGTGTCGCTGAACAAACTATTAGCAAATACTTTTTTGTATCTCTTATTAATCATATCACGTCACTAAATGATTTGAAAGTATATGATTAAATAATCAATCCAATCCTGAGCAAATAACGATGCAATCCAATTCTCTCATGGCTACATACAATCCAATTAATGATAAAGTGTTTCAAGTTGTACATAAAAAGTCCTCCTTTATGTTTTAATAGTGCTAAATATACTAAAAACTAATGTTTCAATACATAATCTAGCATAAGAATGCCTAAACCAACTAGGGAAGGATATTATGGAGTCAAAAATTTAAATTCAAAATTTAAAAATGTCGGCCGGTATTTTTTTTACCGGTTCCGACCGATAAACCAGTTACCGGCCGGTTTTTTTATCCCTGGTGACAGCATTACGAGTATCAATCATCTCAGAGCGAGCAAGCAGATCCTGAACGTAGAGATGTTGATAGAGGTAGTGGCCATCACCATCAGAATGAACCTCAATCCCTAGAAAATAGCTCAATGGTTCCAAATCGGACATCATAAACTGTTCACTCAATTTCTTCTTGACAAAAGTCACATAGTCCATGTCATCTCCTGTGATCAGCATATCATCTACATACAACAGAAGCAAAGTACAGCCCCGCTGAGAAGTGTGAATAAACAAAGCAGGGTCATGTTTACTCGGAGTGAAACCAACAGCTTGAATCACAGAACTGAAACGCTCAAACCAAGCACGAGGAGCTTGCTTGAGACCATATAGAGCACGCATAAGACGACAAACATAGCCTGTAGGGGTCTCAACAGCTGGGGGTGGCTGCATATAGATCTCATGTAAATCACCATGAAGGAAAGCATTCTTGACATCCATCTGAGATATAGTCCATGTGCGTACCACTGCAACTGCAATAAGAGTACGGACTGGTCATATGAGCAACTGGAGCA
Source organism: Hsuehochloa calcarea (assembly GCA_036346395.1). Lineage (NCBI taxonomy): Eukaryota > Viridiplantae > Streptophyta > Magnoliopsida > Poales > Poaceae > Hsuehochloa > Hsuehochloa calcarea. The sequence goes on from CM070615.1 coordinate 29,794,001, forward strand.
AAAATTTCATCATAATCTCGACCATAAGCCTGCTGAAAACCTCTTGCAACAAGACAAGCCTTGTATCGCTCTACTGGCCCATCTGACTTGTTCTTTACTTTGAACACCTATTTGCAAGTGATAGGAACAACTCTAAATGGTAGCGGAACAAGATCCCAAGTGCCTGTATACTCTAATGTTGTGAGCTCCTCTGTCATAGCCAACTACCACTCAGGTACACTGGCAGTCTCCTGATAGGTACTCGACTCAGGTACTTACATCTACACGAGAAAAACCCCATCTCTTTGGTGCCTGGATAGAAGAACAATCATGTAGTACATATCGTGATGTAGTAGAATGATCGTTAGAGTCAGTGGTATTGGCCTGAGAGTCAAGTGGAGGAGAGGAGGACTGATGATCAGAAGGAACTCTCTGTCGGCGACTATAGTGAAAGGGAAAAGTGGAAGTGTCAGAAACTGGTGGAGAAGGTGTATTTGGAGAAGGCAAGTCTGGTGAAGGAATGGGAGGTAGACACAAAAAAGAAGTAAATCTGTGGAAGGAGGGGGATGTGTAGAAGGATGATAAAAGAAAGGTCGGCCCTCATCAAATGTCACATCACGAGAGATGCGAATGCGACGTGCTGAATGATCATAGCAACGATAGCCCTTATACTCTGGACTATAACTCAGAAAAACACACTCAACTGACCGAGGGTTCAGCTTTGTGTGCTCACGAGGTGCTAGAAGGACATAGCAGACAATAAAAAACACGAAGATGAGCATAGTGAGCAGGTGCTCTGTACAGGACCTCACCAGGACACTTGCCCCGAAGCTTGGAAGAGAGCTGACGGTTGATGAGATAGACTGCCGTAGAGAGTGCTTTCCCCCAGAAGTGAGGGAACAAAAGAGGAAATGAGAAGATTACGAGCAGTCTTAATGATGTGACGGTGTTTACGCTCAGTAACACCATTCTGAGTATGAGCACTAGGACACGAGAGCTGAGGAAAAGTACCCGCAGAAGAAAGAAACCGACGAAAAGCTGATAAAAGAGATTCTCCTCCAGAGTCAGAACAAAAAATACGGATGGTAGAAGAGAATTAAGTATGAACCATTTGAGCAAAAGATTGATATATAAAAATCAACTGCGAATGGTGTTTCATGAAATAGATCCAAGTGTATCAAGTATGATCATCGATGAAGATGACATAGTAACTGTGACCCCCTTCGAAGCCAAACGAGGGATCCCAAACATCAGAATGGACCAAATTAAAGGGACGATCAGAGCGAGAAATGCTAGAAGGATATGTGAGTTGTACTTGTTTGCCAAGTCTACAACCCTTGCACTGAAAGTTTGTGTCAATATAAACAACCTTGCACTGAAAGTTTGTGTCAATATAAACAAGACCAAGAACACCTTGATGGATCAAGATAGAGAGGCGTAAGTCACACAAGTGCCCCAAGCGATGATGCTATTGAGGAAAGGATTGATAAATAGAAGTAGATGCAGAAGGACAAAGGGTAGATAAACCAACAATAGAGGATGAAGGAATAGAGTTGGGAGTCGTACCAAAAATAGAGGATAAATGGAGACTCAGACTATTAAGAACATAGAGCCTTGCAGAACCTCTCCGACGATGATCTGTACTAATGATAACTTTTGTTCAACGATCTTGCACAAAGCAGGAGCTATCACCGAACCCAACAAAACAGTTCATATATGCGAGCTGCCTGACAGAGATGAGATTCATAGAGAGCGTGGGGACAAGTGAGACATCTGAAACTGCAAAGTGAGATATGGAAAATGTCCCTTGATGAGTGATCGTGCATGGCGTTCCAGCAGTTGTCTGAATCTTGATACCTTGTGCTGCAGGATGACATGATGCGAGCTGTGATGCATCAGATGTCATATGGAAAGAAGCCCTTGAATCCAACACCCTTGGGAGTGAAGCACCCGATATAGGACATGATGGTGCGGTAAAACCGGTGGATGCACTGGAAGATGTCAGCAGTCGACACAACTGGACCTGAGGATTTCTCATCTGAGTCTGAATTTAACCAAACCGAGTTGCACAAGACTCCACAGCACTAGCTGGAACAACACAAGCAATAGCGGTATCACCTCGAATAGGTCCCGGGCCAAGAATGCTATCAAAAGCCATGATAGGATCAAGTACACTAGCATCAAAAGTAGTAATAGCAGTAGAGCCGAGCAGGGCAGCAGTAGTAGCATCTCGGGAAGCTTCGAGCAACCAGTAGCAGGCAATATATCTCAACTATGCTATTACTACTGGCGGTAGTAGTAGCACCTCGGGCAGTAGAAGTGGTAGACAATATATCTCCAAGAAGCAACCGAGCGAGCGGTAGAGTAGAGTACAACGATCGATCTTGCTGCGGCCGATCTTGTCGAGCAGTCTGACAAAGGACGCAAGATGCATTTGGCGGCAACGCATAACGTTGGGTGGAGGTGGGGGCTCCAAGAGTACAGCGACAACAACGTCGGGTCCGGCAGGCGATAGCGACGACAACGTTGGGCGGAGGCGGGGACTGCGGCGGCGGCCGGGATCAGGTGCGGTGGCGCGGACCCGATCGTCTCTGCTCAGATCGCAGATTGATCGGTGATGGAGACGTTGACGCTTGGAGGCAGCGCCGCCGGGCAAGGAGTCCAGGCTTGATGTCAGTGGACGCCGATTCGGAGCGGCGGCCTCCAAGATAGATCCAAGTGAGAACGATCTTCCGGCGTCGGATTCAGAGGATGTGTGCCTGATCCAGAGGAGGAAGGGCGCCAGATCCAGAGAAGTCTTCGATTCAGGCGATGACGACCTTCTGGCGCTGGATCCAGAGGAGGAAGCTTCAAGAGCATCGATTCCGCCGCACCAAGGATCCTAGAGGAGGAAGCTTCGATCCAGCCGATCCAGAGGAGGAAGCTGCAAGGATACCTCATCTACGTCCACGGCCATAAGAACCAGGTCAGGCAGCAGTGAGGAGAAGCCGGGCTAGGGTTTGTGGTGAAGAAGCTCTGATACCATGTTAAAATTAGAGACTAGGGTTTTTGATATTCATAACTATGCATCTTATTTATTAATGGAAGAGTACATATAGAGAAGATTACATAGGTCTCATAGGCTACATGGACCATATAGGCTAAAAGAGGGAGAGAATATATAATACTATTAACAAGTGCATCCAAAACTAACTTCTGAAGAAGCTTGGAATAAGCATTTTCAAAGCGCAGTAATCAAAGATAAAATGTACATGTACTGAATTTTTTTAATATTTTTTAGTGCATACAACACTGCACTTTAACCTGGTAACCTGGCATTCCTCAACTCTTGCGAAATATTTAATTAGTCATGGCCCTAACGCTGGTTCAGTGATTAGCTGGAGGAGGTCAGGTTTTGGGGTGATTGTGGTTAAGAATGAGTAAGTAGTTGGGTGAACAAATCTATTAATTTCTAACAGCTAATCTTCTGTTTTGCCCCACCTTCCTAAACGAGCTATAATTATAGCTGTCTTGGTGTTTGGACTACATTCAAGAATATTTTATCTTCTGCTTGCAAAACTTATATTCTTGTCAGGTTGTCCCCACTCCCCACTACCGGCATACTGAGGTATCTGATTCTTTTTTTGTAGTAGCACAAGGTCTTATGACAGTGACCACAAGGCATCTGGCAGATCACGTAAGCATAAGAAGAGCAGTAGACCAAGGAAGGTACTGCCCCAGCAACTACACATGTTTGATGTCTTGGTTTAGTTTTTGTCAGCATGCACCTAATATAGTAATATGTATTTGGCCTCTCATTTTATCCTCATATGACAGTCCAGGGAGAGGGAGCGAAGCAAGGATAGGCATCATAAACGAGACAAGAGTAAACATAAAGAGGTAAATTTCCTATTTATTCAGAAAACACCTACCTTTTATCCTGGCTTAACATTTCGGTAAATTAAATCTTTATCGCATGTAATTATCATGATCTAGAAATCGACAAGTGTTGGTTGGATTGGATCACTACTACACTATATATGAACAGAAATCTGCATTGTCATGTCCTATGCGCTGCCTTAGCGACAGAAATATGTTTTATCATCTATATTTCCACACAAGTGGTCCTTATATTTCTTGCTGCCTGTTTCTGGGTTGGCTCTTTGACATTGGAGCTGGGGTTCGTGAACGGGTGACAACATGGTGGATTGGCTTGCTGGTTGTCTTGTTGATTGGTTGGTTTTGTTCTCTTCAACGCGGGAGCTCTATACAGAAGAAAGAGAGTGAGCGTGCTAGCGGCCCTGTGCAGCTTTCCAAGGTATATATATTTTGCTTTGAATTTTTTTAAGTTAGTTATTCTCCTAAACATGTTAAAATACCATTTATTTTGTAAATTAGTTCCTTGGACGCGACAAGGAGGAAGGTGTTCAAAGGAGTGCAATCTCTGGTAAAAAGGTGAGAACAATTTCATTCCAATTTGGATGTGTACCCTTTGAGTTGTACAATAGGCGGTGATACCTATTGAAATCAAAATCATTCCAATCTTAGTTGGACTATGAAGTATGAACAGCATTTCATTGATCCCAGACAATTTAATTGAATGTTGAACTTGAGAAAACAGAATGCACTTTTCCTCAAACCTGTTGAAATGAACTCATATAATATTCCAATGGGCTAAAAAGGCCAATATAACAACACATACAGAGTGGCAAAAATGCAAAAAACACCCTAAGTTATACACAACACTTTCAAACTCATAGTGGATCAACAACACTGAGTTTGAAGAGACAGAGATTATGCTAAGCTCTAGTCTATGACTTGGTGAAGAAGTCTGCTAACTGAAGCTTCGAAGACGCATACTGAAGAGTAATAACTTGGTTTTGCACCTGCGATCTCATGTACAAAGCATTTACTCCAATATATTTGGTAAGATTATGCTTCATTGGATCTCGAGCAATGCTAGTCGCACCAGTACTGTTTGATAAGAGAGGAGTCAGTATAGAAACTAAAACACCGAAATTCAAAAGTAGCGACCGAAGCTAGGTGATCTCAGCTGTCAACGACGCCATGTCCCTTAACTGAGCCTCAGCACTTAAACGGGAAACGACAGTTTGCTTCGTGGTCTTCCAGGCAATCAGGGAGAAACTAAGGAAAACACAATAGGCAGAAAGAAACCGACGCCCGGAATGATTGTTAGCTTAGGTCGCATCAGAGTACGCTTGAAGTCGCAGAGAGTTGGAGCGAGGAGAGAAAAGGCGATGAGTGATGGTCCCGCGAAGATATCGTAGAACACGAAGAAGATGACTATAGTGGTGCTGTGTGGGAGCAGAGACGAACTGACTTAGGATGTGAACTAGGTGAGAAATGTCAGGTCGAGTGATCTCAAGGTAAATGAGGCTCCGGACAAGATAGCGGTAGCGAGTGGGGTCCACAGGAGGCTCGTCATCAGTAGGCCGAAGGTGAACATCAAGCTCAATAGGAGTATCCACCATGCACTGATCAGTGAAACAAGCGCGAGCAAGGTTATCCTGAATGTACTTCTCCTTGGAGAGGTAGTAGCCGTCAGGCGTAGAAGTAATCTCAATCCTAAGGAAGTAACGAAGATGACCCAAGTCGGACATCAAGAACTGCCCACTGAGATGCTCCTTCACAAGGGCAATGTATTGAGAGTCATCTCTAGCATTGATTATATCATCCACATATAGAAGGTGGGGCGTTCGACCCCGAGGAGAGGTGTACAAAGAGGGTAGGGTCGTGATCACTAACGGAGAAGCCGGCAGCAGTGGCAACAGAGAAGTGATCAAACTAAGCACGAGGGCTTGTTTGAGCCCATAGAGAGCGACGAAGGAGACAAATCATACCAATAGGAACATAATACCAAGGGACGGCTGCATGTAGACCTTCTCATGCTACTCGCTATTGAGAAATGCGTTTCTGACATCCAGCTGAGAGATGGGCCACTGTCGAACAGAAGCCACAGCAAGGATAGTGCGAACAGTGGTCATGTGAGCGACATAAGCGAAGGTCTCATCGTAGTCACAATCATGTTTCTGTTGAAAACCACGCGCCACAAGACGAGCCCTGTAGCGCTCAAGGGAACTATCCGAGCTAGTGTTGATCTTGTACACCCACTTGCACGTTATAGGAGTGACACACGCAGGTAAGGGCACAAGATCCGAAGTGCTAGTACGCTCCAAAGCAACAATCTCCTCAGACATCGAGAGCTGCCACTCAGAGTGCGTAGCAGCCTCACGGTAGGTCGTAGGCTTAGAAAGAGCAGCGGCTGCAAAGCCGTAGCTCAGTAGGCCGGACAGTGCGACGATCACGAAGATCATATCTAGGAGAAGGCGGAGTAGAACCTAGCAAGGACGGAGAAGAAAAGCGAGGAATCGGGCCCAGCAAAGACGGATGCTCAACTGGAGAAGGAGTAGGCCAACAGCGAGAGTAGTGCAGGGGAAAGGATGGAATATCAACAAAAGAGCTGGAAGGAACCTCGGGCGGAGGGGAATCAGGTAGAGCCGGAGGAGAGGGAAGCGAAGAAGGTGGAGGCTAAAGTGAAGTAGAAGTGGGAAATTGAGGGTCAGGAAAAATCAGAAAGAAGATTGACTTAACAAGAGAATCTGAGCTGATAGTAGGAGAACGAGGGTAGTAAGGTCGGAACTCGTCGAAAGTGACATCCCGAGAGATCCTCATTCCTCATTCTGCGAGCAACAGGGCTGTTGCGAGCAACAGGGCTGTAGCAGCGATAACCCTTATACTCAAGACTGTAGCTAAGAGAAACACGCTCAACTGACTGAGCAGTCAGCTTGGTGCGCTTGTAAGGTGGAAGGACAAAACAGATACAACCGAAATTGCGAAGGTGACTGTACTCTGGAGCTCGACCATAGAGATGTTCGACAGGAGTAGAACTCTGAAGAGCAGTGGAAGGCTACATGTTGATGAGCAAAGCAGCAGTGGAGACAGCCTCAGCCCATAAGTGAGGTGGAACAAAAGAAGCAAACATGAGAGCGCGAGCTATCTTAAGTGACGATGCTTACGCTCAGAGACACTGTTCTGAGCGTACGCATCAGGACAAGAGTACTGGGGAAGAGTACCTCGCTCAGCGAGAAAACGACGTAAAATAGTGGAGATACTCGTCAGCAGAGTCAGCACGAACCACACGAATGACCAAATCAAACTGAGTGTGAACCATGGCGGCTAGAGAACCTGAAGTAGATCCAAGTATGACGAGAATAATCATCAATAAAGATCACATAGTATCGATGAGCCCTTTTTGAAACGAAAGGAGTCGGATCCTAAACATTAGAGTGAACAAGATCAAAGAGACAAGTAGAAGTAGAATCACTAGAGGGATATGGGAGCTGTAGCTGCTTGCCAAGCTTGCAACTCATACAATGTCAAGAGGTGTCCTCCAGAAACAGACCCAAGAAAACCATGACCTACTAGTGACGATAGACACGATCCACAGAGATGACCCAAACGATGGGGCCACTAAGCGAAGGAAGTAGTAGAGGACGCGGCAAAACCAGAGGAAGTGGTAGTGGCTGACTGGCTAGTGGAGACAGCGGAAGGAAGATGCAGCCAATTGAGCTCCTAAAGACGCTGCGAATCACGGCGCCGAGGGTCAGTACCAAGCAGAGTCCCCGTGCGGTGGTCCTGGACACAATAAGAGTCAGACTCAAGAACAACACGATAGTCATAATCAGTGATGTGACCAGCCGACATAAGTTGCATAGTAAGCTGAGGAACATAAGAGACTGCAGGAACATGAAAAGAAGTGGAAAGGATGCCTCTGCCTGTAACAGGAAGAGAGGTACCATTGTAGTCTAAACAGTAGAAGGTAGAGCCGTGGGACTCACAGAAGTGAGGTGGGTAGAATCCGATGTCATGTGAAAGGAAGCACCGAAGTTCAAGATCCACAGAGACAAGATACCTGATGAGGGAGGAGGAGGCGTGGAAGACTGCTGAGAAGCAAGAGCCAGACGAGCAGAACCCGAGGAGTCCGGGGACGAACCGACACTGAGACGCTGGAGTAGGGAGAGGTGCTGCTGCGTGGCGTCACTGGAGGAACCATGGCAAGAGGCGCTAGTTTCTGAGTGGGAGGAACCTCCAGAGCCCTTTGGGGGATGTCTACCCCAGCGACCCTGGTCCCTCCTCCGCTTGTAGCAGTCTCGATACTTGTGGCTGTCACACTAGCAGTAGGTGCAATGGAGACCCGTAGTAGATGCAGCAACCACTGGTTCCTCCGAAACTAGAGGGACCATGGTCGTTGCTATGGGAGCAGGTGCTGAAACAGGCAAGCCAGTCTGCAACTGAGCCGCGCCACGATGACGAGTCTACTCAGCACGCACACCCGTAATATCCTTCACCAATCTCGGGCGTGGGTGGTGAGTCAAGAGCTGAGCATGCACGGTCTCGAACTCAGGCCTGAGACGCATCAGTAAGTTGTAGATACGATGAGTCTACTGGTGAGCGCGGATCCGCACACAACAAGGACATGTCAAGCAGACATCTAGCCCCAGAGAGTCAAGTTGACACCATACCTCAGACACCTGTTGGTAGAAGTCATCCACGGTAGCATCGAACTGCTGAAAGAATGTGTCTGGTGATGGAGAGATACATAGCATAACTCGTCGGCTAGTAGTAAGCTCGGAGGCGCTCCCACATAAGCTGGGTCGTCGGCAGCTCTATCACATCCATAGAGATGGCCACAAACATGCTACCCACTAGGATAGCGGTAGCACTAGCATCGACATCTTGCTATATCTCGTAGGCGTGCAGCATAGACTGGTAGAGTTCTAGGGCCTCCTCTAATACAGCATTGTCAGCCTCCTGAGCCACCTAATCCGCACCAGTAGGAAGAGTTGGCAGGGTAGGGTGAGGCGGGCATGGGTGCTCGTTGGTGAGATGGCCACATAGGCGCTGGCTATTGAGGCGAATCCTCAGGTGAACAACCCACTTTCAGAAGTTTGTCCCGTCAAAACGAACCGAAGGGAGCGGGATGGCAAAGGAGCCATCGGCGGAAGCCATCTAGAGCAGAGTGGTGGCCCAGAGTCGACTGCAGGGGAGTCCGAGGGGTGGGGTGGCTCGGGCGTCGGGATCTGGAGTTGGAATGGCCGGATCCGGAGCTGGGGCTGCCGCCTACCGGAGCTGGCCTGTTGGCGGTGCCCGGGCACAGCACCAGAGCAGGAGCAGGGGAGGCCGGCACTCGGTGGTCGTCTCTAGAGCTCGAGCTCGCGCTCAGGAGGGGAGATGCTGCGGGAGGCGGTGGTGGTTGCGACACGACGTCGAGGGTGCATTGGCGGAGCAGAGCTTGGGGGGGGTGTCAAGACGATGGGATCTGGCGCGGATCTGGTGGTGCGGGTGACGGCGGTAGGGCTTGGTTGGCGCGCGATGTGGAAAGCAAAGGAGGCACACGACAGTAGAAAAATAGAGGTGCGCTCAACGAAGGGGGCTCGAGTGTGGGGACAGCGGTGGTGGCCGTCGGCGGCGGCGGCTGTCAGGTGGCTGTTTGGTGGTCTAAGAAGCTAGGGTTTCTATAGCTCTAATACCATGTTGGAATGAACTCATATCTATTTCAATGGGCCAAAATACCTAATATAATAACATGTACAGAGTAGGCAAAATGCAAAGAACACCCTAAGCTATATACACATAACAAAAACCGAACCACAGTAGAAAAGCAAAAGATTTAATACATTTGACTTGATTTGTAGATAATGATGAAGCTCGATAAATCCAAGGAAGATAAGGCGGCAGAGAGCAAGCGCAGTGAATTGTTGAAGTTCCTGAATGCCAGTTACGATTGACAGTTTGTCGGAAGTGGTGACGCTGGATGACTTTATGGATTTGTCTGGATACTACTGCTTAGTCACTGGTGCTTTTGGTGATACTCATAAGCTTGTTGTTCGGTTTTCTAGTTATCACAAGACTATCGGTGCTTTTCATTGGTGCTTAGCTAGTGGTTGAACAAAGGTCGCCGTTGGCACAACTGTACTTAGCTAGTGGTTGAACAAAGGTCACCGTTGTCACAACTGTTATTATCTTTAGCTTGGGAGTGTTTATGTTCTTCAAATTCCATGTTACTAGCATATGCATTTGAGCATTTCCAGTTTTGTACTTCAACTAAGCTTGTCGTAATAAATCGATCTATTGTCGATTTGTGAACTTGTTTTCTCGTTGAACTTGCAAATGCGTATACAACTGTTCTAAGAATTAAAAGTAAAAGAAACTGGACAGGCTGTTGTGTTATCTGAAATAGCATACTCTTGCATTCTCTAACAACAAACACGTACTTAACCACTTGCATTTCGAAAAGCAACAAGTGACCTAAAATCCCTATAAAAGGGACAAAAAAACAACTAAAATGCATACATAACCTTTTCACAGAATATGAGTATTACTACATGACAAAAAAGAACCATACATTGCTTATACTTCAACATGAGCCTATACAACCTTTCTGAGTATCGAAGAACCTGATGCCAAAAGAATACCATATAGAGCTTAACGGGTGTTACATGGCAAAAGGAAGCTCTTGTTCAGCTGATCATAACTTCAGATAAGATGAGAATATCTTCTCAAAACAAGCTAGCTCAACTGTAACCTCTGTGCCTTTCCTGGCAGCAGGTGGCTGGCTACAGTTGAGCAGCCAGGATCTCATTCCATGTGTCTGGAACACCAGGAAGGCACCAATGCAAGCAATCTTGAACCCCCTGTGTAGCCCTGACACTGTACCTTGATATATGCCCTTCGTCCCTCAGGCGCGAAAGCGCGGTGATATCCAAGAGCTTGATCCTGGTGCCTGTCACCGCTCCCTCGGCGTCAGCATCTTCAGAATGGTTCCGAAACATCGCATTCCCCCTGGCCAAATGATCTGTGCTGTCACAGGTTCCTCCAGTGTTCCACTCCCCATTGAAGAAATGCCTCGGCGACAATGACCTGTAGAAGACCTTCAGGCCGGGGTGGCTGGGAAGCCGGGCATCCAGCCACCTGACAACACTGCGGATGGCGAAGTTTTTCGCCTTCCAGACGACGGAGATATTCCGGTTGCTGTTCGGTGCTCCAGAGACGTACATTTCCCACCTGTTTGCCTTCAGCTTCCCCCGGTTCCAGTGGTGGCCGGTGTTCAGAACCAGGACATGGAACCTGTGGAGGTTCCTCTGAAGAAATGAAGGCGGGCGGTCGAGGTGCATGGCGTAACCGGCAGCTGGATTTGATGTCTTGAGAGGCTCCAGATCACACAGTGTTGCTGACCAATAGTAGATGATCGTAGTGTTCGTGCTTCGGAATCGGTAGGCCCAGCCATCTGGTCGTTTCGCACGGCGTCTCAGGGCAAAGCCGTATTCTGAGCCGGCATCTTCCACATCTGAATGATCCTTCCCAGACGCCACCATGCACATCATCGACTGGAACATCTGCCTCCCTAAAGAGTCGCCTACATAGGCAATGGTTTTATCCTGCATTCTGAAACATGTCCCAATTAGTATGACCTGAAAGACTCAAGTAACCTCCAGTACAAGAACGCAGCAGTCATGTCATCTCCTGCAGAATCCTACTGAAGGAGCAGGAAAGCACACCTTCTCAAGAACTGAGCAGCTTGAAACGCTGGCATCTCGCAGCCTTCAGGCTGCCATCTAAATTTCTCGTAAGAGAAATCCGTGCGCTGTGTCAATCTGCATGCCCAGCTCTCAGAGAGCCACTGTTTACTACATCTGAAACCGGAATATAATGGCCGGCGGTCATCAGGAGCCCATCTTCCGTTCCTGTAGTCACATTCTGCATGCAATATAGATGAAGCAAGCATCAGAAGAACAGTATTAGATCATAGTGGCAGAAACTACCGATTAGTAACTAGCTTTGCTAGCTACGGCTGGGAGTTGAGTATTTGATACGCTAAGGATTTTAATCAGGAAAGACGTTGTCCCGAATACAAGATGGGGGAAGTACCATTCTTCTCAGGAGATGCTGCTTCCTTTTTATCGGCGACATCTTTGGCGTTACGAACTATGGACAGAGGTGGAGGTACAGCGGCTACTTCCTTTCCTACTTCAGCCACTGACCATGCCAACGGATCAGCGCTAGAAACATCTTTTTCCGTGGAGGTACGCTGATCTATGAACTGTGAGTTAACTACAGAAATTTGCAGGGGAAAAAATGTCAGCCCAAAGAATGATCCACAGTTCCACACAGAGAAAGTGAAGAGAAGATTAGTTCTTGAGCTTATGATTGAGAGGACCTGGATGGCTCAAAGCCAGCGACTCCGGTAGGAGGAGGTCGGCACTGTACAATGATCCCTTCTCCCATTGCCAAAGAAGAAGAAACGCGAAGAGAGCGAGCGTCGCAAGTTTGAGTTTCATGAATCTCAAACCATTTACATTCACCAGCCTCATCCCTTTACTGTCTTCAGAAGAAAAAACTTGGTGATCCTCTTCAGGGCTGAATTCTGCTTACAAGACATGGATTATAGATGACAGAGAGTTGGCGATGGCAGGCAGCTGCATCATACAAGGAAAAGGTGAAGTTAGACTACAAGGAAAAGGTGAGCTTAGATGAATGCTAATGTACCTAACCTACTAAAATGTACAGTATTGTTTTGCAAAACAGAATGCATGTGGCAAGTTCAGTACAAAATAAAGATCAAAGCAGTAAAGTGTTGCACTTGTGATCGGGTGGGTAGGCATGAACATTTTCCTAACCTTGCATTGTCTGTCATCAGAGTTGCAAAGTGTTCAGTATAGGATTGATTGGCTGCACAGGGCACAACATGATGGGGGAGGTAACAGGGGCGGGTTTCCGGGAAACGGTCCTAGTCATAAACGACTGCAATTCCAATATGATGAAATTCAGTCGTGATTCATGAATCAACGAACTCGCGTGCTCTGACCGAAACCGGGAACATCAACCAGAAGCACACAACAAAGATTGGTTCATTTTTGGACCCAGCAGTAGACTTCTTCTAAAGGAAAATCTGATGCAATTTATCAAGATGTATCTAGGAGCTATAGCAAAACAAAATTTTAGCAGGTGGAATTCTGAGCAAACGACACGATCCCATGATCTGGAGTCTGGAGCAGCAAAAACAATAACAACAGAGGAATTCACTGCTTCATTATAGCCATCACTTCCCAACAAAGAAAGGCAAGGCTAATTTATAATCAGAACTAGAATTCTGTCCAAAAGATACTACAAAAAATGCGTAAAGCAGCGACACAGAGATCGAGGGCGCAGTGCTGACCTCCAAAGGCTTCAGCTCAGCTCGCCGGCCTATCATCAGAATTGTGACGGCGCCGGTAGGATCAGGAGCTTGCTCCTCGCCGGCGCCGCCCGTCGTCTGCGCGCGCGCGGCGACGAGGCAGGCCCCGGTTCTTGGCCTAGTGCTCGGATCGACGGGATGGTTGCAATGTGGCGACTCCACTGAAGGCACAGCAGCAGAGCAGACGTACGTGCACAGCAAGGTGCTATAAAGAAGTGGGTGGGTAGGGTAGGGTGATACGTATGAGGTGACGTAGCGTAGAATCGCAACAAGAGGCACCAGACGAGAGACGGGTAGCAGTGCCAGATTTTTTTTTAGGCGTAATTAATGTAGTCCCTATCATTTAAGCGTTGTTAAATTTGTGTTCTTGGTTAGTTACGATAAATTAGGTTGTAATGAATTAGTCGTTATATTTATTATGCGTATTTTTTCGTAGCCTAGTTGAGTAGTGTTGATTACTGACGAGGATTAAAACCTCTACTTATTATTTAATAGGTAGAAGACCATACGTCTTCGTGGTCGTAACCCCTAAGGCTAACGACCTCACTGGTCGTGTGGATTCCAGAGGTTATATAATATCTAAACTGGTCGGAGAAGGTTCCCAACCTTGTCTCCGATCAGTCAAAAGCTCACAAAACCTTGAACTGATATCTGGATCTAGCGCCAGATATATCTCATACCGTGTGAAGAATGGAACATGTGCTGAATATTCCATACCACGCGACGATACGTAACTCTAAGACACATGAATACAGTTAATGGCTCACTGACAAATAACCGTACGACAATTGACACATTATCAACTGACGCCTCTCTTCGACCAGACGCGTTGCTTCCCGAACTGGCGTCTCTTCCAGAGACAACTGACAACCCTTCATCAACTACATAAGAAGGACTGTGGACTGAAGTGAAGGAGGCCGGAACAGTTAAGATCATTTGGGAAACACTCTCGGAGGAGCATTGTATTCCCGAATTAGTCTTTAGTCTAAGTTACATACACTCATTGTAATAGACAGTTCATAGCAATAAAGAGCAGCCTCATTACTTTCCAGAAGATACGCACTATTTTCCTCTTTCTTTTCATATATTCATAAGATCGGCGATTTGATCGTCGACAGCTGGCGTCGTCCGTGGGGAAGAAGGCGCAAATCTTCTGAAGGAATTCTTTACTCACCAAATCCTCGCTCATCCTTCTGTTCATGAGATCATGGCAGGAACTTGAGACGAGGAGAATTGGTTCGATCTGGACGACTACTCCAACCTCGACATGGACGCCTGTATCCAGGCCATACGGGGTGATTGGACGTCGTCCTCTTCTTCCTCTGCCGGTTCGCAAGTCGCTAATGACGTCGAAGCCGAGCCGATAGATGAGAATGCACCACTGCAACAAGTGACGCTTCCCGAGGGACAAGCTACTCCAACCAGTTCGGAGCATCCAAGAATCTCTCCAAGCCTGGTTTTTCCGACCTGCAAGAAAGGTGATGAAACTTCAGCCCTACAATCCGAGAGTTAATACACTCTCGACACCATCATGGCTGACAAGTATTCGCCCACGGCTTCTGGGAATTCCAAGAGCCAACCGACATCTGGTAACGGTGTCGATGAAACCCTCACCGGCCATGGGCCAAGTGGGGATGATAAAGCTCAGCATACGATCGGCAGTTTGCCGAATCAGGCTGAGTCCGCCACGGAGGCCTCAAGAGGTTCTCATCTCCGACCGGTCTCTGTCGTGGAAATGTCTGGTAGAAGCACTGGGAAGCTCTCCACTGAGTATAGTGGAAACTATTCGGAGGATCGATGCTGGAAGCACAAGGTCAATGCGATCGGAAATACTGATCGCAATGCCCTGTACGGTCCTGCACCCGCTGCCTCACCATCACATATTAATGGAGATGGCGCGGACAATCAAGCACCAGCTACCAGAGGCAACAAAACTGATGGACGTCCATTAGTTAATTCGCCTGGTTCAGCCCCACCAAGGATGACATGTCAAGTGCGGCCAGGCACGAGGTTAAGAGAAGGTTCGGATCTACGAACGCCAACAACCTCGATGAATCATCCGAGACCTTCTGTAACGGTTGTTTGTATCAATACTCTTCCAAATGGAAGAGTATTGATACAAACATTCTCCCCCTTTTGGCATAAATCACCAAAAACACAAAAGGAGTCTTTGCAAATCAAGGAGCTTGGTCACAAAAAGTATTAAATAGACTCATATGACCAAAAGGAGTTTTTTTCAAGATATGAGAGGAGATACAAATGAATAGGTCACAAACCTATTGATCATATTACATTCTCCCCTTTTAAATCAAGACATTGAGAACCACTTGAAATGATACCACTTGAAATAATAGATGAAACACATTCAAATAACCTCCTTCTTTGAAATCTTCTCAAGAACAATTTTCAATTTTGCAAAGAAGAGATCAAAAGGTAGCCACAACTAAAAATATGTGGAAATAAGCTCAGAAAAAGATGAAATTAATCATGGAGCTGGACCTTACAAATACACACAATTTTCATTTTGGGAGTCTTAACCAAATGTCAACCAATTTAAAGATATGAAAAGGACAAAGTTTCATAAAGCTGAAAATTTCAGGTTTTGACAGATTTTGACATTTCATTTGAGCCTAAAACGACAGCTGAGAAAATAGGTAAAATGGTTCCAATAAATCTGAGAAAAATTTTCAACATAGAACCACTATAGAGGATCAAATTTTATTATTATAGCTTACTCTTATTGTGAACCCATTTAAAGATACAAAAATCACAAATCAGCTCAAAACAATGTACAATTCTGAAATTTCAGCATTTGAGAAAAGAGAGAAAAAGTCAAAAAATTTTCAATTCAAGTCTAAATACCTTCAAATTTGGCAGAAATAAACTTTTGACTCCTAAGAAGCTTTTCCAAGAAGAATTTTTGAAAAAGGAGCCTCCATTCAAAAGATATGCCAAATTGAGCTTTGGAGGCATGATTTTTGATCAACGAGTAGAAAAGTTAAAACTTTTATAAATGAAGTCCAAATTGTTTTAAAATTTCCAGATTTTAACTTTGGACTATTTATAATGTTTTCCAATAAGAATTTTTGAAAAAGGACTTTTCTTTCAAAAGATATGGCAAAATACGCGTTGTAGGCATATAAAGAGAGCACTTCTGCCATTATGAGCCAAAATGCAAGCCAATTTGAATTTCATAAAGTTTTTCACTTTCTTGGCTTTGTATGAGTTAGAAATACTATTTCAAGCTAAGATACACAAAGAAATCCAGCTCAAATAGCGAAACTCACTATATGCAAGAATATGTCATTTTGGGTCAAAGCAAGTTTTTCGGTGAACTTCAAATGAGTATAACTTTTCAACGGTTGGTCTTTTGTAAAAACTTTGAACTTGAGAAATGTTTAAAATGACCAACCTTAAAGGTTTGGTATTGAACACTTTTTCAAAGACTCAATAGATTTTGATTTAAGGAAATATGTCATTTAATTCAAAATCAAGATCATTTTGAGACCAAATTTGCTATTTGTTTTCTAAAAGAGGAATTTTACTTCAAAATCATTTGAAATACATTTTTAAATACTTTTGTGTAGTTTTTCACAAGATTGACCGTTTTGAGCAAAAAACCAGTTGTAAAAAATATTTGGACTTTCGAATGGAAGGCTTGATTTGAAAGGCTAATCTTGCATATGATTTATAATGCTACTCCAAGAATACCAAATGAAGCAAGTGAGAATGAAACACATTCATTCACAAGATCTAATAAATTATTTTAGGCAAGTAAAATAGTTTTCTCAAATTACATAAATTTTGTAACACCAAAATCTTTTAAGAATTTTTCACAAAGAAAAACTCCCCTTTACACAAAGGGTTCCTCTTGGCATTCCTTTCTTCTCATTTGACATACAAATGATTTTCTTATTTCCTTGTCATCTTCTCCTTTGTCATCGCTTTAGCATATGCCCATCCGATTTGATACAACTTGTAAAAGATACCACAAAACGGAGAGAGCTTTAGATAAAAGAAGATTTTGATCGGCAAGGATGAATAGAGGATACCACTTTAACGAATAAGATGACATCACTTGAAAAGATAATCTCATGACGAGATCAAGATGATCAAAATAAGCTATCACTTTGGAAAGAATTCCACTTGAGAGATGCAATTGCATTTGAAATCAAGGAAAAGTAGTAGTGGATAGCTAGCAATGATATCAAGGATCAACTTGACCAAAGGAAGCAGCCACAAAAGATTTAGAATTGAAATGGAATGAAATGGCTGACTTGTCAGAACAATCGGAAGTTCCGCCAACTAATGTGCGGAAGTTCTGAAAATCGGAAGTTCCGGACCTGGAGTGCCGGTAGTTCCGATTATCCTGACACTTCAAGGATTGATATTGGAATTTGACAATTTTGCAAATGATCCCTAGTTTTGCACTCAAATGAATATCATTCAGGATCATTATGCATTAAAGAGACTAATGTCTATCTAAGAAAATAATTTTTTAATAAATTAAGCTTTGATTTTGCAAATGAAGTTTTCACCAAAAGATCCAAATTATGCATACGATTGAATTTAAAGCATTCAATTTCATGTATGAGTTATAAATACCAATATGAACCTTTTTATGTGAAGAATTTTGGTTCATATAGAAAAACTTACATAAGTGCTAGAAAGTGACCACTTAGGTCAAAGTAGTATTTTGGACGAGTTTGAAAATCAAATATCATTTTCTAGGTTAGTCTTTTGGAAATCTTTTAAATACCAAAAATGTTTAGAATAACCAACTCTAGGATTTTTCTTTTGTCAAGATTTTCAAATTCCTTTTAGAATAGATTTTACACAAAAATCTAGTTTTGGTCAAAAACAAGATACCATAATGTAGGATTTTGGCTAGAAACTCATTTTCACTTAAAATAGGTTTTTCTAAAGCTAACACCTTTGGTAAATCTTTGAAAAGCATTTGTATACCTTTTGCAACTAGTTTTTCAAAGAATTACTAATAATTATGAAACTTTTGACTTTTGGCTAAAAGGCTCAATTTTGAAAACAATACTAGCACTTAATTTATTTGGGCACACTTAGGGATGTGATGTACATGATAATGATTTAGAACTCCCCCTTAATGTGCCACGACCATCTTGCTCAAGATATTTAATAATGAACATTATGAGTCATAGAGCAAGAACACCCCGTTTAAAATGATTTTCATGAAATGCAACCTACACAAGGCATAAAGGGGCTAGATACTTCAATGTAAATACTTGTTACCGAGATGGCATTGGTTCTTGATGTGAAACGATTATCCTCAAACTTGGCTCCAATTTGATATATGATGAAATCCATCTTTATATGAATAAGCCAAGCCTCCAATGCCTCTCCAAGTACCTATTAAGCATTTAAGCGTATTTTGGTACCCAATACTTGGTTGGGTCCACGAATGTTAGTCACAATGGATTTGGGCACCCAAATGGCCCTAGTATTAGTTTTATGTGAACTAACTATTCTAGCAAACACATTGTCATTTTTATCTTTCCTAAGCAAATAATGATCATGATAAATAAATGGCTTAGGAGAGATACGTTTGGGACAATCCTTACTAAGATATCCCTTTTCCCGGCAATTGTAGCAAGTTGGGACTTTGCTTCCCTTGCTTGTCTTTATCTCTTGCTTCTTGCCGGCTTGCCTCAATTTTGAATGTCTTGTCTTGACATCCTTTTGATTAGGGCACACCGAGGCATAGTGGCCCTTTCCGTTGCATCCATGGCACTTGACATATTTTTTCGTATGTCTCGTGTTGTGCCTTGTCTTGCTATTCTCCCTCTTTTTCTTGGGAGTGGAGCCGATACCACTCTTATCTTGCAAGCGTCTTTGCTTGCTCAATATGTCGTCAAGAGTGGCCTTCCCTTTTTGGCTTCTTTCCAAGTCAACCTTTAATTTTGTGACTTGGGCCTTGAGCTCATTGGTTTCCTTTACAATGTTAGTATTGACAAGCATAGAGGAAATGGGAGCATCTAATTTTGAGCAACAAGGCATATCAATTAAATCCTCACATGAGGTGGATACACTAACCTTAGATGAAATGCATGAGGTAGAAGCTATACATGGCAAATCATCTAATAAATTACATTCAATACCTATATCCACCTTAGAGCTATTTAGATTATTTAGGAGGAGAGCTTCATGTTCATCCTTTAAAACATCATAATTGTTTTGAAATGAGACAAACTCTTTCTTCAAAATTTTGAATTTAGATTTCTCCTTTCCTAAATATTCATTAAGCTCTTCTAGCATATCCATCAACTCATCATAAGTAGGCTCATCATTATTTACCTCTTCATTACCTTGAGCCATGAAGCAACGTGGTGATGTGGAGGGAGTTGAGGACTCGTCATTGTCGGAGCTAGATGTTGAGTATTCTTCATCCGACATCCATTCTTGTGTGCAATCCTCGCTTGTAGTGGCGGACATTTTGTAATTGTCTTGAATATATGTCCACATTTCTTGAGCGCTTTTGAGATTGCATATGGCATCAAACATTTCTATACTCAAAGCACTAAATAAAATGTTAGTAGCTTGAGCATCGAGATGCGAGCATTTCTCTTCCTCAATTGTTGAAGCAAGAGGATCCTTTGGAGGAGAAAAGCCCGCATCTACAATCCGCCATATATTTAGGCCCATGGCCTTAAAATAACAAATCATGCGGATTTTCCAATAAGCATAATTTGTGCCATCAAAGATAGGTGCTTTACCTAGGTGCACAATTTCTCTAGTTGCCTTCGTTTACTCTCTAGACGGTGAAGTCTAATAAATGAGAGACCAAGCTCTGATACCACTTGTAAGATCGAGGAGGCCGACTAGAGGGGGGTGAATAGGTAGTTTTAAAATTCTTTTGGCTAAAACCAATTTCTAATGCGGAAGCTAACAACAAATTGGTTTTGCACAATTAAAACCTAAATCAACTAAGCTTGACTAAGTGCACCAACAATAGAAAGCTAGCAATCATACAAAGATATATGAGTAATTTAATACAAGGAATGTAAATTGTACAAAGTAAAACAAACCACAATAGACACAATGATGTTTTACCGTGGTGTTTGGAGACTTGCCGGTCTCCCCTAGTCCACGTTGAGGTAAGCCCAAACGAATTGGACCGGCTCCACAAATTAAGCCAAACACCTCAATTCCACTAGCGGTAGCTCTTTTCCGCTCCGGGTAGGTGAGCTCCAACCTTCACAACACGTCGGGTCTTCTCACAAGCTTCTTGAGAAGATCACCGAGCACGACGCCACCACGCCGTCTAGGTGTCGGCAAACACCAAGAGTAATAAGCCAAGTCCCTTGCTTGACTCTCACCACGTGCAACGAATGCACAAGCTCAAGTGGATACAAAATCCACCTCTAGATGCAACACATGCAACTAGAGACCTCCTTCCTTGCTCACAAGGTGCAACACATGCACAATTGAGAGGAGAAGCTCACACTAGCTCAAGTGAGTGAAATGGGATGCCAAAGATTATCTCTCAACCGGCCAAGATGGGTATTTATAGCCCACACACAAAAACTAGCCGTTGGGAGCAGAAATCCCCAAAAATCAGGATAATCGGAAGTTCCGCCGTACAAACTCCGGAACTTTGTCTTGAGCCATGTTGATCTTTTACCATCTTTGCATTTTCTTTTCATGTCTTCATTCAGACTCCGGGACTAATCCTTGAACACATCTTAGCACACACATTAGTCCCACAACACAATTGCAAATAATTGAATATAAAGTAATATGAGTATATATGAACTACACAAGTTTTATATACTCAAAGGATTTGTTTCAAAGTAATGATCCTTAATATATTTAGAGAATGGAATATGGATCAATACTTATGAAACCGCAAAATATAGAGTGAGCTCCCCCTAAATGTGTGCATAGACAAATGTATAATAAAATCATATGCACATATTCAAGTTTAACTTATGGTTGAGTTCAATCCTATATTTTGGATCCGAGGAATGCAACAATATATAAGATTAAGATGTCGATTGCATACCTCATTGAATTTCACCTTTATATCCAAATGAGACTACACAAGATATTACTAGATAAAAGAGTTAGTCTCATATTTGGATTTGTCATTAATCACCAAAACAATCCATTAACTCATAATGGCGGATCTAGATCTTTCAACGGTACAGAATCTACAGCGCATTTGTAATATTTTAAATAATACTGACCCTACTTTAGCAGAAGCTCTAGGTTTTGTTCAACTGGTAGGACAGGTGTCGGAGATTCTCCATCAAACTGTACAACGTACGGAAGAATACCGAGAACGGAGGGCACCACAAAGTCAAACTATGACTTCGTCCCAGCGTTCTTCCCTCAGCAGAGGGCAACATGCGTATGTTGGGAATCAATCTATACCGCAGCCTCCTCGACGTTTCCAACCAATGAGTCATGAGGGAAGGAGATTGTTCCGAACAAATACACCTTCTTCTCGTCGAGAGGGTCATTCGTTTGGTCCGAACGATCTTCGACATCGTTTGAACCAGGCAGGTGATCGAGGGCGTCATAATGCTCGCGATCAGGTCGGAACGTCAGAGCCCCAGTTCTCTAATCAAAGGAACCGGTCTCCGACCGATCACAATCCGGCACCTTCTAAAAAAAGCGCCATGAATCAGTCACAGGCTGCCGAGCTTTCTCTGCAGGGCTCCAGGCTGTGCGTTGGCCTAACCGGTTTTGACCGGCTAACATGGACAAGTTCAATGGGTCTCAGAACTTATTAGAATTTCTCCAGATTTATACCACCGCCATCAGAGCGGCCGGTGGTGATGAAAACGTGATGGCCAATTACCTACCTACGGTGTTAGAAGGATCTGTCCGGTCATGGTTGCTTAACCAGCCGGTCGGATCAATCTACACTTGGGAACAGCTCTGCGATCTCGTAATAGTGAATTTCCAGGGTACGTACGACCACCCAAGAAAGGAAGATGGTCTACATCGGATCCGGCAGAACCCAAAAGAAACTCTTCGCCGGTACATCAAGAGGTTCAGCCAGGTTCGTAATTCCATACCTGAGATTGCAGAATCTTCTGTAATTCAGGCTTTCAAGGCAGGATTGAGGAACCAGAGGTTTACGGAGGATATAGCTATGAATCCTCCACGAACAACCGCCGAACTATTCGATATGACGGATAAATATGCAGCCGCTAGTGAAGCGGTCGAATGGAGCGAAGCTATAGATCGAAAAGACAAAACTCCTCAATCTGTCTTAGAAAAGCCCGAAAAGAAGCATAAAAAAGTTCTCAAGAAGAAGAAGCATCGAAACATGGATGGTAAGGAGGTCTTAGCGGTCCCAGAAAAGCTTACCAAAGGTAAGAGGGGCTATACCGGTCGAGGAAAGACAAAAATTCCAACCGATGGGTATAAAAGGAATAAGAAGTGGTGCCCGCTTCACCAACAGGCAGGGCACGATTTGCGCACTTGCCGTGTCTGGCAAAAGAAGTTGGAAGATTATTATGCAGGTAAAGGCCCCTTGCCTCAATCCAAGAGTTAGGGAAGCAAGCTCCAAAAAGGACAAAGATGGCGACGAGGAGATGGAGTACCAAGAACCTCAGCACACAGTCGACATCATCTTTGGAGGATCTTCATCATACGACTCGTGACGTCATCTGAAAGCCGTAGAGCGGGAGGTCAACCTAGCAGAGTCTCCGATCAACATCAAGCCTTCGATGTGGTCGGACACCGTAATCTCCTTCGGCAAAGAAGACTGCTCCGTCTCATCTACTCGACCGGGTAGGTTCCCTATTATAATTGAGCCTACCATTAATAATTGTAAGGTCAATAGAGTCTTGATAGATGGAGGTAGGTCTTTAAATATTTTATTCTCGGGAGCTCTGGAAGAAATGCAGGTTCCTAAATCAAAGGTAAAGCCAGTAAAGTATGCCTTCCATGGCATAGTTCCTGGCTCTACCGCCAAACCGACAGGACAAGTGTCCTTACCGGTTATGTTCGGAAGTCCTGATAACTTCCGAACATAAAAGATTTCGTTTGACGTGGTTGATTTTGAGACCGCCTATAACGGGATCCTTGGTCGTCCAGCTCTAGCAAAATTCCTGATAGCCACGCATTACGGTTATCAGAGTTTGAAGATGCCAGGACCAAAGGGTGTTATTATGGTTAGGGGAGATCAAAAGATGGCTTATGCCTGTGATTGAAGATCTTTAGAACTGGTCGACGAGCTTCCGACCAGAATTACTGACTCTTCTACGATGCAGGTCAAGCACTCCAGACCAAAATTGACACCCAAACCCTCCGATCAGACAAAAGAGGTGCTACTCGACAAAGGCGTTTCTCTGAGAGATGCCAGGTTAGGAGACATCGACAGGTCCGTTCCGAAGTTACTGATTGGAGAAGGGCTCAACCCTAAATAGGAAGAGTCACTCGTCTCTTTCCTCCGAGCAAACCAGGACGTTTTCGCCTAGCAGGCGTCCGACATGCCCGGAGTCCCCAGGGAAGTGATCGAGCACAGGCTGGCTCTCCAGCCTGACAAAAAGCAGGTCAAGAAGAAGCTAAGGCGTTTTGCACCTTACCGGAAGGAAGCAATCTAGTCAGAGATTGACAAGTTCCTCAAAGCTGGATTTATTCGTAAAGTCCATCACCCTCAGTGGCTTGCCAATCCTGTAATGGTTAAAAAGAATAATGAGAAATGGCGAATGTGTATAGACTTCACAGATCTTAATAAAGCCTGTCCGAATGATGATTTTCCCCTTCCTCACATTGATCAGCTTGTAGACTCCACCTCCGGGTGCGAGTTACTGAGTTTTTTAGATGCATATTCAGGGTACCACCAGATTAACATGAGTAAAGAAGATGAGGAGAAAACTTCCTTCATCACTCCATATGGCATTTACTGTTATGTTAAGATGCCTTTTGGTCTCAAGAATGCTGGTGCAACTTTTCAAAGGTAAATGCAGAAAACTTTCAACCCGCAGGTAGGTCAAAATTTAAAAGCCTATGTGGATGACTTGGTTGTGAAAAGTATCAACGCAGGCGATCATATCCTTGACCTACAATAAACTTTTAACAACTTGAGAAGATATAACCTCAAGTTGAATCCGGAGAAATGTGTGTTCAGGGTTTTCGCTGGAAAGCTTCTTGGTTTCCTAGTTTCGGCTAGAGGTAACGAAGCAAATCCGGCTAAAATAACGGCCATCAATCAGATGTGTCCCCCGACAACAAAGAAAGAAGTCCAAAAGTTAACCGGTTGTATAGCAGCGCTAAGTCGTTTCATAGCCAAGTTAGATGAGAAGGGATTACCTTTCTTTAAACTTCTCCGGAAGCATTGGAGTTTTGAGTGGACGAAAGAAGCCAACGAAGCCATTGAAAAACTCAAAGAGTACCTTGTAAGCGCCCCGGTCTTAGTCTCTCCAAGACCAGAAGAAACACTGTTGATTTACGTGGCTGCAACGCCACAGGCTGTCAGTAGTGTATTGGTCGTAGAACACGAAAGTGTTCAACGACCAATATATTACGTAAGCGAAGTCTTACATGGACCAAAGGAAAGATATTCACAGGTACAAAAGTTGCTCTATGGTCTCCTTATGGCTTCAAGGAAACTAAGACATTACTTTCAGGCCCACAAAGTGGTCGTACCTACAGGATATCCCCTAGGTCAAGTCCTTAGAAACAGGGAATCATCAGGGCGAATTGCAAAATAGGCAGTTGAACTAGGGACGTTCGACCTCCATTTTATCTCACGAACAGCTATAAAGTCTAAGGCAATAGAAGAATTCATTGCCGAATGGATAAACCCAGAACCTAAGCAGGAACTCGGGTACGAGCACCACGACGAGTGGACAATGTACTTTGACGGTTCATTAATGCTTAAAGGATCGGGGGCTGGAGTCGTCTTGATATCCCCTACTGGCGAACACATTAAGTACGCCATCCAGTTAAACTTTCCCGCTACTAACAATGTAGCGGAATATGAAGGTTTGCTGGCAGGACTTCGAGCAGCACATTCGCTCGGGATTCGCAAATTACTAGTGAAAGACAATTCTCAACTAGTAGCGAATCAAGTGGGGAAAGAGTATCAATACTCAAGTACCAAGATGTCGTCTTATCTGGCGGAAGTACGAAAACTCGAAAATCACTTCTTCGGTTTTCAGATCCAACATATTCCTAGAAAGGAAAACTTTCTAGCAGATCAGTTGGCACGGATGGCCTCCACCAGGTCAACCGTCCCACCGAGAGTTTTTCTTGAGCAACTCGATTCACCCTCGGTAATCGAGCCTTCCGAGAACATCAATGGTTCACATCAGGTCAATCCAATTGATTCTGGTCACATAGATGCTCCACAGATCGGTGACGATCATGGTAGAGATTGGATGACATCGATCTACAATTATCTTTAGCATGACCTAATTCCGGAAGATGATGTAGAGGCTGATCGTATAGCATGAAAAGCCAAATCATACACTCTAATCGAACGTACCTTGTATAAACGAGGATCTCATGGAGTGTTGATGAGATGCATATCTCACTCGGATGGCATTAAATTGCTAACCGAAATTCATGGAGGAGTATGTGGAACACATCGTTCCTACAGAACACTGGTCGGTAAAGCCTTTAGGCAAGGATACTATTGGCCAACTGCCCTTCATGATGCAAAAGAACTCATGACGAAGTGCGTACAATGTCAGTTTCATAGCCGACAAGTACATCAGCCGGCACAAGCTCTGCAAACAATTCCTCTTTCTTAGCCTTTTGCAACCTGGGGACTAGACATTCTGGGACCTTTCCCAAGAGCATCCGGGGGCTTCGAATTCATTTTCGTCATGATTAACACGTTTACAAAGTGGATTGAAGCCGAGCCAGTTGTTAAAACTACAACTGCGGCTGCTAAGAGGTTCCTCACAAAAAAATATGATTACACGATTTGGTGTACACAGTCGTATAATCACGGACAATGATACCCGATTCTCAAATGCAATTTCGTGAATTGCGATGACCTTGGTATCAAAGTCCATTTCGCTTCAGTTGCTCATCCGCAGAGTAATGGAGTAGTTGAGCGTGCCAATGGTATCATAATACAGGGGGTCAAACGCCGAGTATTC
This sequence comes from Hsuehochloa calcarea, assembly GCA_036346395.1. Taxonomy (NCBI): domain Eukaryota; kingdom Viridiplantae; phylum Streptophyta; class Magnoliopsida; order Poales; family Poaceae; genus Hsuehochloa; species Hsuehochloa calcarea. The sequence continues at coordinate 29,820,314 of CM070615.1, forward strand.
GACCAGTTAATAAAATAGTCAGGAGCTTGGGTTCAAGAACTTTCTTCTGTTTTATGGGCTGTTCGTACGACGACCAGTCGTGCGACCGGTGAAACACCATTCTTTCTAGTCTATGGGGCCGAAGTCATGCTTCGTCCAGAACTAAAAATTGGTTCTGCTCGCACTGATTGTTTTGATGAAAACGATCAGGAAGAAAGACGACTCGACGACATCAATTTCCTTGAGGAACGACGAAACCAAGCCTTATTGCGTTCAGCAATCTATCAACAAGCCATGCGAAGGTACCACAGTCGTAAGGTGCAACCTCGCAGCCTAGCTATAGGTGATTTGGTTCTCAGAAAAATTCAGAACCAAACAAATCGCAACAAACTTTCTCCCAAGTGGAAAGGTCCTTACACTGTGGTCGAAGTCACCCGACCAGGTTCAGTATGATTAGCCATGTCAAACGGCAGGGTTTTATCTAATTCTTGGAATATTGACCAACTGCGTAAGTTTTTCGTTTAGTTTTCATTTCATTTCCATTCAATTTAAAAAATAAATCAATTCAAAAGCAAGTGATGTTATTTATATGACAGAGCCTAGCTCTGGTCGACTGCGGTTCATATGCTTAAGAGTATGGAGATTATATGTTTTATTTTCAAAATTATATTCTACTCTTGTTTGGCTACTGGTCGGGACACAGAAAACCTCCTGGTCGAAGTCTCTCCTTTTTCGCACGTGGTCCCGCCCACTGGAAGGAGCTTCCTAGCGACGGCCCTTTTCTTACGATCCTCGCTGCCAGTCGGACTAGAGCATGAACACGTATTACGAAATACAATATATATCTTGATTTCTTAGCAAGTTCATTCCGACCAGCGTTGAGCACTGCATAGAAATAAAACCACTTCTCGTTTATTATATATGTCTTTGCATATAATTTCCTCTTATCAAGAAAAATCATTTTTTCTTCCAACCATACATTGTATAAGTAAGTACTTCGATTACGAAAAACAGATTTACAACTAGTCGAAACCTAACACTGGTTCCGACCAAAAAGGTTTCCTAGAATTATCACGATCAGTTTTTTCAACAACCAGTAAATACTTTCAAACAATGGTTGAGACTTAAGTTCATATTCTTACCCTACTGCTTATATAGTAAAGGTATTCTACTACAAAACAGTCGGGGGCTAGGTAATATATGAATTCCATAAGTCGACCGGATGAACAAAAGATTTCATTGATAAGAGAAAGGTAAGTTTTTACATATTTTTTGCATACTCTCTCTCTCTCTCTCTCTCTCTCTCTTTTGCAGGGTTTTTTACTACTAGAGATTGTCCTCCATTAGTCACTGTTGTATGGAGATCCGACCTCTATTTCTTCTGCAACCTTGCCTCCAAGAGGTTAACTTCCTTGAGAAACTTGGTCGCCTCCTCAGGCAAGTAGTTAAAATACTCTTCAATAGCCTAAAGATTGGTAGAGGGATCGGACGCCTTCAGTTTTGCCAAAACAAGACTAACTCCACTAGCAATGGATTCCTTTACGGACTGGGCGTAATTATCTCTGGTAGTTTTGAGCAAGCCCTTAAGGTCCTCCAAAAGATGGCCAAGGTAATTTACCTTTTCCATTGGATCACTTAAGGAAGTCAACGATGATCCTGATCCCATATCAAAGATCATTTTGTTGAGTGCAGTAATCTTTAAGTCAAGATTAAGCATAACTGCTACCCCTTTTTCTTGCTCGAATTCCAAAGCTTTTTGTGCTCTGCTTAATGCTTAATTTTGTTCTGTATAAACAAAGCAAACATTAAGCAAGAAGGATTAGAAGAAGATACTAAGTCAAGTTTACGACTAAGTTACCTTCGGCCTTCTTCCTGGTTTTTTCCAGGTATTTTTCATGTCTGGTCGTCAAGTTTTCAATCGACCGGTTTTTTGCTTGAATTTCCTCTTCAAGCTTTATTCTTCTGGCTTTTTCAACCAAAGCTTATTCTTTTATTTTTTTCCAAATCTATCAAATTTGATAAGGGATAATAGTTAAAGGAAGAAAGGAAAGTCTTGAAAAAAGAAAAATTAAGAAGAAAGTTCTTACTTTCTAGTTCGGAGTGTTTTTGCTCTAGATTCTTAATTCGATCGGTTAGTCCTCCGATCGCAACAAAATTTTCAACCATATGCTGTATGGATAGCATTTTTTTAAAAGTTTCTTATGAGCTTCAAGAAAAACTATAAGAATGGTTGAGGACACTTACTTGAATTGCCACATCATTATAATCGGTAAAAATCTTATCAGGATCCGCCTTTGCAAGGCGATCTGATACTCTCCTCCAAGCATCATCAAGCTCCTTATCCTCGATAAATCGAGGAGAGAAAGGGAACTTGTTAGTCTGTGAAGAGTTCCTTTCAGAAGTTGGAATCTCCAGTGAGTCTGCAAAGATGCCTACCTCTGCTGACGGAGTAACAATCACCACAGGATTCAAATCGGATTCCAACACTGAAGTAGGCTCGGGGGCTTCCCCAACCACTTCCTCCTCAGGATTTCTTGCCTGAGGAAAGCCCTGGTCAGAGGTGTCCTCGATCACCTGTCCTGCTGGAGTAACCTGATTGGGAGCGACTGGGACTCCAACGGGTCTGCGCAAAGAAAAGGAAGTTCAGAATTCAAGTTCGCCAAGGATATAAAATGTATGCGTTCATATGATAATTTCATTTACAACATACCCAGTTATCTTTTTTATCTTGACTCTGAAGTGCGCTGGCTTAAAATCTGTAGCGTTGGCTTTTCTTTTCAACCAATTTTTCCAGTCTTGAACTGGTAGGGTTGGTTGTACCCTCTACGTCCTTCAATAAACGATCAAATGTAATACTTTCAACCAACAGGTCGAGATTAGAATCTCTGGTCGTTAGATCGGAAGGTGTAGGTTCATTGGTCACCAAAGTAGTTGCTTTAACGGCCCTTGGCAAATCTTGAGCAACTGTATGGGACTCAATGACTACCGCCTAATTCAACAAACAAAGTTAGTCGGGTGATGAACATATCTTTTCATCTAAGCAAAAAATATTTCCTTCAGTTATCTACCTCTACACGATCACTAGTGATCGTAAGGTTGGTCGGTTCGTCAATTGGCTCACAGGTCTCTGTGGCCTCATCAATTCTTAGACCAACCGACTACATATCAAAGAGGATTTTTAGGTAAACACCGATCGGAAAAGATTGTAAAGATGAAAAATAATTATCATGCTTACCCGAAGTCTCTCAGCCCTCTCTTCAGCAGTAGTCACAGCTAAGATCAAAGGGAAACCTGCCTTCTCATTAGGCTCTCCAGCACAGATCATTCTGATCCGACTTCTAATTTCATCAGAAGACAAGGCTGTAACAAAAAGAGAGGTCTTAGTATTATAAAAGTATTTAACCAGAAAAATATGCTGGTCGGATTCTTACTAGAACTTACCTTCCCTAGAGTCTTGGTCGCATCATCACGACCAATATACCAGAGCATCGAATGAGCTCTGGCCTTCAAATGGCTGATTCTCCGCATGGAGAAGTCCCTCACCACGTACACTCAGGAGATATATAGCTTCAACCCATCTCCCAATTTTCCCTTCCTTCTTTGAGGAGGAAAGCCATAGCGAGTTCTCGATAGCCTTCTTACCACTGTAATAAAAGCCATCGCCTTGCATAATCTTCATGTAAAACCAACTCTTCTTCCATGACGACCACAAAGACTTGGAGTACATTGGAATGTACTCCTCGGCCTTCCCGTCGTGGAGACGCAAGGTACACTCTCCGGGTGTACCGGTCATCTTCTTCGCATTCATCAATCTGTAGTAGTACCTGAAGAGGTCCAAGGTTGCTGGAATTTCCAGGTACGCTTCGCAAAGGTAGACGAAGATGCTGACGTTGGCTATGGCGTTGGGGGCCAGATTGATCAGTTCAACTCCATAATACTCCAAAAACTTGAGAAAGAAAGGAGTGAACTGGAAGTCTGAAGCCGCATTCGATATATGCGAGAGAAACAGGAATTTCTCCATCCTCACCGCTTGGAGAATGTTCCCCAAATGCTGATCTCCATAAGATCATATTTCTGTCGGGTAATAGCCCAACCTTTTCTAAACCTTCAAGTTTCTTCTCACTCAGATCGAAGATCGACCAGTTGGTGATAAGATCCGATATGGTGATTTCTTTCGGGTGAAGAATTCAAAGGTAATCGGAGATGGTTTCTTGAAAGATGAAGAGGAAAGCAAAATACGTAGAAACCCTAACACCCGATGCTAAGGGGCCTTTTATAGCAACAATACTGCAACCGCTTCTGGGGAAAGTCCAACGGACAAAAATCCCTTTTTGACCAGCGGACAAAGAGCTCTTTCAACTTCCAACGCAGTTTCTCAACTTTAAAAATGAATACGGACCACCTCGAATACCACGACATTTAATGAGGGGTCTGCCCGATACGACTGCATCGGGAGTAAGCGTCCATACGACCAATTCATTTTAAGTTCGGGGGCTAGCTGACGAGGATTAAAACCTCTACTTATTATTTAATAGGTAGAAGACTATACGTCTTCGTGGTCGTAACCCCTAAGGCTAACGACCTCACTGGTCGTGTGGATTCCAGAGGTTATATAATATCTAAACTGGTCGGAGAAGGTTCCCAACCTTGTCTTCGATCAGTCAAAGCTCACAAAACCTTGAACTGATATCTGGATCTAGCGCCAGATATATCCCTTACCGTGTGAAGAATGGAACATGTGCTGTATATTCCATACCACGCGACGATACGTAACTCTAAGACACATGAATATAGTTACTGGCTCACTGACATATAACCGTACGACAGTTGACACATTATCAACTGACGCCTCTCTTCGACCAGACGCGTTGCTTCCCGAACTGGCTTCTCTTCCAGAGACAACTGACAACCCTTCATCAACTACATAAGGAGGACTGTGGACTGAAGTGAAGGAGGCCGGAACAGTGAAGATCATTTGGGAAACACTCTCGGAGGAGTATTGTATTCCTGAATTAGTCTTTAGTCTAGGTTACATACACTCAATGTAATAGCCAGTTCATAGCAATAAAGAGAAACCTCATTACTTTCCAGAAGATACGCATAATTTTCCTCTTTCTTTTCATATATTCATAAGATCGGCGATTTGATCGTCGACAATTACATTAGTCCAAAATAAGTGGTTGAATCTTTGTGACCATAATTAATTTGTTGGTATTTAACAACTTGTAGTTAGTTAGTGGCAACGACGAAGCAACTTCACACTTAAATTTAGGTAGACTTTCAGGCCTCAGAGATTGAACAATATTATCTCCATTCTCCAACTTGAAGTACTCAAGATTTTCATACAACAATAGTTGTTGGCCTGAAGCTTTTTGTAATAGTACTGATGTACATCACCACAAATTAGAAGTACAATGACACTGAACTAAGCAATCCACCAAACTACCTGTACCTGCCGCGCCCGATTGCCATCCCTAGTCTCACCACTAGTCCCTCCAAACATCACAATTAATGTTTTTCTCTAAAATGCGTACGTATCAAGCTCCGGACCTCTGGGCTATGCTACCACACCATATTTGATTCATCAATCAACTCATCCAAAAGCTTAAACTATTGACTTTCAACTCATCCAAGAGATGAGTTATTCTACTTATAATAAAGAATAAAACAAGATGCTTCAAAGAGTTGAAGAATTGGGCGTCAGATAATTTTCGATCAGTTTTTATTTTTATCATTGATGGCCAGATAAGAATAATTCTAGGAGGAAGCTGTAAACAAAAAAAAAGAAAGATTCTTACAAAGTATGCTCAAAGGTTTGAACATACTTTATAATAAATATGTGATAACGTTACATGTATACACATACATATATACGAGTGACTTCCACAGTGTTCCTTTCTTTTCATATGCATTCTAATTTAGGAGGAATCAAGAAGAAGAAAAGCACAGCGATAAATATCTTCAAAGCAGCGGAGTTCCATAATGAATTCTACCTTGTACAAACAATTTGGATCGAAAGGATAAATCAAGAATTGAAAATCCATAATTTAATTTAAAAATTGTAAACCATTCCTCGATTCAGGCCCAAATTAAATTAAACCGTGATCTCAATTCATAATTTATATGTCGATTCAAGCCCACATTAAATTAAATTAAACCTTGTTATTTTCTTTGAGTTCCTTTTATTTCTTTTCAGTTTTCTCGTTTTTCATAATCTTTTGAAAGCTTCAAAAAAATAAAATAATAATTTCTTTTTTATTGGATTAATTAAAGCTTAATTGGAAAATTCTAGAAAATAGAAAACATTTTAAATGAATAAAATAAACTTTAATTAAATTCAAAATTATTTTATAAAATCTATTCATGTTCCAATGATCTTTATGGAATTTTCTTAAAATTTCTGGAAGAAATTTTGGAATTTTTCTGATTTTTCCCTTTTATTTTCTTTCCTCTCTCCTCTTCTTGCTTGCCTACTGCGGCCGAGGACCGCAACACCTCCTTGCTGTGGCCGGGTGCACTAGCACATTGGGTGCAGTGGCCCGAGGAGGCTAGAAACGGAATTTTATGGCTAAGGGGGCTAGTTTTGGAATTAGAATGGTGTATAGTACCGTTCAAAATTCATGCCACAATTATATGACCTAAATTTATTCATCTTCCTCCTCTTTTACAAGGGGTGTAATATGATTGTCTTTAAGGAACCGAAAATTCATAGGACTAAGTCTTAGAAAATCCACAAATAAACTCACCTAATATACAGTTAATGGGCCCGTCACCTTTAGACATAAGACGGGATACCATACCGATTTTGCTGCATCGCAAAATCCAAAGATAGGTGCATCGCAGCTACGAAATAAATCTGAACCACTGCCATAATTTATATTTAACGATTTTAAGTCCGATGCTAGTTCAACATGTAGGGTGAATTTAGTGTTTTAAATAGCGGGCTCTAGCTGTTTTTAGGGAAAAACGCTAAACTATTTGGGTAAATTGAGCTAAGATTGCTACGGCCGCTTAAAACAATTTGAACCATTGATTCATCCCTTTGAGGAAAATAGCAAGATTAACACTGGCTCCTCTCTTTGATCTCCTTCCTTCCGATTTATGTGTAGTTCGTCTTCTGTACCAAGATCGTCACTGCCATGGCCGTGCAACGACGCCGGCGACGAGTCTAATTAAGCTACCACCGCGCTAGTGTCTTGCCCTTTGGTCTTTGATTTGTCTCTTGCCTGTTGTGTTTGTGAATACTGAATATTGAGCAGAGATCTTTGATCTTTAATTTGTCCCTTTCTCTCTTGCCGAGTGGTTAGAGTACAGATTAGTGATTAGTGCCTTAAGTAGTCAATACTACTGGTGAAAGTAGTGGTTGCACTCTTTGATTCTTTGATCTGGCTTAGCAATGTATAGTGAGATATAGTGAGATACTGACTAATTAGTTGCTATTATCTAGCATATTATCTAGCAAGTACATGGTGATCAGCGATTAGAATTTTTTGCCGATACGGCCGATTTTCATACCGTATTAGCGGTTTTAACCAGCGCACGAATGTATTTGCAAAAGTAGCACCGTGGCGCAGCGCGTAGGCCGGCCGCCACGCCTTGCGGGCGCAGTCGGCGCGCGCCGCCACGCCTGTTGGCTGGCGTGGCGCGAGCGCCGGCGCGCGCGCGCGCCAGTCAATGACGTGGCGCGCGCGCCGCCACCCGCCCGCCCGGCCCGCCACGTCGCGCGTTAGATATTCCGCGGTCCGAACAATTCTTCGATCGAAGGCCGCACGATCTAAAGATGAACGGCTCGAGCATCCGAATCTGTTGTACGGAGAATTAAAAACGTTAGGGTGGCCATATTTCCCACCGTCCATCCTCCTCCTCCGCACATCTGTCGCCCCATCCAGAATTCCGCGCCAATGCTTACGGAATTCCGGCGCCAAAACGCGACTCCTCCTCCACTCGGCTATAAATCTGGGACTCGCACTCGCTCTTGGTCATATCAATTGCGTTTGATTCGTTCTTGCGCTCGTCGGCGAGAACTCGAGAACGTAACAAAATTAATTTTATTGGGAGGTGCTGTTTTCTCGCTTCGTCACTCGGCCTTGATTTATGACTTCCTCCAGAAGGGTGATTTATTACTTCGTCAGAAGGGTGATTTATTACTTCCTCGGAAGGCGGGTAATTTGTGTTATGCTTTTGCCGTTATTGCCGTAGTCGTAATTAGTTAGTCTTTGTTAGCTAGTCGTAATTAGATAGTTTAGGGTAATTAATTAGTAGTAATTAGTTAGTCGAGTAGTAATGAATTAGTTTAGTGCTAATTAATTAGTCGTAATTAGTTTAGTAGTCATCGTTCTGACATATGAAGTAAGTGGAAATAAAGTACTGGTATTTTTTAGTGGTAATTAATGAACCGTAATTAGTTAGTTTATAGATAGCTAATTAGTCGTAATTAGTTAGTTCACTAGTAATAAATTAGTTTAGTGCTAATTAATTAGTCGTAATTAGTTTAGTACTCATCGTTCTGACATATCAAGTAAGTGGAAATAAAGTCTTGGTATTTTGTAGTGGTAATTAATCAACCGTAATTAGTTTGTTTAGAGATAGTTAATTAGTCGTAATTAGTTAGTTCAATAGTAATGAATTAGTTTAGTGCTAATTAATTAGTCGTAATTATTTAGTGGTTGTTGTGGGTTTAGGTATTTTCGAACATGCAAGACTTGATTGTATTTTACGGCGATGGGCTTGTACGAGCGGACACGATGGGTTGGACTGTCGAGATGCCGCATACAAGGTGGTGCAGGCGGAGGGCTCCACGCGATGAATATTCACGAGTCGCTAAGTCGCATCCGGAGGAGTTCCTCACGAGCCAAGGGCGAAGAAAGTTATGATTGAGGCGATCACCTGCACCAATTATGTGTGGGAGCTCGTAAAGGTGGATGGAAGCATAGCATGGAGGCAGTACATGGAGATTGTCTCCCAGCCCGAGGCGGCCATTCACGGGAAGCTTATGATGTACGTCAATTTCGTACATAGGGCGTCTGAAACCACGATGATGCCGAGGCTCGTACAAGCGGGCAAGCGCACCGAAGCTGAAGATGGCAAAGACGGAATGTCTTTGCCTCGGAGGAAGTCCGTGCCTAATTTTGAGCCAAATGAGGGGGAAACATGGTGGTCGGCCCGCATCGGCGCCACAGTATCTACGGACGAGACTCTCGGGTTGGAGTCCGACGAGGACACCGACCCAAGCTCGGATGGTACCGACGAGGACGCACACGGCCGGTGGTCCTTACGTGGCATCGAGACTTGATGATATCGCGGTGCGTTCGCTCGTCTCGCCGCAAGAAGAAGGCTCCGGTGGGGTTTGAAGCCGACACCCTCTTAGTTGGGCGGCGCTTCCGAACAAGGTGGGCGTGCAACAAGCTATAGCACGATGCGCTTTGTCCATCACCGTGTACCGAGTGCACCGGTCCAACTGTGGAAGTACGCATGAAATGCATAGTAGAAGGCGCCTGGCAAGGTCGGCGCTCTCCGAGCAAAGATCTTTGGCTCGGTCTTCACGGTCAAGGAGCTTATCGACCACACCGCAAGCTCGGCGAGCCTGCGGCAAACATCGGGCGTGACTTCGCATATGTTGCAAACCTCATCACGCACCTAGTTGAGGCGGACGTGTCCATCTCCCCAAGCCGATGATGTCGGAAGTCGTCAATCGGGTTGGCTATCCGATTAGCTACTGACAAGGTTCGACGAGCCAAGCGTAAAGTCATCGAGACTATGTACGGGACATACGAAGAGGCGTACAACCTTGTGCCGAGATTGCTTCACCGATTGCGGATCAAACCCCGACACGCATACATAAACAATTTGGAGCGTGAAGATTTGAAAAAGGGCCCAACCACTTCATCTTGGATAGGGTGTTCGGGCTTCGCCGTGCCATCGGGGCTTCAAGTTCTGCCGTCCGTGCTAACGATGGATGGCACTTTTCTCACCGAGAAGTACAAGGGCACCATCCTCACCGCGGTGGCGGCGATCGCGAATGACCAACTTCTCCGGTTGCATTTGCCATTGTCGAGGCGAGAACACGCCCGGTGGTGTGGTTCTTGGAGAACGTGAAGAGGGCCGTGGTGGGAGACCGCCAACGTCGCCTAGTCACGCATCGCAATCTTTGGGTTGTTGGCGGCCATCAACATCATCTGACGTGGGATGGATCCATCTCACCGATGGAGCGACGTGCAATCCGGTGGTGCATGAGGCATCTTGCATCTAACTTGTTCACGCGGTTCCGCGATCGAGAACTCATGAAGGCGTTCAAGGCATTGTGTATGCGAACCGGCGACGGAAGTTTGAGTCTATTTGGAGAGACCTTGAACAGGACTACGAGACATTCAAGGAGTCCACTCGGAGAGGAGCAACCTAGTAGCGCCATAACCTTCTCCCAGTGGATTAACGACCACGCTCCTGAATTGGAGAAATGGTCCCTCCTCTATGACATAGACGGTGCGAGGTACGGCGTTATGACGACCAACATGTCCGAGGTCTACAATAGCGTCCTGAAAGGTGTGCGCGGGCTCCCTATCACTGCGGTTGTCCAAGAGACATGGACTCGCACCGTTGGTTATTTCGTGAATAGAGCCACCGCAGCCAAGCGACAGATGGACGAAGGCAAGCAGTGGTCCGAGAACATGTAGAGACACATGGATCGGAAGATGGAGAAGGCCCGAATGCACGACATTCGGGTGATCGACGGCCTCAGGCGAAAGTACGAGATCAAGCTTCGACAGAAATACGTCAATAGTCATGCTAGGGGGGAAAGAAAACAGGCATGCACCCTGGGTGATGTCGCGACATGCACCTGCAACAAGCCAAAGCTCTTCCACAAACCATGCTCGCACGTGTACAAGGCATGTGCGCAAATGCGGCAGATGGCTACACCATACATCTCTGAGTACTACGACATGCAGCACCTATTCGGTACATGGGCGAGAGTTTCACTCGTATGGTTTGAAATGAACTACAAGGATCTTTGGCCCGACGTGGTGCCTGGGGTCCCAACAGGACTTGAATAGAATAGGGAAGGGCGACGGCAGACGCGGCGCTCCGAATGACATGGATGCTAGTCAGCGTGCAAGATTAGCCGCACGGTGAAGTGCGGGATATGCAAGACCCTGGGCACTCAATGAAGGATTGTCCCAATGCAGACCTAGTTCGTCCGGTCGTCATTGATGTCGTAATTTAAAGTTTTTCTGTCTTGCTTGTTATGTACAGCGCAAAATTATACGAGACCCGGCTATGGACTCTTCGGCAAACTTCTACAAGAGGATGTTGCAGGAGCGCAACTGGCTTGCGCAGAAGAGGAAACAGCTAAAATACCCGGATTTTTCAATGAAAGATGCTCCGGTGCCACCACGTTTGCGGTCCCGAAGTGTGTGTGGTGAACCGGCAGAGATCATTCAGTCCACACACCCAGACACGGCCGCCCGGGCGTACTACAGGTGCGGCCACTACATGGTAAGCGTTTCTTTCGCGCGCATCGATTTTCCTCCCAATGTTTAATTCCTTCAATTTTAACTTCATCCCACGTAATGCGGCCGAGATGCGCCGCCACTTCTTCCGATGGATTGACGGCCCGAGATGTACGACGGGGCATTCATCCAAATAGAGTACATGCTAAACTACTCGGTGCGGGCGAGAACTTCTCACAGTGGAAACCTTACGTACGGATGAGTAGGCACCGAAGGACCCGATAAACTCCCGGCGTAATCCATATCGGACGACAAGGGAAAGGCTCATGCAAGCGTCGATTATGAAGAAATTACATCCTTCTTATGATTTTCACTATACGGTGTACTTACATCATGCAAGCGCAGACATGGGCGACTTCGACACACCACCGGCGTGGACATTCCGTAACAAGGGCAAGGAAAGGCTCATGAGGTGAGCCCGCCGCACACAGCGTATCCGGTCGCCCGGGCGTCATCCGTATCCACGACGTCAGTTATGAAGAAATTACATCCTTCTTATGATTTTCACTATACGGTGCACTTACATCATGCAAACGCAGGACATGGACGACTTGAGACACCACCGGCGTGGGCGATCCGTGACAAGGGCAAGGAAAGGCTCATGCGGTGAGCCCGGTCGCCACAGCGTATCCGGTCGTCCGGGAGCAATCTACATGGACGACGTGAGTTATGAACAATTGACATTCTTATTACGTTTTATCTTGACGATGTACTTACATCATACAATCGCAGGGTACGGACGACTTCGACATACCAGCCCGACGTGGAGAGTCTGGCGATAAGGGGAAGGCTCCTTCGACCGAGACCCACCGACGTCGAGACAAGGCTCCCTTGCTATGGCGCCGCGGAGACAAGTAGCACACATCGTTAAGTAGTAGCTACCCACATGTTGTACGTCATCTTCATAATCGCAACAAGCCCGTCTCCCGGAATTTTAAATTATAGCAAATGAGGTAAAAAAAAATGAAAATTTTTGTGTTTGACAAAGTGTATTTGATTATGTAATTTTTGTATTATTTTATTTGTTAAGAATCTTTTGATATAACTTTTCTTTCGTACAGATCAATTAATGTACTTCATACAAAGGAGGTCTCAGGAGACCACGAGAGGTCTCGAAGGTTTAATAGAGTGGAATCATTATACAAAAAGTTTGTACGTTTATTGATTAATACGAACAAGACACTCATACGAAATAGCGATAACAAGCATGTAGTACAATGAAAATCGCATAACACGTGATACTATACGGCTCACAAATCGAGCCACTACTCTCTTCTGCTGCGTCGCGTCGCGCGGCCTTGTTTTGCGCCGAGCATGACCCGTGGAATCGCCCACGCGCCGGAGAACGCGTGTCGGTTCGGAGGGGGTACGGAGACCGTTGAGGCGGAGGTGGACCAGAAGACTGAGTCTGGAGCAGAGTCTGGTAGGCGTACATGTCGTCTTGATGAGGCGTCGGGCACAGGGGACACTTCCAGGAATTCATCCACGATGGAGGCTAGAAAACCACTGAAGTACGATTCTCGCAACTCCGGTTGCGCGGATGAACTCGCTGGAGTATACCGTGGGGCACCGAACCGGAGGACATCGCTCTTGAGCGACGGGCGGCGAACCGGAGGAGCTTTGCCTGCGACGCTAAAAACCCCAGCCGCCATTGTCCTTGCCACAGCGTCGTGTACTACTCCACGGTAGGAGTTGGGAGGCCCGTATCGTCGTCATCGGTCGATGTGGAATCGCCGTCACCCTGTGGGTGAAGGTCGCAAGACGAAATGATGTTAGTATAAATGAACACTCGGATGTAAACTAAGAACCTCGTACCTCCGGATGTGCGGTCACGAGATAGCGAGAGGCGGCGGTCGTGTCCGGGTCGGACGGCGAAGTGATTCATCCCGACGGACCTACGGCGAGAGAACAAAGCATGATGTTAGCGGGCGTAAGGCATAATTACAAAACTTGATGTAAATTTGTACATAGCGACTTACGTGCGACGACTGGCCCGCAGATGACCGACGGGAGCGCTACGACGCTGCACGGACTCGCTAGGTCGTGGTGACCTAGCGGGTGAGCACGCCCCCCAGCCGTGCCGTCGCAAGGCGTCGTCCCTCGAGCGACCACGGCTCAAGTTCTTTACTATCTTCTTCATCTCCGCCGAGATGTGCTTCAAAACTTTTTATATGCCGCCGGGGTTCTATCTGGGCTGAGTTGGGCCTCGTCCGCTGCGCTCAGGACGCGCACCGCCCGCTCCAACTGTAGTGACATATGTAATGAGTTCATTAACAAAAATACGAATATCGTCAACAAAGCTGCGAACGAGGTTGTAAGTGTCGACGTGTCGTCATGTCTTGAAGCTATTTGTGGACGGCCGTGACGTCGGCGGGAGGCTCTCTTGGTGCGTCGAAATGTCACCTCCTCAGGCGCTCGGAGGAGGAATGGTGAGTCTTGCGCGCGTCGTGGCATGTACCACTCCATGTACGCAGCGGTACGACTCGGGGTCATATGGACGCGGCTCATGCCATACATCCACGTGCATCCTGTGAATCCATGTCGCAATCCATTGGTGCTGGTGCATTTGCAATCCAAAATATGCCCACCCGACCTCGATTGCTCGCATTTTGGAAAGATTAATGTTACAAAAGAAGACGTAAGGATCGCAAAAATTACTTGGATGAAATTTGACTCACGTGTGTACGGCTCGCCCGAGGGCTGCCGTTCGAGGGCACGAGAATGGTAACAAAACTGTCGCATTACGCGCTGCGGCGCGTAAGGCTCCACCATATGTGAGAACACCAGGTGGCAGGTCGTCGTCCACAAAAATCGATCCACGACGCATTGCGCAGAGCGGCCGTCTTGGCGCAACGCGGCGAGCGAAAATCAGCATGCCATGGACACGGATGATGTCGCTCGTGCAATAACTCGAACTCGTTGTGGTACAACGAGTAGCACCTCGCCGGTCTTCTGTTGGCCCGGTAGCAGACGGCCGCCGCGATCCACCGTAAGCCCATGGTGGGCGCGTCTATGGGGTCATGTGGTATGTGGTCATGCGGGAGAGGGAGCAGGTGCGCCATTGTCTCAATGGTCGGCCGCCAACAGGAAGTGCTCCCAACTCCACAGTGCGAGGAGCACGTAGCACACGACGAGTTGCTACCAGAGCCGCCGCATGGCGCCACACAACCCTCGGTATGTAGCGCAAGGGCGGTGATCCCGGTATCTTCGCGGCATCGCCTCACCCCGCGTCAACCAAAGACTCGGCGCGGATGAAGGCTGGGGTTCAAAAATCGCCCTTTGTGGTTGGAAAGCAGGACCCAACCAAAGAGTGGAGAAGGTAAGCAACGAGATCGTCCTAACGACGCCCTCAGTGCACCTGCGGGCATTATTGAATCGCCACCAAGCCCGAGGGACGCCACGTGCACCCTCCGGCAGAGGTTGGCCAAACCGCTGCTCCAGCCTGACCTTCCAGTCCGCTCTCGGAGGGCCCGGAACAAGCGGCACACCCCGGATCGGGAGACCAGTCAAGAACGAGACATCCTCTAGGGTGATCGTCATCTCACCCCACCGAAAATGGAAGGTGTGCGTCTCGGGCCTCCACCGGTCCACAAGTGCGGACAACAGGCTGCCGTCTAGGGTGAACCCACGTTCGAAGGACACCATCCTCGCAAAGGGCAACAAGCCCGTCTCCCGGAGGATCGGGACGTAACGATCGTCTACCGCCCACCAGTCCCTCCCCGCCCGAAGTGCTAGGGGCGGAGGGCCATCCACGCCAGCGGTGAGCCACAGCTTGCACCGGTGGTCCTCATCATAGAATTATTCTAGTAGCTCCGGTAGAGACATGACTAGCAAAACATACATAGCGAACATTACTGACAATGTGGCTAATTAAACATAGAAGAATGTAGCTAAATTAAAAATTACGATAAACCTACTGCGACGGCGGCGACGGTTAATAACGTTGAAATATAATCGAGAGAGCAAGCGCATGAAAAGAAAAGAATGAGCAGAGGAGCGGCGAGTGGCGCAATATGAACTTAGCGAGAAGAATGAGGAGCGATCGCGAAATGAAATCGCGATCGCTCTCAATATATCGCCAACATGGCCAGATGCCCACCCCGCGCTAGCCGGGCGTAGTGGGCGCGCAAGCGTAACAGCAGCAGCGTGGCGCGCCGCAACAGCCTTGTGGCAAGGCGGCGCGGCGAGGCGCGCCGCATGGCGCGTATGGCGGGCGGCGAAGCGCCAGCAGCGTGGCGGCCGCGCTTCGGCTGCGCCCGTGGCGGCGCGTCGTCTTGTGCGTGGCGTGGCGCACGCGCGCGGCGCCAGCCCGGCTAATTTTGCAAATACATTCGCGCGCTGGTTAAAACTGCTAATACGGTATGAAAATCGGCCGTATCGGCAAAAAATTCCAGCGATTAACCGATTACTAAATGGTCAAAAGATTTTCTTTGGGCTTGTGACTAGTAAGATAGAACTGCAAGCCAACGTCCCAACCAACAGATTCAGCTTGGGAGCATATAGAATCTGTCGTGATGATCGGATATTAGCATATATGTTATTTTGACTTGGAAAATGTAAAAACCATTTTTTTTATTTAGGACCGTGACGCAGGATAGCTTCCGCGATAGCTTTTTAGCAGGTGACACCGCGATAATTGCGATTTAAAACATTCGTATTTACTGTCGATGATAACATATTTGGTTTAGATTTAAAATTTATGTTTTTTTTAAAAAAAAACCGTATTTTTCTAAAGAAATGCTAAACCACCTTAATATTCTACTCTAGGGAGGCCATTCGTAATGATCGCAAAATTAACTTTCCTGGAGGGCTTCCGTGTAAAACGTCCATCCGAAACGCGGGTTCGAGATCGGGCGGCGGAGATTACGTGGGAGGTGTACAACAACCCTAGCCGAGAGCCTATAAATACAAAAGAAACCCTCCCTCCCCACCACCGAATAAACCTAGCCGCCAGGTTCTACTTCAGTTGGTTCGGTTCCTCCTCCTCTTCTTCGGTTCCGTTCGATTCTTCCCAATCGATGTATTCGAGCTGTTTTACTTCGGTTGGTTCCATTGCATTATCAAGATCGGTATTTTTTTGGATCGGATTCTTTCGCTCCAGTTATGCTTCCGTTTTTGTTCTTTATCCTCAAATCGATCTCCGATGATGATGTATTGATAATACTTTCGTTCTTCTGAAATTTGCAATGTGGAAGAACTATTTGGAGACCTGAACTGAGGAGACAATCATTGATTTGTTTCTCTTCTCTTCTGATTTTTTTTTTTTCTGGAGCTTCTGTTCAAGGATCGGGAGTTTGGGTTCTTGGACCCCTGTGAAGACCTGTGTTGTTAAAGTAGTGGCCTGATTCATACCGTTGATGAGCCGTATTATTATCACGCAGAGGGGTCTGAATCAACTCGCAAATCTTATCATGTATTTGCAAAATTGCTTTTTTTTTGCCTGCAAAGTTTTCATCTTTGATTCAGCCTTGGTTGCTCCCGATGACTGTACGTGTTTTCAAGTTTCAGCCTTGTCTGAAAATTATCAATCTGTTGATACAATATGTACACATGTTCTGAGGGCGCTCCTGAGATAATTAATCTTCTCTCCTTGGTTTTTCTGCTCATTGCATTATACTAGTAATTGTAGATTTCTTGTTTGATGCTTGACTACACATTGGAGTCTCTGATGATGATCAAATTGAAAACTTTCGTTCTTCTGATGCGCTCTCATGGCGCGCTGCGGACGCAATCTGGAGACCTGAACTGAGGAGACCTTCGATTCATGGACTTCTTTCTTTTTATTGCAACAAAAAAATGTGTTTGTTGATGTTGCTTCACGACTGGAAGAATGGCCTGATGTTCATGGTTTGGTCATCCTGTAGAGAGAAGCATAGATGAAAACAACAGCCAGAATTAAACAGCATGATGCTTTATTTCCCTGCGTCGTGTTACCTGTCTCCTGGCACATTTTAATGACCAATTTCAATTACGAAGGTGCATAAATTTTTACTTGATTGATTTCATCCTTCTTATGAGTTTGATCTGTTCGGGTGCTGGAGTTTGCATTTTATGGTTTATAAGGGGGTGAAAGGATGCCAAGAGGCAACAACTGTACACAGCTCTTTGAACCGTGAACAGAGTGATAATGCCTGATGAAATTGATATTAAAAAAAAGGGTCTAACAAACTTAATGCATTTGAATGCAAATTGGATTGATCTGGCAGCATTTGCATTAGGCCAGCAAATCACCAAGATCTATGCAATTCATCGCCTTTTATGGTCCATATTGAAATGGAATAGACGAAGTCTCGCAACCAGAAAGATGTTCATAGCGTCATAAACCTGACCAACCGACCTACTGGTAAAATACTATTTTGGCGTCGGTTGATCAATTGCTTTAAAAAGATAATGTAAGGTTCATCCTAACAATAGGAACCCTGAACCGCACTCACCCTGAAATTAGCACTTGTTTGCTCTGCCCGAGCCCGAGCAGCATAATTCAGAGCAAGTTCCAGGACAGACATAACACACAGCAAGCAAAGCACGCATCCATCACCTATGCTTCCTCCACAAAAGAAAACGCCTTAAACCAAATTTCCAGTTTCCAATTCGGTCAGTATACACTGCAAGTCTGTAATCATGATACATGGAAAGTACAGAAACTCATTCCGGCAAGACGAGCACTCGTCTGCACAAAAGAATGCCTCGGCAAAAAACGGTATGGTACATCTCATCTCGGGGGGAGGGAGGAAATGGCAGTAGTCTACATCCCGTGTGATGGGGGGCGGCAGATGAATCAAGCCGGTATGCAGTACGAGGTGCTGAGGGTCGGAGGAAGGACGCACACCAGGTGGGGCCCCGCCGGGTTGCAGCTGATGTTCGCCTCGCCGACGTCGGGCAGGCCCAGCTGCGGCGGGTGAACGTACCCGGACACCAGCGGGACGCATGTCACCGTGATCTCTATCCTTGAACCTGCAGGTGTAAAATGCTTACTGTTATAATGACGCCTGTGCAGACTGGAGACTGGCATTGAACAAAGATGGACGACAAGTGAATTGAATTGAATGACAAATTTCAAGATCCCAACCTTGTGCTTTCGACAATGAAATGTGACCGCATTTCCTCCCAGCAACCATCCAGTTATGTGGATTCGCGTCAACCTGATAAAGTATTTCGTCCTGCCAGACCAAATTCAAGTTCAGTTGTAAGGAAAATTTCCCATGTCTTCTGTCCTCGGAGCTTACGTATCTACTGCATAAACACGAATACACGATGCCTGGTAGCACAAAACAAGATGCGAAAGGGAACAAGAATGTTCTCCGGACTTACGCCAGATATAGGTGCATCCTCTGGGCTCTTCAGCCTTTCAACCCTCCATTTCATATTGACTAATTGCCCAACCCTCAGGCAATCGGTAGAAAATGGAAGGAATCCAACTGCCAGACATGGATCCAGAACAGGGCGTTTCAGTTTGAGTGCAATCTTGAATAGAAGCTCTTCAGAGTCCTCAGGTTTAACAGGAACTGGAGAGTGTGCCCCAGTTGTTCTGTCACCGGATATTCCGTACTTAATATTCAACATACTCTCAGCCTTTTCCAGCTCATCTAGGTCTGAAAATATAAAATGTGAAAGTTAAGTTCCATCATTCGTGTTTACGAGTACAGATAGGAGCACGGATAACATTGTCAGGAAAGAGGGCAAACTAGTGCAGAAAAGTGCCATTGAGCCATTGATCTGTTGCCCTTTTTGCTCAACAGAATAGTGCCAAATTACAGTATGTGAAGTCTCACAAATCTAGATGCATGAGTAAGGTGCATCATGCTCGCAAGGGCCAGCCATTATGGTATACTTTTTTTTAGACTGCCATTATGGTATGCTGAATCGCTGATACTATATTCATCCCTAGAAAATTTTATATTCGTACTTCTGGATTACAAAAAAAAAAAGTGCAACAGTAGACAATAACTTTGGTCATATAAGACTTATGGTTGTAGTAAAGAGCAACAGAAGTGACTAGTGAGCAATAGTCCATTGCAAGGGCCAGCTAAAGATGAGAAGTAAACTCTCTAGAAAAGACTTACCTCTTGTGCCACTCAAACGTATTACAAACAAGGTTCCTGCTCTGGAAGAAGGAGCAATAACCAGAGGGAACAGACTTGAAGTTGGCCTTCCGTCATCCTTGCTTAAGTGCTCGAATCCAGCTTGAAGGTCTAACCGTACATCCTTTACATGCAGAGTGGCCTTCACTTCAGAATGCAATATCACCTGGACATGAAATAAAATATAAATTGAGATTCAAGAATCCAATAGAAAGAGTAAAAATTAATACTTGCATTTGCACAAATATGTTTAGAGTAGCCAGCATTGTTGCTGACGCCTAATACAAGATGGAGAACATGTTTTAGGTGCCTTTTGTGACAAGGTTTCAGCTAACAATTGTGCAGAGACAGGAGAACTGTACCTGCAGAAGTAGAGTTCCGTCATTGCACTTGTCAACTATGCGTGTGCTTACATGGAATGGGTTAGTGAAATGTACAGCAATGGTCCTGGAAAGCAATCACAATTGTAAATTTCTTTTTACTTGGCATATCTGAAAATCAAAGTATGAAAACAGAAGAGTTTACCTTTCAAATACTTGATTATGGAAAGCTCCAAATTCAAGCTTGAGAGCAATCATTCTCATCCCATCTACTATGCTCTGTTTCTGAGGAGACGCTGAAAAAATAGAGACAAAAAAAGGTCAACCGACTGACTGAAACATACTACCATACCGAATGTATTACTTATTTAACACAAAAAAAGGTCAACCGACTGACTAAAACATACTACCATACCGAATGTATTACTTATTTAACACAAACCTGGGGATGCTCCCCTTGCAATTGTATCATCAATAGCACGAACAGGAAACCAAACAAGAGTAGTCACATCACTAGCCCAATCTGGCAGTTTTATCTTCCCATTTTCAATAGGGACCTTCTCAACCCTTCCAGTATCAGTGGAGCTTGATGTCATGGAAGCATCAGCAGGACCAGAATGCTCCCCATCACTTCTGTAATTTTCTATCTCAATCATCTGGGACTCCTCAATTTTCAGTCCAGCACCCGCATCTATATGCAATATGCCATCTTTCAAAGAATAGTCTATTGGTTTGACAATCAATCCGATCCATTGGAGTTCATTCATAAGTAATGCAGAGGATACATCAGGAGTAATATCAACCAAAGCCCTTGGTTTTCTCACCTACAAATAGTAGAAAACAAGTGAGACAGGCCTAATAGAACTTACCGTGTTCCACTAAGTACAAGAAAGGTTTATCTTGTTATTAGTATTACAATACAACTTCTCAAATATATTAGATCAATACTGTAGTGTATATATACTACAATACAAACCCTAATAAGGACTAATGGGCCTCATGGCCCATAAATACATATGGGCCATATACACATATACATAACACCCCCCTTCAAACTCAACATGGGTCAGGAGGATCTGAAACATTGAGTTTGGAGAGATGGAAGCGATGTTGTTCTCGAGTTTGAGCTTTAGTGAAGAAATCAGCAACTTGAATCTCAGAAGGTACATACTGAAGAGCAATAGTCTTCTGTTGACAATGAGAACGTGTGAAAGATGCATCCACACCAATGTGCTTAGTCAGCTCATGCTTCACTGGATCAGTAGCAATCTGTATAGCACTAGTGTTGTCACACAGGAGAGATGCAGGAGTACTGCATGATACACCAAGATCAGCTAACAACCAACGAAGCCAAACAATCTCTGAAGTAGTAGTGGCCAAAGCTCGAAGCTCTGCCTCAGCACTAGACCGTGAAACTGCATCTGTTTCTTGGATTTCCAAGCAATAAGTGAAGACCCAATAAATATGCAATAGCCTGAGACAGGTCGTCTATCAACAGGATCACTCGCCCAAGTCGAGTCAGAGTAAGCATAAAGCTGAAGCTGAGACGACCGAGAATAAAAGAGACAACGATCAACAGTCCCTCGTAGATAACGCAACACACGTAGTAGGTGAGCATAGTGAACAGACGTGGGAGTAGAAGCAAACTGATTGAGCACATGAACAGAATGAGCAATGTCAGGGCGTGTGACTGCAAGGTAGACAAGGCTCCCAACAATATGACGATAACGAGAAGGATCTTCAAGCAAAGTGCCATCAGTAGGACGAAGCTGGAGATGAAGCTCCATAGGAGTAACAGCTGTCCGACTGTCAGTGAGACCAGAACGAGCAAGTAGATCCTAAATATAGCGCTGCTGAGATAGATAGTAGCCATCATCTGTGTGAGTGAACTCAATCCCTAGAAAATAATGTAGAGGACCCAAATCTGACATCAAAAACTGCTCACTGAGCCGTTGCTTAACAAAAGCAATATATTCCTTGTCATCTCCAGTAATTAGCATATCATCAACATAGAGTAAGAGCATAGTACGACCACGTGGAGATGTATGAATAAACAATGCAGGATCATGATTACTCGGGGAGAAACCAGCAGTTAATACAACTGAACTGAACCTCTCAAACCAAGCACGAGGAGCCTGTTTGAGACCATAAAGAGCACGACGAAGGCGACAAACATGACCAGCAGGAGCCACAACACCCTGAGGTGGAGCCATATAAACCTCCTCCTGCAAATCACCATGAAGAAAAGCATTCTTCACATCCATCTGAGAGATAGTCCAAGAGCGAACAGCAGCCACAGCGACAAGAGTGCGAACCGTTACCATATGAGCAACAGGAGCAAATGTCTCATCATAATCACGACCATATGCCTGCTGAAAACCACGAGCAACTAGTCGAGCCTTGTATCTCTCAACAGAACCATCAGATTTTGTTTTAACTTTAAAAATCCACTTGCAGGTAATAGGAACAGCATGAGCAGGTAAAGGAACAAGATCCCATGTATGAGTACGATCCAAAGCAGCCAACTCCTCAGCCATAGCTAACTGCCACTCAGGATGAACAACAGCCTCCTGTAAGTGTGAGGCTCAGACACAACAACAGTAGTAAGAAAACCATATCTGTTAGGAGCAGTAATAGTAGTACGATCACGAAGCTCATACCGAGATGACGGTGCTGGTGGGGGATCATCAGAAGGAGTATCATTAGTACTAGCCATGCCATCAAAGGAGGAAAAAGTAGTAAGCTGAGTATCAGGAGAAACCCTAGACCGACGAGTATAGTGAAGAGAAAACGGTGATCTGACTAAAGATGGAGAGGAAGACTCCACAGAAGAAGGTGTATCAGACGAAACAATGGGCGGAAGATAAAGAAAAGAGAGAGACTCAGTGGGAGAGGAGGACCGAGTGGCAGAAGAGTAAAAGTAAGGATGATCCTCAACAAAAGAAACATCACGAGAAATACGCATACGCCGAGCAGAGGGATCATAACAACGATAGCCCTTATGCTCAAGACTATATCCAAGAAAACCACACTCCACTGACTGAGCTGTTAACTTGGTGCGCTCACGAGGCGGAAGCAAAACATAGCAGGTACAACCAAACACTCGAAGATGGTCATACCGGGGGGGAGTGGAAAACAAGAGCTCTCCAGGACACTTTCCCTCAAGGCGAGAAGATGGTTGTATATTAATGAGATAGACAGCCGTAGAAACTGCATCAGCCCAAAAATGCCGTGGAACATGAGATGCAAGTAAAAGAGTACGAGCAGTCTCAATAAGATGACGGTGTTTACGTTCAGCAACACCATTCTGAGCATGGGCGCCAGGACAGGAAAGCTGAGGAAGAGTTCCCTCAGCGGAGAGAAATTGACGAAAAGCATGGAACAAGTACTCCCCCCCTGAATCAGAACGAAAGGTCTGAATAGAAGTGGAAAACTGAGTGTGAACCATACGAGCAAAAGACTGATAAATAGGCGTGATTGAGAACGATGTTTCATAAAGTAAACCCAAGTATATCGAGAATAATCATCAATAAAAATGACATAATAGATATGACCACCTTTAGAAGCAAAGGGAGCAGGACCCCAAACGTCAGAGTGAACCAACTCAAAAGGATGACTAGACCGAGATGTACTAGTAGGATAAGGAAGTTGCAACTGTTTACCAAGCTTGCAACCCTTACAATCATAACTAGTGTCCACAATGACACGACCTAGGACACCTTGACGAGCTAATGTAGAAAGACGAGATCCACACAAATGACCAAGTCGATGATGCCACTGAGGAAAACTAACAGAAGCTGAAGCTATGACTGAAGATGCATGAACGGAAGAAGATGGAAGTCTCAGGCGATCAAGGAAGTAGAGGCCCTGAGAATCTCTAAGGCGATGGCCAGTACCAACAAGAACTCCTGTCCGACGATCCTGCACATAGCACGTAGAGTCATCAAACCCAACAAAATAATGCATATCAGCAAGCTGACCAACAGACATAAGATTCATAGAAAGCTGAGGTACAAATGACACTTCTGGAACAATAAAATGAGAAGTAGAGAGTGTGCCCTGATGAGTGACTGAACATGAGGTGCCATCAGCTGTATGTACACGGGAACCATCCAAAACAGGTCGACATGATGCAAGGTGAGACTTATTCGATGTCATATGAAAAGAAGCTCCAGAAACCAAAACCCATGGAAGACTAGTACCTGATACAGAAGAAGAGGCTACAGCAAGACTGGCAGACCCACTAGGAGGAACATCAGATGAAGGCCGTTGCTGAGCTTGAGTCTGAAGAGCCTGAAGCTGAAACTGAAGCTGACTCAACTGGGTGGCAAAAGTTGAATCCCCAACAAGTGTAGGAGTGGTGGCAGCAACCACGCCACGACGACGACGATGAGATGCGGGTCGAAGCTCTGGATGAAGGCGGTAGCACCGCTGAACAGGATGACCAGGCTTCTTGCAGTGAGAGCATATAACCTGATTGGATGCAGCATCAAGGAGTAGAATAGGCTGATAAACCTCCTGACGAGGTGTCGCAAGAACAGACTGAGGTGGTGTCAATCCGAATAACAAAGAGCGAAGTCGAGTCTCCTCAGCAATCAATGCAGCAAGTGCCTCCTCCATGGTTGGAAGAACAACACGTCCCAGTAGTTGAGCACGAATAGACTCAAATTCTGGGCGAAGGCGCATAACAAAAGTGAACATTAAATTCTGCGCATCATGACCCGCCTTGCCAGCACAGCCAGCACATCCAGTACAAGAATAAGAGACCATGGAGGTCAACTACCGTGAAATGCGAGTGAAAGAACTGTAGTAATCCTCAATAGACATCTCCTGCTGACGTAAATCATGAAGAGTTTGTAAAAGAGAAAAGCGACGTGTGTTGACCGGTCCGCTCATAACGATGCTGAAGATACTCCCACATCTTGCGAGAACTTGGAAGATCAATGAAATCCATCCTGATTGAAATTTCAGCACTGTGACATAAGATACCCATAACACGATCATCAGCACTTCGCCATACTGTAGCTTCCTTTACATCAGTCTTCTCGGTCGGAGGCTCCGCCGTAATATACGAGAGAAGACCAATGGACCGAAGAAGCATGCGGACCGATGACGACCACTCACGATAATTTTGACCATCCAGCTTGATATCCGAAGCTAGAAGAGCACCACCCATACTGAGAGGAACAGAATTACCATTAGCCATTGCACGATCAGAGAACCAGTCAAAGATGCACGCAGCGATACAGAGACGGCGAAGCACAACTGATCCACCTGTACTTAAATCACCGAGGCGAACCGAGCACCAAACGATCGATTGGACCGAGGTAACTCCTGGAATCAATCAACTGATGCTTATATCACCGAGCGAACCGAGCGAGCGAACTGACTCAGCGTCTTCTCCCCTCTGGTCCACCGAGCGGCGACGCGAACCGAGCGAATCCCTTCTCCCCTCTGGTCCACCGAGCGGCGAACCGAGCGACCACTTCGCCTCCCTTCTCCTCCCCTCTGGTCCACCGAGCGACCCGAGAGCGCCCCTTCTCCTCCCCTCTCCTCCCGCTCAGCGTTGGCGAGACCGGCGGTGGGAGCGGCGGTGACTCGTGGAAGCCCGCGGTGGCTCGGCGTCCAAACCAAGCAACGGCTCACACAGAGGCGGGCGGAAGACCAGGCTTGGGCAGAGATGCACCGGCAGCGGGCGGCGAGGAACTCGTCGGGAGGCCCGGCGGCGGCGTTGGGAGATCTGGTGGCGGAAGAGCACGATGAGACGCACCGCGGCACCTCGGGAGATCCGGGCGTGTGCGACTTCTCGAGGACCCGGCAGCGTCGTCGATAGATCCGGCGGCGGCTGCAACTCGGCGGCGTCGACGGACGGCGAAGAAGCAAACCACGAAGGTAAACTACTTGACAGCGCAGTAGATTGGTAGGAGAAGCTCTGAGCCTCTGATACCATGTTACAATACAACTTCTCAAATATATTAGATCAATACTGTAGTGTATATATACTACAATACAAACCCTAATAAGGACTAATGGGCCTCATGGCCCATAAATACATATGGGCCATATACACATATACATAACAATTAGGTACCCCTCTTTAGTTTTGAAAATATTGCTATCTAACTGGTGGTTTGTTGACATGATTCATGGAGACTACTTTTTCATAATACTCCAGCTTATTTTGATGCTATTACCTTCAAAACAGGTCTTGTTGGCTTCTCAAAGCTCATGAATTCATCAGTGTCCACTGGACCATCTTGAGAAAAGCCATGCGATCTGAATGACAGCTTGCCAATCTGTCCAGTTAGAGCACCCAGCACGTAGGAACCAGGCTTTTGAGGAGGAATGTCAAAGGTGATAATATTTCTACCTGGTACAAGAACACGTGCATCTGAACTCTTTATTGCCTGCATGACATGGCAGCATTAATCCATTAGGTGACTGAAAAGAAAATATGCAATTATCCCCGACTATTTTCTATATACCGTGCAGTATTAGTTTCGAAAGTTTTCCTACAATTATGAAACTGAACTTTAATTGGCAACATACTAGTATTTAAGACCATGAATAACAAGTCACATCCCATGGGGAAAACACTAAGCAATCAGTAATGTAACAGCAGTTTAGCTGTACCTTAAGACCTTCATCCGCACTAGAGGAAGCTGATAACCTTAAACTGAGATACTCAAGTGTGATGTCATCAGGGAAGCCACTCCAAACCGCTACAGGTAGTGTACCAGGATCTCCATCACATAATTCTAGTGGTGGAGCAGGATTTCCAGCAAATGTTATTAGTGATGAAACATCAAGAGGCACAGGATGCTTCATTTCACTGTGAGCAAGCCGAACAACCTCTGACTGGAAAGCTTGTCGCTCTTTAGATGAAAACAAGCCACTCTCCAGAGAAAGTAGCTTCACACAGGAAGCTAAATAACCAGCTTCATCATTGAGAATCTTCTGACATTCTGCAAGATCAGGAAGAACATCTGCCAACAGCTCTTCCCAGCCTTCTGCAGAATAGAGAGCGGAAACTTTCTCATAGGATTTTGCAGCCAAGTCATAATTTCCGTGCTTAAAGAATACAGCTGCAATCTCTCCATCAAGCACAACTCCATGTCTTTTCCACCAAGAGCGGTGATAATTGTCAGCTGCACCTTTAGTTAGCTCCATATATCTTTTCTGGTAACCAAAAAAAAAATACTGTTGTGGTTTATTTTATATCTAATGCTCGCACAAATTTCTGTAAGTAACAATAGTATTCAATCATTTTTCCTAAATTAATTAGCTCAATGAACCAATTAAAAAGAAATTATATTAGACGAAAAAGGGGGAAATCAGCAGCATTTTAAGGAACATTTCAAATTTATAATGAGACAGAATCTATCATGATGAACATGCTGAATAAATACACTACCTCAAATTCTTCTAGTGATGAAAGCGATGTCATAAAATCAGGATCAGATATTGTCTGTTTCAATGCATGTTCAGCTGCAACATGAATTTCTGACAATCTCATGGGACGATCAACTGGTAGAGAAGTCTCAGAGCTTGCTGGCCCTGACATTGTTCTTGTCATGAAGTTAGAACCAGATTTGTTGGAAGGAAGTTTTGAATTTGCATCTAAACCTGAACTGCCCACACAAAAATATATACAAATATATAATGTAAGTAAATAAAAACGACAGTCCAAAGTTTATGCTGAAATTTGTACTGTAAATATAAATGCATCACTAAAAGATGGCAGCCCTTACCCATCAGCTGAATCATATAACTCAGACATATTTCCAACAGAAAGAAAAGCTCTGCGCCTATTAGCCTCACGTAGAAGTAAAGAAGGTTCTAGTGGCAGTGGTTTCCTGTGAATGTTGAAGAGCTTCTCTCTTGGTTTTGCTTGAATAATTATCTGCATAAGGAAAAGGTTCCACCACTTTAAGCCACAGTTTGCAATAAATGTGCAATAAGCAACTAAACGGGGGCTAGCAACTATAGGGATTTTTTTGAGAGAGTAGCAGATATGAGTCAGTACGAGCACTTCCCGTTTTCCAACTCCAGAATTTGGCATTTCTATAAAATTACATATTCCACTCCATCCCATCTTTCATTAAATATATAAAATGTCAGCAACAGCTTATTGTCTGCTGTTGAAGATCAACACTGTTCTGTGTTATGTCATCTGGAGATCTTTTTCCAGTTTTCTTCTTTTACTCTACACCACTAGCAAATGTATAGTTATTATTTGTGATGTACCTGAAAGTTTCCATGTGTGTGAAAAATTCCATGTACAGTGACAAAAATAAGAGGCCCACATCCCAAAAAAATGAAAAAATGAAAATGGTGCCGATTACTGACATGGAATAGCATTGTCCGTTTTCATATCTCATTCTTATGCCACTTTATATAGAGATGATTTGCCTTTTGAGCATACCGATGTTGTAACCGGGGCCTCGACTGCGAAGGTTGTAGGGGTGATTCACCGGAGGACAAGGATGTCGAGTCTAGCGAGTTGGCGCCATTGCCGGCAGTAGAAGGATAATGGAGATAGAAGAAAGAAATTAGATGGGCACGGAGTAGCAATTAGAAGAAAGGAGATTTATTTCTTGCCTGCCAAACTATTACATCTGATGCACATTATATAGTGCTATCAAGACTTGCTAACTACGACTTGGACTCTTAATTATAGAAAATATATCCTGGTTCCGAATTCCTACTGGACTCTGCCGCGTCCTCCCTTCTCTGCATACGACTCTACTTATCTCTAACCTCAAGCCTTCCTAATACTACTGATTACATGACGGGACCAATACTAGCCGGCCGGCAGCCGGCAAGACTAGTACGTTGCTGCTAGTTTCCTAACAGTAAGTCCACAACATTATTCCGCCGCTAGAGAATCAGCTCGTCCTCGAGCTGGAGTTCAAGGTGCCCCCTTCTCGTCGTCGTTGTTGTTGTCCACATTTCAAGGTGGAAGAATCGTTGGCATCTATGTTCGCCGGTGAAGTTCTAATCACAATTGTAGCACAAACCCTTCTCCCGTCATTCTGCCATCTCCGCTGATGCCAAACGACGAAATTGACGCGGTCTACCAGCACCTATGTCTCCTCCAGTTCCTGCTGATTGCATGTTGCAGACCACAGCTTGTGCCTCGTTCGTTTGTTGTTGACGTGGCCGAGGTAGAAAAAAGAGCTCGTTGTTCATATGATCTAGGCATCTAGCCAAACTCATGGCCATATGAAGGTCGGTGGGATTTTGGAGCTCAACATCAATCCACAGTAGGTTAAACCCGAAGTGAAGAGGTTAACCTGCTGCCCCCTGTCAAGGGTCCAGCGCAACATAGCAGGACCAGAAACTTTTCTTGATATTCAACAACGCTACCTATCATCCGGAGCCTTGCAATCTCGCCCAAGGGATTGGATCGAATAGGAGGTCCAAATCGAAGGTTGCAGCACTCCTTAAACCAAGACCATGTTGGAGTCTCCTTGTTGCATTCCAATTGCATTTACCACTGCTATGCAGCCCCAACCATGTAGTAAGCAGCGAGCCACACCTTGTACCCTTCATCTGTTCGCTGACCCCAAAAGATTTGTTCGCAACGGTTGAGCCATGTCAATGGATCGTCCTTGCCATTGTACGTGGGGAAATCAAGCTTGTGGCAGTGCAGTACTCCGACGGTGTCAGCGAGATGCGGGACAACCAGGGGAGCCTGTGGCGCAACAAATTTAGGCCATCCTTGCAGCGTGTCATACTGTGCGAGGGGCAGCGTGCTCTGCGCCGCTAAGGGCAGCAACGTCTTTGGCAGTCCGGCGTCAAACAGGGTTGTCACCGGGGAGATGGTGGTGAGGTTCGCCACCAGATCCGTAGCAAACTGCGAGGACGAAGATGACAGGGGCGATGTCGACGGTGGCAAGCAAGGTTCTAAAAATCGGTAACCGGTACTCAACAGGTCACCCACCTAGCAGTGATTATACGGCATAATCGGTCCGATTATGCCGCATAACCGGCAATTACACGGTAATAGGTAGAGCACCCGTTACTTGTATACGGCCTAGTAGACCCGTTTTTAGAACACTAGTAGCAAGTCTTTGGGGGCGGTGAACAGGCCAGCATGGCCTCCCGGCTTCAACTCCAGAGCCTTGACGCGAAGTTCTAGTGCCACTACGCTTTCCTGAATTGCCGTGTTGGTGGCCTGGATGGCCTTGTTGGTTGCCATGATGTCGGTATTGCTCTTGTGCAGATCCAACAGCACTGCCATGATGTCGTCAATGGTTATGCCGTCGTCTTAGCCTTGTCTGCATCGATAGCCATGGTGGTCGGCTCTGATACCAAATGTTGTAACCGACCTCGACTGCGAAGGTTGTAGGGGTGATTCACCGGAGGACGAGGACGGCGAGCCCAACAAGTTGGCGTCGTTGCCGGCAGTAGAAGGATAACGGGGATAGAAGAAAGAAATTAGATGGGAAGGAGTAGCAATCAGAAGAAAGGAGATTTATTTCTTGCCTACCAAACTATTACATCTGATGCACATTATATAGTGCTATCAAGGCTTGCTAACTACAACTTGGACTCTTAATTATAGAAACTATCTCCTGGTTCCGAATTCCTGCTGTGTCTCCTCCCTTCTCTGCATATGACTCTACTTCTTATCTCTAACCTCAAGCTTTCCTAATAAACTACTACTGATTACATGACGGGACCAATACTGGCCGGTCAGTGGCTGGCAAGACTAGTATGTTGCTGCTAGTTTCCTAATAGTAAGTCCACAACAACCAAATTACAGAGGAAGGGGCAACAGGGTTTAGCGACCTATATCCAACATGTTGATGTTGTCACTTGGGAAGGATATGGGCCAATTAGACAGGACAGGAACAAAGTAGGGCTCATGATGCAAGAGAACCAAAAGAATCCACAAGAAACATAATTAGAAGTTATAAAGCAAAGCTGGAAAATGCTTACCTTCTCCTTTGCCATTATCTCTGCCGACGAATCAGGTGGAATTGAAGGCCAAGTAGCTGGCTTGGGCCATGGTAGCATGCTTAAAGATGCACTACAGGCACATTAAAACATGTCAGTTTGGATGCAAGACTATATGGAACAATCGAAATACCACATCTGCACTCTTCAATAAGATTTTAAAAAGCGAGGAATGTAACCTATTAATCAAATACTAGCCAAATGTAAAGGTGAATTCGGTATATCTAATAGTGGCATTGATCGCATACCTGTTGACTGAACTTTTTTCTATCTCAACCCCATAACCGATCAAATAAGCAAGCCTCATAAACTGCAATATCCATCAAGAGTAATATATAAGCAAACAGTTTTGAATGTAATCGAAAAGATAAGCAAAAAAGGACTTGATGGCATAGTTGAATTCGATTGTACCAAGAAGCTGATGAACTTTCAAAACACAAAAACAAGAATAACATTCCCCAGTTTCCATTTGAACTACAAATCATCTATAGCACATTACGAATAGGGTTTTTCATCAGTAAATAATTCATTAGGACTACATATCAATGATTTAAGCAATAGCAACTGGTGTGAAGATAAGGGCAGCAGTGTTAGGCAACTCGCCAACTTCTAAGTCCTAACAATTTAAAATAAACCATAACATGATTTACCAAGAAAAGAAAATTATAATGGTTCGTTGTGATTGCATATAATGATTCAATCATTCAAGTTACATGCTTATAGCAACTGGTGAGAATATAAGGACAAGGTGCTAGGAAACTCCTAAAATGGTTAACAGTTTAAAATAAACCATAGCATGGTGTGTACCAAGCGTGAAATACATGTTACAAAATCTCCATACTGTTTTCCTTTATTATTTTTTAACTGCGATATTCAATAGTCATCCCAAGGTACAACCCTTGGTCATTGGCCTTGGAAACCTTACATTTGATTTACTAGGATACTTCATCTACCAATCCTGGTGCCAAAACATACCAGCTGCATTAAGTACAGAATTCTAGACAACATTACTTAAAGCCCAAAAACAAGCTACCTGATAATACAAGTAAATGTTCAGAGTTCCTCAATTACAGAAAGGAAAAAGGCTAAACTCAGAACTCTAAAACAAAATTACAATATGCCAGACAAATCAATAGTGGAACACCAGAAGTATTAAAACTTGCCTTTACACGGCAGAGAGAATAAAGGCCACCCTGAAGACGATAGAACTCCTTCTCTGAGTCAATAGCAACAACTCCACCATCATAGTGAGAGGTTGTGGATTTTATTAAACCCAAACATGCAGTTATCACCCATACTTCACGGAAACAAAATGGTAGAGCACTCTGAAGGGGAAAGGGAAAGCACATTCAGGATTAAATAAACAAGTACTTTGCAAATGATAATAGTCTTCCTAGCACATAAATAATGCTTGTAGAGGAAGAAAATAGTGAAACCACAGCTGCATACTTCATGCAAAGCTAGCGTCTTGGAAAAGCCAACGACAAAAGCATACCCTCTCGCAGCAACCTCAACTGGGCGAGACAGTTTAAATAATAACTGCAAAAAAGTGAAATGAAATAAATGATATAGGCAATATATAACTGTCAGTTGGCCTAACAATCATTACTAATACAAAATAAAGCAAAATAGATCTTGCATAACATAAACCCTGACACCAGATGTGTAGCTTTATATAACATGATCCATTTGAGCACAACAATGGCATGCATGTACTCAATAATTAAAAAAACATCAGTTCTTTCATGCCCCTCCCCTAATGGTAAAGATTGCCTACTTGTCACAAAAAAAGCAACAAATTGAGATACTTCATGCTTCCAATCTTACATAAAACACTAAGCAGTAGTGTAACATTGCAGAAACTGTTTCAAAGAAGTAACAACAACAAAAAATTGCTTCCACTTGACCCAAAAAAAATTGACAAAATAGAATTCAATTATGCAAAAAAAATTACCACAATATCTAACTTGCAAGACACAATAACTGAAGGATCTATTATGCACACACCTTAGCCTGGCAAGCAAATATGTATTGTCTAAACTCAAATTCTCTAAACACATCATCCTGAACAATTTGGGTTAACACTTTGAATCCTGGATTTAGCAGCGCAGCTTGATCATCACCAGTATCCAATCCTCCAAATTCTCGATGTTTCCCAGGAGAATTCACTAAATTCATGTGAACAAAATGATATGAATATTAATAAGTAAACTATGTTGTAAAATAAATATACATGAAACTGTATTTTAGGAATTTCTAAAGTATCATTCCAAACATATACCAACTTTGGTAGCAAAGTGATAAGCTTTATGTCAGAATGTGACACCTTTTCTTAACATAGAAGACAAGAACAACTGTAGTCAATTATAGTGCCATTATAGTTTTGAAGCGAGCAAAGGTACCAAATAATCAGTAAATAAATGTCATCTCCAGAAAGAACAAGCAAATTTTGGCAAATAGATCGTAATACCAACGATTTATGAGCATATTTGGTGTTGATGTTATATTGTTATCTAACTGATCGGTTAGCAGAAGCTCAGTTCAATACCTCTACATAATAATAATAATAATACAAACCTCACCCACGTAAAATACTTCTAGTCTATGATCCAACAGAACTCTACATGTGCTATAAATGAGGAATCTATGCTGCAGTTAAAAAAAAAATATGAATTTCATGTTAGCCTATAGATGCGGAGAGTTACTATAAGTTCATAAAAAACTTAAACACTCATGAAATAACCTTATACTGACACCCTGATAGATTAGAACGGAAAAGTCTTTGGTGATGCAAATTTAACTAGAGGTGAAGCTCAAAAGTGAATGCAACATAACTGTCGGATCAAAGTTAGAGAAAAACCTGATTCTGTGTAGCATAGTTCAAGCTCATCATATTCACGGAGTGAATCTTCATGAAGAATAGTCATCTCAAACATGAATGCCAAGCTTTCCTGAACAAATAAATGATGCCAGTGTCAAGGAAGCCACACAAAACAAAAACATAAAGGCAGATAAAACCCAGTGCCACCGGAAATGCAATAACAATTGACAAGCATCATCCATGGTTGCATTGTTATACCTTCAGAATAAAGAAGTTGCAGAAGTTCCATATTGGAGTGAATCGCTGCTCACTTAACTTGCGAATTTCCTCTTCATAGAATTGAACCCGTCTATCCAATGTGTTTCTTATGCAGTCCACCATTTTAGAGTCGAAATCATCCCAGAATTCCGCATCAGGTCCATGGAGATCAAATTTGCAGCATCTATATCATAAAATGGGCATTTTTATATTTGCTAATAACTCAACATTATTTTTAGTAAATATTAAACTAAAGCCCCCAACAAGAGTTCCTTGAGAATTGAGAGGTGGAAGCATCCTCATAAGAACAACACAAGTGCAAGATGACGGCAAACAGCATGTCGAGTTTAAACAACAAATACATATACATTTCCAGAACCACAGATAGGAATGTTACCAAAACTACTATGGTGAAGTGGCAAAAAAAATACCTCTCTCTTTTTTTAGTGTTGAAATCGGCCTCAAGCCTAGCGTATACTTTCTTTGCCATCTTAGTTGCTTGATCATTGCTAGGATGGGCCTTTGACACAAATACAATGAACCATTCCCTTTCATCATTTTGCACAATTAATTTGAGGCGAGACTTAAGAATGGTCTTGAACTCATCTAGATCCTGGACAATTTTTAATGAATAAATGAATGGAAAAAGTCATCCAGATGGTCCATTTGAGAAGTGATGTTACTTAAAAACGAATCTGAAAGAGCAGCATGCAGCATGATACGGGGGGAAAATGTGGAACCTCGCAAGTAACAAGAACAACAGTAGCATATGGTTCCCGGAACCAAAACAAGTATTGTTCCTGTGGAAATCGACTACGCAGCCTTGAATCAGTAGTCTGTATAAACTCAGCTGGTAGGTTTTCCACAAAAACAGGGTTCCTCGCTTTGTTATTGAGACAGGCCTTCTTCACTGGCAAGCGTTGCTCAAAACTTTCTTTGACATTGAGCCACAAGTCACTCACATCCTCAACTGTTACAAAAGGTAATTTATCGTATCAGGCGGAATTTATACAGATATACAAACTTGAAATCACTTTTCATCAGCATGTGCAGCAAGGAACTAAAGTGATTGCTTAAGTCCATTTTCATTGTAATCCTCCAAACGGCTACGACTAAGGGACATTGGCCCATCCATCGCTACACAGGTGCGTGCGGATTGAGGCGTTGTGGCTAGGGAGGGTGATTGCTTTGATGAATTGTACATGAGTTGGTTCATGCCAATATGCTGACGCATTATGCGGATTCCACGCGAAAAGATATTGCGCAACCAAATTGGAGATCTCTCCTCATTGCTTCTGAGCTTAAGCACTATGGATCTTACTAGACACTCAATGAGATTGAACCAGCAGGAAGCTAAACAACACCTTCAGACCCTCACACCGCCATGAATCTCACTAAACTAGACGTCATTTCAGCTCGAATCGCCGCCCGATCGATCCACTCCCGACCGCGCAGCCCCGAGATCACGCGAAACCGAGCTTCGCAGATCGCGAGCGAGAGAGCCCAGTTCAAGGGACAAGAGGGAGAGCAGAGGAAGGGGTCAGATCCAAGGGGTTATAGCTATGGTTTAGGGAGGAGGAGGAGGAGGCGGCGGCGGGTGGCCGTACCAGCGATGACAATGCGATCGCAGGAGGACTTGATGGTCTGGAACTGCGCCAGGTAGTTCGCCATCGCCGCCGCCGCAGATGTGAGGATACAACTTCCGCGCTGGTCCTACCGCTCCATGCGGCGCGCCGCCGCCGGGGAGGTCGCCGGAGACGAAAACCAGGCGAGGGATCGCGAGATGCGGAGGGGAGGGGGAGGGGGAGTGGTGGGGAGTTGAGTTTGGTGGAGACGAAGGCAAGTCAGTCGGGTGCGGAAGTGGGTGACGGGCCGGAGAGGCTGATGCGGTGGCCCCACTAGGTCGGTGACTGCGGTTGTGTGTAACCTTAATTGTGGATGAGCATTAGGGTACTCACATCAAGCAGTTTTGCTTGGTAATTAGCCTATGCTATGTCAGTTTTTTTTTTTGAGATGAAAGAAAGAGGAAAGCTTGATACTCGTGCAAGTATAAGCCTTTTTATGGAACCAATATTTTAATATCAAGTCTTTATGTATTGGAGAGCTTAATACCAAATTTGTGGGTCATGTAGTATTAATTTGTGAGAGATCCATGCAACAAGTAGGGCCCTATAGTATAAAACTTTAGTATCAAAACAATGGGATAGATAGTTGTCTCTAAAATTCCACCTCACCACTCTCTCCTCTAGTATCAAGGTTTAGTATCAAACTATTGGTTGACCATCGGAGCTAGATAACAATATAGTTACAACACGATGTCAAAAGAAAATAATACACTTTTCTCAATAATACAATTCTGAATAGAAAATAAAAGTCTAGTATAGACAACAACTTACAACAAATAATCGTCGACAAACTTGGGCTATTCTACTATAACTCTAGACATTCCACGTCACCAGGCCTCCATGATATCACTTGTTAGATTACCCAGCGTGGTGTAAGTTGCTTGGGAAAACCATTGTGTTCCTCTCCTTCCGCGACCTCCGTATCAATAGAATCATTGTGTTGTCAAAGCTCTTTCGGACCTCCTTTCTCAACCAATTCTGCGGGTCAACCGGTTGCTTGGTGTTAGGTCCTACATTCCTACCTAAGTTAGGATCTAGAACCATATATCATGTCTTGCTTGAACATAAGAGATAAAAAGGTGGTTGATGACAAGCCTCCAGGGTCACTTGGTTAGTACCATAGGTAGTGGGTTAGTCAATCCGGATTCGAATACTCAATTCTTAGATATGTTACGTGGGGAATGAGTTTTTTAGAAAGTGGTCAATGGTTTCTTGTCCCTGCAAGCACAATGGGCAGCTCGGCTAATGGGGTAGTCCTCTTCGCTGTAATCTCTCGCTTGTCCAGCATCCTTTTTCACTGCCAACCAAGAGAAAATTTTGCACTCGAGAGGTGTAGTTGATTTCCAGATAGGTCTATCAACAATATACGTATAGCATGGTCCACTTGTCAGACACTTAAGCATAGTCGAAACAGTGGCCTCCAATGTAGGTACCTCACAAAATGTTAGTGAAGAGATCCTAAATCATCAGTAACCATGGCCATGATACAGTATATGTCACTAGTTGGGGTATACTTAGCCACAGAAAATGTTAAGCCAATGTTTCGTAATGACTCCAAATTTCAAAATTAATAAGAGATCGAGATAGAAATGTTCTGCAACTTGCAAATTTGAGTGTCCGATTTTCATTTGGATTGCAAGGAACAAAAGGCAAAAAATCGAATGAGTATTGATTTTCTTTTGCTATTCAACCATTTGCCTGTTATTAGACCTTTTTCCCCCATATCGACGTGGGTGGAAGTTAGGTCATGGAAATGTACAAGCAGTTCTGGTAGTTTTTCAAGACTTATTCAGACATTTTCTATCATTCACACTGGGGTGAAAACGAGGCGGATAATTCTCACCGGATACGATGTTGTATCCCCAAAAAAATACACCCGGGTACCATTTTTTTAGTCCCAATCCGCATCCGATATTATCTGTATTTGTATCCAGAAAATCTCATAGAATATAGGTTAGGATATGAGAAAAGTAATATCCGACCCGTATCCGTATTTTATAGGATATCCAATAAACATCAATATTCTTTAATATCCTCTATGGTTTTCTAGTCATTGACTAATATATAATATAAATTTACATTTGATTATGTTTATGTTATTAAGTAGGATAAATAATTCTCTAATAGGTAGTATAATTTGATACTTTCGTTGGTGAAGTTATATATTTCTTTATGTGTACTATCTGTCAAGTTATCCGCGACCGATTTGAATCCGATCTGTATCTGTCTCGTGCCCGTATCCTGAAAAATCTATATCTGTATCCGTACCCGGGGTGTCCATATCCGGCTCCAAATCCAGGATAAAAATATGGGTTATGATACGAAAAAAGCAATATTCGTCTGTATCTTACCCGTTTTCACCCCTAATTCACACCTTTCAAGAATATTCTGTATGACGCTTCACACTAGCTAACCTGAGAAAGAACTTTGCACTTGCTATGATCCGAAATGACCACTGTCAAGATTCCAAATAACGGGGGTCAATTCTGCAAGCTACCGATGTGATCATGTGAGCAACTGAATACTTTCATATCCTTCTAGTACAACATCCCAATACGCTATAAAAGCAGCAACAACAAGGCAAGAAGCAACTCAACCCTCGTACATACAAAGGTTATGAAGTGTCATATCAAATCAGTAACTCTTTGATTTGTAGACTGCCAGATACTGTTCAGTTAATAAGCCTGCCCTTGATGTGCAGGACTGAATAAATTCAGCTAAAGGAACTAACTGTTTCAAAGTAAAACTGTACATGAGATGAATACATTGACCACAGAAATCGAGCTAAAGAAAGTACACTGCCTTAAAACTGTACACACATGATGAACACATCGATCACAGAAACAATCTGATACAGATTCCCACGATTGATGGATCTGATACAACTTCAGAATTGACTGCCTTCTTAAGAAACAGTTAGCGTCTTTTAGATTAGTACCATGGTGTCGGGATCCGGATTAACACGTTTCAAAATCCTATGTGCATTCTAAACTAGTATTATGATTAGTGACTAGTTCATATAGTAACACATCGATAAAATACCATTCATTCAACGATTTAACTGAAAATGTAGCAAAATAGTAATAACTGGACTTTATGGTCAATGTTTACTAAATTTGTCACACGGGGTTTAAGAAACAAATAAAACTCTTGCAGTGGAAAAGAAACTTGTGGTGGTCATTCGACATGCCCACCGGCAATAGAGTTGGGAGCACATCCTAGTTCGTAAAATCTTCAAAGTACTCATCCTCGAAAAGCTCTTGAGTAACTTATCATTCTTCAACTGAGCAACAATATTTAAATCCATGAATACATAAAGTACTCAACAAGTCATAGGGAACAATATACAATTAATATCTATGCAAGTCTTGAACAAAGGAATAGTCATATGATTCTTTTGCATAAAACAAGTAGTGACGATAAATAAAGTAAGTAGATTGTAAAACGTAATTGCAAAGATAATAATAAATAAAGAGTAAACAATTGCTTTGAAACAACCCGTGAACCTCATATTCACTTCCCAACCAAACCACCAAGTGAACATCTCATTCACCTTCCAACCATTTTTTTTGTTAAAACTCTATACCTCGTGTGAAATCCCCAGGTATTGTCCATAACGGGGATATGACTGTTCAAATAGTTTTACACTCTGCAGAGATTGTACAACTTTACCCATAATTTACAATCAACTCATCATGTCTACCAGACTCGCCATACGAAAGTTGTGGATATCGTGGGGATATGTACATGATCTTAGAGTGATGAGTCAATTGGCAATGGCGTTGTTGGTTTGACGAATCTCGCATTTTTGGAAAACTTGTCTTTGTCGGTCATTGGCGGTCGGCCGTGGCCGCCGGTCGAGCCGACTGTATCAACGGATCGGCCAAGCAATGCTTGCCGGTCCGACCAGCCACAGTTTATGATGGAGTTTGGGGCTAGGCCAAAAATACGTTGTGTAGGCATGAGAGGGGAGTCTCCTGATGTGGTCACATATTTTTTGGAACTCCCAGTCAAAAGTTCTATCCAGTTGAAAACTCCAGAGAGGTTGCGGATTTCCGAGTTGAAATTTGGCTAAGTCTTTTGGGGCGGTCCGACCGCCGTTATGGAATCGGTCCGACTGCTGGGAAATCAGTCCGACCGGCTTGGTAGGGCGGTCAGACCGGCTTCCACTTGGACTTCGGCTATTTTGGCATTGTTGTGTTTTGATGTTGTTTAATGCATGAGTTTCAATGCTTTATTGTTGCATATTGCAATGTTGAGCTAATGTGGGTCAAATTGTGAATAACTTGTTCCCGGAGACGATTTCTTTGTCTATTGCTGTGCAGGTGGCTTGCAGGTCAACGACGTCAACGGCGAGGAGGATCGAGACTACGCTTGGAGAGCTGAGGTCCAGAACGATTATGGATGCCGGGTGAGGTCGTGTGACTCAAGCATGGTGCAGAATGGACAAGATGGATCGAACGGGCAGTTTGTTGCAGCTGGTTGGATCAAGCGGCGCGGGGGTCGGTGCAAGTGCCTTGGAGGTTCTGATGGGATTCGGACGGGAGAGACTTGCCGACATGATGAGAGCCGCTGATCAACCTACACGTGGTGAAGCAGGCGATTGCTTCAACAGATTTGTGTGTGTGTGGGTCTCATTTGTGTTGGGCCTTAATGGGAACCCATGTGAGAAACCCTAGCCTCTCCTATAAATAGAAAGGGGGGAGATGAAAAACCCCCCCAAGCACTTAAGCCCTCATTTAGAGAAACTCCAACTTTTCTAGGGTTAGGGTTTGGAGAGGAGAGAAAATTTGTATGTGCTCTTGGATTGAGCTCTTGTCCTCCTTGAGGGAGTGGCTT
This sequence comes from Hsuehochloa calcarea, assembly GCA_036346395.1. Classification (NCBI taxonomy): domain Eukaryota; kingdom Viridiplantae; phylum Streptophyta; class Magnoliopsida; order Poales; family Poaceae; genus Hsuehochloa; species Hsuehochloa calcarea. Next base: position 29,860,706 of record CM070615.1, read on the forward strand.
TGTAAGCAACATCTTGAATCAATCAATCTATGGATGTTTGCTCAATGGTGAAGTCTCATTTGCTTTCTTCTCTCTTTTGATGATTTTGGTCCTTCCTTGATCCGGGTGTTTATGCTTGGTTTCTTGACTGATTTTACCTTGCTATGATGTGTGGGAATACTCCTAGAATCATCTAGATCATCAATCCCCCACAAGCAAGTTTTGGATCAAGATTTTCATATTTCTAGGTTTTGGAACACTTCTTTGGTAAAACCTTAAGAGATCGATTCTTTGAAGTGGATCTGGACGATCGTCGCTAGAAATAAGTCTTAGACATCCTTAGGGAGGTGTGCTCTTTGGTCAAGTTTCATTAGTTGAATCAAAAGTTGGACCAATTTTTGTTTTTGATTTGGGCATTATGCGTTGCCTCTGGACTAAATCGGTCTGGCCGATTTTACATCGCCGGTCCGACCGCCCGACAATCAGATCGCCAATTGAGGCCGGTCCGACCGGTCCAGTGAGATCAATTCTCCCTTATTGTGTCTTGTGATTAAGGGGATAATCGAATTCAGCACAAGGCTTCCTCTGTGCATTTACTGATCTTCTTAGCTTTCATAGCTAAAGGAGAAAAGTGTGTGTTGAATTTGATTAAGGTAAAAAATCGAGAAAGCGCCTATTCACCCCCCTCTAGTCGCCTTTACGGTTCTACAAAAGTATACGATTGAGTAATCATAGCAAAGACTTTACAATGCTCCATCTCAACCAAGTTCTGCCAACTAAGCTTTCAACATTGAATGTTATCGCAACCAAACAGACCCCTTCTTACACCATGTGAATATATATCCATCTCGGAACTCACACCACCACAGCAGAATCGAAATTGAGACATTGCAAATTAATCAGTCAGTTCCATACCATACTGGACATGTGGTATGATATATCTCAGTTCAATAGCGCACAAAATTAAGTTCTTAACAATTTACCCAGCGAGACCACCTCATCCCAATGTGTAAACAATACCCTCTTTACTGCACAATCACTCACCTGAACGTAAAACTATTTTGTTTAACCACACCAATGACAATTCTTGTCATGGCACACAATGTTATGACAGTGTAATTGCACAATAGTAGCACCCCACCACAAATTGCACAACAATAGCATCACATCATAAGTTCCATGCCTCATTAAGTCAAATTAACATTATTGATCATGTGAACATGAGTCCATCGTATAACTAAGCATGTCTAAGCATCTCTACAATAACTCATGTTGGTGATACAAATATGTCCAACTAGTAATGACCATCCTATGGTGACAAAGGATTCAAGGTATTCAAATAATCAAGGTGGTATAATGACAAATAGGTGATTAACTACTCCCAAAAATAGTTGATATAAAATTAGCATGCAATTAAATATAAAACAATATAATTTTGAAAATATAGTTTCAATATGATCAAAGAACTACGAATTGCCTTAGCATTGCTCAGTTACTCCACTTTGGTCTTCAAATCTTGCTCCTGCTCCTGCTCGAAAATCGTCGTCTAAACGAGAGAGAGAAAACGAACGAAGCACAAATAAATTCAAAAGTAATTAAAATAAAATCAAAAATAAACAAAACCAACTTTGGAAGAAAGATCTCGATTTTAGATGAATTTAGGAACTTGAACGGCCTGAATCGGAGTTTGGACGAAGAAGAACGGGCTTTCGTAAGTTTATCAAATTGAAATTTTTCTGGAAAAAGAAATAGGAGAGAGGGTACTACAACTGGCAGGTGGTACCATGGAATTTCTAATTTTTTCGAATAAAAGAAAATCTAGAGGCTGACAAGCAAACCATGGTCCATGTACCAAGTCCACGAAGCGGCTCGGGGTTCACGGTGCACTAGGTGCATGCAGCTGAGTAGATGACATGTGGGGCTCGTATGTCATAGGGTCGGGTTTAGATCTAGGGCTTCGGGTTTGTGCCACATGTGTGTTAACTGGTACGACACAGTGACAGGGCTACTGACATGGTGATGAGGTGGCAGCGAAGTGGCGGTGACACGACGGCTGACGTCGACCGCACACAAGAACCTAGGGTTTCGGCGGACGGCGGCACGGCAGCAACGGCGGAGCAGTGCAGAAGAGAGAGGTGCGACGACGAACTCGCCGGGTCATGCGTCGAGGCCAGGGAAGGACAGAAGCGGTCAACGACGGGTCTCAGCGAAGTCAGGACTCCAGCGACGCTTCGGCAAAATCGAGGAGAAGGCGGGATAGATCTGGGTGTTGCAAATTCGATGGTGGCGGCGACAAGGCTTGGAGCTCACTAGCGGCGGAGGAAAACGGCGACGAAGATGACGACAGAGCTCGGGCTCCTCCTCGCGAATCCGACGATTTCAAGGCGCGACCGAGGCGGCAGCTAGGGTTTGGGTGGCAGCGCAACGAGAGGTGCGAAAGTCAAGGGTCAGGGCAGCTTTTTAAAGGCAACAGAGGCGGAGTTCAAAGCGAACACGATTGCGAGGCCGTGTCGGAGGAGAAAAGACAGGGACGACGACACTGACAGGCGGGTCCCACTAGTCAGCAGCAGCGAGCGACAAAGAACAAGCTACAACGTGCGCGAGCGAGCTAGACCGAGGAAGTGGGCCAAGCGACTGGGCTGGCGCAAGCGGGGATAGGAGAATTGGCTGAGAGGGAAAGAGATTAGGCCTGGAGAAAGAATCCAGCCTAAAGGAAAATAGGAAAAAGGAAGGATTTATGAATTTCAGAAATTGGATTAAACCAAACCGTGCTCAAAGAAATATCAAATAAACTCCAAAAATTACAAGAAAATTTTAGAAAATACACTGAAACACGAGGAACTCAAATAAAAAGGTTTTGAATTTAATTGAGGTTTTATATTATTCACATTAAATTATTTTAATTTCTAAAAATTCAATTTAAGCTTTAAGTTAACCAAGAAAATTCGAATGATTATTTTTATTTTGAAAGGCTTCAAAAGAACTTAATTTTTTGGAATGTTACAATGGGTTAAAAAATCTCACTTAGAGATTAATATTCACAGCTAAAAACAACAACAGCTGCTGAATTACTGGAATCACATCGGGTCCTGCTCTTCTGAGCTCTTCCTGTGATGGTTGTCAAAAAGAGATAACAGCAAATCACCAGAACAAAGTAAATTAGGATTGTACAGCTTCTTGATTGCTATTACAAACCGTAAAACAATCAAATCTAAAGCACTAGCAATCTGAAACAATGCTTTTCTTTCCATGATCTGTACAATAATTATTCTGTACACCAGTCAATGCTACAAACCCAGTTGGTCGCTGTCGATGTCCTCCTCTGCAAGCTTGTCAATCAACAACTCCATTGTCTTGATGTACTTGGGCATGTAATGTTCTCTTATCATGGATCTCGCCAGGCGAATCTTACTGTACAGATGTCGAGGTGTCTCGTACAGGGCGACAACCTCCTCCTGGCTACCTAGCTCGCTTGTGTTTGGTTCTGCTGCTGGTGCTGGCAATCCAACCATGTGAATTATTCTTCCTGGAGGGTATAACTGGCGGGACTCTTGAGAAGGGCTTGATGATGATGGCTCCTCCTGCTTGTCGGTCAAGGATTCTAGAAGCTCCATGGCCTGTCGTTCGTCTGGTTCTTCCAGAGGTGATTCGCTCTCCTCTCTGTCGGTATCTTCATTATCCGACTCTTGAAGGTTTAGCTCTCCAAGAGAAATTGAGAGTAGCTCTGCAGCAGCTGCTTCACTGTCAGTTTTCTCAGCTTTGAAATCAACATCAGTTTGATTTATCATGTCCTGAGTATGTTTTGCAGAGTCAATAGTCTTCTTCTGTGCAGCAACACATGACCAGCAAGCTAGTGCAGAGCGTTTCTTCGCCACAGCATGTGTATCTGCTGAAGGCTTCACGTCGTCCTGGCAAATTATAAAGAATCAACTCATTCAGTAAGAACCATTATTAACTTCATTTGTTCAAAGAACAAGTGTTTGCAAGAATCTACTTGTTATACCTCAGAACTGTGAGGCAGTAGCATATCGACATCTACAACCTTAGATCTTGGATCAGATATGAAGGGCACATGAGATCGGATGAAGCTCACAGAGCGATTGACGAAACCTAAGAATCTAGTCTGCTGAATTTGTTCACGAAGGTCATGTGCCCATGATGATGCCATAACCTGCCATCATTGGCGGCAACGGTAAATATATGATATCTTTTACTAGGCAAAGACTGTTTGCAGGAAAGAATTTCCCCTTCTTCTAAACAAGTGCATATCAACTATGGAATGTAGTTCTTGCTTCCTGCTTCGATCATCATACTTAGACATCAGCTCATGAATTCAGGTGGCTGAGACGTACCTCTGTACGGAGGTTGGCAACAGAAACTTTGCCCAAAGATGGCACCACATCATTTCTATTGACAATGGTCGTAACGAAGTCTTTACCCAACTCAGCCAAGTCCCATGTCATGCAAGCAGCTGAACAGTAACAGTAGGAAATGTTAGTATCTCAGAGCATAATTTTGCAGCATCAAGCAACAAACAATGAATTGTTTACAGATGTTAGATGCTCATACTTCAATTCGGAGTTGGGTTTTTGGATATCAACTTGTAGATATATAGATCAACAGGGCTATCTAAAACGTCAAATGTCATCATCATTAAACATCCATGCGAAACCTTTTCTTTTCTTTTCTGTCATCCTTTGGTTTTTGGCTTTTTGCTATATGATTTAGGCCAGAGCTTTTTCTAGAAATGAATTACAGACCAGCAAATGCCAACAGATGATCCTAATAGGCCTGTCATTACAAGTTAGTATATTGGTGTAAGGTGTTAATATGGCCTTTCAATGAAGGAATAATTCACAAGTTTAGTATATTGGTGTAAGGTGCTAATATGGCCTTTCAATGAAGGAATAATTCACAAGTTTAGTATATTGGTGTAAGGTGCTAATATGGCCTTTCAATGAAGGAGTAATTCACAAGTGAAAATAGAATGATTTTTTCTTAACATCTGGTATTCAATAGTAAAACTTGTTAAGTCCTTGCTTCAAAACGCATACCTGGCCCAAATGCAATACATGTAGATGACGATAACTTCTCATTCTCACGTAGAATGTATGTTAATATCGCAGCGATACCAGCACCCATTGAATGCCCAATGATCTAAAATTACAACAAAAATGATGTGCTATGAGTTAGCAAACAAAAATGGGATCAGATGCAACGCGCAAGTATTCAGCATCATGTACTGTGACAAAGCTTGATTACCAGGAGCAGTTAGACTAGATGGAAGATCCTTGCAGAACAAAATGATTAGCTTCTAGGTTGGATAAAACTAACAGCACAAACCTTTTCAAATCACACTTTTATTTTTTAGGGTTCACTTCACAAATGTGGCTTGAGTAGACATGCACCACTTAGCTAAATAAATTTAAAATGGGCCCTAAGATACTAAATTAAATTTACAGCTGTAAGTCAATAAACAAAATATGTTCTCACAAAAAAAAAGTGATACACATTTACTAGTTGGCCAAAACAAATGTCATACGCATTAGCTTAAATTATTACATTTCTGAGCGTTGTTTCCACTTCTCCACTTGTGGTAGTCACAACTTCTAGATTACTCTAGAGTGCTTGAGACGATCTATGCTTGTTTCTTACCTGTCTTGCTCAGCACAGGAGAATCCTAGGAAATCCATACAAGATGCTTAACTGTAAGAATACTTCAAAGTTTTTCACTTTGGCTACAAGCTAAGGAATTTCCTACCTGCAGTGCATATTTGGTTTCACTTGGTTACAAGTTGCGGTTCCACTTGCTTCGTTTCATATGTGGCTTTCGCAGCTTAATCTCATTTTGTGTAACTCAGATAGACAAGCATCTATTGAAATGTGTGTCAAGTCAAACTAGAAGGCTAGAAGCAGAGAAGTATTGTTTGGCAGCGTATCCCTGTCCAAGGAGAGGAAGAGGATATCCATAATCTGCATCATAAAAGAATGGCCCAATTGTTGATGATGTCACTGGTTTTTGTGTCTAGCAGTTTTTTAATGAATGGGCTCTAGCTGCAATCATCTTTCGGAAGCATGTGTTTTCAACAATACAAAAGAGTTAATTTTCTACAAGACTACAATGCAGAACATCAAATGAGCATCTGTAGAGGATCAGGAAAACTGAAATAAATTACCTTGATCATGTAGTCTGGGAATTGCTCGACTGCTTTATTGAGGCAAGGAATGGCCTGGTTTGCAATCCAGCGAGCCGCTGCAACCATTCCACAGTGCGAATATCCCAGCACTAAGTTGGAGACATGGCCATCTTGTGCCACAATGTGATGGAATGGAACATCTGCTCCAGTTGCTGCTGTCAACCGATCCTTAACACTGATAGCCCCCCGAATAAAAAGCAGAAAGCATTTGGCACTTCTATCACGGACAACTGTGAAAGCAGGCTTCATAAGCTGCATGATAGCACAGAGTTTCAACCAAGGAGCCCTGATTTATAATCTGTACTAAAAGGAGCAGTAAAATATTGGCTCAACAATAATTTTGGCATGCTATGTTTCAGTACATAATTAACAGTGGAACATTGACTGATACTTACGCACCCTCGCCTTAGATTTTTTAATAAGAACATCGCTGTGTTCGTATCCGCCAAATTCCAAAAACACTTTGTATGGCTTCTTCGAGAAATACATGCATAGCCTCAGATATCTGAGCAGTGAAATCAGCTCCTCCCTTACCCCAGGCCCTTCCAGTGGTACCGAATTGCTTTCAGCATACTCATGCTGCAGATTACCCTGAGACAGTAAAGTGGTATGTCATATCCATGCTAAAATATGCACTTCACCAACATTTTAGGCTGATAAAAAAAGCGAAGACCAGAAAAGATATTAATCTGCTCTTCTGATTCTTCTAGAATGTAATATTTTGAACAACAAAAGGCAACTAGCATCATTTCCTAAAATTAGGTATCAGGTTCAAACCTAACAATTGCTTCACTTTACATTGCTGGAGCCTAAATTAATTAAAGTAGAGTTCGCTTTTTGAGAGGAAAAGTAGAGTTTGTTATATGTAGTATAAAACAAATGTCTTGTTCAAAATCTTGGAGTCAAATTTAAGAGCAAGGTTAAACCTTTTAGTAGTCCCAATGTAAGAAGAGCATTGCATGCTTCAACTTCCTTCAAGTGAGCCAAATACAAGAAACACTACTAAATATCAAGATCAAAAGGTGAAGCAATTCAAATTAGATGGTTTACACTGTTAGATTTTGAGAGAGAAGAGAGGAATAGGGGTTGAATTGTTAGTTATATTGCAAAAGCCCAAAGGGCAATATATAGTATACAAGAGAAACGCTAAACCAGACTACAATTACATAACCACCCCTAACACTTACATGACTATTACACTACTATCATTAACATAACCGACGAACTAATTGACTCACATTGATTTTCCCCATGATCCATTCCTTTCCTAGATGCTTCCTAACTAACAATCAAAACAAAGAAACATATAGTACATTTGATCAGCCTTCAAGACTCGTGCTAAAACCTTAAAATCGCAAACAGGCAATTGGCGTAACTTTATGAACCCACAGAACATTGGCAATTAATACACCTGGCTAATTTATTTACTTGAATGCCTCTTCTCATAGATTCTCCGTAGCCGACAGCATCATTCAACTAAATTTTCCTCAACCTCACCAACAGGCGCAACAAGCATGACAACCTAAACATACCAAGCCAGGATATCATCTCGAAAATATCACACGGATATTAGGATATATGACTTCGTCCTTAACCGAAGCTTTATTGGGTAAGACGACTCTGGGATTTGCAGCTAAGTTCCCGTGAGAACAAATTCCAGCAACAATAAAGAAAAAGAAACAAATATTACTTCTCACTATTTTTTCATCGAGCCAACCAAGAAGCGATCAAGTTCCTAGTCCGCCCCCTGAGCTAACTAAACTACTTAATCCTGAGAGGTACTCAGAACTAACCACACTGTAAATCGCAACCAAATGATAAAAAAAAAACCTTGAACAGTACGGAAAGAATCAATTTACGCCAAGATTGCATATTTCTTCTTCGTTTTCTTTGCTTGCAAGCAAGCAAGATAAAAGATGCTATTTTCTCAGCAGAAAAAATAAGGATACTCTTTTCCTAAAAATTCCAAACAAGATAAAGAAACAGCGACAAGATTGACCAAGAAGAATCCCACGGAAGCAACCAATCCCCTGCACGCCTCACACACACACACACACACACACACACACACACACACACACGAAACCAAAACCACCAAAAGGAGAAGCAAAAAAATCTCCCACAAGAACACACCAAGATCAAATCTTTCTTTGTGTGTTGATGAGAGTACTAGTGTACTAGTGATCAGTCTGCGCGCGCGCACCTGCTGCCGCATGTAGTACTTGAGCCCGAAGGCGATCTCCCCGAGGGGCCACTTGCCGAGCGTCTCCCCGTAGGCGAACCGCACGGTCCAGGCGGCCATCGCCGCCGCCTCGCCCCACCCCGCGGGGGCCCGCTCCGGCCACCGCCGCCCCTGCGCGCGTGCCCGCCGCGCCTCCCGCCTCGCCCGCGCCTCCTCCTTCCGGCGCCTCCGCGCCGCCGCCGCCGATATAAGCTGGTCCTCCATGGCGCCCCTCCCGTCGGCGCCGTCCCCGCAGAGCCGCCCCGACAGCACGAGGTAGACCAGCACCGCCGTCCCCGCCGCCGTCGCCATCCCCGTCGTGCCCATCGGAGCACGACGCGCCTCTCGCGCGTATGTGTGTGCGCGGTTCTTGCGTGTGTAGGTGTGTGAGAGAGGAGAGGAGTCGTCGGGAGTTGGAGGAGACGGCGGGGCGATGCGGTTTGGGGGCGGCTAAATTGGAGGGAGACTGTAAGGGAAAGACGATTTTGCCCCTGGGGGTTCTACTGGCTGCTACAAGGTTACTCGCTCGTTTGCCTTTTTGCTAGAGCTCGCCCCACTAACTACCTATAGTGAAGTTTCGGCTACGTTTTTAGCTTGTTGTAGATTTGATATTAGGAATCGATATTGGTCGTGCATTGGATCTCATCAACTCAATGGGACGCTTCACTCTATATCTACCTCTATCCAACCCTTATTCATCCACATCACTACAAGGCAAAATACCAACCACCTATTTCCGATGCTTTTGAACTCCATACCTTCTTTCCCTCTTGCATTGAGGGGAGGGTCGGGCTCTGCATCTCCCACAGCGGTGGTCATCGGTGCCAATACTCAGACTACCACAAGGGGGTGCAAGACAACACACTCTACTGCAAGGCGCAAGGCGACGGGAAGCACTGCATGTTCGAAGGTGGCGACGTGTGCCCCAAGAGCGTCCACGGGCGCACCAGCTTCTGCGTGGCACACGGGAGGAGGGATGCGTTGCGTGGTGCCCGAGTGCACCAAGATCACTCGCGGGCTTCTTGTCGGTGCTGTGGCAACACTCTCAATGAAGTGTTGTTGCTACTCGACGCCATCCGGGTGTCTCATCTGGGTACGATTTGTTGTAGATGTTTGTTCAATTTGTTGTAACAGTTGATTCGAAATATCGCATGAAGTGTTTTTTTATTGTTGTGACGTGTTGCATCAAATGTTGCGGCAACAAGTATTTTGTTGTGACCCATTTTCTCCGTCGTTGCATAATCCACCTTGGTTTATTGCAGCCCTTTCAAAAATATTACAACAATTATTTTCAGATGTTGTCTGTATTATTTTTAAATGTTACAATGTGATAACATCGAAATTTATTTGATCGGGATATTTGAACTAGTTTTAAAGCGCAGCTAGGTTCTGTAATGATGGTTTCATGCAATTTTCGGTGAGACTATGACTTTTTCCAGTATTTTTTCTTAGCATTGTATTGTTATTTGTGCATTTTGTTACACATATTGTATACGAATATTGCGTCGAAATGTACGATGGTCTCTCATCGTACGTCTGAGCGTTGGTTGCTCCCTTAATATTAAGGTTGAACCCATCTAAAAAAAAGTCGAACCTAAGTGTGAGCCAAGTAAAGATAAGTTCACAGCTAACCTCATCTAACTTAACTTCGTGCTTATGAAATTGTCAATCATGGATTCTCAGTGTGACGAGATAACCATGCCATTTCTTTTCTTAATCACTCACTCCATGCATAATTATGCCGGGCTACTGTTCCAAGATGTGCATCATCATTAGGTCACGGAGCACATAGTCAGTTTTAAAATTGCAGAGACAACTACTGGATAGTACAAGTGTACAACCAGTGGCGCTTTAGTTTCGAGATTGACGATTAGAGTTCAATCCCACCGACTACATGTTAACTAGATGGGTTATTTCTTTGGATTTTCTACTAAAATGATACGCGATTGTATTTTTGGATATATTTTTTTACTCTTATAGCTTTATTTGTCCGTATGTAATCCGTGACATGTGGATTGTGAGACATATAACTACAAGAAGAGATTAGCTCCTGCATAGTTATATTTCATGATAACAAAAAAAAAAGATAGATTTTTGGGCAAGGGCATTATGGTCATCCCAAATGGCGAGGACGCAGCAGCCGCCTCTGAAGCTGGAGGCCTGGATTCTGTGACAGGCGGGTGAGAATATGGGAGGGATTCAGAGGATCAACGAACAGTGATAAGCGAGTGAGTAACCAGTGTTAACAGTAATACCACGATAGAAACAACTAAAGTAACGATTTTGCTATGGCAAAGGCATTTACTTTTCGGTCAGACGATGGAGACTGATTTCTAATGTGTGGTACTGTAGACTCTTTGAATTGAACGATATATTTCCATATGGGAGTGCATATGCGTGGAAGCTCTCCCAACAATGTTGAGGGGGAGGGGAGGTCACGCATCGTAACTCACAACTCAATTTAAACAAACTATTTGTGAGCAAATCAGTTAAGATCAAGTTATGATTTTCCATTCGACGATGATCTGATAATTCTCAATTAATTAAGTTATTTATCTGTAATTGTTATTATAGATACTAATATCTTCGTATTATTCATAAGTATACTCCTTATCATTCGTAAAGAAAAAGCTTAACTGAGTGATCGTCAACCAATCTACGGCCATGCCCTGTATGGTTGTAAATACTCTTACGACTAACTAGTGATCGTAAGTCTTTCTATGATTACCTTATGGTCGTAAGTCTTACTACAACCACCTCATGGTCGCAAGCCTTACTACGATCGGATCAACTACGACCACCATATAGTCAACAAAGCATACAGATATGTTGACCTAATCGACTATGAACTCTTATGCGATGTGTTTAATACACACAACAATTGATATGTGTTATTATTCTCCTAGATAACTGCACATATTAAGCCTCTTTCTTTGATGTAACTGCAAGACGACGTGGGGTGTAGTTTCTTTGACGATGACTATCATCAACATGTGCATTTCATCAAACGTTCATGCGCCTCTTGGTATGAAACAACTGTCATCCCTTCGCGCGATATACAAGGAGTAAAGAAAGAAGATCAGGGGCGGCAAATCAATCGGAGATAATAGGCAAAAGTTATTAAGCCTTGGTTCTAGCGATTTTTTTTTAAAATTATAAAGTATAGTCAATACAGCAACAAAGGAGTAGAGTTATTATTCTTTTAGAAAAAAAGGTATGAACTAATATAAATCCCTGTATATTTTTATGTGCTAATATAACTTAAAAAAAATTAAATATTCATTTGTAACATCCATAGCAGATCATTTGATCACTTTCTTGGTTTGGGAGCTGGAATAATTCTGGTCGACCACTTGCCGTTGTTGTCGCCGGCCTATGGAGTGGCGCCAGCTTTGCCAACGAGCATCTTCCTCTAATCATATTCATGGCTGGTATAAACTCGAAACGTTTTGTCTTTTTAATATTCGCAGAATATAATATGCAAGCATGCGTGTGTGTGTCTATATATATATATACACACAGCGGATCCACGTTAATAAATTTCATCCTTGTGTCCATACTAACAGAGGCAAATGTGTTTAGTTCAGAGTAGCTTGGTGAAAAAGCTTAGTGAAAAAATGTGTGCTCGATCGTATTTTATGAAGCCTTTGGTGTTTCTGATAGATTCCAACTGTGAGTAGCGGATGTGAATGATACGAGTGTGGTATGTGTTGAGTATGTTTGCCTCTCGTACTCTTAAAAAAGATCGAGAATATATATATATATATATATATATATATATATATAAAGCGAGTGTGTCTTCTCGAAAAGGAAGACGGAACAACGTACGCGGAACAACCGAGACGTAGCATCCGCTTTCCTTTTCGTCTTAAATCGATCGCCGGTTCTTGTCCACATTGCTCGTGCATCTGAATATATTTTTTCCAACTGGTATGTACGTACGTATATAGATAGATCTATTATTAGGTTTTATGGCAGCAAACTGGGATAATATAATATATAAAAAATTGCATTGATACCAAAATATGTCTCATGAGAATCTCAAAAAAAAAAAAGAAAGAAAGATATATCCTCATGATGGCTAGACACAGTACTGCAGATTGACACCGTGCATGGAATATTTCCTAGGCTGGAGTAGGACCAAACTCAGGGCCACCCACAGAACTTTTCAACGAACTTCAAGAACAGATTACATTACCCTACGTACGATCACTGCATATATTTGAGATTCAAAAAGAAGATCATGACATACCGTGGGATCATACCATCATCATCATAGCTCAAAATATGGTGTAGTGGTCTGGTATAATTAAGTGATTCTTACACCCAAAGAGTGTGACTGCGTCCCCTCAGGAGGAGGGGATGGAACCACCTATGTAAACGGGACGATGGAGATCGATGCAGCATCTATTTTCCTTTTTTTCATCTTAAAACCATCTGTTCTTGCCCACGGGTGCCGTGGAGAATCAGAACCAGACCAAAAGCCAGAAGGGAGAATGCAACAGCCATGCACCGAAGGGAAGGATACTATATTTTTTTTTTTTGTGATCATAAGGAGGAAGACGCACACGCACGCACATCACCTGCACGCCCTCGAGAGTGCGTCCTCTTAGAACACCCGTAAGCAGACGGAGGCTAGGGGTAAATTCACGACCTCACAAAATTCCTATTAAAGCGCACTGGTAAGCGAGTAATAGACGAGATTCAGGATTTGAACCCTGGTGGGTGGAGTTGTACCCTGCCAAAAGGCGTTTCCTCCGAAGAGAAGGATGTTCCAATGAGAGCATCTTCAATATTGTATTTATTGTCGTCTCTTAGCTACGTTACGTCAACAAAATACTACGTGGAGGAGGGATGGAGAGGAGAGGAGAGGAGAGAGAACACATGTCGTCTACTTTCGTGCACGCGAAATAAGATATGATACATTAATCTACTCCAGTTGACATTTGGGGCCCGTTTCAAAGGAAAATTATAAAATATAAATGTTAGAGAGTGTGCTAGAGACTATATATTGGAGATGTTGTCTCTAAGATGATGTAGTATATGTTAGAGACAATGTTATCTCTAACTATTGGAGATGCCCTGAGGGGGACTTTAGACCTCATCCAAAATCCCTCGTATCCCAACAAGCCCTAGAAATAGCTTAGGGGCATTGACAATATGCTTTAGATATGGTCTCGGACAGCTCGAAAAACCACGCTCGCAACTTATGCAACTCCCTTCCAATTTTTGAAAAATTGCAAGCGATATACATGCAAACATTATATACGCTCCAAGTTTGCAATCAACCCATGCTTCTCTCTCCACCCACCCTTATGCGCTCAGCGTGGCAATAAATCTCTAATAAAGACGCAATAAAATCATAAGAAGTGCAGTAATACTAAGTGTTATAGTGTCTGTTTTGTAAAGGTCTAGTAAATGGACAAGAAGACAACAATAATTTTCTTTTAAAAATCATAATAAAGTCATATGGAGGTTGTAGTAAATCTCTTTGAGTGATGCAGTAAATATCTTTTAATAAATGCACAAAGAGGTTTTATTGGCGAGACTTATATCATTATGCTACTCTTATTGTCACCAAACTACTGGTGAAAGGATCAGATCTTCCAATCAAAAGTTATGACTAAAACATGAAAAGAAGCATCCCAGTACTAATAAGGAATTGATTTTGCTAGTTGGTTGTCTACATGTATGTACTAGTTGCCTAAGGTGAAAATAATTTTCTAAAAAAAGAAGATCGCAGTAAATCTCTTATAATGTTACAGTAAAAGTACAAGGATGTTGCAACAAATCTGGTGTATAGGTTTATTAATGGCACAATGATGTCGCGGTAATTCTCTTGTAACAGTGCAGTGAATTCTTATGGAGGTTGCAATAAATCTCTTTTAGTAAACGTATAGAGAGGTTTTATCAGCGAAATTTATATCATTTTGTTACTCTCGTCGTCACCATCTCTTTTAGTAAACGTATAGAGAGGTTTTATCAGCGAAACTTATATCATTTTGTTACTCTCGTCGTCACCAAGCTACCGGTAAAATCGTTTGTGAATCGGAGCTTCCAATCAAAGTTATGGCAAAACAAGAAAATAAACATACTAGTATTAATAGGAATCCATATTTGTTAGTTAGCTTGGTCCTCGTATGAAGCGGGTGCACACTGAGTCCACAGTAAATCTCTTGTAATGCAGCAGTAAAAGGTAACGTGGGGCGCGTGCAGTTTTATGGTCGGTTGCCGGGGGGGGGGGGTACTGTTGAAGCGTAGAATAAACTATTCTATGAAGTGCTGAATAGTCCTGCCGTGAATGTCCACTACAGCGACAAGCCCAAAATTTCACAGCTTCCTGCACCGCCTCCTTGCATTTGTACATGACTCCTTGTCTGACCTCGTTCTGGTGGTACTCCCAATAAAATATCTTTGTACGTTAACTAAAATAGATTCTAAGCCTGAATCTATTTGAGTATACTCCAATAATGATTATAAGATACCTCAAAGTGTGTTCTATGAATTTTTTTTAAAATAAAAGTCAACTTTTTATAGCAAAATTTGTGTATATACCTTTTTATATGTGAAAAATGGTATATATTAAAAAATAAAGGGCTCCAGTGAAAATTTTCAATCAAATCGAATTAGAGTACCTTACGATTGTTATTTAAGTATATTGAAAGTGATAAAGAACTATAATATATTCGTTTAAGTGGTATATTGAATGTGGGAGTGTGTATTCTCAGGGTACGAAAAAAAACTTCCTCTCTCTCTCTCTCTCTCTCTCTCTATATATATATATATATATATATATATATATATATATATATATTGAAACCAAAATATATTTCATGATAACGAGAAAAACAAAAAAAAGAGAATATATTCTCTCGTGATAGGCAGCACTACACATATGAACATCGATCATGCATGGAATATTTCCTAGGCTGCAGCAGGACCAAACTGAGGGGGCCAGCGGCATCCCACTGTTAAGAAACTTCAAGAACCACTGACTTACTTGCCCTACAAGGCTACACCCACAAGCAAGCTACTAGCGAACATAGCTCCAACATTATGTAATGGATGGCTATGTACTTGGAAATGACCCTCGATCCAACAAATCCACGCGTGCATGCCCCCACCCGACACCACCACTCAGATAATAATATTTACACGTACACATCTAAAGACTGAAGAGATTCCTCCATTGGATTTGCCGTCCAGCGCCTGCAGATCCATCGTGATTCACCTGTTCCAGCTAGCTCTACTACCTCCACACAACACAACGCATGTCAGCAGCAGCAGCGTCTGGAACACATGAATTTCATGCGAATTTTACGATAAATCAGGAAGATTTCCACGGATGAACCAACGACAGAATTATCCGTATTCCAAACGAGACCTCGGCTGGCATATCCGTGCGCACAATCACAATCAACCTGCTGCTTTCGGCTTTCGCCGTAGCTAGGGAGCAATGCCCCGACCGTTGTACATCTGAGTTTGTTGGAATGATGGCCATAGTACAATTAATCTTTGCTCTCGCTAGCTCTTCTTCATGGCTGCACGTTAGGCGTGTGTTGCCCAAATGTATCTGCCTGCCTGCCTGCCTGCCTGCCAGTTGATGGATCCGTATTTTCTACTCAATCCTAACACACGGCATTTGATCGGTTCTGAATATGTTAGAAGTCAGGTGTCTGGTTACTGCAGAGAAATTAAGGATCCGAAATGAATGAATAAACAAACAAATGGATCTGAAACATGCCGAAAAAGAAAAAAGAAGAAGAGGAAGAACGATGAACGGACGACAAATTAAGGTGTTGACCGGTTGCATCGATCGATCGACGGACCGATCGTTCGTCTCGGCGGCTGATCTGATCGATCGATCCACCGCGTTTTTCCTTTCTTGCCTCCCACACTCATTTGACCATCTGCTGTCAGGCGAGAACGTCGTGCGTACTATTCGCATGCGCATTGCCGTCGAGGTACGATGCATACATCCTGCCCAACTCGATCGGCATAACTTAACAAGTATAAACTAGGTACCTGTTTATTGTTTGTTCGGTTTGCTAGGTGTATGTAACTTCAGTATTGACACATTATTTATCATAACGATATCATAGTAGTATACATTTGGAGACCATAGGGATGCTTTCGATTTAAAAAATAAAATAAATTTAAAATAACATAGGATGCTTGGGGTTCTGACAGAGAGCCTCTTGCTCTAGTTCTAGAAGGCTAGCTAGAAGCACAGAAGGCCATTTCGGATGCGCTGACCCAACTCCCGGCTGGTACTGGTACAACATGTGAAAGTGCTAAGGAACCACTTATATCGGCGTATGAACAGCTAGCCTTGCTTGACTTTGTGAGGTGTTATTATTCCCTTGGCAAGGTTGGAAAAAAAAAGGGCATTCTCCTGACGAACACATGTGCAAACACACACACACAGAGGAATATACTGAGTAGGACTTTACTCGAACAAGCATAAAGTAAACCGATCTGATGATCAGTAGTGGTCTAAAGAGGAACCAACTGAAGAATCGAACAAAATCGATCGCAAGTTGATGCCTTGATTCAGACGTGCATCGCATGCATATATGCAGCCCATTCGATCAGAGGACACGAGTGCCATGAATCAAGAGAGTGCAGGAATTGCTTCATTCAGATGGAAGCGTCTGTCGGTGCTCAAAACACTTTCGATCGGCGTAATGTTCGGAAAATGTATATACGCAGGTGAGAAGGGGGAGAAGTAATTGTAATCTCGGATGTCACAGGTTTCCCAATCACGATACTAACTGACGGCTGAGATCAAAGCATTTATTAAAAATGCCATCCTCGGGACATTTTTCCCCTCTCGCTGGTCGATTTGGAGCGCTGATTTCTGATCCCGATGGTTAACACGCACGAACGCACGCACGCAGTGGAAACTCCGGTCTCGCACATCTACTGCAGGACTAGAATGCTTTTCTCTCTCTCACTCTCTCTCTCTTTTTCTCGCGAAATGACGCAGCTAAAAGTGACATGCGTGCACCACTTGCAACCTTAAATTGAACTCGTCTTCGTGTGGCAATCAGAATTCTAGAAGAAGATATCTAAAAAAAGAAAGAATTGTAGTAGAAGAAAGTCGCGTTCGTTGCTGCATATATATATTCAACCAAGCACGCGTTAAGGAACGGCATGATAACATCGACTATCTGCAAAGAGAATGTTAAAATCTTGCGCCATCGATGACCGGAAAGTACTAAGAACATCTACATCACTGTCACAGCCCTTTGATCCATACGGAACTGCTCTCTCCGACGCTTTACCCAGCCGCCCAAGTCTATGCCCCGTGCGAAGGGAAGAAAAAAAGTTGAAGGCATACGCTCCTCACGTGACTCGCCGCCCTATGGCCCATGTGGCTCATTTTTTTGTCTCCCACCTATTCTTTCTAGGTTATTCTCAACCCATCCCTATTCCGCTGCTATGCACTACTTAACATCCCCCGTACTTCCTTCTTCCTAAAATGTCATATCAAGCATTATTTGCAAGAAGTCTGAGCCCACCAAGCCGACACAGATCCGGTGGATCAAATAGCAAGGTGGAGTCAATGTGGTTGGCTATCTTGTCTGCCGTTAGCTCCGGCGACATCTCGAGCTCCACCGCCGGCGATGGCTTCCATGAGCAGTGCCTGAGCTCCACCATCGCGGGCTCCTTGTCGGTGTTGCAGCAATGTGACATCCCGTTTTCGGACGGCAATTAGTGTCTCCATTTGATTTTTAATTTTCATTTGTCGCTTAAATTTCCAAAATTTCGAGCTCTCTGTAAGCTCGGGTTTGTGTTTCAAACCTCCATTTAGTTTTCCGAATTCAAAAATTCAAATTTTAATTCACCTATTTCAAATTTTGGACCCTCCCAAAATCTTGCATCCCTTTTATTTTTCTGGGCCAACTCTTTTCCGGCCCACTCATTTTTGCTATTCTTCTCCCACTTCCCCGGCTCGCCCATTTTCCTGGCCCGGTCCGCCCATTTTTCCGGCCCAGCCCGAGGCGCTCTTTTCCGGCCTAGCCCGCGTTACTCGGACCGCCCCACCGCTTCAGCTCGCCCAGCCCGACTCGCCCCCCTCCCCCATCTCTTTCTTCCGTCGCCGCCTCTCCCCTCTGCCTTATCTCTTCGGCCGCAACGCCTCTTCTCCCTCGCCCTCTTTCTCGCTCCCGTCGCCCCTCCATCTCTCCCCTTCCCCCGACCTCCCGCGTGCGCCGCCTCCACCCGTCGGCCTTCTTCTCCGGCTCGGCCCGGCCTTGCTTTAGCTTGGCCGGCCCACCGACTGCTGCCTCCACCTGCTGCGTCCCCCCTTCGCGTCACCTTCACCGGCCCCCCGAGCGCCGCCCATCCTCTCGCTCGCCCCACTGCTGCAGCGTCATCCCCGGGTCGCCTCGCCACCAGCTCCACCTGCCCCGGTTAGCGCCATCCTCTCCGTCCATGCGCGCACAACTCCGACCAGTCCAAGCGGTGAAGCACCCGGTCCGAGCCGTGCATCACCTAGGTCATCGCTGCGTCGCCGGTCCGTTGCCTGCCCCGCCTGCAGCGCCGTCCCACTGACTCCGCAGCGCCATGCCGCGCCCACGCCGTCGTCCCCTCCATCGCCATCGTTGTCCTCTCCTTCCCCGGCTCCATCCCCTCCACCGGGTATAAAAGGACCAGCGCCCCTCTGCCTCTCCCGCCTCCCCATCGTAAGTCTCCAAAGCCCCGTCGTTTCTTCTCCTTCGCCTCCTTCGGCCGAAGCCCTACCGCCGCCGGCTGCCTCCGTTGCCGCCCGGCCCAACCACCGGCACCCGGAGCTCCGCGTCGACACCTCCTACCTCCCTCAGCACCCGGCCGAAGCACCTTGCCACCAAGGAGCGCTGCCACCATACGTCATCCCCGCACCGCCTGTGGCACCATTGCCGACCTCCTCCGGTGCTCCTCCACCTCCGTCAAACCCTCGGTAAGGCTTCCCGCACCGCCCTAATGCTCGTACGCACCTCCGTTTCTTCTCCCCTCCCTCCGGTCGCCGTTGCCCCCGGACGGCCGCCGCACCCGTCACCTCCCGCCACCATCACTCTTGGCTCGGTCTTTGCTCGGCCCACTCCACCTCCTCGGCTCCTCACCGCCCACCGCCCGTGCATCCCCGCCCCCCGTCGGGCCGTGCCGACTACTGGTTAGACCACCAAGCCCCTTCTTCCCTGCTTCCCCCCTGTCGTTTGCTCTCTCCCTGTGGCCGAAGGCTCCCATGCATAGTGGCAGTGAGTGTCGATCAGTAGCATTGAGCTTCAGTATCAGTGATTATTGATTGTTGTGATTATTGCTTCTCCGATCCATATTGTTAGAGAATTGTGTGTTGATTGCTCATCAGTGTCAATGGTTGTATTGACAATGTTTGGTACAGCCGACAATTGAAGTTATGCATTGATCTAGCATTTGAGTTCCCTTGTAATGATCTGGCAAATTGAATCAATGTGGGACCTTGCAATTTCTGTATGATCTGACAAACGGTTGAATCTATGTGTTAATGGCAATGTTTGACAGTAATTTGAATATCGATATCATTGTCAAGTAATGTGTGTTTTGTATTTAGCATTTGAAATATGTGTGTAAACCGGCAATGGATCATTTGTGTAATATTTTGACATTTCAACAAGATTGAGTGATTTGGCATTTGTGCATTGGTGCATTAGGTTAATGGTTTGTTTGGCTGGCAATGGAAAAATTCGATCGCCTTGATCTGGTATTTGAGTTTTTGTGTTGTAGAACTTACAATCATTTGTTATCCATCTATCTCATTTGTCAACGTTTGATTCGTAGTTATTCCCCTAGATCATAGCGGTAGCAATGAGGTTGCAATCGATCCGACAATTGAGAATTGATGCCATAAAATAGTAGGACGTTTTGCTGGCAGTAAATTGAATTGTTGTTTGTGATCCTAATTATTAGGGATAGCTTTGATCTTCAGTAGCAGTATTGTCTATTGGTTTTGTTAATCAATTGCTAACTGTTGGTTAGTGT
This sequence comes from Hsuehochloa calcarea, assembly GCA_036346395.1. Classification (NCBI taxonomy): domain Eukaryota; kingdom Viridiplantae; phylum Streptophyta; class Magnoliopsida; order Poales; family Poaceae; genus Hsuehochloa; species Hsuehochloa calcarea. The sequence continues at coordinate 29,881,106 of CM070615.1, forward strand.
TTCGTCAGTAGGTCAATGATTGTTGGAAGTAAATGTATTTTGTGTAGGCTAGAAGTATTGATTTGTTTATATTGATTGCTTTATCAATCTGTATTGTTTGGCAATGATTTGTGTTCTGGCATTGATTAGTTGGCGATATAATCTGTGTCTTGATACGGCAGTAGGTTGTAGTAGTAGGTTGAGTAGCTAGCAATTGAATCGTTGTGCATTATCTGGCAGCTGAGATTGGTATTGAATTGCCATTGGATTGTGTGTCGATCGGGTATCCTAGATTTGGTGTAGAACCTGTAGTTAGGTTGCGTTGTCGCCTGTAGAAGGATAGCCTTGCAGTCTTCCAAATCTGCAGTAGAGCATTCCGGCAAAAGCTCCTTCGACCTTACCCACCTTCGTATCTTCCCTCCCGGCAGAATTTCTCTGCCATTCTTCCTTTCGCCCAACTGGTCGTTTGACTCTGTCAAGCATTCTAGTATCGCCCAAACCCTTCTCTCAAGCTCATCTTCTGTAATTTTTCCGAGGCTCTTGTGTTTTATTGGCCTTTTGAATTCTTTGGATTTATTTGGTTTTTCGATCGTTATTACGTAATTAGAAATCAAAGTCCAGAAAAACGACGGCTCAAGCAGGATCAAGATCCAAGCAAAGACGCCGACCAAAATTTCGAACCTCTGTCTAATCAGGCTTTGAGTAAGATCAAGGCCACGGTAAAATAGCCCAGGCAAGTCAACACTTTGATCATATTGATCCTACATTTTATGCAAATTGTATTCTTTTAAAATATCAAATTGCATGCTTTAATTTCCTATGCAAATATATGTCAAACACCCTAAGGTAGTTAAATGCCTATTTGATGATTAAATAATTATTATACCATTTTCTTGAAAATTGAACTCTCAATATCCTTGTCACCCTAGTAAATATATGGTAACCTACTAGTTATAGGTCGTACTAAAACGCCATGCTAGACTTATTTAAGTACTGGGGTATTACTTACCCCAAATCATCATCCTTTAAATCATAACAATTGTTTTGGGCAGTCATTGGGGATGATGACAGAATTGGTTGTGATAATTTATTTTATACTTCTCCAAAACTCTAAAAACTTGCTAATACCCATTTGGGCGGATAATAAGCTGGAGGGTATATGGTTGGGTACTAATGTAGCACAGGATATTTTTGTGGTGGGTATGTGGTAAGAACCGCCCAGATGATCTTAAGGACTTAATCATGTGATGACCTCCTATTGTAAAACAGTACAACCACAAATCTATAATGGTGTTGACCTGGCTAACTAATTGGTGACCACCGGTACGCGCTGCACCATTGGGGGACTCCCCTTCACCGTGAGCCCATGAGGCTACGGGTTGGGGTATGCGACTTGCGGGACCCTAGGCGTAAGTCGTATAGCACAAGAGGGGGTCTGGGTAAGTGGTTGTCGGGTCCTAGCAACCGAGACCCTACTCAGGTGAAACCTTAGCGGGTGTAGCAAATACCGAGGGATGCCTTGTAAAGGCCTTGTGATAATCTCCCCTTGATTCACATGTCAAAGGTAACAGGTGTATATATCAAGACGATTATCTCTTGTGGTTAAAGATGTACAATCTCTGCAGAGAATAAAAATTGTTCGAACAGTCGTGCCCATGGTCACGGGCGGGTGTAGGAACTTACAGGATATAGTTATATTTCAAAAACTTTTGTGGGTGGGTTGAAAAATGTGCAGGGCTTACCTAGCCCTTGATTTGGATTTTTCCTGAGTATCCTTATCCAGCGTTGGTAATAGGTGGGTATGACCACCATCAAATATAAGCATGAAGGTGGAGGTAGCCTCTGATTTTATTATTTATTGCATAATTAATCTCTTTAAAAATGTAATTTGGTTAAAATGCTAAGTGATAAGACTTTCTAATATCTGTATTTATAAATGCTGCTTTACCCAAATAAAAGAACCCGAGCCATCATTGTTGAACCTTGCATATATATTATTGTATCTGTTGTGTTGGCTCGCGAGCAGGGTAGTTGTGCTCATCCTCGCTCTTTCCCTAAACCCTCAAAAGCAGGAAACCTGGAGCTTTCGACTGCAACAATGATCTAGAAATCTGAAGACCCAGGAAGTCGCTGAAGCGTAGATTAGTCCTTAGCTGTTCTAGTCTCACCATAGTCTAGCTGACTCCGTCGGTTCTTGTGTACCTCTTATATTGTCTGAAGTTTTCGGATAATATCGGGCGTACACGGGTTCCTCAGTCACTTGCCTGCGGTAAGATGTGCCCTCACCCCCTTAGCTTCTGTTGTTGATTCCGCTATCTTTTGTAATGTATTCATTTGGCCTGTTCGGCTCTTATTGTTAAAATTGACCCCAAGCGATCTATGTAAACTCTGATGTGTAAATTAATGAATGGAATGATTTTACGCCATGTATGGTTTGATTCAGCAATATGCATGTGAAGTGCTATCTACTGATCCAGGGAATAGCACAGTGGTTTCACAGAGGAAACCGGATGGAGAAATCCAGAGTCCCACAAGCAACACCCTAGATCATGTGCCGTTGCTACTCGTCGCCATCGGGTGCCTCATCCGGATACGTTTTGTTGCAGGTGTTTGCTAAATTTATTGCAATAGTTGACTCGAAATATTGTGTGGAGCGTTTTTTTATTGTTGCGATATTGTTGCATCAAATGTTACGGCGAGATGTAATTTTTTTTTTTGGTTGCAACGGTGTTTTTGTTTTTTTTTACACCAGAGTAACTTTTTGTTGTAGCTCCTTCACTATTATTACAAAAATGTTGCAACCCAATAATGTCTGTTTTCTTAGAAAAATTGAAAGCATGTTAAAGTCAAAATACCTATTAAAAATCCTGCCCAAGTAAGTTTTGCTTTAAGAAAGAAAAAAAAAAGCATGTTAAACTCAAAAATAGCACGTAATAACGCGGTTCTTCCATCCGAAGGAAGCCATTGGGCTGACGTTACTTTCACGTCGACGTCTCGTGTTTTGTCGCCAAGTCCGAGAGCCTATTGATGGAAGCATTTGCATAGCTTTTGTTTTGTTAAGTGGTCCTTTTCACCTGCAGGTACCACAGACGTTAAGCATCGGATGGAACAGATTCGTGTTTAGTGCGTGCACACCAATCAAACACATGCAAGTGTTCGTGTTAAGGTGACTAGAATCCCCCCCGCACACATGGCATGCTTACGGGGTTTAACTGTTTAGTGTGTTTTCTGCCGAATCCTTGTGAAAATCCGTACACGAATTTATAAAGCGTAGTTTGTAAGGGTCTGCCATATTTTTCATGGAACTAGCATTTTTTTATAATAATATTTTCCTTCTTTTCTTCTTCTTTTGAGACAATTTAATGGAACCGGTCCATCCGATTAGATACATAGAAATCAAATGTTTAGATGCTTCTTGAAAAGTATTTTTGTAATATTTATAATTTTTATTAGATTTAATAAATATATTACAATAGTAAAACTCGGAACGAGGGAATATAAAAGAAAGAGAGAAGCAAATTGAATGGACTGGTCTAGTTCAGAACCCAAAATGACTTTGTCAGGGGAAAGCCCAAAGCAGCTTTGATTGGAATATACCGAAATAGCTACTAATTGGGCCCAATATGCAAATGTCTTTTCTTTCCTTTTTTTTTTTTAAAAAAATGAGAGTATAGCTTGCCAGCTTGCTACGAGTCTCTCTCGACTCCGACTCGTCGGCGGCGCACGCAGGCCGTAACGTACATAAATCCTAGGGGGGTCGTCTCCGCCTCGACCCAACAAAACCTAGCACGAATCGCACTCGTCGATGGCCATGTCTCTCACGACCGGCGACGTCGACGGCGGGGACGGGTGCGGCTCTCCTACTTCCACGACTACGTCGGCGATTGTTGGGTGACCAGGACCGCATGGACGATTTATACTCTTCGAGGCGGTCCGGCGGCTCCCCGTCGACGCCATGCCGGAGCTCGTCGAGTGCCTGCTCCGCGGGGGCCACTGCATCGGCCTGCACAGTGGCGGAGACACTAAGGTATATTGGCTATAGTTGTACCTCTAAATTTTTGCCCGTAAACTTATACAATAAAGTTGCGATGTCGGCAATTAAATAGTTAGCAGCCCACCAACATAAACTATTTTGTGATGTCGACTGCACTATAAACATATAATTTGTTCCATTTAATCTTTTACCGTGTCATTTAAACTTTTATACTTTTATGTTGGAATACATCATTTAAGTCTGCATCTTCATGCATACACGAGTGTACTTTCAATAAAATTTTTGTAAAGTTAAGGATTTATTTCCAGTCTCTGTCTACCTAGGTATGTGCTAAGTAGGCGTACTCGTGCGTATGTGTGGTATGTATGCGTGATGATGTGTGTGTGCATGTGTATCCTAGGATCACGAAAAAAAATTGCATCCCCATCGTGCACGCTTATACTCCTTTTAGAGACTTTTGTGTATACATGGTTAGTACGATACGATGGAAAACTAGAAGGAAATGCAGGTCACAAGTGGCATTTACCGTCCCTTGCGGTCTATTGGGTTAGTATGTACATTTATACCAGAGTAAAAGAGGTTAATCAAAAAATATATCTATGGTCAGTCACAGGTGACATTTACTGTCAGTTATCCCTTTTTTTTTTCCCGTAGTGTTTAGTTTTGCCTTATAGTAGTTGTCTAATTTTCCATTAGATTCTGTAAAATCATGACAAATAAGTAAAATGTGAATGCCTAATTCTCTTTTTCTTTTCCCATCCAAAGATCTTTTTCATCGTCCCCAGATGCCTAATTAGTATACCTCCTTGCAAAGTTCTACGAATGCCAGTGTTATGTTGAACAGATATCACGTAAATGGACTCATCAAGTGACTACTAATCTGTTCTTTGTGTTTGGCATTTGGTCATTGTGGGAAGGTTTCAAAGAAGACGGGCACTGATATGTTTATTTGCCTTTTAGTTATCATTTTACGTGTTTGGTGTTTTACTGAATGATTGCAGTAACTGACAACCTTCCATTACAGTGATTCGGAAGAATTAGCAGAAGTGGAAGCAAAGCTGGTTGGCAAATTTCATCCATGCCTTAGTCTATTGGGTTGCAGTTAGACTGTGCTGGCTTCAGGAGTGAAAAAGGTGAATCAAAAAATAAATCTATGGTCAGTCACATGTGACATTTACCGTCAGTTATCCTTTTTGTCATGCTGTTTAATTTTGCCTTATAATAGCTGTATAATTTCCCATTAGATTATGTCGGATCACGAAAAATAAGACAAATGTGAATGCCTAATTCTCTTTTCTTTTCCCATCTTAATATTTTTTTTCATCATCTCGGGATATTCTCTTGGGTTGCAGTTAAAGTATGCTGACTTCAAGAGTAAAAAAGGTTAATCAAAAAAATAAATATATGGTCAGTCACATTGTGACATTTACCGTCAGTTATCCTTTCTGTCATAATGTTTAGTTTTGCCTTAGAATAGCTGTATAATTTTCCATTAGATTCTGTAAAGTCACAAAAAAAAGGAGAATGTTAATGCCTAATTCTCTTTTCTTTTCACATCCTAAGTTTTTTTTTTCATCATCTCCAAGTATTCTAAAATTTGCATACGTAGGTAGATAGAGTTTATACTAGGGCGCAACTAGCGCTCGGACGTACGTATCGGTTGTAACATCTCGACAAATCATGCAACAAAAAATGTTGCTACAACAACAAAAACTATGATCCGAGCGCTACATGAAAACATATTCACCCCTGAGGGTCCCCAACATCTCAAATCATCTGATGCAACGAAAAATATCCTATAACAACAACATATAATATTTTTGAGGGCACATGCAAAAACACCTGAAATATTTTTTTCAACGGGTCGCAACATCCATATGAACAGTATGTAACATTTGTTTCAACGGGCCGCAATATTTTTTTTCAACAGGCTGTAATATTTTTTCAACGGGTCGTAACATCTTAAAGAACAGTATGCAACATTTTTTCAACGGACCGCAACATCAGAACAATTGACTAGTTTGCAAAGGCAGAGAGCTCACACGTTGATCTGGGCGATGGCACTGTCCAAGAAGATGACCGGTGGAGGATGTCTCACACCATGCTTGCTTCATCACCCATCTCCTTGGTAGTCCACCTATGGATGTCTCGCACGTTGCGGAGCCGATGTTACAGGCGACGGCAGGCACGGCAACGCAGACGCAAGCTGTGTGGTGTACGACAACGGCCACGAAAGGCAGCAGCGGCATCTAGACGCTGCCGACGGCCCGAGGGGTGCAACGGCGTGCCGGTTCAGTGAGGGCACATGCAAAACGCCTGCAATATTTTTTTCAACGGGTCACAACATCTCCTTGAATAGTATACAACATTTGTTTTAACGGGCCGCAATATTTGTTTCAATGGGCAGCAATATTTTTTAACGGGTCGCAACATATCAAAGAACAGTATGCAATATTTTTTTTATATGGGTCACAACATATCAAAAACGCATAATCGAGTACTCATCCGCCGAGCTCGAAGGAGGCGGCGGGAGCTAGTGGAGCGGCGCCTCTGGCACCAGGCGGCAAGAGTTCGCGGGAGGAGAGCCAGTCCGGTGGCCACCGTCGGGGATGGTAGCGCACCTGGCGGCAGCGGCAGGAAAAAGGGCGACGCAAGCGTGGGCTAGGGCGGCACGACGTCGGATGCAGATGAGGCCCTCGACGCTGGCTCTGCCGCCACCGAAGAGCGTCCCGAGCGTCTTCCTTGCAGGCATCTCTGGGGAGAAGCTTCGTCTGTTTGGAGAGAGAGAGAGAGAGAGAGAGAGAGAGAGAGAGAGAGAGAGAGAGATGGGAGGAATAAGCAGCGTCTGCTCTGAGTCTCAGATCTCAATGCTAAGCAGTCCAATTGGCAATATGGAGGACGAACTGAGCTCTACTACGCGACACGAGTGGCTGTGACATGAGAGAGGATAAAAGAGGGAGAGAATGTTGGCTGAGAAATTTGGGGAAGAAAGGAAGCGGCTCAAGGAGTGAGAGAGAGACGAGAAAGAGGGATGGGGATGGAGCGAATGAGAGTGGAGGGAGAAGGGAGGAATGAGTGGTTGCAAATGATTGGGGATGTGGCCTAGTGATAAGGATACTCAGGTAGAGAGAAAAATGAGGAAAGAGAGTGGAGTGGGCGTCCGGATGGAAAACTTTACAGCGGATGCACGGCGTCTATCAATTCCCATTATATTATTCCATTCCAAATCTCTTTGCGTCTTACCTTTCGTTTATAAGACAATACTATTTGATATGTCATTCCTCCTTTACCGCAGGTAGCGCAGCTGTTTCAGCGAAAAATCAAACAGCATGTTCATCCTATGTCTTTCTGCAGGTATGAAGCTTCCCTTTCGTCTATCTATGTTATTTAAGCCACTTATCCACAGGTAGTACTAAACCGTACTAGCATACAGATTCTACCACCCATTTGTTCTTTGTCTGTCCATGTTATTCAACCAATTTTTGTACACACGCTCGAAAGTCACAAAAAAAAGGAGAATGTTAATGCCTAATTCTCTTTTCTTTTCACATCCTAAGTTTTTTTTTCATCATCTCCAAGTATTCTAAAATTTGCATACGTAGGTAGATAGAGTTTATACTAGGGCGCAACTAGCGCTCGGACGTACGTATCGGTTGTAACATCTCGACAAATCATGCAACAAAAAATGTTGCTACAACAACAAAAACTATGATCCGAGCGCTACATGAAAACATATTCACCCCTGAGGGTCCCCAACATCTCAAATCATCTGATGCAACGAAAAATATCCTATAACAACAACATATAATATTTTTGAGGGCACATGCAAAAACACCTGAAATATTTTTTTCAACGGGTCGCAACATCCATGTGAACAGTATGTAACATTTGTTTCAACGGGCCGCAATATTTTTTTTCAACAGGCTGTAATATTTTTTCAACGGGTCGTAACATCTTAAAGAACAGTATGCAACATTTTTTCAACGGACCGCAACATCAGAACAATTGACTAGTTTGCAAAGGCAGAGAGCTCACACGTTGATCTGGGCGATGGCACTGTCCAAGAAGATGACCGGTGGAGGATGTCTCACACCATGCTTGCTTCATCACCCATCTCCTTGGTAGTCCACCTATGGATGTCTCGCACGTTGCGGAGCCGATGTTACAGGCGACGGCAGGCACGGCAACGCAGACGCAAGCTGTGTGGTGTACGACAACGGCCACGAAAGGCAGCAGCGGCATCTAGACGCTGCCGACGGCCCGAGGGGTGCAACGGCGTGCCGGTTCAGTGAGGGCACATGCAAAACGCCTGCAATATTTTTTTCAACGGGTCACAACATCTCCTTGAATAGTATACAACATTTGTTTTAACGGGCCGCAATATTTGTTTCAATGGGCAGCAATATTTTTTAACGGGTCGCAACATATCAAAGAACAGTATGCAATATTTTTTTTATATGGGTCACAACATATCAAAAACGCATAACTGAGTACTCATCTGCCAGGCTCGAAGGAGGCAGCGGCGGCGGGCTAGTGGAGCGGCTGCCTCTGGCGGTAGGCGGCAGCGAGTTCGCGGGAGGAGAGCCAGTCCGGTGGCCACCGTCGGGATGGTAGCGACCGGCAGCGCATGGCAGAAAAAGGGCGACGCAAGCGTGGGCTAGGCGGCGACGACGTCGGATGCGAGATGAGGCCCTCGACGGCTCGCCACCAAGAGCGCCCCGGCGTCTTCCTTGCGAGCATCTCGGGAGAAGCTTCGTCTGTTTGGAGAGAGAGAGAGAGAGAGAGAGAGAGAGAGACATGGGAGGAATAAGCAGCGTCTGCTCTGAGTCTCAGATCTCAATGCTAAGCAGTCCAATTGGCAATATGGAGGACGAACTGAGCTCTACTACGCGACACGAGTGGCTGTGACATGAGAGAGGATAAAGAGGGAGAGAATGTTGGCTGAGAAATTTGGGGAAGAAAGGAAGCGGCTCAAGGAGTGAGAGAGAGACGAGAAAGAGGGATGGGGATGGAGCGAATGAGAGTGGAGGGAGAAGGGAGGAATGAGTGGTTGCAAATGATTGGGGATGTGGCCTAGTGATAAGGATACTCAGGTAGAGAGAAAAATGAGGAAAGAGAGTGGAGTGGGCGTCCGGATGGAAAACTTTACAGCGGATGCACGGCGTCTATCAATTCCCATTATATTATTCCATTCCAAATCTCTTTGCGTCTTACCTTTCGTTTATAAGACAATACTATTTGATATGTCATTCCTCCTTTACCGCAGGTAGCGCAGCTGTTTCAGCGAAAAATCAAACAGCATGTTCATCCTATGTCTTTCTGCAGGTATGAAGCTTCCCTTTCGTCTATCTATGTTATTTAAGCCACTTATCCACAGGTAGTACTAAACCGTACTAGCATACAGATTCTACCACCCATTTGTTCTTTGTCTGTCTATGTTATTCAACCAATTTTTGTACACACGCTCGAAAGTCTTCCTTACTCTTGATGTGATATGCTACACATAACTCACATGTTATTTGTTCCTTAAGATATTCCACTCATTTGTATAAATGCGGCGGTAATTAAAGAACCTTCGATCACATAATACTCACATTGTACTCATAGTTTAGAACACCGTTTGCCAAGCTAGAATACAAAAAAAAAAAAAAAACTCAGACCTCAAGACTCAGAGTTTTCTTTAGTATGTAAAATACATTTCCTGCTCTTTCAGAGTTCTGTGGTTACACCAATACTGCAAATGCTTCACTATTAAAGCAAAAAAAAAAAAAGAGGGTCCACAAAAATTCTTCTCTAGAAATCAGTAAATTCTAACCTTCTTAATTTCGTGCTTGCTTCCCTGCTTGCTGTAGGAGCCAAGGTAAATACATACACAAACACAAGCTGGATGTGATCCGCGGCGTGAACAGGCAGAGCGGTTGCATGTACGGCGCATGGTACCACGTCAACTTCCCGGCGAGCGCCATATCCGACGATGCCGCCGCCGCCGCCGCCTCGCCGTCGTCCCGGCCTGCGCGCCGCACGCTCTCCTTCGCCTCGAGGTATGGGACTCAAGAAGAACTCGTGCATGGTGGCTTTTGTCGGCGCCCAATCGAATCCGATCGAATGGGATCTGACTAAAATCACAGACATACTTGATGGATTTAGGGGTAAATTGAAGAGGAGAAAGCTATGGTTCTTAGGCTACTCCACAGTTTTACAGCTCCGTACAAGGTAATAGGTAGAAACTGAATAACCGAGAGTAAACTGAAGCTAAAACAGGAAACGACAAAACACGTGACGTCTACAGGTCTTAATAGTGATTCTTGAGACCCAGCCGTGGGAATGAACTTATCGCTGTCGTGCCGTGAATCTCAGCCGTTGCTGGTCCCTCACTTGAAATTGACAGAAAGTTACATCCTGTGATAGAGCTGTCCAAATGGACCGTGTCGTCTGGACCGGTCCGGAGTATGGGAGTGTTGGTTCGACCCTGTGGATATCATGGGGATAGGCTCCAGATCTTAGGATGATGACAATTGGCAATGACATTTATGGTTTGTCGTTTACAGGGTTTCGACAAAGTTCAGATTTCGACGGGGCGGTCCAACCGCCATAGCATGGCGGTCCGACCGGTCCCAAATCGGTCGGACCTACCATGCCATGTGGCGTGATCGGACCGGCGGTGACCACAAATGGTCGAGCAGTGGGCCAAAAATAGGTGTTGTAGGCAAGTGAGGGGATCCCAATGCACTTGGTCTCATAATTTTTGGAGTTCCCAAGCAAAAGTTCTATTCGTTTTAAGTTTCCAGAAGGTTTCGGAATTTCAGGGCTTGAAATTCGGCTAAGTCCCTTGTGGCGGTCCGACGGCTCACAGGGAGCGGTCCGACCGGCCAGAGGGCAGTCCAACCGGCTCACAGTGAGCGGTCGGACCGTTTTCCACTTATGCATTGGCCAACTTCGTGGTGATGTTGTTTGGTTAGGTCAAGTTCATTGGTATCATGGCATATGTATTGCATGATGCATGTTTTGACTAACATGGGTCAAGTTGTGAAGAACTTGTTCCCGAATTCGTGTTTGCTTGTCTATGGTTGTGCAGGTTGTTTAGTGGTCAACGACGGTCAACAGCGAGGAGGATCGGGACTATACTTGGAGAGTTGAGATCTAGAACGATCGACGATGCCGGGTGAGGTCAATGGACTCAAGCGTGACACAAGATGGACAAGGGTGACCTATTGGCGAATCCATGGTGCATGGTGAATGGTGAAGCGGTTTAGGTCAAAAGGTTAAAGACGGCGCTTTGCGAAGCGTGCGTGTGTGATCCGTTTGTTAGTGGGCCTTAACGGGAGCCCAATAGAGTCAAACCCTAGGAGTTCTAGGCCACCACTATAAATAGGAGGTGGTGGTGGCTGCACCGTCCCTCTCGCCTCTTTATGTTTCAAAACTCTAATTGGCTTAGGGGGGGTTGAGGTGGAGGCTAGGGCTCTTGATGGTTTGAGGTGATTTTCGTGATCTTGGATTGACCACTGTTCCTTGATGGAGTGGGTGTAATCCAGCATCAATCACGAATTTAATCTACGCAAGGTTTGCTTGAGATAAGTCTCTTTTCGTTCTTGCTTTCAATTTCGTGATTTTAGGGCCTTCTTTGATCCGCGAGTTTTTGATTGATTCTTTCACGTGAATTAGCTTGCTGTGATATGTGTAAATCTATCTAGGATCATCTTGATCATCAATCACTCACGAACAAGCATTAGGATCAAGTTTTCATCTTGCTGTTACTCAATTGACAACTGTTCAGGATCTATCCAAGAATTATCATAATATTCTATTGGAATAGGTCCTCAATAGCATATAGAAGGTGTGTGCAAAGTTTAGTGAAGTTTGGAGTTGAGAATCAAAAGTTAGACCTAATTGCAACTTCGTCATCGGGCTGTTTTTACTGTTTCAGATCTGTTCTGGAGTCTGCCGGTCAGACCGCTCGTCATCACCGGTCCGACTGATTTGGCAGCGGTCCGACCGCCGGTATAACAGCGGTCCGACCGTCAGAAAATCGGTCCGACCGCTCCAGGCCAGAGGTCAGACCGCCAGTACATTGTATTGTTTTGATCTTTGATGTTTTTGTCATATTGCTTAGGGGATTAATTTGAATTCAATACTAGTCTTCCGCTGTACTGGTATATTGATCTTCATAGCTTTCTAATAGCTATTGGAGTGAAATTGTGTTGAATTCATAATTTGTGAAAAAGTGAGCGTGCTCCTATTCACCCCCCTCTAGTCGCCTTTTCGGTCCAACAGACCCAGAACGCCCGACCGGACGTATAGTGCTTCGGTCGGCACTTCGGCCTAACGAGTTGGCACGACACACATAGCACCAGGCCAGACAAGACACGACCTAGGGCAAGGTCGACAACGGACAAGGTTGTTAGAATCGTGATCCTGAATCAGATCGGAGGTTGTCTAGCACGGTCACGAATTATAGGATCGACGTAGAATCTAATATCCTATCTGATTCTACTAAAGAAATATTTTTTTTAAAAAAAATCTACATTGTATTTTAACACTACTACATTTTTAAAACTATACTTTTATAACTTTTGTTTACCAAAATGTAGTGCAAAGGAAAGATCATTTATTATTTATGCAAATTATAATGGTCATGAAGAAATAAAAAGTAAAAAAAAATACAATGAAAGGATGTCGGGACCTGGGATCACTAAATCTGAACCCTCTGTGTATTCTGAACTAGTCTTATAATCATTAACTAGCTCATACAGGGACATCATTGATGAAATCATATCCATACAATAATTAACATTTAAGAAGTAGACAAACTAATATTACTTAGTAGCAACGGACTTTATGGTCAAGTTTTACAAAATTTACAACACAGGGCTTGACGACAAAAGAGTAAACCTGCAGCGGAATAAAACAACTTACGATAGCTATCCGACATGCCCATAGGTAATCGAGTGTAGAGCGTATCTTAGTTCGCAAGGTCTTCAAAGTATTCTTCCTCGTAGAACTCTGTGTTCCCTAGTTCTTCCTCTATGACTGATCAACAATGGCGTAAAGTCGTGAGTACAAAAAGTACTCGGCAAGTCGTAAAAAAATGTATGCAAACAGGGAAATGTATGCAAATAGTATTCATGCAAGGCTTGAACAAGGATATCTTTATGGTTATTTTGCAGAAAGCAGTATTGACAGTAAATACAATAAATAAATTAAAAAACATCATTGAAAACAATAATAAATAAATAGACAATTACTTTGAAACAGTCAGAGAACCTCCTACTCACTTTCCAACCCAACCGCCATTCCAATATTTTTAAGAAAATCTACCCATCGTGTGAAATCACCAGGCATTATCCATAACCGGGGACACGGATATTCGAATAGTTGTACACTCTGCAGAGGTTGTACAGCTTGACCCACAAGAGATAATCAACTTATAATGTCAGCCATGACATGCTTCTGTAGGCGTGCGACTAAGTGATTATCACAAGGCTTTTACATAGTTTTGTTTTGACCTGGTTTTGCCCACTAAGGATTCGCCATTCTGGGCCCCTCTTGCGCTGCTTATCAACCCAAACAGAACCAAATCAAAATATTACTAATTAGTTGGTAAGATCCACCCCACTCTAGACATGTAGTTGTACAGTATGACCCAGATCAATAGCACACAAAGTTAAGTCCTTAGTGATTGCTTAGGCGAGACTACCTCATCCCACGTGCCTATCACACCTAAGTGTCTCCCGCACCCAACAATGTGCCCCACGCACCCCCTTTACTGCACGATCACTTGCCCAAGTATAAATCATTTTGTTTACCCAAACGAATGACAAACCCCGTCATGGCACAACATTCTATAATAACGCCATCACACCACAATTCCATAAATAATTAAATCAAAATTAATCATTTATGAATATGTGATCAAGAATCCCATCGCACAACTATAGCATGGCTAAGCATATTACGCACCCATATTGGTAATTAAATATGTCCAACTAAGATTAACCCAACCTATGGTGTCAAAGGGTACATGTCATTCAATATTATTCAAGGAGTCATACTATCGATTATGTATTTAACTATTTCCGAAAACAATTAATATAAAAGTAGCAATGCATGTTGATATAAAATAATATAATTTTATAAAATGAGTTCAACATGATCAAATGTTTACGATTTGCCTTCGTTGAAGGTTTGAATAGCTTCGGCAGATGGGTCTAGAAATTCTTTGAAAACGTTGGAACCTATACATGCGAAAAGAGCCAAATAAGTATAATAATTTCAAATACAATCCAAAAATTACCAAATTAGAACAAAAAATGGGATGAATTTAGAAACGAGAATCGACGGAATCGGAGTTCGTATGAAGGAGAACGAATATCTAAAAGTTTTCAATCACATGAAATGATAGAAAATAGAAAGAGAGAGAATATTCAATTGAATATGTTGTGCTGATTTTTGTTTCACAGAGCAAGCAAAGAGAGGATGACACACTGGGCCCACATGCTAGAGAGATAAAAGAGAGTGGAAGAGGATGTGTATGGCAAGTGGGCCATGCATGCAAGTGAGCCAAAGTTCCTTCTTCACAGAGCATTTCAAAGAGCACACAGGGAGGAGGATGCGCACGGGGAGGCTGCGCCGGCGCCGACGAGGGGCAAGGATGCGGCGATTGGGGAGCACAAAAATGGAACCCCACTAGGATGGGGGTCCCATTGGTGGTGGCGGCATCGCCGGAGGAGGAGTGAGGCGGCGGCGGCGCATGGCCCGACGCCGACTATGACGTTCCGGCGAGGCTCCGGAGAAAAGGAAGGGAGCACCGTGGAGAACGTCGAGTGGCGGTTCCGGTGGTGAAGATGAAGTTGCCAGGGACCCTCCTACGGCGGAGAAATTGGCGGCGAGAGGAGTTTTGGCTGGCGACGGGAAAGCTTTGATTGTAGAGAGGGGAAAGCGAGAGGGGGGGGGGCGACTCGGGGAGGGGAGGAGGTGACTGAGAGGCGCACCGTGACACAAGTGGCGCGGCAAATGGATGACCGAAAAGGGAGAATGGGGAGGTGGAGCTCCGGCTGGAGTTGGGAGAGAAGAAAAATAGCTCCGGTTGGGGGGAGGAGGATTGCTCCAAGGAAATAAGAGGGGATAGAGAGGGGGAAGGGGAAGAGGAGGATGTTTGTGACTTTGGTCGGCTTTTATAGGCGGGATGGGGGCGTGGGTATGGGCGGAGCGAGGCGAGGCGGCGACATGGGCTAGGGCAGCGGGAATCCTGGGCGAAGGCTGACAAGCACGTGACGCGACATGAAAATAGGCGGCACAGTGCACGCTCATGCGAAGAAAAATAGCATAACCAATAAGAGGAAGATGACTAGGAAAAGAAAAGAAGGAAGAAAGAGAAAAGAAAAAGGAGAAAAAGAAAGAAATGCCTAAAAAAATAAATCCAAAAATTCAAATATATATATATATATATTCTTTGGAACCTGAAGAATTCGAATAAAACAATTTTAAATTTGTTTGAAGTTTTTTTAATCAAGTAAAATGTTTATTATTATTATTTTCAAATTAAAATTAAGCTTTAAATTAATCCAATAAAATTCAAATGATTTATTTTATTTTTAAAGCTTTTTTTAAAAAGACTTTGAAATTCGGGAACACTTGAAAAGAAATAAATAGATCTTTGAATGTAAAAGCAACAAGATCTTCGAAAAAGAATTCCAAGATAAAACCAGAGAAATCAAATAAAACAAATTTTTAATTAGTTGGAGTTTGATTTAATCACATTAAATTGTTTTTAATTTATGAAATATCAAATTAAGCTTTAACAATTCAGGAAAAATCAAGTGGTGATTTTTATTTTAGAATTTTAATAAAAACCCTGGAAAACTGGGATGTTACAAAGGGACATATGCAAATAATTATTTGTAATAAATCGGTAGAATCAGGTAGGATCGTATGAAAATTTTGATCACGGTTCTGCAATTTTTTTTGTTAAAATCGTAATAATATTAAAATTGTACCAAATGAAGATACTCTACTATAGAATCAGATCGGTCCAACAAATCTTGATCGTAGAAATGTAAGATTGTATGACTAAAATAGAGATTCTGACAACTTGGCGACTGTTAGGTAGGTTGGTGCCTCGGCTTTCTAGATGCATGACGCCTTCTCTTCCGAGGGATCACGCGTTCACATGATAGTTGTACGCGTTCACATGATAGTTGTAAATTATATATGTATAAATCATGTACTCTGTTTTCAACAATTAAAGATAGCGTTACTTTCTTCGCTTACATGGTATCAGAGCGGTGTCGTTCCTGAGCCACCGCCTCCACAGCTTCCGCCGCGCCGCCCCTGGGAGATGTTCTCATTTCCATGATCTCTCCCGGGGCTGCGCAACCCATAGTTTAAGTCGTGTCACTGATCATCCGATCGGCTACTGTCGTAGCAAACAAAGACTAGACAGTAAGAGAAAAGGGGACCTCTGTTACTCTCGGAGGAGCTGAAGGATCCTCGAAAAGGGGATCAATAGTTAGTAAACATGTATTGATTGATTGCTTCTGAAAAGCCAAAAAACCTCCCCTATTACAATGGGGGGGGGGTGCTTCCCTATTTATAGCTATCTGTTTACATTACTACTCTACCCCTACGGGAATGCTGTACGCGTAGGGGCTGCAGGGATTTTTCCTCTCCCTATAGGTCTTCCTATGCTTGGTCCACTTGGCTGGTGCACCTGGTCCACCAGCGCCCGGAGTGCTCCATTGCAGGGGGTGCTTTGGGTCTTCTCCGGAGGTGGCCCGGATGGCCTGCTGCTCCGGGCTCCGGGCTCCGCAAGGCGCTGAGGACCCTCCCGGGGTGCTTCGAGTCTTCTCCGGAGGTAGCCCGGAGGGCCTGATGCTCCGGGCTTCGTGGGGGAGCCGAGGACCCTCAGAGGGTGCTTCGGGTCTTCTCCGAAGGTGGCCCGGATGGCCTACTACTCCGGGCTTCGCAAGGCACCGAGAACCCTCTAGGGGTGCTTCGGGTCTTCTTCGGAGGTAGCCCGGAGGGCTTGCTGCTCCAGGCTTCGCGGGGCACCGAGAACCCTCTAGGGGTGCTTCGGGTCTTCTTCGGAGGTAGCCCGGAGGGCTTGCTGCTCCAGGCTTCGCGGGGCACCGAGGAATCTCCAGGGGTACTTCAGATCTCCTCCGGAGGTGGTTTTGCCTGGCCGTTGGGGCTGGTGGAGCCACCCCTACGACAATTACCAATTAGAGTTTTTCCCGATCATCTTCAAATTGGGGTTCCTCTATTTTTTCGATCATAGATCGGTTTGCGTCGCCCTGCCGACCTGTCGACGTTCCTCAGCCCCGGACTTCACCGCCTCAGCTTTGACCTCTCCGGCGCCTCCTCTCTTCCGATGACATCGTGGCGTGACGCGGCGCGCTCGTCGACACAGCTCTCCCTCCATGGCCTTCCGAGCGCCCCGTCTACTGTCGTCATCACGCAGGATCATCATCGTCGGACCATCGTCCGCTAGACTTCCGTCTTCACCGAATTTAGGTCTAGTCTGAATGTCCGCCTGACGACGTTCCGAGTGCGGGAGCGTGTTAGACATGATGGTGCCTCAGCTTCCTACATGCATGATGTCTTCTCTTCCGAGGGATCACACGTTCACATGATAGCTGTACGCGTTCACATGATAGCTGTAATATATATATGTGTAATTCATGTACTCTGTTTTCAACAATCAAAGATAGCGTTGCTTTTCTCGCTTTCAGCGACGAAGGTGGAGGAGGATGTAGCGGAGGCACGACCGGGCGCGGAGGAGTAGGTGGCGTGGCGGCGGGCGCGGCAAAGGTGGCGGCTCTGGCCAGGCACGGAGGCAACTAGTTGGGGAGGAAGAAGTGGGCAGCTGACGCCTGGTGCGGTCCTCTGTGTTTACCCAGACTCGACTGGGCTTATCATGCCTAAGTCGGCACCCGAACCCACTTGCCGACACGGCACGACCAGTTTCGTAAGCCGTGACAGCCGTGCCTAATCGGGCTTGTGACAGCCGTGCCATACCGGGCGCCATTTGGCCACCTTTGTCAAGCGACGACTTCCTCCTGACTCATTCCGCTTATACTCTGAACCTGACATGGACGTAAACCACCAGAATCCTTGTGCTGACCTCGTTGTGCTATTTCTATCTAGTTGTATAGAGGAATGCATGTTTTGGAATTTCGGTTTGGTTCAGATGATCCATCATCAACTCTCAACTTTTTTGTCTATTTTTTGTCCCTGTACATGGATGTAGTTATAAATGTTTCTATTTAATTTCAGGGCATTTGTAGAGGTAGCTAGCGTAGGCTTCTCATTTGAGAATATGTCAATATGAAAGTGGGCAGACATGCATATAGCCTGAACCTGAAACTTTTTTATTTTTGAAACAGAACCTGAACCCTGAAACGGACAAAAGATATCACCGCATGTAGCCTAAATCTGCAGCATTCGAATTCTCCGTTACAAAATGTGCAAGGAGCCAAGGAGAAGAACACATGGCAGTTCTTGCATCGCATGGAAATAACACATGACCTGAACTTCAATTCAGATCTGGCCATGATCTCCTCGGAATGTCAGAAGAAAACGCAGAACTTGAATGGGCTGCAAGCCCAAAATTAATCTGGACTTGTGCTAGGGAATAAATATTTTCCTTGGGCTATCAGCCAACGAGATGGCAACGAGTGACCTCAAAGTACAATTCCCAACACATTTCCTCGGCGCCGATCGAGCCCGTTTGAGTACTAAACATGAAGTAAACGATGTTATTTCCGGGATATGTAGACGCAATAAGTATGTCATTTTCTAGATAGCTATTGTTAATAGCGGTTCGTAATGTGTCTCTTTTGATGCTGTGAATAGATAGATATGAATTTTTTTTAAAAAAAATATTCTAATTTTTATTTCGAAATACAGTAACAATACTACCCCTTTTTTTACATGAATAATCATCTATCGCTTAACCGTTAGACGACTAGTTCAAGTCGCTCAACGGTTGAGCGACTTGGACACTTGTCGCTTAACGGGTGGTTCTAGTATACAGGTCGTTCAACTAGCAGAGAATGCATGTACACCGTTGGACGATAAGTGTCGAGCAAGTCGCTCAACGGTTGAGCGTCATATGATTATTTCTGTAAAATAAAAAAATTAATATTATTACTGTATTTTATAATAAAAACTAGATTATTTATATAAAAAATTCGATAGATACGCATGGTGACATCCACCACGTGTTTCTTATCTTACCGGTTAGGTTAAAAACCCACTAGTTTTGTCCCCTCTGAATCGTCGATTTCTCGAGACTGAAATGTACGTAGCCTCCGGCATTAAGTGTTTCGTTAGCATTAGCGGTCTCTGCCTAGTTTCTTGTCGACCTCCCTTTCGACTTGTGTGTCTACTCCTTTGCATGCTCATCTGTATTCACTGGAGTTACCTATGCAAAATTACTCCTACAGCAGCAGACATCACTGGAGTGGAACAGTGATCGAGGCTAAGGCGAGTGAACTTGCGAAACGCACAAAGCGTAGGCGCTTGGATCGGACGGGTGCGTGCGAGGGCGGAGCTGATCGGACGGCGCACAACGCATGAAGTGCAGGCGATCGGACGACGTATTTTTTTTTCCAGGCGACGTGGTCAGGGCCGGAGGCGACGCTTTCTAACAAGCGTTAATTATAGTAATATCGAGCTCCATTTCAAACTTTTCAACTGGTCTTTTGACACCATACGATTCAAGTCTTTTTTTCTCTTCTGGTGTGTATAATAGTATAGACAATTTATGTCTATAGTATCTTCTATATCACCTAGAGACAACGATAAATATAGTTTCTACAATGGATTGCATGTCTTATAGATATTTCATCTGTATATAATGTGTTTTGTGTTTTCGTATTACAGTCAATTACTGTATAAAAGATCATCCAATTCTTTACACTCTTGTCTCTCGTTCATATCATCCCGTACCCTAGGTAACGAGATTCGAAGGCTTCAAATCTCGACTTGCGGGTCGCAGCCTGCCACGTGTCAGCCATCGGACATCCGGTGAGACGGTCCCGTCATCCGCACACACCGGTATGGCGTTTCCCGGTCCCGCAGATCAGTGGCTCGAGTGGGGAGAGAAGCTGGCGGGTGGGCCCACGGATGCGTCAGCTTGCTACTGCTGCATATGCGGCGCCTGCCACAGCCAATCATGGCCGCCGATTGATAGCTAGCCTGGCTTCGCTCACCTCTTCCTCAATCCATCCCCTGCCTCTACATTAATTCTCTCTCTACAAGTTGCTACGTGCACTTCATCATATATTGTGTGCTGCATGCAGGCAAAGCTTGAGGCTTGTGCTAATGTAATTTACCACAGTATTTTATTACTTGACAATTTTGTTAACCAGTGGTTTTTAGTTGGATGTACTTAATGACAATCATGAGTGCATGAACTGTAGGGATCAAGGGACCCTGGGAGAAGATGGTGCCGATGACAGCGGTGTGGTATAGATTAGTGATGTTAAAGGGGTTGTTTTGGTAGATTGGATTGACGTTTGCCTTTGAGGCATGCGGGTTATGCGTCCCATGAAAGACTGCAATCATTAGTAATTTCAAGTGCCATGTAAATACGCAAAAAGATTTGTAGATTATGTTTTGACATTTTTAGGTGTGTCCTCTAAAACGTACGCTGTGATTTTCCATGTTGCACTCGGTAATCTTAAGGTGTGACAACACAATAATAAATGTATGATTGTTTTCTGGATTGTTAGAGCGCGCTCCGGATGTATGAATGAGACTCGAGACCATTTCTTGGCGCATCCATGGCCCAACTAATTGTTATTTATTTATTTACACGTAGCTGCAATGTTTAATATATATCGGCATCACCATGGTCCAAATTTAGCGAGGACTCAACATCCACGGTGGACATTAAGAAATCAAATCAAATGGCTCCATTCTCTCTCCCGACACAAGATTTTTTTAAAAAAACCTACAAACATATAAAACAATTGAAATAGTAATCATAGAATACACAAACTCCAGCTGCATTTACAGGAGTGAACCCACCTAGCTGTATAGTCTAACCTAAGCATTATATTTTCGTTTATTTGGGGACTTGGGTGTGTACCTTATCTTTCATCCTCTCCAAGTCTCTAACATGTACAGTACTATCACATGCAGAATTGCTGTCCCGTTGAATAGCCACCAAACTACACTAGCCGGTACTCCCACATGCACAAAAAAATAATGATATTACTACGCGGCCTACCAGCTCTTACATCTCGTACCACGTGATTTACACCGAATCACACTGACTAAGCTTAATCTAAAAGAAAACTAAGAGCCAAATTAAAGGGGGGAAAAAAGGACGCATATATAGGGGACCTCGAATGGAACGGTGGAAAGCAAATCAATGTCAATAGGTATGGTCCTTTCAACAACATTTTGTGACGCAACGAAGCAAATAGTTCATGTTTTTATTCCTTATGTTAGGATCGATATCTAGAGTTTGAAATTGACAAGGGATTATAGGGAATATCTATCTATTTATCTATCTATCTGTTGCACGAGAAAATTATCTACGCGATACCATTTTTTTTTCTTCTATTGCAACAATCTATGTATACCATTCTAAAGGTTGGTATTTAAAAACCACCGGTACTCCAATGTGATAATTTGGGGAAGCCAATGATTAAGCCCCGCGAAGTTTGTTCGATCTTTCTGTGAAAATGATTTAGCCCTACCTCTGATATATGAACTATTTCGTCTCGCAAACTTATTCCAAAATGATATCTTGTATCAGAGAACACGGTATATATTTTCCTAAAAAAAATCCCTTAATTTCTAGCATTCTCTATGGTAGCTATATAGTGACCACCCTAGCTATAAACCGTTAGTTGGTGTAGCTCGCTGGCACCACATGATCCATCAGTACATGCATGCACGACAAGCTCGAATCCATGCACCAGATCCATCTCTGTCTTCCTCTCCCTCCCTCCCTAACAAAATTCAGTGTTTAGCCACTGTTTGAAGCATGCACGATGATGGTGTCTCTATGGACACTCATGGCAGACGGTCCCCTAGCTAGGGTTTCGTTCAATTAATTCCCAGACAATTTTCTTAATTATTTGGCTGTTCTTGCTCGTTATATATGTTAAGACCTATATATATAATATCGATCGGCAAATGGAAGTTCAAATGGTTTAATTTGGATGTGGCTGTGCATTTCTCATCACAATATGGTCCCATGTTAATATACTGCATGGTGTACGGATGTGACAATTCGTTTACTGTGACAATGTCTTTTGCAGATTGATTTTGAGCTTACTTGTCGACATGGCATATGAAAAACTAGGCACCACGATCGATGCATGATGGCACGTGCTTGTGCTGAATCTCTCTCTCTCTCTCTCTCTCTCTCTCTCTCTCTCTCTTATCTTAGCCTAGAAAAAACCTAAATTCAATTAGCATGGATCAAAGTTTGATTGTGTTTTGGACATCTAAGGACTCTAGCATGTCTAAAGCCTAAAATCAGGTTGCACTTGCACAGATATATATGAAGTTAGTAAAATAGAAAAAAAAAAAGATCTTGTCTGGAATTCCATTTCTTCCGGCTATGATAATACTTTTACATTATATACGTACTCCATCGACTCACAAATTCTTGTCACCAATGGAATTGTGCGATAAAACTTTTTGATATTTAATTAGCATCGCCCTTATTTTTTTTTTTGGATCGATCACATTTATCACACAAACTACTTCCATAATATTGCATATGGTTTACACTTTACAAATCAACATATATATCCTATGCACATGCACCTTTTTGTGTTGGCACTAAATCATATCATTTACTTTTTTATTTACTCTACCTATGTATAAAATTTCAATTTCAAATCCATTCTACGTTAGGAGTAACAAAAATGAGAAAAATATGACAAATGATAAATCAAAAGGAAAAGGAAAAAAATGATACTATTCACGTCAAACTTGTTTTTTTGTTTCTTCTAACACATTTTGAATTTGAATTTTAATTTTAATTTTAAAACGATGTAGAACACTCTATAGACTACATTGTCAAAAAAAAGAAGGAATTTTTCATGATGATTTAATGCCCAAACCAAAGGGTGACTGGGTGAGTGCATAGGATACATTGCCTGGTTAATTTACACACATTATTTTAATGTAAACATCCAGTTTGTGTTAGCTTCTAGATGATTTCCTTTCCATATTTATTAAAGATATCATTAACTAGTGAAAAACTTTGCCAAGATTAGTTGCAAAGGAACCCCAAATTAAGCATCCAATTATGGTACTAGGATTGAGGAGTTTCACATGCAGCAATTGGGCCCAGGTACAGAGACCACAACCCCACTTGTCACTATAATTGCCCCAGCTGCTATGTGGGTCCCCTGACCTCTCGATTACGTGCCTGCAGTTCATGGGCCCAACATTAACAAGAAACATACCTTCACTCCTCAGTTGTTAAATATAGATCGTTTTGGATACGGACACGACATCCAAATTACCACCTTGACTCCCCAAAAAAAAACACTTTGACAGCTAATTAGTATTATAAATTAGAAAAATACGAATATATTACAAAATTATGTTTTATGACAAATCTAGTAGCACCAAATGATTTACGTACCAACTCATAGGAACCGGAGCAGTTCTTCTTAAACTCCTTGATAATTAATTCTTCTGTTCCAAATATGGCTAGGGGCAGAGCAATCCACGGTTGGAACCTCAGGCTAGACCCGTTGTTATTAGGCCGAATTCGAATGTTTTGGTTTTTTAATGAGATTTTTATGAACTTAAACACCGATAAGATTTTCAGACCTCGGTCTATAGTACACTCAGCCCGAGGTCCGAATCTGCACCTGAACATGGCAATAATAGGATAAGCATAGCTTGGTCAATGAAATGCTTGGTTTTTTTTAAAATGGTAAGTCGAATGCATGGCTGTTATTGATGCGATGATTTTGTGCAATAATTGAGCAAAGTATACAGCTAGACTAGAGATAAAGATATGTGACATATAGTATTATTTTTAGACTGAACATGCTGTACAGTAGTCAGCGATCCAAGAAAAGACCTTCCAATTGTTGTATCTAAGAGTCGAGTCCAGTTGTATCACATGTTCCAAACTCAAAAAATAATGACGAGCTCCTTAAAAATTAAGGATCCAACGGTAGAAGTTGATCATATCATACGGCAAACACTAACTAGCATGCAAAAGATCGATGAGAATTTTAAGTGGTAATTTGCTATTTTCTTACATTTAAGTATCCATGGAATGTAAAAATAAAAAACAGCTAGATACAGTGGTTGAGGTCTAAGATCAAAAACCTATAGAAAATTTCGTTGAAAAATTAGCAAAAAAAAAACTTTCTAGGCCAAAAACAGCTGTTGCGAGCTCGCCCTGGCTAGACACACTACAAATATCTGTTATGTGCCTTACAAACTGTGAGAGGTCAAAGCAAAGTTCCTTGTATTTCATATGCTAACACATAAACCAACAAAGAATGACCTACACACACACACACACTACATCATAATTTTATTTCATTTCATTTTTCTCTCTCTATTTTTGCTAAGAAGTAAAAGCTCCATCACCTCTTCACTTTCAAATGCTTTCCATTTCTCTCCCTTTTTTTTCTTCTTTATTTCCTCTCCTGCCATTAATATATACAAAAACAACAACACACACACAAACACACACATATATATATATATATCCTTTTTCCTACTTCCGAGAGTAGTTACTCACTATTCCGTATCTCACAACGTAGGGAGTATCTTATGCAACCGATGGTACGAATGTGTAATATACGAGTATATAAGACCACCTAGGTGGTATGTATAATTTTTTAGACATACTCCTTTTTAGTGCGAATATAAAGGTATTTACAAAATATGCTAAAAATTATGGACTTTCTTACAATTTTTTTGTGTGGTTCGCATTGGAGTATCTTATAATTAGTATATGAGTATACCCAAAGTGATAAATGAGTATGTCAAATTATTTTAGGTGATATATCAAAGATGACAGTAACTACACGTGAGATATATATATATATATATATATATATATATATATATATATATATGGAACATATCTAATGCAAATGGGTAATTGAGTGCTAAGGTGCAAATATCAATCTTGACCGTTGGATCTGAATTGAACAGCCAAGATTAATACAGCCTCCCACCCCCAAACCATTTAATCACCTTGCATGTTCCCACCTTCAATGCACCTTCATTAATGCGTGTGCATACTCCCACATCTAATGTCCTACATTAAACACCATTCATAATCCAACAGTCAAGTTTGATATTTGCACCTTAGCACTCAATTACCTATTTGCACTATATATATATATATATATATATATATATATATATATATATATATATATATAACACTAGAAAGACAATGACTTCAACATGTTGACAGTACTAGTGGACCTCAATTTACTCTTTTTATTTTCCTTTTTTCTTCCAATGGTTTAATATTTCCTGCATTTATTTGTTGATTATTTATTTATGCCTAAAAGACTAAAGAAAAGCAAGCCAAGCTGTAACATACCAAGCAAAACCTCAGCTGTCAGCTAGCTCTATTAAGCTTCTTCTTCCTCTCTCCATTCCCTCCCTCTCTCTCCTCCCCTCCAATCCCAAGCCAATTGCTCAGCGCATCTTCGTCTCCCTCGCCTGCGGTTCTCGGAGCTCCGTCCTCTCGGATTCGCCGCTCCGCTCTCCCCCCTTCCGCCGCAAAGGGGGAAAACCCATGGCGAGGCTAGTAAGTACGTCTGATCACCAATCTTGGATGAAAATTTCCGTGAGTTTTCTCCGAAATGAGGCTCTTTTCTTGCTTGCTGCGGCCTCCTGCGAAATGGGATTTCTTGGATTGTTGTCCGGCGCCGCTTGGAGCTGGGGCACCCCCGGTTCTTCATTTGCTCTGCTTCGTGTCCTCCCCAATTCGAGATCTTCCTGTGGGAATGGCTTCCCCTGAGATCTTGCGATTGAATGTGCTTTTTCTTGCTTCCTGCGTGTTTGCTTCTCTGATTGATCTGGAAGAATGAAGCTTCGTGTTGGATTCATGGAGTAGGACAGTGGTACTGACTGGTTGCTGTGCTTGTGCTGCTGTGGATGTTTCAGGTGGTTCTGGCATTGGTGCTGGCCGTTCTTGGCCTCGCCCGTGGGGAAGCGCAGTGCGCGCCGTACGGCCGGCGGCCGCGGCCGCACAGCGTGACGATCACCGAGTTCGGGGCCGTCGGCGACGGCGTGACAGTGAACACGCTGCCCTTCCAGAACGCCATCTTCTACCTGCGGTCCTTCGCTGACAAGGGCGGCGCGCAGCTGTACGTGCCCAAGGGGCGGTGGCTCACCGGCAGCTTCAACCTCACCAGCTACCTCACCCTCTTCCTGGAGAAGGACGCCGTCATCGTCGGCGCCGAGGTTGTCCGCCACATTGTCACCCAAACTCCCTTTCGTTTGATCAGCATGAGCATTTGCAACATAATTGCTTGATGGATTCGATGGACTTCTATTCCATGGATTGATATGAGATACCTACCGCTTTCGTTTCGCATCTGCAGTAGGAGCCTAGGATGTTGGTTTGGCCATCAATTTACCTACTTGCTGGAGATGCACATGGACTGATTGGATGGGGTATTGTTGCATGAATGCAGGTTTACCCATCGTTTTTGGTTGCATTAGCATTGAGAATTGCTAGGAACTTTGGATAGTTTTAGCTGTCAGCTCATGTGTTTGTTTGGATATGGTTGGTGGAAGATGTCCGGTTGGAATGATTTTAACATTTTTCCAGGTAAAGGTCGTATGCAATGGTTCTATTTCTCCTGGAAAACCGTTTTTTTGTGAGTGTGATCGGCTGGTTGCTATTTTGGTCTTGGTAGTTATTTAGAAAATACTAACTACTAAGTAATTCCTTATTTTCGGGATCTTTAGTGTAGTAAACACTGGGATAGTAATACGCAACTTTCTAACTATTCGTTTTGTCTTTGCTCGTAGATAGGGCTATTGGATGGTGACACGTAGCTGTCCATGTGAGGGCAGTAACCAAGGCAATTTACATTTGCATTGTTTTGAAGTCAAGCCGCTTTCTCTAATCATGCCTCAATTGGCTGTAGTGCTAGTAGGCTGATTGGGATTGCTTGTCTGTAATATATAATATTTGTGTGTAGTGAGGACATCTTTTCGGGTTTTATTCCACTACATTCTTGTGATGTTTGAGTGTTGGGAAATATGGATAGTACTCTGAAATCATCCACAGGTGGCACAAATCAATATAAGGGAAACAAGTCTTTTTTTTGCACTCCATTCTTCTTTTTAGTTGTGAGAAATAATCCCCTACTCATTGTAAGCGAAATATTGTAATTAACTGTATTCATTTGCATTTTCATTACAGGAGGTGTCACAATGGCCAATTGTGGAACCTTTGCCATCATATGGCCAAGGAATCGATCTTCCAGGTGCGAGGCATCGCAGCTTAATAAATGGGCACAACGTAACTGATGTTGTAATTACCGGTAAATACAATCTTCTGCGAGACATTCGAGTTTTATTCGTTTTAGTATATTTATTTTGCATGCTTAAAATACACTTGATCCAGGAAACAATGGAGTCATAGATGGCCAGGGTTTGACATGGTGGAACTGGCTCCGCTCAAATAAGTTGAACTATAGCCGCCCTCATCTTGTGGAATTTGTGGATTCTGAAGAAATTGTGATTTCAAACTTGACATTCTTGAATTCCCCTGCATGGAGTATACATCCTGTGTATTGTAGGTATGCTGACATCTTTTTTTTTTTACGTGACATGTTGACATCTTTTTTTCAGAGATATAGTTTGCTTCACTCCATTCTGCTTAATGTTTTGGACATGGATTGGAGAATTGTTTGCAGACATGCTAAGACACATTTTTATTATTTTTTGTTCCCAGCAATGTAATGGTCCATAACATCACAATTCAGACTTCACTGGATGCTCCACTCACCGATGGAATTGTTCCAGGTGATACTGCACTTGATCTTCATGCATTCATTACTTTAGGGAAGTCCATGCATCATATATTTAACCCATATCATCTATTAGCTTTTGGTTGGATACATATATTCTAGTTTTCATGTAGATAAGATTTATGTCACATCTAAACAAGTTTTACTAGGTAGTTTAAGTTGCCATTATGTGTATTTCGATGTGTTCTGAGAAGCTAGTAAGAACAACTGACCTGTCAGGACTCAGGAAACAAGATTGATAATATACCTCAGATGGACTGACAGCAAGAGAAATCTCTTGCTTCTTTAAGTTGCTTGTGTTATTCTTTTTACTCGTTTTCTGCTAACATTGATCTGCTGCAGAGCGATGGCTGAAAGTTTCAACTCATTTCTGTCTCGTTCTTGCTGCAGATTCATGCTCAAATGTGTGCATTGGGGACAGCAGCATTAGTGTCACTCATGATGCCATCTCATTGAAAAGTGGGTGGGACAACTATGGCATTACTTTTGGAAGACCAAACTCAGACATTCACATTAGCAGAGTGGATCTACAAGCCTCATTGGGAGCTGCTCTTGCATTTGGGAGTGAGATGTCTGGGGGGATTTCGGATGTTCATGTTGATCACCTTCATATCCATGGTTCCTCCAAAGGCGTCTTCTTCAAGACTGCACCAGGCCGTGGAGGTTATATAAGAGATGTGGTAATATCAGATGTCCAAATGGAAGATGTCCATGTTGCTATTGAGTTCACCGGTGATTGGTCAAGCCACCCAGATGACCATTTTGATCCTTCTGCACTCCCGGTGATCAGTCGAATCACCTTAAAGAACATGGTTGGAACAAACATCACGGTTGCAGGAGTTTTGTCGGGAATTAATGGTGATCCATTCACCAATATCTGCCTCTCCAATATCAATTTCTCCCTAGCTGATTCGATACATTCCACCTCTTGGTCTTGCTCCAACATTTCTGGATACTCTGAGTCGGTCTTTCCTAAGCCTTGCTCAGACCTCCACAATCCATCCTCAAATTCTTCCATCTGCTTCTCCCTCCTTAGCTACCATGCCCTTGCGGCAGCATAAGTGCATAGAGTGTTAATTCCTTGTACAATTCAGAGATATCTAGCTTCCATCACCACCTTTTTCCCAAATTCTTTCCAAATAGGCGTGTCAAAGAATCACAACTCTCCTACAGTGAGCTTTGACGCTCATGGTACAATCTGTGTCACGTTCTTGAAGAGGATGTCTGGCGGGGTGTGGACAGTGAGGTGTTTGCTTGTACAGTTAAATTTCTTCATTCAATCTGTAAGAAATTTTTTTGGTAGGGGGTTGAGTCCAGAGAGTTGCTTCATACTATTGTCAATTTGGTCATAAATAAACACATCATGATTAAATCACCCTGTATACCCTATCATCTTGTGCATCCAATAGAACAACATCACATGTTAGCCTGGAATTCACAGGCTGGTCTCTGTAGGCCAGAGTGCTCCTTGGTGTCAATAAATTGGTGTCAATGGAGTTGTTAGACTGATGTTGACGGCTTCCTTTGTCTCCTTGGGGCTTTATCAGCTTCGCTTTGTGGTCGTGCCGCAAGCCAATGAACTAGCTCATTCCGGGTTGCCATTTATGCAAGCTTCAGCAGCATCTGTTTCTTGTTGCCAAGCACAAGATAAATAGGCCACGAGAAGAGCTGGCATTGATTGTTAGCTGGTGAAGCTAATGCTTCTTGTACTCATCTGGCTTCAATTGGGCAGCATGTGCAACCTGATGTGTTTGTCAAGATTGTACACTGGGAAGTAAATCTCCTGATGCCAATGTCAATAACAATTTATGTACTGCAGTAACTGTTTCAGTTACTGAAGCTGCACTATCTTCATCAGAGCATGAAATTAAGGTAAGCATATGACAGAAGACTCTGAAAAAATAAAAAGAAAAGAAAAGCATAGGATCCCAGTTGCTCAAAGTCTGAACTGCTCATGTGATGCAACCTATCATTTTACAGGATACATCCAAAAGAAAGTTTCAGATGCCTCCAGCCTTTCAAGGCAGTCAAAGAAAGATGTGGATTATCTGTTGGATGATAGAGTGTAACAGCTGCAGGTTCAGCTGCAAAATTCAGTGGATTCACTGCTGTGGAAAAGAAAAACTACTACCGCTCAATGTCCCCCCTTTTCCCATTCAGAAATAGAAAAGATTCCACTGGATTGGATCAACACATTAATGGATTTGTGGGATAGCCTTATCATGATGCCCCCGACCAACTTGATGACAAATATGGGACCAACAGGACGGCCGGCAGGCATCCAAGTATCTATGCTTCGCATTGCCATAGCAGATTGGTGATGCATTAAAGCTCTCATAACATGCTATTTCAATAGGCGCTAATACTCCAAAATTCTCTTTGCCTTTTTCAAACTGAGTTTACGAGGTATGAGCGTGAACGAGCTCGGCTCGAAAGCCGACCAGTGCGGGAAAATGGAAAGAAAAGGCCTGGCGCCTTACCAGTTGGACTACATTTTTAGGATGTTTCTCAATCCATTCACCAGTTGGCCTTGCCTGATCTGATCACAGCTAGGCTACTCCCAAAAACTTGGTCCGTTTGATATAAGTCGAAGATTTAATCTCAATTAAACTATCCAAATTTAGCGCATTTCGGCTTGCTTCTATCCTTACCAAAAGTATCCATCTCAGAGTTGGTAGGCTGCCATTGGGCTGGGAATCTGGATATACGGCAAAGTCTGGCCCAAACCCCGGCCCATTCTGTCCCAGGTCTACACACGCAAGTGCCCCAAAAAGGTTTTTTTTTTAAATAATAATATTATTTGAAAAGATAATTATAAAATTAAATAGTCAGAAAAAATTACAAAAGTATGTGTCTGTTGCCATCTAGCTCCTATCGTCATTCCAATTGGCGACAGGGACCCTATCGCCAATTGGAACAGTGGGGGAGTGAACCGGCGACACGACCTTATCGCCATTTGAATTGGCGATAGGAGTCCTTCACCAATTGAACTAGCGACAAGAGGGATTTGTTATTTTTTTTTATTTATGTCTAGAGATTTTTTTTTAATTTTTTTTTTTGGTAATACGTTGAAGTGTCCGCGTAGTTCGAAATGCAAAATCGGAGAAGACAATGTAACGTGAAGTAGAGAATGCGAGTTCGGCGGTGCAATGATACAAACAGCCCCCTTCGAAGCGAAATGGAAAAATATTTGGGTTTAGGGTTGCCATGCGCGATGTTGTCCCGATTGCATTGTTCATGGAAAGAGATGTAAGTTCGAAAGAATTCATAATTTAATTGCAAAATACATGACGCACATGGTCTTGTTATGTACATTAGAAATGTCAACATACACGAATAAACAAACCGAAATACACCTATGATACATGTGCACCTTTTTGGAATCCTGAAAAAGTTGATTGGAACGAAATCGATCAGTCGTGGTGGCCCATCGGTCCCTTCCCCTTGTCTCTGGTCTGCCCGCGGCTGTGGTTAATCTTCAATTCAGCCATGTTATGCTAGACAGACTGGATGATTGAATGATGTTAGAATAGCATAACGAAGAGCCAAATTAATAATCATGATGCAAACTAAGCATAACGTACTTCTTTGATTCGGACTACACCCGGGCGATGGGGAGCGCTAGGACGGCTGCTGGTCTCATTGGCAGGAGCCTTCCCCCTGTGCACCGTGCGCTCGTGCTCCTCCGGTGCCTTTTTAGTAGGGTCAGGGTCAGGGTTAGGCATGTAAGGTTTTCAGCATTTGAAGATCTCATCTCGCATCGTATAGTTCAGCATATACTTTTGTTGGATGAATGACCTATCGTACGTGTCCGGGCCGTCGATCCATTGGAAGAAGTTGCATTACATCTCCGGTTGCCGTTATGCGTGGGTGTAGTTAGGGATTTGTGCAATGGAACTTAAGATGTGAAAAATCTATGTGTGTATAAGATACGCTTACGAGGTGGTGGCCTCACGTGTATTACGCCCGGGCGACCGTTACCGGGTGTATAGACTGGATGGTCTTTGCCGGTTCTTCGTACACACATTGCGAGCGTGGGAACTCCGGTCGTACCGGCACATACTTTAAAATTATCCAGGTAGGGTTTAACCCTCTCGGCAAGCCACTTGCATTTCTGCAGTATTTTTTGTAGAAGCTCGCCGAGTCCTTCATCTCCTTCCTCTCAGTTGTGTGAACTAAATTTTGGGGTAGTATTGGGTGTGGTGGTGTAGTGTTATCTTGCAGCTCTCTTCTCCTCCACTTCTCTTATCACTCCTTTTATAAAAAGGATTTTTTGGCCTCAAAAGGGGGGCTAGCCTAGTGTGATCTTTTCGGTCTGAAAAGGTGGTGTCGCAGTGTGTTGTCATCTCGGTTTGTAAAAGTGGCAACATGTGGCATGACAGAGTGCGGTCTTTTTGGTCTAAAAATGTGTCATGTTGGAGTGTGCTCTTGCCGTTATGAAAAGTTAGCATCGCAGTATGTTGTCATATTGATTTGCAAAATTGGTAGTGTGTGGCGTGACAGAGCGCGGTCTTTTTGGTCTGAAAAGGTGGCGTGGCGGAGTGTGGTCTTATCGGTCTAAAAAGTTAGTGTTGCAGTGTGTTGTCATATCGATATGCAAAATTGGCAGCGTGTGGCGTGGTATGACGCGGTCTTTTCGGTCTGAAAAGGTGGCATGGTGGAGTATGGTCTTGTTGGTCTGAAAAGTCAGCGTCGCAGCCGATGGTGTGGGGGTGTCGTGATGCTGACTCCCTTACATGGTGGCAGTGTGCACACAAAAAATAAATATCAAAGCACGAGACTAGGGTAGTAATAGTTGTATAGAAGTTAATATTTACATGGCATGACTGATATTTACAAGACAAAATATCTACTCGCGGCTCCTCTTGGGGCGTACCCCGCATGTCGCCCCTAGCCTTGTTCGGGGTGGCTGTGGGAGCTGGTGCGAGTACGTCAAAGGCTCAGGTGGCCGAGGTACCTGACCGACACAAGTAGCCTGAGGGGGTGTCGCGAGGGGGTCTTGCATCGGTTGGCTCGGTTTGGACGCATCGTGCAGCTATGAAGCCCCCACGGAGACCTAGCTACCATGCTAGTCGAAGTCAAAGTCCCTGGAGTGTGACTCCTCGTGCGACACCATCGGCTTGTTCCGAAGCGGTGTACGACCCATGAAACATTACGGTGTGCATGTAAACATGTCGAAAACCAGAAAATAGTACGTTATGCATGCAAGCAAGATAGTGATACGTCGTCGCACAAGGCCAGAGGATCGCTCTGCGTGCACCTACCCTGTGTTTACTAGTGGAGAAAATTGCCGTTAGTAACTAGTGGAGTTCGAAATAAAGAACTAGACGTGAGTGTTTCGTGCTAACCTGCAAACTATGCCGAGGTATTCCCAGCATGGTGCCACGAGGACTCGCTTGCCACATCTGGGTGAGGAGTCCTGGGGCGTGAAGCACTGTGGATCACCCCCCGTCCACGCACAGGTGGATCCACTGGGTCCCACAGTGTACGATAAAACGCGATCTGGATCCCTTGTCTTGTTTTCTCGAGGAACTGCTCTATGGCCACTCTGATGTCCTATGCCGTCATGCTAAAGTGCTCCCCTGGCATCAACTGATGCATAGAGGCTGCCAACTCGTGCACCTCCCGGTGCAGATCGACCTGTACACATAGTTAACAAGTTAGGACCGAAATATTGCGAAGCAAATAAGAAGTATGGACCGTTCAATACGTATCACACGATGGAATGCAGAGTCCGGCTGGGTGGGGTACGTGTCGGACGTCGTAGCCTTGTGTCGTGGTGGGTCATCCACGACCCTAATGCAACGAACCCTCGTCCGACTGGAGTACCACTCGATGTACTCCATGTACATCCCGGGGTCGTAGGGAGCATCCTTCTGGATGACGTCAGCAAAGGCGCTAACCCCGAACCCAAGGGAACATCCTCTCTGCCCAAGAAGTCGAAGCAGGTACTCCTTTCCTTGTGTACCTATGGAAGGCAAAATGATTGTTTCATAGGTATGTAATGAAAATGGTACAACAGAAGTAAAACGTGAACTTCCCCATGGATGTTTGGTTATACCCGTTGCCCCCAGGAGGGTGGGACCTCCTATCGCAGACCAAACTGGCGCATGACCCGCTGCACCTAGTACTGCTCCACGAAGATGTCGTGCACCAAGCACCTCTGCATGTACCAGTACTCATGGTCTCGCGTGCACAGACTCGACGGGCCTCAGGGCGCTTGCGCGTCGGTAGTTTACATTGTCCAGATGACGCGACCATCCGTCAGCTGATCAAACATCGCAACTTAGTCTGGGTGGGACGTGTGCGTAGTGATTGGTATATAGGTGACCTGTGGAATAGAACAACGGAAACTTACCACACGAAATTGAATTACATTACAAAAAAGAATAAATGTTAGGAAAGTTACCCGTCGGTGGCACCACATCGTACCCATGGTCGGCCAGTCCACATCGTCGTCCTCGGTGTACATGTTGACTGTGTACGCTCCTAGATCCAACTGTGGTCGTTCAATCTGGAAATGCTTGAAGGACCACATATGAAGGACCACATATGAAGGAGCAGTGGGCATCCAGAGAAGACGGAGCTATCCTGAACCCGGTGGTACGCGTCGCATAGTCTGCGATATGTCGCGCACAGCACCGTCGGGCCCCAGGCGTAAGGCTGGATCTCCTCTACCTCCCAGTTCACCAGCTGGCGTGCGTACCAGATATAGTGCTTGTCGACGCTGTCTCTGTGGGACCCTACGAACATCACCCACCCAAACATCCAAAACAGGTATACCTCGAAATGCCTCTTCACCGTGTGGTCGAGTGCGTCCTCCACCATATGCTCAGGCTGCAAGATCCACTTACATCCAAGACATATACAAATCAGTAAGGTGCATAAATTAATTGATGCGAGAGGATAAGAGTTAAGAAGACTTACGTAGAACTGGCAGATCCACTTCAGCGTCTGCTTGTGGGTGCTAATGAACTCCCCGTAGTCGCTGTCCAGCGGCAGCACCCCCTGGAACCTCGCCAGGAACTCCGTGTGCCACGTGGCTGGGATGTCGTACGTCGCCAGGGGAAAGCTAGCGCAGGGCAACCCGGTCAGGAAGGTCACGTCCTGAAGTGTCGGCGCTATCTCTCCGCACAGAAGGTGAAACGTGTGCGTCTCCGAACTCCACCGGTCAACCAGCGCCATCGGGAGGCACCGGTCGTACGGAAAACACCTGGACGTACGACTACCGCCCACGTGGTCTGGTCGTCCTCCCACATCGCCTCAACCATCCTCACTAGTGGAAGGAGGCTTGCCTCCCTCAAACTGCATTGAAAAATATTAAGAACAAACATTAGTCCACCCAAAATAGTCAGGCTGCAAATGAGTACACGAAGGCCGCAACTGCACGTACCTCAGAACCCAACGTAGGTCCACCCTCCACACTCTCATGGGCGAGTGATGAGGACATCAACCCTCGGGATACGACCGCTACTCCACGTCATGGTACAAGGAAGGTTCCCATGTCACTTTTTGTCCAACTCAAGCAAGAGTTCAAGTTGGACACGTTCTGGAATCTAATTCGGCCTCCGGAGATAATACCATCTTTAAACGTGCATAGAATTCATACATGGACTCCGTTTGAGGTGCACAAGTACTTGATGGAAAGATTATCTCGTCCTCTTTCCAATGGTTCAGGCTCCATCTCCAAATTCCTTCTGAACATGCTACAATCGCCAAAACAGTTCGGCACTATTTCTGAGTCCAAGACAGAAGGGTGTTGCGCCACCTCCACTTGGGCCCATGTGCCTTGTAATCCTAGATGTGTGCGTTCACCCCTGGCCATCACCATCATATATTCTTATGTGTGAGACACTTTAGAATTTGGATTTTGTTTAGTTAAAAGTTAGCTAAAATGCAACTTCGTGTATTGGCTTGTGTCGACTAGACCAACCATAATACTATTTCGAATCCCACCTTATTGAGTACTTCAATCCTATTTGCAATTTTAGATTGCTTATTATCTTGTTCTTGCTTGTTCTTCGATTGCTTGCAGTAATTGATCTTCATGATCAGGTCGATTGTGCTTTCTAGCAAGGTCAATAACAATCTCAGAGTTTGTTCAGCGCTTGCTAGGCATATTGGTCGTGTACGATTGGTAGCCAAATCGTGAGAGTTGTTTCCTCAAATCGAGTTATTGTTCTCATTGAAAGATTGGTACACCCATTGTCGCATTAGTGCGCGCGACCGCAGTGCGCCAACCTCAATCGCCGCCTCGCCCTCCTAGGGGAGGATGGTACTGAGACGACTATGATGATGTGTATCAATGACTACGCAGCGTGTCTTGGGTCTGCCATACCTAAAAATTCAGTGCATACATTGTAAAACCTACAAAATATATACATAAAGTAATAAGAAGCGGCATTAACAAAATATTTACCGTGGACAAATAGAAACGAAATTTAAGTTGGGATTATTTTGATTAAGCTATAAAACCATATTCTGCATTTTTTACAAATATTTTATAGGAATGTTGTTGTTTTCCTAGTTTAAAAAGTATTTTCGTTTATAGGAATGTTGTTGTTTTCCTAGTTTAAAAAGTATTTTTGGACTAACAGAATAATTACTGCGCACAAATGACAATCATAATTATGTTGGGATTATTTCAATTAGGCTTTACAAATCCTACTAAGCTACTATGCATTTTTTTTACAGGTTTTTAATAGACATCGTGCTACTTTCCTTGCTTAAAAAGTGTCTCTAATATTTTTTTAAATATTTACCGTGTGCAAATAAAAGTAATAAATAAAGTTTATAATATTTTAATTCAGCTCTACGTAACCTATGTAGCGACTCTGGATTTTCTTTACACTTTCAAAATATGTCATGCTATTTTCCTAGTTAAAAAAGTATTTTCATCAATTTTTACATATTTTTAATAGATGTCGTCCTGTTTTTTTAGATTTATCCTAAATCATTCGAGTACTGCAACATGAATAATATCTGCACGATGAACTAAACTATACATAACTTAAATGATGTACTACATAAAACAACTAAAATAATCTAATCTATTGAATTCTATGTCGTTATTTTTATTTGCTAACCGATAAGGTTTCAAAATAATTTACGAAGTTGCAAAAATATGTACCTGCCAAATGACCGACTAGATCTGATGCCCCGTCTCTCTCTCTCTCATCTGCTACGAACTGGCATGACTTCGCTACATCTTTTCTCTTTTCTCTGGAATTAAAATGACATTTCTATCAATTTTTGGGGTTTAAATAGCTAGATCTTGTCGCATCCATTTCAACTGGCGACATGAACACTGTTCACTACTAATCGCTAGTTAAAATAGCGACAGGTAGTAAACAGTGTCTCTTTTACTAATTGGAATAGCACGAGAGCCTGTCACTTTTCCAAATGACGACAGATACCTATTTTGGTAGTTTTTTTTCCGACTATTTAATTTTATAATTATTTTTAAAAATAATAATATTTAAAAAATCCCAAAAAAAGCGCCGGATGGGACAGTAACCATGTAGTAGTTCTTCTATGCTCTCTTGAAAACTAAATTACATGCAGCAGTGCTTCTATGCTCTCTCAAAATCTAGATTTCACGAGTCTTTGACATATAACAGATTTCTTAGACATACAACAGATTTGCGCCAAACATTATACCGTGCAGAAGGATTCGGCGTGATCATGGAGCTTTTTTTTCTCTCCTCTTTGTGTGTGCTGAGTTTGAATCGAAGACGATTGATTCCTGGTAAAAGGCAAACTTTTCATCCGGTTGCTTTCATATGCTTTAGCCTTGTTTTCCCACTGACTACAGTTCTCCACACATTCTAGAATCAAAGTACGAGTACGACCTAACGGCCGAAAGAACACTAACTTCTAGCAAGGAGCACCGCAACACACGTACGATCAAATCTAGTTTTAACAAATTACAAATGGTCATTATGGAAGAATTTCGTGCTGACGTGGACCCTGAATTCAACAGGGATGCCTGCCTGCCTGCCTGTTAGTCTGTGTTTAAATGAATTTCATAAAACACTTACCTTATCTGAATTTCAACCCTTCTAGACCCTCCCTAGTCAACAGCATGCATGAGAAGAAGATTGATCAGCTGCACAAAACTCTGAATTTCCTTCACAAAAAAAGAGAGAACACTCTGAATTTCCACAGGTCCAACCATGTGATCTCCATGGTCCAAAGTCCTGCTCAAAGAATTCCACATCAGACAGCCACTGCGCATGAGCGTTTCCAACAGTCCTTGAATGCTATGAGCCGGCAAATGACCGGCGCTGGCAATTGCAATTTGCAAATGCTCTATATTTCTTTTGCACCTATAAGTACCCCCTTGCTTGCACTCACTTGGAGCACTCACGCACACGCTCATCAGTCGTCTCTTAGCAAGAACTTGTCAGTAGTGTGCACTGATAGACTGACTGACTGACTGACAAGATGGTTGCTGGCTGCATCACCGAGGAATGCACCTTGGCGGTGTCGGCGGACCGGATGTGGAAGGTCGCCTTCACCGGCGACAGGACCATCTTGCCGAAGGTCTGCGCCGGCTTCATCGACGCCGTGGAGGTCGAGGGGGACGGCGGGCCCGGCAGCATCACCACCATGAAGCTCAGCCCAGGTAGGTTGACATCACTTTTTTTTTTACAGCAGTCTCAGCCCTCAGGTGCAGAACGCACTGCACCATAAGACAGAAGAGACCGTGATCTGGTAACGTGTCACCACATAGAGCTGAGAAATGGTATCACAAATTCACAATTAATGTGACACATGAGAGATGTTCTTTTTTTTTTTTGAAGGGCATGGGAGACGTAGCTAGCGATAGACACTTCGCTGTTGGGCTTGACCCTGGCTCCATTCTTCCGTTACAAGTTCGAAATTCTGAGATGATCACGAGACAGCCAATATATATTGCTGTGTTTTGTGTGCAGCCGTGGGGGATGCGAAGGTGATGAGGAGCCGCCTGGTGGTGCGCGATGGCGCGGCGCGGGTGATCAAGACGGAGGTGCTGGAGGGCGGTAAGGTGTGCAGTCAGCTCAAGTCCCAGGTGACGGAGGTGAAGCTCGAGGCCGCCGGCGACGGCGCCTGCGTGGCCAAGCTCAGGGTGGACTATGAGAAGCTCGACGGCAAGGCGCTGTCGCCGGAGGACCAAACGAAGCTCGCCCAGGGCTACCTCGGCCTGCTCAAGAAGGTCGAGGCCTACCTCGTCGCTCACCCTGCCGAATACGCCTAATTAAGCCAAGAACAAAAATCACAATAAACCAGAAAGAAATCCATATACGTATATGATCGTACAATCGTATTGTTAAAATACTCATAGTAATATGAGGAAGTGATCCTTCTTTGCTTGGTGATCGAGTTTATGAGAAGAATCAAGAGGTATCTTAAGTATAGGTGTTTTGAGGTATATGAGTGTTTAACCAATGTTTTGAGCTTGTGCTGCTGTTGTATCTTTGGTGCTCATGAGAGCATTTTGCTTCATGGATATAGATGCATATGCATATGCTTGTGGTTTGGTTTGGTGATTAATCTATGGGACTGTGTCTGTGTAATTAGTTCAAATCAAATGCGATCCAGATGTTCAAATGTACATCAGTACGTGCACGTTTTTCTTTGTTGATTTCAACGATCAGAACATTTCTCCCATGTTACTGTTACTTGCACTGATAAGCCACAAAATTCACTGATTTGACGAACCTACTGCTCTCATAATTCACAAAGTCCTTGATGTCCAATTCGGATGACAGAGCTAAACTCAACCCATGAACCGGCAATACACTACAAAATGCCTGCTATGAAATTCCGAATTACATACGATGCGAGTACGCTTGTAAAGCTTGCCCTAACTTGAGCAAAAGCATAGAGGCTCATCGGTCCAGTGACGAGATGCGTCATTATGTGAATTTGCAAAATGTATCGGTTGATGGCAATGTTAGACTCAAATTTCAAGCTCGTGTCATACATGCGTGCACCACCGTGTGAATTTGCAAAATGTATTGGTTGATTTCAATGTTAGTCTGAAATTCCAAGCACATTTCATAGATGCGTAAGTGCGTAACAATATTATATCAGTACATCGAAGCCGCAACATACAGTTACAGATAACAAGCCACAATATGACAATACTTCTTGCATTCTATCAAGGGATTTCAATACCGGTTCAAAAAAAATACTAGGGGTGGCCGGTAAGGCCGACACGGCCGATAATCGGAAAATTTCGGCCAACCAATTTTTTTTTTTGAATTTTTTGGATTTTAAATTAAAAAATAATAATCAAATTTGAGCAAAAATCAATCAAATTCGGTCAAAATTCAACCAAACCGAAAATTTTGGCGCCGGTTTGAACTTCTACTGGAACCCGCCGGTAAACCAATAATCGCCGATTTTTGAATCCCTGTTCTATCTGTACTCATCGTACCATTTTTCTAAGGTAGCCCTTGATCTAAAATATCTAGAACCTCCACACATTTCTAACAAAGTATCTTACTGCTATAAGCTTTCCTAATTTATTTAATTTGCTATTTTATTGCCTTCCTGTGAAATACCTGGTTCATCTTGCATCATATACATTTTTCTAGAAGCTTGCATTGCCTTTGTTCAACAAGAATGATAAATCAGCTTCGTTTCCTGGTCGTATATCATGCAGCCTAAATCATAAACATTCAGCTTGCATTTCATACTAGACCAGAAATAGGACGTCTTATTCTAGAGAAGACAAAGAAATGAAATTAGCAGCAAAACAATTATAAAGTAGAAGTAGCACAATCGTGAATATTCAGTACCTCAATACTGCAAGATGCACAACAAAATCGGGGAAGATAGGTAAGCAGATACTCACTCGGAAGATAAACAATCATGCATCCGGGGCAACACCAACTTAATTTTTCGGCTATCACAAGAGGGAACTCATTACTTCCACCGGATAAATCTAACCAACGCATTTTCTTCTTTTGGCTTGAAATCGCTAAAATTGTGATGACATGTAACAGCCTAAAAAATTATTCTCTAGCTAAAAAAGATTTAATTTAGTAATTTCCAAAATTTTGATGATTTCCCAGAATTTTAAAATGTTTTCCTTGTTCTTCTGAGCTTAAAAAGAATTTTGCAGGTTTATTAAAACAATTTTAAAGGATTAAAATATTTTATTTTGATTTGGATTATTCTAAAATACCTCTACCAATTTTTTCAATTTTTTTTAGAGTTCATTTGCTATTTTTTAAAATCTAAAAATTTATTTCGGCAATTTTCTAAGATCAAAAATCAATATTCAATTTCCCTAACGCGCTCTAGACCAAAACAATGGCCACAACCCAACCCACTTTTGCTTTTGGCCCAAATACCGGCCCAATACCGTCCTCGGCCGAGTCGCTTTTGAAAATGAGTCTCCCTAAGCGAAAGTATATTTTTACAACTTTACACTTTCACTTAACCCGACATGTGGGTCGTTAGACCCACACGCCTCGGTCGAGTCGCTTTGAAAATGAGTCTCCCTAAGCGAAAGTATATTTTCGCAACTTTACGCTTTCACTTAACCCGACATATGGTCCCCTGTACCCACACACCATTCTTTCTCTCTCTCATGTTCTTTTTTGAATTTTTTTTAAAATAATATTTTTTTAAAAAAATTACAAATTTAGGTAGATATCCAAAACAATTACAAAACTAGATTCATATCACTATTTGAAATGGCGACAGAGATCCTGTTGCCTTTGGGAGGTTCGTGTCGCTAGTTCAGCGAGCGATAGAAATATAGGAATTTTTAAATATGGTAAATGAGTTCAAAAAATTATAAAATATTTTGTGAAGCCTTTTGACACAGTGTGCTTACTTGTGTAATTTTTCTATAATTTTATCCATTCTGAATCATTTTCTAAAATTTATTTAAGTACACTATTTCTAGGAATTGCTAAATATATAAAATGAGGTAAAAAATTATGATTTTTTTGGACACTCCATACATAGTGTACTAGATTGTGTAATTATTATAGAGTTTTATATGTTCTGAAATTGTCTCGACTCTATCTGAAACCCTAATTTCCCAAACCTAAATTCCTAATTTTTGAGATCTAAACCCTTATTTTTTGAGATAATTTCGTAACATATAAAATACTGGAAAAAGTAAAACTCAGATCCACTATGTAAGGAGTGTCCAAAAACAAATTCATAATTTTTGGACCTCATTTTATATATTTAGAAATTCCTATAAATAGTATTCTTAAATGAATTTAGGAGAATGATTCAGAACTGATAAAATTATAGATAAATTACAAAAGCAACTAAACTGTATAGGAAGGCTCCAAATTTTTTTCTTATTTTTTATACCATTTACTATATTTAGAAATTTCTAGGCTCCTGTTGCAGTTCAAATAGCGACAGGGACCTCCCCCACTGTTCCCTTTGGCGATAGGGTCCTTGTCGCAAATTGAAATTGCGATAGAGACCCAGTTTTGTAATTATTTTGGGCAACTACCTAGTTTTATAATTTGTTTTAACAAGTTATTATTTAAAAAATATTATCTTTCTTCTGTCTCACTCACTATCGTTGACGTCGAGACCAACCTGTCAGCTCCGTCGCCTTCCTTGTGTCCTCCTCCTCGTCTCGCCCAACAACCTTGGCCTCACTGTAATGAGCTCACACCTGTCTTGTCCCCAACACAACAAGCCCTTCTTTTCCCTTTCATCGAGCGCGCCTCCCTCATCTCTCCTATATCCTCCTCGTGTCCTCTTTTTCCTCAGTCGAGCCATGCCCACCATTGATGCACCTCCGCCCCTCTATTCCTGAAGTGACCATCGACCATCTTTTCCTCCCACGCACCCCCACCTCGCCGTGACTTTATTTTCCTCTCCGTAGCATGCCGCGCCCCTTCTATGTCTCTTTTCCCCTTCTTTCCTTGCCCGAGTCGTCCTCGCCATGCCTCTCTTTTCCACCATCGCACCTGCCTAGCCACCTCTTTCTCCCCTGAGCTCTCTCCTCACTCCACCTTTCCACCCTCTCCTGAATTGCCCCCTTTTCCCAAGCCATATTGCCCCCTCACCTGTCTGAGTGTTGGAAGCTTTCCCGCACCCTCTTCGCACAGTAGCTGACCGCTATGCTCCAGCTATAAATAGCTCTCGACGAGCGCACAGTTCTCCTCACCCCACTTTGCCTTGCAATTTTGTCCATAGTAGTTCCCTCTTTAGTGCCTTGGTTAGGCCGGAACATGATCGACGTCCTTGACTCCGGTGGACACACTCCGCTGAGCTTCCGTGTCCGAGGATGCCGATCGCGTTCCAGACGCTTTCGTGCATCACTGTACCCGTGTTGTCTTCATCATCTCTGGCCACCACCACTGCCCTATGAAAGTATCTAGACCCTCGTAGTTGGTTTTGGTAATTAATAGCAATATTATGTTAAAAGATTAACATGTGTGCTAAGTTGTGTTATAGGTTAAAGTCTGATGAATATTTGATGCCAAGGTTATTGGCAAGACGAATATGGTGGAAGATCAGCATGGATCAAAGCAACAGGTATTATATAGCTTAAGGACCCTTTTGTAGTTTTTACCGATCCCATGTTTGGAGAAAAGATCGAATTTATCGGATAGCACCAATAGTATATCGATCTCAATGTGTTTGGTGCACCGGTGTTGGACAAGATTAGCCGAAAGATATACGATGCTGACATTGTCGCAATAAACAATTGTCGCGGTCCTGATCAATAAATGAAGCTCTTGTAACAACTATCGCATCCAACAGGATTCGGCCACCGCATTAGCCATGGCACGATACTCGGCCTCGGCACTTGAACGGAATACGATGGTTTGTCGTTTAGAGGACCAAGAGATGGGATTATCTCCGAGAAAGAGACAATAGCTTGATGTCGAGTGTCGAAAGTCCAAGCATCCCGCCCAATCGGCATCAGAGTAGGTGACAAGCATGTGGGAAGAGGAAGAGTACAACTGAAGACTCAGATCAAGAGTACCTTTCAGATAGCGAAGAACATGCTTGACAAGGTTCTCATGTGTTTCGCAAGGACCATGCCTGAAGAGGCAAATCTGTTGAATGGCATAGGAAATGTCTGGCCGGGTAATGGTCTAAAGTGAGGTAAAAAGTAGGATCCTTGACGGAATACCCACGTCCGCTGAGAGTTTAGATTTGGTGTCAATTGGAGTCGACACCGGATTGCAAGAGCTCATGCCTGCACGGGATAAGAGGTCATCAATATAAGAGCGTTGGGAGAGATGCAGACCATCAGCAGTACGGGTGACCGAGATGCCAATAAAATGATGTAACGGTTCAAGGTCTTTTCATGGCAAATTCGGCCCTCAGGAAGCGAACAATTTGATGAAGTGCCGAGGGATATGACGCGGTTAGAACAATATCACCCACTTACAAAACAAGGTGTGCTATGGTAGAACCTTGTTTGAAAACAAAAAGAGATGAACATCTTAGATTCTTTATCTATTGAGTTTTCAACAATTTCTAGGAACAATGGAAACTACATGTTTTCTTCATCAAATGACCCGTCACTGGCAAATGGGTCCATCGCACAAGGGGTGATTTTTGGGGAGATTTAGAATGCGCCCTCTGATCTGCTAGTTGAACATCACAGCCTGCTAAATTCTGATTTGTCTTATCCTTCGTCCAACCAAGCGCTGCCAGAATTCACAACTCACCAAAAATTGTTTGCATCCACTCCACATGACAATCATCCATGCAAAATGCCACTAGCGCTGAATCACATGCAATGTGACAAGATCTTGCTGCGCTGTCTGAATTTTTTTCTAGCCCTGATAGATGAGTGGCAATATTATGACACAGTACACATAGGTCGCAATATACAGTTGCAGATAGTCAAATAGCATTTGCTAAAACAAGTCTTAAAATCTTGGTACAGCAGCAGTAGATCAGCTACTGAAAGAATCCATCATCAT
Source organism: Hsuehochloa calcarea (assembly GCA_036346395.1). NCBI lineage: Eukaryota > Viridiplantae > Streptophyta > Magnoliopsida > Poales > Poaceae > Hsuehochloa > Hsuehochloa calcarea. The sequence goes on from CM070615.1 coordinate 29,926,006, forward strand.
CACAGCTAATTACTAACAACATCTGAACTGAACACCCCATGAAGCAAGGACTCCTTCATGTGAGCTTCTTCAGAGTTCAGACACTTACTGACAAATTACTAGTTACTACTACTATGGGAAGCTGAAGCCGCCGATGCGCTCCCTGGCGCCGGCGGGCGGGCTGATGTAGACCCAGAGCAGCGACACGATCATCGAGATGAGCCCCGACCAGACGAAGACGATGGTCGGCACGCGGCCGCGGCGGCCCAGGAGGCCCTTGGCGAAGGGGTAGAGGTGGCACAGCACCCAGAAGCTGAAGAAGGCGCCCCCCAGCAGCTTGCTCCACTGCGGGAACTCGCTGTAGAGCGTCCGCGCCGCCGCCACCGCCATCGCCACCGCGTTCACCATCATGATAGTCACCGGCGGTACCATCAGGAAGCTCCACCGCACCTCGTACAGCTCTGAGAACGCGTCCTCCTCGCCGTCTTCCCCGGTGCCTGGCTTGGACGTCAGCGTGAAGGAGATGTCCACGCCGGCGATCACCTTGAGCAGGCCCTGCAGGACCGCCGCCGGGTGCGCGCTCGTGCCGCCGATCACCCAGAACTGCTCGTTGCGCCACCACTCGTTCAGCGTGATCCCCGACCACTTGATCTCCAGCAGCGCGAGCAGACAGAGCGTGATGGTGATGACGAGCAGGAAGACGAGGAAGGTGGCGCTGAGGTGCTGCACGATGAACTTGCCGGAGAAGAGGGACGCGGCGGGGAGGACGCAGTAGACGAGGAGGAAGAAGGAGGTGAACGGGTACATGCCGACGTTGAAGTAGGCCACGCGCTGGAGGAGCTTCATCCGGCGGGACGCGAAAAGCGCGTTGTTGCGGGAGAAGAAGATCTCGACGGAGCCCGTTGCCCACCGGAGCACCTGGTGCAGCCGGTCGGTGAGGTTGATGGGCGCCGTGCCGCGGAACGCGTCGCGCCGCGTCACGCAGTAAACCGACCGCCACCCTCGGTTGTGCATCCGGTAGCCCGTCACCACGTCCTCCGTCACCGACCCGTAGATCCACCCGGTGCGCCGCCCCCACTCCGTCTTGTCCTCGTAGAAGCACGAGATCACGCTGATGGCCTCGGCGACGGTGGCAGCGTCCAGGGGCTCGCGGGGCACTGCAAGCGCGCCGGCGGGGCGGCCCTGGTGCACCCCCGGCATGTCCTGCAGGAGCCTCCCCTGGTACTCGGCCACCGGGATCGACGCCACGAACGTCGCCGAGCTGCCGAACCGCTTCGGGAGCAGCCCCGGCGACTCGATGTCGCCGAGCTGGCCGCCGTCGTCGTCCTCGATCGGGGGCAGCATCACCTCGTTCTCCCTCTCCCTGTCCGTCTTCTTCCCCATGGTCGGCTTCCTCATCAGGAACAGCTTGATCTTCTTCCTCCCGAGCCAGCCGTGGTGCTCGGTGGCGCGCGGCGGGCTGAAGCCGTACAGCGCGGTGCGGCGGAAGATGCACCCGGTGCCGACGTACATGGGCCCCTGCAGCCCGTCCATGGCGCGCATGGCGACGTCGAAGAAGACGAGGTTGTGGTTGGCGTAGCGGTCGTTGGGGTCGATGCCCTCGAACCGCTGCGGGAACTGGACGTAGCAGACGCGGTCGCCGCCGCGGTCGAGCATGAAGCACATCCCCTCTCGGAGCGCCGCAGAGTTGTGAACGTAGTGGTCGCAGTCGAGGTTGAGGATGAAGGGCCCGTTCGACATGATGGCGCTCGTCCGGACCAGCGCGTTCATTGCGCCGGCCTTCTTGTTGTGATCGTACCCCGGCCGCTTCTCGCGCGACACGTACACCAGCATCGGCAGCCGGATGTCCACGCCCGTCGTGTCGATCAGCCCGCCGGACTCCGCCGGCTCCCCGCCAATCACCGGCTCCGACGTCGGAGGCGCCAGCATTGCCTGCGTGCCCAGCAATTATCAGTAGGTGATCCTTCAAATCACGAATTGAAGAAATGATTGATTGCATCGATCAATTACCTGGATGATGCCGGCGTGGTCGCCGCGGGAGTGGTCCGGCGCAGCGGCGAGCCAGGTGCCGGGCCAGTGGGAGCCGTCCGACATCCATATCGCCTTCACGGCAGCAGTCTCGGCCAAGGGTGCCGTTCCCAGCACGCCACCGGCTGCGACGGCCTGCTCCTGCTGCCGCCTCCTGGCGCGCAGCTCCTCGCCGGCGTTGTACGCGTCGGAGCGCCGCCGGATTGCCTCCGGCAGCGAGTTCACCCGCACCTTGAACTCGTCGTACTCCCTCTTTACCTTCCTCCTCTCCCGGACGAAGTCCACCCTCACCTTGTTCTTCAGGAAGTCCCTTTTCTGGCCGAAGTACGCCTCTGGGCTGCGCGGTTCGACGCCGTGCTTCCGGCAGAAGGGCACCCACGTGCGCGCGAAGCTGGCGGTCTCGGCGAGCGCCTCGAAGGTGAGGAGCGCGCCGCCGTCGTCGGAGAGGTAGCAGGCGAGCTTCTCGACCGGGTAGTCTGCGGCGAGGATGGAGAGGATGGTGTTGGCGGTGACGAGCGGCGGCTCCTTCTCCGGGTCGGCCGTGGAGACAAAGATGTCGACGCCGGGGAGGTCGGAGTGGCCCTTGGGGTTGCGGGCGGTGGGCGACTCGAAGCGGTCGGCGAGGACGTCGAGGTCAGCGGCGCGGTTGACGGGGCTGAGCTTGGGGAGGCTGTCGAGCAGCCAGGAGAAAGCGAACCACACCTCGCACGTCACCGAGAGCGCCCACAGCCACACCGCCTCCGGGTTCGGGTGCCGGATGCGCCACGCCAGGAAGAACCCCAGCGCCACCAGACGGATCGCGATCAGCAATCTGCGCAGAGCAGAGCAAGAAGAAGCCATTATGCAACAAGCCAAGAAGTGTGATGCAAACAAAATCACACACAAAAATATCTTTTTTTTCTTACTTATTAACCATGAAAGTTTAGGTTCTTGGACAGATTTTAGTATTACTAGCATCTAAGTTAGTAGTGTAATTTTGTTGGACAAATTTGTTGTATTTGTTTTACTCGTATCAAGAAATTGTTACCTGTAAGGGCTAAGGATGGCTTGGGAGACGCTGGTCTTCCTCGTAAGCGGCCGGCGGGACCGGGCGCCGAAGTTGGGCGGCTCCTCGAACCCGACGAAGCCGGTGGTGGCCCCGGCGTCTCCGCCGTGCCCGTCCGTGGGCCAGAGCGCGTTGCCGTAGCCGTAGGTGCCCTTGGTCTCGAAGAGCCACCGGGCGTGGTCGAAGTCGGCCGGCTTGCCGCCGCTGCCGTTGCTGCTGGGCACCTTCATGGAATGCACCATGGAGAAGCGCTTCGCCATCGACGTCAGCGGCAGCTGGTCCCGCTCCTCCGATGATGAGACGGCCTCCTCGTTGTCGTCGCCGGAGTTGTCGGTGTCGCTCCCGGCCGAGTAGGCCTCCTTGCAGCCAGGGCAGTTGCCGGCTCCGGCGACGCAGTCCATGTAGCACTCCTGGCAGATCATGAACCCGCAGTCGCAAGGCGGGCGGCCAGGCATGTCGCAGCCGCGCATCTTGCAGGACGTGTTCCCGGAGGCGGCGGCTGCGGCCCCTCCGTCGCCGGAGGAGTTGAGCACGTGGCCGCGCGTCGCGCAGTTGAGACCGCCGGTGAAGATGGTGCCAGTGATGTAGCTCCTCTGCGGCCGCACCTCGGCCTCCTCAGCCGCCGGCGCGTCCACGTCCGCGTCCGCTGTCGCCGTCCTGTCCGGCGTCGGCGGGATGTGCACGGTGTAGTGCACGAACTCGGCGCTCTCTCCGCCGTCCCTCGACGAGCCCAGGTACCGGCTCCCCCCGCTCCGGCGCATCGGCGAGACCTGCAGCGTCGCCGTAGACGACCCGATCGAGTGCCTGGGTACCGGGCTCGTGAGTCCAGCCCCCCTCCTCACCACCCCATCCCCTGGGCTCCCCCAACCACCCTTCCCCCCCACCGGCGACACCGTCACCGGCGACCCCGCCGGCAACGACAGCCGCCGCGACATCCCACCACCCAAACCCTCCTCCAAATTAACTCGAAACAACCAAACACCACAGCAACCAGCTCGATTCCTCGGAAACAAACCAAGAACAAGAATCCAAGTCAGCTCAAATCCAGCCCGGAAAGACCAAAATTTTACCCATTTATCGCGCTCTCTTCGATCCGCGAAACCCCAGATCGGAGAAGCCTTCTCGCGACGGATCGGAGTGGGAATTATATGGGTTCCCAGGTCGGGGATTGAGCAATCGATGGCTCGGGGACCGAGATGATTCTGAGCGTGGCAGATTTCGGCGATATTTATTCCCCTCGCTGTCCGTTGGATTCTTCGCCGCTTTCGAAAACGGCGAGCCAGCCCAACGGTCGAGTCGGGAGTCGGCTCTGACGTGCGAGCGTTTCAAATGGCAACGGTCGGGGGGCCGCGACTGGGTATCTGGCCGTTGGATTCCCGATCGGACGGTCCAGAACTGATTGGGCAGAGCCGGGGTAGAGAGCCTTGGCTAGGAGGGGAGGAGAGGTAGCCGTTTGGGTGAGGAGTGAATGGTGTGGGCCCCACGGGAGCGACGAGAGGCTCACGGGTGGGCCCGTAGGAAAGGGACGTGGCACTGCGTTCTTTCGGTTGAGCTGGTGATTGGGAGTTTTTTTTTTTTTTAAAAAAAAATTATTATTATTATTATTTTGTCTCATCTAGATTAGCTTTTGTGTGGTGATTAAGCGAAGGATTACCCAGATGAGCCTCTGTATCATCATTACATGATTGTCCATGGCCGCTTACAGTGGTTGTGTGTTAGAGGAAGCTTGCACTGACCCAGAGCTGACGTGTGGGCCCAGCCGAATCGCGCTTTGGACAGGGCTTCCAAGCTGATCTATAATTAAAGGATTAATTTCTTTATATGTCACAGCAAAATCCAGTGACACCATGTATATAAAGAATTCACCCATAATTAAACCAACCAGAGGATGAGAGAAATATTGAGATCACTCTTAGCTACAAAAGGGGCAAAAAAAGATGCGATTACTTCTGGCAAATTCACCATCATGATCTCGCGATTGAGGAATCATTTCTGACCACTGCCGTTGATTGGTACCACCGCTGGATGGCTCTGTCAGGACCTGGGTCCCACTGTCGGTGACCCTTCCACATCTGCTTATAAAGTCAACCTCATTTGCTGATCAAGTTGACTCTTGGAGCGTGTAAGCATCTGAAAGAGAGAGAAAATCAAATCTTTTTAGCGCCTAGTATTTGAATTCGTATGCTTGAGATCGATTTCGAGGTCTGATCGAGATTCACTCAGCTCATTTAATTGTAAAATTAATTACCTGTGTTTGTATTATTATTTTTTCAGTGTTCATTGAAGGCATCAATACATGTTGAGCCACACGAGAACATGAAGAAAGTGGAATTAGTAATATGGAAATCTCACCGCTTGCGTGTATTTTCGAGGGCAATAATTTGCTCAGAAATGGTGAAAAAGTGTTGACCTCGTTTTGTACATTAAGCAACAAGGAATTGCTTTGCTAATAACCAGGCTAGCATGGCGAATAGGGCTGCCTATCGAGCTTAACATACTATTGTCGGGCTTCGTTCAAAATTGATATAGTTCACTTTAAAATTATTTTATTTATTATTTAAATAATTATTTCAAAAACGAGCTAATAGACTACTATCGAGCTGAACCTCTTAACCTTTTTTCATTCTAACCTGACATTTTTTAATTTTATCCATTTAACTACCTTATAACGAGTTTTTCCCTGACCCTATCGGTGAAGTGTGACGTCGAGTTCAATGGTGATCTTGGTTTTGTGGCTGTGCGTACAGGGGTGGAGCCAGCGTCAGCCTAGGCCTCGGGCCGGCCTAGTGCGTTTCGGCCTAAATTGATATTGCAGTTGGCTATTTTACGTTTTTATTTTGATTTTACCTAGTATTTTTTGTTAGACCTCAGTCCATTGCCCAGGAGACCCGAGGCCCAGCTATGCCCCTGTGTGCGTATATGCGTAGCCATCTAGGTGCAAATAGGCTGCACATTTTAGTTCTTGGCTGCATTTACCAAGCCTAATTGTGTCCATCTACTACTTCTCCCAGATTCTATACATGTGGCCACACATTCTAGTATTCTACCAATGTAGGCAAGATATTGGACAAATAAGAATACAGAGCTTTAAAATTTCAGAAAAAGTGATATTCTTTTAGGGTGACGTGTTATTTCCAGCCTGTACGTGCACAAGGAGAGCCAGATGCACAAACGGCCCTATGGGTCGTAGGACCCCAATTAATTTGTTTTCACAAGTGTGCATATGTGTTTTCTCGGATTTTTTAGGAGTGATTTTTTTGAAAGCTATATGTATTTTCCAGACCGAGGGACCCTGTTCTTGGTATATGGGCAATATTGCTCGCTACCATCGCAAGATCATAAGTTCACATTAGATTGTACTTTCCGATTTATACATTTTTGCGATGTTACCGAGCTAATTTTCTCTTGAGATATTGGTCTCTCTATGCCCCCAATAAAATTATGGACTAATTTGAGTGACCCATGTTGAACAAAACTCCGGCACCAACGAATGTACAGAAGTCTTCTAACCATGACCTACTTTTATAACTTCTCATTTTCTTTTGTGAGGACATATCACTTTGCCTAATAATTAATAGTTAATACATGTAAGATGAGTTCATTACGTCCGGTAATTTTTTTTTTGTTTTGTGTTTTTGTTACGAGATATATCTACACTTGAGCTAATTTGGTATAGCTAAAGCCTAGTTTAGGTCCCAGCTAAGCTTCAACAAAACGTAGGAGTTTAGGGCAAGAGGACACCGTTGCGCGATGTAATAGTAAAAATAAACACCCGAATGAATTGATAAAAATGGTATCTGTATCGTGCTCAAAACCCACGGCAGGGGGTCCATCTTGCGCCCAACGCACGGTAGGCCACGTGGCGGCCGCACGAGAGCCGCCAGGCAACCTGCCGCGAACCGGATGCGTGATAGGTGACCGGCACATGTCACCTGACATGCGTCCAGTTCGTGGTAGGTGGTCATTTTTGCTAATTCGTTTACGGATGGGTTATTTTTGCTTTTTCGTTTCGGAGCAGTGTTATTTAAGTCATAAGTGTAATATCCTGTTTAACTAAATAGGTAACTGAGAAAATTAGCAGCAATAATTAAGAGTGAAATTTTATAATTTAATGGATTAGAAAGAGTAGTGGGCCACCGCCCATAGTCTAAGTGGGGGAGCCCAGCTTAGGAGAGAAGGAGGCAGCGATCCCTAGCCTCCCTCACTGCCGCACCAGCCTCCAAGCCGCCGCCGCCGCCGCCGTGCTCCTTGCCTCCTTGCGCACATCCGTGGTCTCCGGCTGCAGTACACCAGCAAGCACGCACGCGTGCACATGGTGCCGCTACTGCTCATTGCCTCATTCCAGCATGCACACTGTTGCACCGACGCTTCACTTGCTGCTAGCTAGCGTCGCCTGCATATGCTGCCGCCGCCGCCTAGCAGATCACCGTCGTTGTAGCTTGCTTCGCTGCCGTGCACTGCCGTCGTCCTTGCTGCCGCTGCATGCTGCTGTTCTCCCCTATGCAAGCGATGCTGCTGCGTGCCCCTGCGCTAGCTGCCTGCCAGTACTGCTGCTGCCGCTAGCTAATTGCATTCTTGCTTTACGTATATTGATGAGTTTTGTAGAGAGAGAGAGATAGAGAGAGAGAGAGAGAAGTTGCTGCTAATGCATGGCGTGCGTCCAGCAGGTAGATCAGCGAGGGACCAAGGAGAAGGAAAAAAAGACGGAAAGAAGCGGGGAGTGGAGGTTTTCACGAGAAATTTGTGACCTTAATCGTTAACTTTAAGGGTAACTATTTAAGACCTTTAGATTGTTCTAGTTTCGTTGCTGTTCAATTTGTAGGATGTTTAGTCAATCAGAAGAATAATTCTTGTTCTGTTATAGTTTGTCAAGATTATGTGCAGAACTTTGCGGGGGTATTTAGATTATTTAGAATAGGATTTAGAGGTCGATCCAATTAGAAAAAAATAGATAATCTTGTTAGCTTTTTAGGAATGTCTAGATCATTAAAATTGGAGTAGTGAGCGAAAAGATACAACCCCAGAAAGATTGCTATCCAGAAACCAATTGCTACTAGACGCAGTCGTGGGAAAACTATTAAATTGACATGGTAGACGACGGAATTAAATTTTGGACGTAACTAGAAAGAGGTAGCTAACTTTCTGTATATTCCAAAAATAGTATGATTTATAATACTTGCATGTGTATATTAATAGATATGAAAATATTAATCCTATTGTCCAGAAGATGAAAGAACGATCTTCTGGATTAAACACAGGGGGTTAAATGATCTATTCAGGAATTGTGGCCAACTAAAAAATTATGGGGAATTTAGTATGATTTGCCATGACAGGACTTGAGAGTCAAAAGTTATGCTGTCTTTAGTACCAGAACAGTAGAGGGTGGCTGTCCGGTAAAAGGGGAGTGTTGCGGATTTAGAAAACATGTAGGAGCGATATCGTCTAATTGTTATTGTTGTACTGCTGTAGCTTGTTATTGAGATTGGGTGTTTACTATAGGATGAGTGGCGTCAGGTTTATTGTCATTTTTCTAATCAAACCGTTCCTCGCAACTAGAAGAGACAAGTGCTTGGTAGGCAATGTTCATTGGTTGATCACTGTATTTCTTTACTACTTATTACCATTATATTGTTTGTGCTTTTACTCTATTTAATTGCAGACAACGTGAATGGCCATGATTTATTTCGTATTGTTGGATATGAGAATGTTGGACGATAGTAATATTGATGAATCTATAAATAGTTGTGCATTCATAAACATCACGACATATGAGAAGGTGATCATGTTGACTAAACTCCATGGGAGTGGAGGAGGTCCCCGATCCTTGAGGATGACGGGCTTGCGAGTGAAAATTATCGCGAGTGTTCACTCACACTATACCGGTATATGCAAAAAAGTGCATGTTGACATATAATGTAGAGATGCATTAAATGAAAAGTATTTTAATGATTGTGTATGAGAATAAAGAGAACATAATTGAATGATTGAGCATGAAAATAAAGAAAAGAAAGCAATTGATATTGATGATGATATTGTTTACTGCTGATTTAGCATTGCTCATTGTTTATTATTGTGCTTGCTGAGTCATGGACTCACCCTTACTCTATTGTTATTTTTAGGTGACTGTTGACGACGCTTTGCTTGGGAAGGGCTAGGGCACTTGATTCCACATCATACATATGTTACCTGATTCATTAGATATGAGAACTCATTTTATAATTTGATCATTTATAGCTAAGACATGATAGTATTGCTTAGTCTTAGAAAATATGTTGGAGTTGGTTATCCTATTAATAGACTTGATTGGATTGGTTTTGCGTTGATATGTGTTTATTACCTTGTCATGTTTCTTATGATTTAATTATTCATGAATACTTTATCGTTTTGCTTGTGTTATTGTGACCTGTGTACGTGTTTTTTTTTCATGTTTGTTGTAATTTAGTGATAATTGTTGTTAAAATTGATAGTTAGTATAATTTAATGACATTCTGAGCTTTGTATTGGGCCGGAGTGTTACAATAAGCTCCAAAACAAAGGTGGCCTACCAAATCTTAATCCATTGGGACATGATCAGAAACGCTTGAAAATGAGGCTTAACTTACATTCTCGATAAGGTTAAATGTTATATACACACGGAAACACTTTCTTACATCTAATGTGATATAAACAAAACACATAACTTATACATTCTCGATAAGGTTAGCTATGGACAAAGACAGGAGGATGGATTGACATTCAAGATGTAGTATATATCAAGATCAGGCAAAACCTGCAACTCTTGTTGGATAGACTACCTTAGGGATGATCTCAAGAGAGGAAACTTCGCCAGGGAGGAGTAACAGAGTGTTGTCAAGCTACCTCGATCTGCATATTGGAAAGCATGAATGAACCAATTTGAGAGACTAAATGAACTTAAATGTTGGTAGAATATATATGTGTGTGTGTGTGTGTGTGTGTGTGTGTGTGTGTGTGAACCTTATATAGTGTGCAGAAAGTAAAAGCTCTGCCCAAATCCTCAACACACTATAAATCCTTGTCCTGACACACGCACACACCCCCTCTATTAAGCAAACTTTATCCTTCTCTTTAATAAAAATAGGGAGATGGGGATGGGATTGAAACAACAGGTGTGGTTAACAAAAGAAGATGAGAAATAGATTTGCACATTAAGGAGAATGAAGCAAGAACTTGGAATTGGGCATCCCTCCCTGAACAAGTAGGTAATTTTTGCTTTCTCATCGAAAATAAGAAAGTAAAGACAACCTTATATAATATTTGTTACAGCTCTCAACTTTGCATCTTTTCATCTCTAAGGATGAAACAAGCATCAGTTTACATTCAAAACCTGCTCTAATGCGCCGTTCAGAATAAACATTAATTTGCATTTAAATGTTGCATTGTCATGCCTCTTATGGATACATTATGATTCATCCATATATGTTTTTTAATCTACAACTCATTTTTAAGTGGAAGTTGTTGACCCATACATTCTATTATTTCCTTTTTTTTAATTCTTATCCTCATCCAAATATGGGTTGTTGTCACACATGTCGGTTAAAAAAAAGCGGGCCTGCCATGTGAATATACAAAAATATGTGCCTATCACATTTGTCACACTTGTCGGTTATATTTCTTGCGGTAAAATGGTCACTTGAAGAAGATGAGAAAATGATACACTCATTGAGGAGAATGAAGTAGGAACTTGGAATTGGGCATCCCTCCCTGAACAAGCAGGTAATTTTTGCCTTCTCATCGATAAGAAGGAAGCAAAGACAACCTTAGAAAATATTTGTTATAGCTCTAAGCTTTTTGTCTTTTCATCTCTAAGGACGAAACAAGCATCGGTTTACATTCAAAACCTGATCTAATGTGTTGTTCAAAATAAACATTAATTTGCATTTAAACGTTACATTGTCATGCCTTACGGATACATTATGATTCATCCAAATACGGATACCACAGTGCCGCCACCCGGGTGAACAGGAGGTAGGGAAACCCTACCCCCAACTCCTTTGAACCAACTGAGCGGGCCGGATATGGGCCCGCAGAAAAGGCCGAATGGGTCGTGAAAATCGGCCGACTGGAGAAAAGAAAAAAGAAGAAAATTCCTAATTTTTTCTAGAAGGCCCTTGGAAATTCTGAAAATTGTGTAGAAATTTTTCTCAGAATAGAAAATTAGCGGTTTAGCCCCTGGAGATTGCAAAATTTGTCAAAAAATCATAGTCCAGCAAAAAAGGGCTTCAAGAATTCAAATTTTGAATCCTTTTGAGCATTTGAAGCATGTTTAACTTTGTTATTATTATTTCTATGCAATTTATGTATTGTATTTACTGTTTTGATTATCTGTGATTCTTTATATTGCTTTTAATCACTGAAAATAGTAGTAAATCATGAAAAATGCATAGAAAAATACAGGATCACGAACTGGGAGTTCGAAGAATATTATGAGAATTTTGCAACCATTTTATGTAAATTACCAGCAATAATCTTATGAACTCTTTGCATAAAAATGTAGACGACTGACATCACGATCTGGGAGTTCAAAAAGCTAGCATAGCATGGCCAGAATTTGTATAAAATTTGTACCAGTCTTCAACTCTGTGGTAAGGTAATCACAGATGAGAAGTATTGTAGGTGTAAAAACCGAACACAAGTGAGGGGGTGGACGTTGACCGTCTGACGGGCCGTCGTCCACGAGAGTAAAAAATAACACGAGTGTTTATATAGGTTCAGGGGTCCGAGGGGACCACCCTACTCCTGTAGGTGAGCCAACGGGGGGTTACCTCCGGGGAGGGAGCCCCCGAGGGCTCACTAGTTTGAATATACTTCTTTATTGCACTAGAGAGCTCCCCCTCAAATGGGAGATACATGGGGTATTTATAGGCTCTTGGGCTTGTACAAATGACCAAAATATCCCTTTGGGGATTTTTACCCTGCGAGTACAAGTGAGGGGTACAATCGACCTCTGCAGGGTAGTTACATTTCTTGATCTGTTAAGCAGGTGTCTTCCCTGAGGAGTGGGTCCTGCTAGTAAGGGGATAAAATATCTTCCAACAAGAAGAAGATTGAGAAAACTCTCTTTACATTTCACCCGAATGTGGTGCAATCCGCACACAACTATCGTTAAGACAGCTACAAAAAGCACTAAGTCAAGAGCAGTCCCATATCCCCCTCATGTGGTTGCACATAAAAGTGCTTAGATCAGTGACACAAGTAATTCGGTCCTTGTTGACTCGGGCACAGACCACACACCATCAAACCAATTGCCCGAGTTCAAATCCTTTTATTTTCAGTTTTAGTGCATACATGAGTACCCTGACCCATTTAAGTATAGTTATGATATAATGACGATCGCTGAAACGATGATCCCTATACTACCGTTCTAAGCATTTCTAAGCAACACAACTCGTATACAATATTTATACATGACCAGAACCCATCCATTGGGTTCTAAATCACTAGCAAGAAGATAACTTAGGTTCAGTAGTAATGATAAACATTTACCTACATATCATGCATCTACTAGGACTAACTATTGCAAATGAAAAATTAATCACTCACATGGCACATGAATACATAGATTTGCAAACAAGATAATTGTAATAAAACATAATAGGGGCATTATGATCAAAGGGGGTGCTGCTTGCCTTGCTGGAGATAAGCCTCTTATTGCTGCTTCTCACTATCACAATCAACAATTTTGTTGAAACCTATCGAATAAACGCCGAATGAACTCAAAAATTCAAAATCATCCAAAAATCATGCAATTTTCACAGAAGGTAGTGCATGACTTTATATGAATTAAAAAATAACAATCATTTCATTTAGATGTTGCATGCAAAAGTTATAGCCTAAACAAATCTGCTAGGAAATAAAAATCAGAAAAATTAGTCGCGAGTACTGTTCATCCGAAACCTAATTTTTTTTGTGAAAATTTCCAGAAAGGTGGTGACTATGAACATTTTATGGTAAATAGAGCACCACATGAGATGAACAATGAAAATTGATTCACCTCATTTGGAGCTAAAATGAATTTTCTATGTATTTTCGAAGTCATAAAAATAGTGCAGAAATAAATTAAAAACAAGATTTTCTGTGATAGTAACATACTTAAAACCTATTCTAAATTAAATTACAACAACAGAGTAACCCAACAAAATTTATTTCACTCCATTTGGAGTTATAGAGAAAGACTTATGCATTTTTGAAGTTAAATGAATTTTAGTGCAAAAATAATGTCATACCAAAAGGTGGTGAGGCCAGTGGTACGCGTGTAGCGGCGACGCGCCGGAGAGGAGCAGAGGTGCATCTACGTCCAACAAGGTGATTATGATATGGCGATGCCTAGGGCTAACTAACGTGCGCACTAGTATCAATAGAGGTCAAGGAGTCTATCGGAGTGGAGTTGGGAGGATGAGTTTTCCGGAGTTGGGCCGACAGTGATGAACCAAGAGCGGCGGTGATGCTTCGACGTGGATAGCTCACCCTAATCAAGGAGGGAGGGAAAGGGAGGTAGGAATAACTTAAGAGAGGTTAGTAGATGGCAATATCGCAAGGAATCGATGTAATATCCCAAAAGAATTAGAAATAATTATCGGGAGCGAATCAATTGAGTTCGGAGAAGGACCAAATATAAAATAGATTTAGCAGCAATTAGACAGGGGGGTTTTTCGGCAATTTTTCGGCAACCTGGGCCTCAGGCCTTAGCCCAGGAGGCCCATGAGGGGCCGGCCACCAATAAAAGGAGGGTGGGAAACCCTAGCTCTACAAGATCGCTGCATCTTGTAGCACCAAGACTATAGCAATCCCCTCTTGCTATACCAAGAGGAGAAAGGGTGGAGAGGAAGGAAGGAAGAAGAAAAGAATAAGAAGAGAGGAGAAGGGAGGGAGATCTTCGGGGAACGGATCAACATCATCCTACAGGTCTACAAGGGTAACGAGGAGTCTCACCCGCTGTTTGTTGTTGTTTGGAGGTAGATTGATCGATTAGAGTTAAACCGTTTTGTTGTCTGCCAGTTTCCAGAATAGATCCAATTTGTTCAGTCGTCTTGCGCGCCCTGTTTCGGCATCTTAGGAGCAGAATCTCGGGTTTTCGTCTTCTAGAGTTTTGTTCCTGGTTTTGTTAGCTTTCTTTGGGAACCGAGATCACAAGATTCCACCTTATGGTTTAGAAGTTATGAATTTTTAACCGCACACTACTCTGTTTGTCAGAAATTTTAGGGACTGTCTGTTGATCGTCAGTTTTGTTTAAGTTAGAGCCAGATTCAGGGAGGCCACCCAAATAGGTTTATGAATATAATTTCGCCATTATTCCATATTGATAAAGATCATCTCCATAGGATCAGTAGACTGAAAGTTACAGTCTTTTCTTTACGACTGTTCTGAAATCTGGACAGTTTTCTGTCGGTGACTTCTAGGGCATTTTGATCCTCTATTTTGGCCGAATAAGGGGATCTCACCAACTAATGTTTTGTAGCCTGGTTCGTTAGGAAAAGATGAGCACTGGTTTCAGGTCTTTAGGAGTTACAGATAATTAATGGTGAATTTTATTGTACAGCTGCCAGTAGAGTAGTAATTTGGTCTTTTGGGTGAAGTTGTTAAATTGAGCCCTTGGTTGTGTGGGTTGATTACAGGGTATGATAGGATACGTGTAGAAACGTCATACTTTGTTATTCTTATTCCGTATAAATACTTGTGTAGGCGGTGAGGCGGTGGGTGGAAGGACACCTTCGTGGCTTCCTAGTACGTCGCAGCACGGAAGGCAAGTACCGGTTGTTAATTTGTGTTGTTTTCAAAGGAATGCATGATGATGTGTTGATTATATGAGTGTTCTTGCGTTGTGCTCATGATGTGGATAGATTTCATTATTTATGTTTCTTGTGGTACATGACTCATTCCATTCATGCATGATTCGTTTCTGTCCACGGGAGTGGAATTTGATTAAGCCCCATCAATCCAATATGGGCATATGAAACCCACCATTCCAATGTGGGTAGTGTTGACCACCATTCCAATGTGGTAACTTGGACACCCGTATGAAACGTTCTTCATATGGTGATTGGGTCCCCGTACTTTGTGAAGTACAGGCTTAAGTGAACACCGACGGGTGTATCACTCGTTATACCGATATACGCAGTTGGAAGGTCCATTTTCATTCATTGTGTGCATTCATAAATTGTAGTTTCACAGATTCGTGGAAGATATGTTCCAATGTCTTGATTATTGTTTTGGTTCCTTTGTACACTGTGAGATTGATATGGTGCTTGCTGAGTTTTGACTCACCCTTGTTTTCTATATTTTTTTAGGTGATCCATGATGATATAGTTGCTAGCGGGAGGGCGTAGTCCAAGCACGTTTCACACACCTCAAGAATCACCTATTTATAAAGATGTTTTGTTAAGTTATTTGGTTAAGAGATGAACTGTAATAAGTATCACCTCAAGTTTACAACAGATCTTCCATGTTTAATTACTTGGTTAGATTCTGTGGTTGATCGGTTAATTACTCTTTGTTACTTCGTCATGATTATTTAATTTTGGTGCAAATTGATTATTTGTAACACCCTGACTATAAGGAAGTCAAGATGTCACCTACAACCACTACTCTTTAGAAGAATAACATCAAAACCCATGACAAGGTGAAGCAAGTAGTAAGATTATACGGAAACAAGAATTCATCATCAAGTTTAATCAAGGGAATGGAAATAAACAATTCTGAGAGATATGATAGTTATGACCAAACTGGCTTATTACAATTCAACACAAGTCATAATTAATGACAGTAAAAGTCCTCAAAATGTTTGGTTTATGGTAGTGAGTGCATCGTGATGAACTACCCACCACAAGATCATTCTTCCTTGTCATTTACCTAAATAAGACAATAAAGCAAGAATGAGCCAAAGACTCAGCAAGTAACGGTATGAAACAATCAAACATACCATGAGCAATATATCACAATCATAATTTGAACAATTTACTGGAAACGAATTTATGAATGGATGAAGTGGAATGATGCATTGAAGGAAATAGACATATTGCAGCATATACCGGTATAGCGAGTGAATCACCCGTCGGTGCTCACTTAGAGTAATCGTATGAAGAACGTTTCATACAATCGTCCAACGTGGCCCACATTGGAATGGTGGACTCACGTAACGTGGCCCACATTGGAATGGTGGACTCACGTACCCATACTGGAATTGATGGGATTTTCAAGTGCCCATACTGGAATTGATGGGTCTTACAAAAGTAATGTATGCATGTCATGATGAGATCCCATGTCAATATTGAATAGTACTCATAAATGAAAAGAACACATGGCATTCATCTACAAATACGAACAAATATACTCATTCATTCACGCATCATACATGGCATCAATCATAGAATACAAATTACTTGCAGTATATCAACATCATGAATAAAGCACAAGAACATTCATGTAAACAACATATCATTATGCATTCCTTTGAATTCAACACCAGTTGACATACAGTACTTGCCTTTCGCGTTGTGACTCGATAGCAGGCAACGGAGGTGTTCCCACACATGATGCCTCGCCGCCTACACAAGCATGTTCCCAAAATAAGAACAACGATATAACACTGCTACCGGTGTTCTACAATAACCCCTGACTATCCAATATACCGCATAGACCCTAATTGAAAATAAACTATTCAGCCAGATTTCAGCCCTTCTGAGCAGCGGTACGAGAAAAAGCATATTTAATTATCTAGAACTCGAAACGATATAAAACCAGTGCCCAATGAAACATAACACACAACACTACGAAACTCTAGTTGGCGGGATCCTTTGATTCGGCCAATACAGAGGTCTAAACAACAGATTAAAACACTAGCAGTTATCTGCCCAGAATTCAGAACAGTGGCAAAGAAAATATCATAACTTTCATTCTACAGATCCAATGGGGGTGATCTTTATCAGATTTGAAAGATAATTTAAAGGGCTACAATAACTTATTTGGGTGGAGGTTCTGGAAATACCTCTAACTAGATCAAAACCTAGGATCAAGCCGACAGATCTTTCTCGTCAGACAGACAGAACAGCGCGCACTAAAAAAATCATATCTCCTAAACCGTAAGGCGGAATCAAGTGATCTCGGTGGCTATGGAAAGCTAAGAGTCGTGGCTACAATTTTCTAAGAGATG
Source organism: Hsuehochloa calcarea (assembly GCA_036346395.1). Lineage (NCBI taxonomy): Eukaryota > Viridiplantae > Streptophyta > Magnoliopsida > Poales > Poaceae > Hsuehochloa > Hsuehochloa calcarea. The sequence goes on from CM070615.1 coordinate 29,943,225, forward strand.
GTCAGATCAAAAAACATACATATATTACCCAAATCTGACGAGCAACGCGCTGGACAAAACAGATCTGGTAACTCCTCTTGGCCGGCCCTCCAAATGTCGTCTCCTCGCCTTCCCTCCAATGGACCACAGCAAGGAGCTTCGCCGGGGAGGGAGGTGCTGCTGCTGGGGAGGTGGTGGCGCAGGGGAGGTGCAAGGGGAGCAGGGGGTGGCGGCCAAAGGGCAGGAAGGGGTGGCGGCTTGTGGGGGAATAGGGAGAGGGAGTAGTGGGGCTAGGGTTTTGGGGTGGAGAAGCCCCCCTTGGCCGGCCACTAGTGGGCTTCCCCCTGGGCCGTGGCACGCGGCCCAGGTTGTCAAATAAATGCAGAAAACTCCTTCTCTTTTCAAGAATTTCCACTTCTTTCATTGCCTTTTCTTCTTTGGTGATTCCTAATTACCCGATTAATTTCCGGAGTATTATAGGAGGCCCAAGTTCCAAAATTTCCCCAAAAAAACCTTGAGTTTTCAATTAATTCCATCACCCGAAAATATTCTCTCTGATTGGTATTCGGGGTATTACATTATTAGTTCCGCAAATGAATTGTATGATGAATCTTTAGGTAGCATCTTGGCTTCCGAGTTGCCAGGGTGTTACAGTTGGTATCAGAGCGGGCTGTAGGTCCGTGGTTCTTGAATATTAATTTTGACACACTATGCACAGTTGGATGGGAATGAGCTAAGCATTGCATTTACGTTTTCGCTATATCGTATTGTTGATTGCTGATATGAATTGAGTATTATTGCTCATTAATTGATTATATGATTATTATGTGTGGGGATAACCCATGTTGAGAGATTGAGGTCATGGTTGTGGCCCTGGGCTTTACCAGGTTACACCACCGTTCGTGGTGTAGGAATAGTGAAGTGTCTACAGCGGATATCATAGTACAGGCGTTGATAGTGAGTATCTTTAGAAGAGTTGTTCTCTTCCTGGAATTTGTATTTGGTCAACCCTTGTCCAATAGTGATTGGTGAATTTCTGTTGGGTTATTATTTCTTTGCGGCTGATGGGTTGCTTTGAGAAAGGTTGGTGTGTTTCCCTTGGCTAAATTCGTCTCGTAAAGCAATTATTGTTTTCCCAACCGATGAGTTATTCTTGCGGCTGATGAATTTAGTTGATTGACAAGTTTGACCTTTGTATTCGAGTTTTGTCCTTTCCATTGGAAAACATGAACAATTTATTCACTTGATGTTTTTGGTTAATGAAAGTTTCCTTTTGCAAGTCCTTTATTACGTGGAGGCTTTGACTCAATATATCTCTCTTGGGTATTTTGGGTGTTGAAGATTTATGGTTCTCTTTTACTAAAGATGTTAAACCCTTTAGCGATGTTTTATCGTGGTTAAGTGAGAGGGTATAATCAAAGCAATTAATGGATATGATATGGAGTATCAGGATGGGCCTGCAATGTGTGCATGATCGATTTTAACTAGGATCCTTGAAAGGAAAGTTGCATAAGATGAGGTTGTCCTCTAGTAGTTCTCGATGAGCTGTGACTATGAGTATGACTATATTTAGTCAGAATCAATAGATTTATTAAGAAGTGTGGAACGTTGATGAAATAGTTGATCAATAGAATTGTTTAGTTGCTAAACTTATTAGATTATTTGGACTCAATGGATTAATCTAACTGTGCAGCAAGAGAAATATAAGGATGTGTTCGACTGTGGTCTTAGTAGATAATAATATGGGATTTTCTTTAATTGATTATTTGATGATCTTATTTATGCTCGTGGGAATCCAAATAGAGAAATGACCATCAATTCGTCCATGAGTGAATAATCATCAATGGTTTATGATAACCTCTAGATTAGAATTGGAATGCACTATATTAGTGTGAGCATTCCTAATAGATGAAAGGTTGAAAGTCAAAAGTGATTTACTTATGTGTGGTTCATGAGGATAGCCAATGAGAATGACATGTGTTTGCATGACGGTGAAAACTGTCAGATAATAATATGCCCTTGATGCGAGGGTTTTGGAATAACCTCTTAAATTGTGTAGTAGGTTCCCTCAAAAATTATGTGGTTGTTGTAATGATGATATTGTAAGAATTTGGTATACTCTCAATTGAGGATGAGATAATAAAGTGGTATGTAATACTTTGGTAAGCCGTTGGGGGCTTTATAAAGGAAGAGTTGACGATAATGAATCTTGTTAAGAGTGAATTATTTTTGATATTAGTAAGATTGTCAATAAGAGAATGTGACACGTTGGAGTGGTAATGGTTCTTCTAGAGAGAAAGTAAGTTGATTGCTTTTCGTAATACTGGGTTAAATGAAATGTCCGGAGTTTTGCATACGTGCTCTTTTGGGAGTTCATGATTTATGTAGTAGATGAGATTATTTGAGTATTGTGACGTATGGGAAGGTTCCGTCTGGTTCCTAAGTGATTAACTTGATTTGGTTTTAAAGGCATTTCTTGTTTGGGATGGCAAGTAATGTTGTAATCAAAGAAAAAAAAATTGCTTTCTTGGTTAACGGAAAATGTGTGCCCTAAGTATTTGAGGGTGGAGTTAAAAATTGTAATCTGCAACCTTTACATTTTTCTGACTTAAGAGTTTCTTGGGTTTCCATAGCGTGTTTTATTATGATTCATGGAGGTTTAAAAGTTCCTTCTTGTGGGACATGTAGTCTCATCTGTGGTTTCGACTATTGTTTTTAGAGGTTATTTCTATTTGACTTGTTTCTCTTGGTCTTGTGCTTACTCGAGGAACAATGTTTTCTTGTGTGTTAAAATTTGTATTAGTTTGTCTCTTCCTTTTTGAGAAAGGAATTAACCATCTTGTGTTGCCGAGTCTTATAAAGTGAAATGTGGAGACTGGTTGGTGGTGGACAAGTATGTGATAGTGGTGAGATATTGGGAACCAAGCTATTTGAAGAGCAGTAGAAAGTGAATTGGTTTTGACCTATAACACCTGGAGAGAATTCTATTTAAATGGAATGGTTGACGATGAAATAAAGTTGATTAGTGTTACAACTAGTGGGACGTATGGCGAACTATGATCCAATACCCTTTGTCCAAGTTGGGATGTTGGGATTATCGAAAGTATGGACTCTTGATAAATTTTTTTAGAGATTCGCAATTGGGTACCCGGTAAGATTGTGTGGAAGAATTATGATGGTGTAGTTTAATGAGAGTAGCAGTGTAGTGAAATCTAACAGTCGAGTTAAATAATGGGATAGCAGGGATTGTTAAGTTTTTGTCAAGTATGACCTAAGCCCAGTGATTAATCTTATGGGAGATAGATCATCTCTAAAGTTAACTTGGTCAAGAATATATTTAATTATTTATGATTAGTGATTAAGTAGGACTAAATCTTGATCAATCAGTTAAAATATTGTGAATGGGTATATTGTGGTCAAGTAAATGTATTTGATTGGTGTGGGTTAGAGAAGGTCTAAGATTGGTGTAATGAATTGCATTGGGCGGTTACTTGATTAGTGAGGAATGTTGATATTAATGACTGAGGGTATTGTTGAGCTGTGTGAAATTTTAGTCATCGATCCGAGGTTACTGTCAAGTATACTAGAAGTTCATGGAAGGAGACTTGGAGGTTAAATTTGGCGCTTTACGTTTTCTGCTAGGACCTTGGAGACCCAATATTATGTGTAGAGGTGGATGAACAGAAGCAAATTTTGAATAGTGTGTTGATCTTTGATAGAATACTTTGGGTAAAGTAAATGAGTGTGAGTGTGGTGAATTTCAAGTTGATTAACCTTAAAAGCTTGAGGTGATGTGATTGTGGCTGAAATCTATATGGAGGTGTGTGGGGAATTATATGTCAAGGTAATTCCCTTGGTAGAGAAGCTGATCAGAGTATGTTATTGTGGATTGGATGAGTCCCTCTTCCTAGATGTGGATTTTGTGTTCAGTTTGAGCATAGCTTTGAGGTTGTCAAATTAAAAGAAAAGAATTAGTGTGCTATGCGATGATTTGGGATCTCATGGTTTAAGTCAAAGTTGAATTCTCAAAAGCAAGTTTGAGGAAAAGGCTGTATTCTTGGGTAATGAAATATTCTCTTGGTTTTATTTGAGCTTTGTCTCTATATTAGATGCTAATTATAAATTAAGTTGGCTCTTCTTGGTATGCGTGATTCTTTTCGGTTAAGAAAAAGAAAAGAAATGGTTTTGGACAAGCGAGAGATTTCGCCTTTGGCTTATGTAGTGTTCTTTGGCAATTTGCGTACTTGGAAAGTGGAAGAGTTTCATGATGAATCTCTTGGTTTTGGGCTTAATTTTTTTTGTGATAAGTTGGTAATTGTGTGTTTGCGATGAGAATCCTTTATTTTCAGTTGGGTTCTGTTTCTAAAGGAGTTTGTTAAAAACGAGTTCCGTTGAGCGTCCCTGGTTAAAGGATGTGCCCATTGTTAAAGTGAAGAGATCGATTGATACAAGGAATAATAGTTTTTTTGTACCATGTGCTGGTTGTGTGGCTTGGTACAGGCGAATGTTGGCCCAACGATATTGGTTGTTTCGAAAGTTGTAGAGATTTGAGAGATAGTGTGTTACTAGGACCGTCTAGAGTCTGGCGTGGAACATGATTGTTTTATATGACACGGTGTCGGAGTCTTGGAGAAATCCAGAGTGTGAAGTTTCGTTAGAACCGTTGACCTACGAGTAAGACTGTGCCTTCAAGTCATGTCCGTTGAGTGACTCTTGAAAGGTTGGGACGAGTAATAAGGCGTAACACGTCAGTTACGTCAAGGTGCTTTGGTCGCAGAAGGCAGAGAGAGAGAGACTACCTGGGAATTTGAAGTCTCGCATGCGTGAGCAATATCCAGGGTTAATCACAGCAAGTACGTGGTAATGTTGGTAGAATGATAAGCTAAGATTGTTCTTTAGCGTTACGTGTGCTGAGAATTCGGGGTCGAATTCCGTTTAAGGGGGGTAGAATGTAATATCCCAAAAGAATTAGAAATAATTATCGGGAGCGAATCAATTGAATTCGGAGAAGGACCAAATATAAAATAGATTTAGCAAACAATTAGGCAGGGGTTTTTGGTAATTTTTCGCAACTGGGCCTCGTGCCTTAGCCCAGAGGCCCATGAGGGCCGCCACCAATAAAAGGAGGGTGGAAACCCTAGCTGCTACTGATACCGCCGCCTGCACTGTAGCACCAAGATGTAGCAATCCCCTCACCGCTATACCAAGAGGAGAAAGGGTGGAGAGGAAGGAAGGAAGAAGAAAAGAATAAGAAGAGAGGAGAAGGGAGGGAGATCTTCGGGGAACGGATCAACATCATCCTACAGGTCTACAAGGGTAACGAGGAGTCTCACCCGCTGTTTGTTGTTGTTTGGAGGTAGATTGATCGATTAGAGTTAAACCGTTTTGCTGTCTGCCAGTTTTCAGAATAGATCCAATTTGTTCAGTCGTCTTGCGCGCCCTGTTTCGGCATCTTAGGAGCAGAATCTCAGGTTTTCGTCTTCTAGAGTTTTGTTCCTGGTTTCGTTAGCTTTCTTTGGGCACAGAGATCACGAGATTCCACATTATGGTTTAGAAGTTATGAATTTTTAACCGCACACTACTCTGTCTGTCAGAAATTTTAGGGACTGTCTGTTGATCGTCAGTTTTGTTCAAGTTAGAGCCAGATTCAGGGAGGCCACCCAAATAGGTTTATGAAGATAATTTCGCCATGATTCCATATTGATAAAGATCATCTCCATAGGATCAGTAGACTGAAAGTTACAGTCTTTTCTTTACGACTGTTCTGAAATCTGGACAGTTTTCTGTCGGTGACTTCTAGGGCATTTTGATCCTCTGTTTTGGCCGAATCAGGGGATCTCACCAACTAACGTTTTGTATCCTGGTTCGTTAGGAAAAGATGAGCACTGGTTTTAGGTCTTTAGGAGTTACAGATAATTAATGGTGAATTTTATCGTACAGCTGCCAGTAGAGTAGTAATTTGGTCTTTTGGGTGAAGTTGTTAAATTGAGCCCTTGGTTGTGTGGGTTGATTACAGGGTATGATAGGATACGTGTAGAAACGTCATACTTTGTTATTCTTATTCCGTGTAAATACTTGTGTAGGCGGTGAGGCGGTGGGTGGAAGGACACCTTCGTGGCTTCCTAGTACGTCGCGAGACGGAAGGCAAGTACTGGGTTGTTAATTTGTGTTGTTTTCAAAGGAATGCATGATGGTGTGTTGATTATATGAGTGTTCTTGCGTTGTGCTCATGATGTGGATAGATTTCATTATTTATGTTTCTTGTGGTACATGATTCATTCCATTCATGCATTATTTGTTTCTGTCCACGGGAGTGGAATTTGATTAAGCCCCATCAATCCAATATGGGCATATGAAACCCACCATTCCAATGTGGGTAGTGTTGACCACCATTCTAATGTGGTAACTTGGACACCCGTATGAGACGTTCTTCATATGGTGATTGGGTCCCCGTACTTTGTGAAGTACGTGCTTAAGTGAACACCGACGGGTGTATCACTCGTTATACCGGTATACGCAGTTGGAAGGTCCATTTTCATTCATTGTGTGCATTCATAAATTGTAGTTTCACAGATTCGTGGAAGATATGTTCCAATGTCTTGATTATTGTTTTGGTTCCTTTGTACACTGTGAGATTGATATGGCGCTTGCTGAGTTTCGACTCACCCTTGTTTTCTATGTTTTTTTAGGTGATCCATGATGATATAGTTGCTAGCGGGAGGGCGTAGTCCAAGCACGTTTCAGACTCCTCAAGAATCACCTATTTATAAAGATGTTTTGTTAAGTTATTTGGTTAAGAGATGAACTGTAATAAGTATCACCTCAAGTTTACAACAGATCTTCCATGTTTAATTACTTGGTTAGATTCTGTGGTTGATCGGTTAATTACTCTTTGTTACTTCGTCATGATTATTTAATTTTGGTGCAAATTGATTATTAGTTCCGCAAATGAATTGTATGATGAATCTTTAGGTAGCATCTTGGCTTCCGAGTAGCTAGGGTGTTACAGTCGACTAGCGTCTCACCGTACCAGAACTATGGAAGAAAGGCGAGCTTTTGACCAGAGTTGAGGAACTTCAATTTGCAGCGGTTCATGTGGACTAATGGTGAAATTAAGTTAGGGGTATTGAAGGTGGAGCTCCGGAACATAAACTGACGCGAAGAGGGAGGGGAGAGCTCCTCGGTTGCGGCGAGGACATGGCGGCGGTGCCACGACCATGAACTAGAGCTCGAGCTCCAAATGTGTAACACTCTGACTATTCGGAAGTCAAGATGTCACTCAACCTTAATCAAAACACTAGGAACCAACAGAATTACACGAATAGCATTGATTAAATAACAACAATCCATACGATACGAATGATAGGTAACAATTCCAATTAAAGATAGGAGAATATTTAAAACATGAGAGCAAGATAACCGTAACCAAGTTGGCTTATTACAATTCAACAATTATCAAAAAGCTGTCATGAAACGGAAATAATCAATGAATTCTGATTTAAGATAAGTGACGTGCATCGTGCTGGACTAATCCCTCCCAAGACTTGTCTTCCTCACCATTTACCTAAATTAAACAAACAAACGAGGATGAGCCAAAGACTCAGCAAGTACTAAACATGATAAATCAAGCATAAAAGTGGACAAGCCAACTGCAACTGAAATATGAATAATTCTGGGAACACATACATGAATGAATGGATTGAAAGAATGCATTGAAGGAATGGACTGCTCAACAGCTTATACCGGTATAGCGAGTGACACACCTGTCGGTATTCACTTAAGCCCGAACTTAACAAAGTCCGAGGATCCCAAATACCGTATGAAGAACATTTCATACGGGTATCCAATATTACCCACATTGGAGTGGTGAGACTTACATGCCCATACTGGAGTGATGGGACTTTCAATTTTCACTCCCGTGGTCAAAGCGAAAACGATGCGTGTATGGAATGAATCACATGCATTGAATCTTTATCACATAAGAATGAAAATACTACGTTGCATAGAAACATGAATAGCAAGTCTAGCAATACATCCACACACAATCATCAACATTCCATATGAAAAGACAAAGTACTCGCCTTCCGCGCTGTGACGTGTTAGGAGGCAACGAAGGTGCCCCTCCGCTCACCGCCTCACCGCCTACACAAACATATATTCGGAATAAGGATAACCAGGTATGACATAGCTACAAGTATCCTACCATAACCCTCTAACTATCCAACACAAACAACGGGTTCAACCTGACAATTAAACTATTCAGCCACTTGACAACCCTACTGGACAGCAGTACGAGAAAAATCATAATTAAATATATGTAACTAGGAATGACGTGAAACCAGTGCTCAATGAATCTGAACGAACCAGACTACGAAACTATAGTTGGCAGGATTTGCTAAATCTGCCAAAACAATCGGCTAACCAGCAGTTGAAAATGTATGACAGACATCTGTCCGGACAATCGATCAGCAGTAAAGAACATGGCATAACTTTCATTATACAGATCCAATGGAGGTGTTCTTTATCAATATGGAAATATTATTAAAAATTATACAATAACTTAAATGGGTGGAGGTCCTGAATCTTACATTAAGAAGGTCAAAACTAAGGAACAAACAGACAGTTCCTTCTCGTCAGACAGACAGAACAGCGCGCAAAGAATAACTCATATCTCCTAAACCGTAAGGAGGAATCTCGTGATCTCGGTGGATATGGAAATATAAAAACCAGGGCTATAAAACTCTAGGAGACGAAAAGATCAGATTCACCTTCTAAGACGCTGAAACTGGGCACACAACCTACTGAATCTGTTCTGGAATCTAGCAGACAGCATGTCGGTTTAATCTTAACTATCAATCCTTCCTCTAATCAGCAGCAAACAACGTATGAGACTCCTCATTACCCTTGTAGACCCGTAGAAAGGTGTTGATCAATCTCCCGAAGTACTCCCCCTCTTCTCCTTCCACCCGTCTTCGATGGCCGGCCAACAATGAGGACGACGATCGACCGGTGACGACGGCGGGAGGAGGCAGCTTTGGAGGGGATCTTGGGGAGCAACACCGGGGATCACTGGAGCTAGCACCACAGGAGGGAGACGGCGCCAAGGAGTAGCAAGGGGCGCCGGTTGGTGGAGGAGGAGGGTGGTGGCTATGGGGGGAATGGAGGGACTGGGGGGAGGCGGCTAGGGTTTGGGGCGCCTCCCCCCCTTGGCCGGCCCCCCTAGGCTGGCCTCCCCTCTTGGGCCTCCTGGGCCACAGCCCGCGGCCCAGGTTGTCGAACATTTGCTGAAAACTCCCTCTCTCAACAAGAATTTGCATCTCTTTAATTGCCTTTTCATCCCTAGCTTCTTTTCAATTCTCCCGATTCAATTCCGGGATATTACAAATTGCTCCCGGGCTCTGTGGAGGAAATGAGAGGGTGGGAGGTTGTATGAGGTGGCAAAAATGAAGAAGAGGAGAAGGTCTAGAGCTTTCATGGACAATGGTAGAGAAATACGAGGGAGGTCGCGGAGCAGCCGAGGACGCTCTCTCTCTCTCTCTCGGGTGCGTGGCAGCCGTGAGCGACCGCCAAAGGATGGTGAGGCGATGGCGAGTTGACACAGCAGGTGCGGGTGCGAAACCGTGGGTGAACCACTGGCGAGCATCCAAGACCAGGGGTGGAGCCATTGGGCGATGACGTACGACGGGAGTGATCATGGCATGCGCTCGGGGGCTAGCAAGGGCGTGGCGTCCGCGTGGGGAAGAAGCCTTGTGACTGGGGTCCACTTTTCGGTGACACCAGGTGAATGGGCGCGGGGTCTGGCTCGGTCAAGTTGGCTTGATCGAGCATGATTGAGCCAACTCGATCGGTTTGACCGAGTTAATTTGAAAAGGCTAAGAGGGTTATGAATTTTTAGATAGAGTTTAATAGTCCCCCAAATTCTGAAATTTTTATGGGAGAATACTGATACTGGTTGAAACCTTTTAGACTTTTTCATGAAGTGCATTTTTCTGTGGAATTTTTTAATCCTCTGTTTTAAAGCTTTGACTTTCAAAACTAAACTTTGACTGTCGTTTTAAAATAGCAAAAAATCTAAAAATTATTAAAATTTTCAGGTGAGTTATTTGTATGTTCCAAAACCTAGGAAAATTATTTCTAGAGGTTGATCACAATATTTGTTTTAAAAGTCTTAAAGGATTAGCTCTTAAGTGAATTGATGTTTTAGGTTTTTAAAATTAACAAAACCTTTGAAAGAATTTCTAAAGAATTCAAATGATAGCAAGAGGCATCACAAGTTTTAATTTTTCATATTTTTACACATTTGAAGTACAAACCCATATTTGGTATGTTACATATTGGTTGAGGTTTGATATTCTCTTCTTGTGAGACATGTGCCCTCAACTGTGTTCTCCTCTTTTGCTTTTTCGAGATCATTGTTATTTGACTATTTTTCTTAGTCTTGTGTTTACTGTGAGTGATAAATGTTTTTTTGTGTACGAAAAATTATTTTTATTTGCCTTGTTTTTTGACAAAAGAATAAACAATTTGTTTTACAAAATCTTGTAGAGGGTATATTGGCGACTGGTTAGTAGTGGTCATTTGGAATCTCTGAATTTAAAAATAAAGTTTATTCCTAAAATGAAGATTGAGGAAAAATGGTGGTTTCTCGAGTAGTGGAATACTCTCTTGGATTTTGTTTGAGCTTTGTCTTTATGACGGATGCTAGTCGCAAATTGAGTTGCTTTATGTTGGTGCGTAGTCTTTTCCAGTTAAGAAAAAAAAAGAAAATGATTGTTTTGGGCATTCGAGTAATTTTGCCTTTGTCTTATGTGGTGTATTTTTTCTCAAACTGCCTACTTGGAAAGTGTAAAAATTTTCATGATGAATCTTTTAATTTTCGATTGGAGTCTTTTGAAGGGAAGTTGGTTATGAGTTGGTTGCATTGTGAATCCTTTGTTTTCAATTGGGTTCTAGTTGTAAAAGAGTTTGTTTGTGCGTCCCTACTTAAAGGAGATGGTCCTTGTTAAGGTGAAGAGATAGATTGAGGGATGGAACAAGAGTTCCGTGTGTTATGTGCAGGTTGTGTTGTTTGGTACCATAGGAAAGGTTGGCCCAAGGTATATTGATTTGTTTCTAAAAATTGCGAAAATTTTGAAAGTTAGTGTATCGCTATGACTGTCTCGAGTCCATATGCAGGATACACAACGTCTTATATGACGCGGTGTTGAGGGAGCACTTGAGAGATCCGGAGCATGAGTTTTTGTAAAAGCCGTTGGCCAATGAGTAAGACCGTACATTCGAGTCCTGTCTGTTGAGTGTACCTGGAAAGGTCGGAATGAGTGTTGAGGCGTAAGATATCATTTTACGTCAATGTGTTGTAGGAGCACCAGTCCGACAGAGAGAGAGGCGACTTGGGAGTTGAAGTCTCGCATGCGCGAGCAATACCTAGAGTAGTTCACGTCGGGTATGTGTTGAATGTTGTTCAATTTCAGTTGCGGGTTTGTTGTCACACGTGCTGGTTACAAAAAGTGGGTCTGCCATCCGGATATACAAAAATGTGTGCCTATCACACTTGTCAGTTATACTTCTTGCGGTAAAATGGCCACTAGAAGAAGAAGAGAAATTGATCCTCATCAAGGAGAATGAAGCAGTAACTTTTTGAATTGTGCTTCCCTCCCTGAACAAGTTGGTAATTTTTGTCATGTCATCCAAAGGAAGAAAGTAAAGACAATCTAGATAATATTTTTTTTGCACTCAACTTTGCATCTTTTCATCTTTAAGGAAGAAACAAGCATCAGTTCACATTCAAAACCTGCCCTAACGTGTTGCTTAGAATAAACATTAATTCACATTTAAATGTTACATTATCATGCCTGATGGATACATTATGATTCATCCATATATGTTTTTTAATATACAACTCATTTTTAAGAGAAGGTTGTTGTAACACCCTGGCTATTCGAAAGCCAAGATGTCACCTAAAAGAACTAACAAATACTAAGAATGTACAACAATATCGGGTTAAGCAGGATTAAATAACCAAATTCCAAAGGAACAACGATAAACGATTAACAGTTTCGCGAGAAGGAATAGAAACATCTATAATAAAACGTACGATGGGCGATACCAAAATTGGATTATTACAATTTGGAAATCTAACAAATAGTTGACATGAATGAAAGATAACAATATTATTTCTGATTTGATAAAGGTGATGTGTAGTGTGCTGGACTACCCCTCAAAAGGTCTTGCCCTCCTCCTCATTTACCTAAATAAAACACACAAAATAAGGATGAGCCAAAAACTCAGCAAGTACTTTAACAGACAACAGAAACCTTAAGCGAACAAAGCAAACCACAATCTGCTTATGAAAAACGTCTCTGAACGTTTATGGATATGAATGAAATGGAATAATGCAATGAAGAAATGGACTGCTCACAACTTATATCGGTATAGTGAGTGATACACCCGTCGGTGTTCACTTAAGCCCGTACTTAACAAAGTACGGGGACCTCAAATACAGTATGAAGAACGTTTCATACGGGTGTCCAACATTGCCCACATTGGAATGGTGGGTCTTACGTGCCCATTCTGGAATTGATGGGACTTACAAATTTCCACTCCCGTGGTTCAATTGAATCGATGCATGAACATAATGCATTTTCATGAAATGAATGTCTATCACTCATCAATAGAGAGTAACACATGGCATACAAACAAAATCATGAAAATAAGTCTAGTACAATCACAAGCAATAACGTAATTGGATAATAACGGACATGGTACTTGCCTTCCGCGCTGTGACGTGTTAGGAGGCAACGACAGTGTTTCTCCACTCACTGCCCCATCGCCTACATAAATAATTAATTGAAATAAGACTAACAAGACAAGACGTGCTATGAGCATTTTACCATAACCCTCTAAGTAACCAAACGTAAACAATGGCTCAAAATGACGTCGTAACTAATCAGCCCAATTTCAGCCCTTCTGATCAGCAGTACGAGAAAAATCGTAATTAAATATCTGTGACTCATAATGACTTGAAACCAGTGCTAAAATACTCTTAACACACCAGGCTACGAAGCTCTAGTGGGTGGGGTTCTTTGATTCGGCCAAAACAGTGGCCTAAACAACAGTTGAAAATAACTGACAGACATCTGTCCCGATTGCAGAACAATAGCAAATAAAATGATATAACTTTCAATCTACTGATCCAATTGAGGTGATCTTTATCAATTTGGAAATATAATTTAAAGGTCTACAATAACCTATTTGGGTGGAGGTTCTGAATCTGAATATAACTAGATCAAAACCGAGGAACAAACCGACAGTCCCCAGATCCAAGATAGACAGAGCAGCGCGTGGTTAAAAATTCATATCTCCCTAAACGTAAGGAGGAATCTAGTGATCTTGGTGCCAAAAGAAAGCTAATGACCTGATAAACAAAACTCTAGAAGACAAAAACCCGAGATTCGGCCTCTAAAGGGTCGAAACTGGCCGCGCAAGGTGATGGATGTGTTCTGGAATTTCCAGAACAGGAACCGATTTAGATCTAATCAACCATTAAGCAATCAAATCGAATCAAACTACGACTTGGATCATTCGTTACCCTTGAAGACCTGCAGGGAGACGTGAATCCACCTCCCAAAGATCTCCCTCCCTTCTCCTCCCTTTCCTCTCAAAGGGCCGGCCACAAGATCGCCGTGAGCAGCGGTGCTTGGCGGAAGGAGACGACTTCGGAGGAGAGCCTGGGGGCGACGCCGGGGATCACCACAGCAGCGATACGCCATCAAGGAGCAGCAAGGGACACCGGGGGGGGGGGAGGATGGAGGTGGCAGCTCTAGGGGGGAGAGGAGGGAGTGGGGGAGGCGGCTAGGGTTGGGGCGCCTCCCCCTCCCCTTGGCCGGCCCCCTTGGGCCGGCCTCCCCCTCTTGGGCCGGCTGGGCCGCGGTCCGAGGCCCAGGTTGTCGTATTTTTGCGAAAACCCCCTCCCCCACAAAAAAAATCTAATTCTTTAAATTCTTTTTCGTCCCCGACTTCTTTTAAAATCTTCTGATTCGAATCCGGGTATTACAGTTGTTGTCCTGGACATTCAATTGTTTCCCTTTTTATTTAATTCTGACTCCCTTGCAAATATGGTTTGTTGTCACACTTGTCAGTCACAAAAAATTGGGCCTGGCATCCGGATATACAAAAACGTGCGCCTCTCACACTTGTCAGTTATAATTTTTGTGGTAAAATGGTCACTAGAAAAAGAAGACAAATTGATCCACTTATCAAGGAGAATGAAGTAGGAACTTGGAATTGGGCATCCCTCCTTGAACAAGCAGGTAATTTTTGCATTGTCATCGAAAATAAGAAAGTAAACATAACCTAGATAATATTTGTTATAGCTCTCAACTTTGCATCTTTTCATCTCTAAGGACGAAACAGGCATCGATTTACATTTGAAACTTGGTTTATTGTACCGTTCAGAATAAACATTAATTGGCATTTAAATGTTACATTGCCATGCTTGACGGATATATTATGATTCATCTATATATGTTTTTTAATCTACAACTCTTTATTAAGTGAAAGTTGTTTACCCGAATATTCAAATATTTCCCTTTTTATTCAATTCTTATCCCCATGCAAATATGGTTTGTTGGCAAGTGAACAAAAAATTGGGCCTACCATTTGGATGTACAAAAACATGTGCCCATCGCACTTGTCAGTTATACTTTTTTGTGGTAAAATGGTCACTAGAAGCAGATGAGAAATTGTTCCGCTCATCGACAATAATGAAGGAGGAGCTTGAATTAGGCATCCCCCCTGAACAAGCAGGTAATTTTTGCCTTGTCCTCAAAAATAAGAAAGCAAAGACAACCTTAGAAAATATTTGTTATAGCTTTAAACTTTGCATTGTTTCATCTCTAAGGACGAAACAAGCACCAGTTTACATTCGAAACCTGCTCTAATGTGTCATTTGAAATAAACATTAATTTGCATTTAAACGTTATGTTGTCATGCCTTACGAATACATTATGATTCATCCATATATGTTTTTTTTATCTACAACTCATTTTTAAGTGAAAGTTGTTGACCCGAACATTCTATTATTTCCCTTTTTATTTAATTCTTATCCTCATGCAAATATGGTTTGTTGTCACACTTGTTTGTTACAAAAAAGTGGGCCTGCATGTGTCTATCACACTTGTTAGTTGTACTACTTGTGGTAAAATGATCACAAGAGGAAGATGAGAAATTGATATGCTTATCAAGGAGAGTGAAGCGGGAACATGGAATTAGACATCCCTCCATGAACAAGCAAGCATATTTTTGCCTTGTCACCAAAAAGAAGAATGCAAAGATAACCTTAGATAATATTTGTTATAGCCCTCAACTTTTCATCTTTTCATCGGTATGGACGAAAATAACATCAATTTACGTTCAAAACCTGCTCGAATGTGCCGTTCATAATAAACATTAATTTGAACTTAAACTTTGCATTATCTTGCCTTACAGAAACATTGTGATTCATCCATATATGTGTTTTCAATCTACAGCTCATTTTTTAAGTGAAAGTTGTTGACCTGGATATTCTATTATTTCCCTTTTTATTTAATTCTTGTCCTCATGCTAATATGGTTTGTTTTCACACATGTTGGTTACAAAAACATGGGCCTACCATCTAGATATACAAAAATGTGTGCATGTCACACTTGTCGGTTATACTGCTTTCGGTAAAATGGTCACTATAATAAGAAGAGAAATTGATCCGCTCATCAAGGAGAATGAAGCAGGGACTTGGAATTGGGCATCTCTCCCTGAACAAGCACGTAATTTTTTCCATGTAATTGAAAAGAAGAAAGTAAAGACAACCCATGTAATATTTGTTATAGCTCTCAACGTTGCATCTTTTCATCTCTAACGATGAAACACACATCAGTTTACATTCAAAACCTGCTCTAATGTGTCGTTCGGAATAAACATTAATTTGCATTTAAATGTTACATTTTCATGCTTGATGGATACATTATGCTTGATCCATATATGTTTTTTTAATCTACAACTCATTTTTAAGTGAAGCTTGTTGACCTGGGCATTCAATTATTTCCCTTTTCATTTAAGTATTATCCTCATGCAAATATGGTTTGTTGTCACACTATAATATCCTGAATATAATTAAGAGAGAAGTGTAACACCCCAGCCCAACACTGAGCCTGGAATGCCACTAAACTACTCTCTAAACTAATAAATATTGACACACTATAAAATTTCAGCAAGAAGATATCAATGGACATATCCCTGGATCACAAAAGAGCATCCATAATTATGAATCAAGCAAGAGTAAATAAGCAAGGGGAAATATAATCAAGTAAACAATCCAGGATAGCACCAACTACTAAATCCAAATCATTGAAATAAATAATCTAGTCCAAAATGTGACCTAAACTTTATTCAGCCTCTAACATATCCAAGAGTAATCCAACATTGAATGAAAAGGTTCTTATGGCAAATGATCATGTGATTGAAGTATGGATCTAAACCATGTGCTCTACTCGCTCTCAGTCACGGCGTCCTCGGAGATCACCTAAAGACAACAAAAGAGCAAGGATGAGTCCACGACTCAGCAAACACATCAATATACAACGAACAATAATAAATCAACAGCATTCAATAACTTCATTATCATCACAGGTACTTCTATTAATATTCTCATGTTGTTATCTTCCCTTTGTTTAACACCCATTAGTCTCATATATGAATACAACTCTAATCTATATGTCCACATGCACTTCTTTCGCGTATACAGGTATAGCATGAGTGAATGCTCGCGACAACATTCACTCTCAAGCCCGTTCCTCCATAAGGATCGGGGACCTCCTCCACTCCCGTGGAGTTGTGATCATTCATGATCACCTGCTCATATGCAAAGATGCTTATGTATGAAAATGCAAACTCCATCATAAACATCATATCCAACTTTTCATCATGATTGTCAACAAAGATATAACCATATCATTCCATTGTTTGCAATTAACTAAAATAAAAGCACAACAATAATGGTAATGGAAGATAAAGAAAGCGATGATCAATCATTGATCGTTGTCTACCATGCACTTGCCTTTACTAGTTGCGGACTTGACGATTTGACTAGAAGACGGCAACAAGCACGACGCCTCTCCTACATTAAATACATAAATTTCAATACAAGCTACAGCATCAAGAATAGCAATCAATAGACATCGCTCCTACCCGTCCCCAAATCTACCACGCTTCTCCGGTACCGAAAAGTTACCCATTGCTGTCTAGGTACTAAAACGAACGTAACTTTTGACTCAAAGGTCCGATCACGACAAACCACCCAGTTCTGGATTCTACATAAAAAATTCTCCTCATTTTCTTAGATTACAAAGTCTTCTAATTAAATCATCTAACCCTCCGTTTTTAGCCCAGAAAACCGATCCGTCGACCGGGATAGCGGGTCTTACTAAATTCATAACTTTTGTTTTACCCAACCAAACTTCGAGTTCTTGGATTCTACAGAACCCTTAAACAATTATCTACATCTTTCATGTAGATCAAAAACTCTAATTAGTCTATTTACTATTTTTAATCTGCAGTCTACCAAAACAGCGCCGAAAGACGACAACCACAAAGACAGCAGTCTTCCAAAATTCATATCTCGAATTCTACTTGTCTGCTCAACATGATTAAATATGCTATAGAAAGATACCGAAATTATCTACAATTAACTAGTAGATGACATTCTCAAAATCCGCCATTAAGGTATCCGAATAAATCGTTCAACAGAACAGCAGGCTAAACAGATCTATTAATCGTCCCCTCGATTAGAAATTCTAAAACCTGTCTAATTAGACTCGATTCTAATCCCTAACTAAAATTGTAAAACCGAGAGGAAACAAAATTACAGATCATTACACACAAGAATCTAGATCTCGATCTTTTTTTCTTTCTAATCTCTTAAGTACTGTTCAAGCCTTCATGGTCAAGAGCAATTCATGTAGCAACCATTTTACTAGTCACAACAACCAAACAACCGTGCATGCAATTTGTAGATCAGTTGTGATTACTTACTCGGTAGTTTTTTTTTGGTGACACCTCAACTGCATCCATGCAACAAGGGAAAAGTTCCATCTACACACACGCACGGCAGCAGCAAGCAAACCAAAAAAGGAGGTGCAGCCGAGATGTGCACGTAGACTCATGGGCAGCAGCAGGACGTCATAGCACACACGCACCGCAACCGAAAACGCAGGGCGATGGAAATCACGCACTAGCACACGGGTAGATGGCGTCGCACATGCAGCTTCTATGCAGACGGTGCCGAAACGGTAGGAGATGGCAGGAGCAATGGGAATCAGCGGCGCCGAGCAATAATGCGGAGTCCACGCAGCGGCAGGAGTTCACGCGTGCGGTAGCCGAAACAAGGCGCTGGCGGCGGCTGGGTGGAAAAAGAAAAACTGCTAGGGTTTCTAAAATCCCAACGATCTTTTATACCTTACGCAGTCTAGTCCCTCCGTAAAAACTTCAAAAACAAATTTCTTTTGCTTAATTACGCACAAGCCCTTAAGACGTTATTATTTATTTATTTATTTATTTTCAGAATATTACATTCTACCCCCCTTAACAGAATTCGACCCCGAATTCTACTCGCTGTTCTGCTCAAAGAAAACTACACTGCTGAAATTAAACAACAAATCACACGTACCCGACATGAACAACTCCGGGTATTGCTCGCGCATGCGAGACTCCAACTCCCACGTTGCTTCTCTCTCGGACTGATGCGTCCACAGCACCTAGACGTATACCAATGTCTTGTGCCTCAGCACTCGCTCCGACCTCTCCAGAATGCGCGCCGGACGCGACTCAATTGTGAGATCTTGCTCAATAGTCAGCGGCTCTAAAGAAATCTTATGCTCTGAGTCTCTCAAAAAATTTCTCAGCATCGAGACGTGAAACACATTGTGAACTCCACGCATGGACTCAGGAAGGTCCAGGCGGTAAGCTAACTTCCCAATTCTTGCAATAATCGGGAATGGTCCAACATACCTCGGGCTAAGCTTCCCTTTGGTACCGAACCGAACAATACCTTTAGTGGGAGACACTCTCAAGAGCACCTGGTCACCCACCGCAAACTCCAAGTCACGCCTCACATCAAGATAGCTTTTACATGCGCTCTCGAGCCGCTAATGATTCGCCTCACCATGGCGGCGCTCAACGGTCTTGAATCGGTCAGGACCCAAAGCGCCTTCTCTCCCACAAACATCCCAACAAAGTGGCGATCTGCACTTCCGCCCATAGAGAACCTCAAATGGCGCGGCTCTAATACTAGAATGGTAACTATTATTATAAGCAAACTCTACAAGTGGCAACTGGTCCTCCCAACTACCCTTCCAAGACAAAATGCAAGACCGCAACATGTCCTCCAAAGTTTGAATAGTGTGCTCATCGCCCATCATGCGAGGGTGAAAATTGTACTAAGGCGGGCTGTGTGCCCAATGCACTCTGCAGACTCTCCCGAACTTGGAGACAAACTTGGCGTCTCTCGCGAAATGATGGTCTTGGGCACACCATGCGATCTTACTATTTCACGCACATAAATAGGAGCTAGATCACTCATTGAATTTGTCGTGCGAATAGGAATGAAGTCTTGTGAGACTTCTTGAATCGATCCACCACTACCCAAACTGCATCCTTCCCTCACGGCGTACGAGGTAACGCCACCACAAAGTCCATAGAGATATCATCCCAAGGCCACTGGGAACCTCCAAAGGCTGCAACAACCCTGCAGGACGCTTGTGCTCAGCTTTCACTTGCTGACAAACACCACAAGAAGCCACATAGTTAGCAATATCCACCTTCATCCTTTTCCACCAAAATTACATTTGAGATCTCGATACATCTTAGTCTCACCGGGATGAGCGATTATACGGAGTGCGATGTGCCTCCCTCAAGATATCATCTTTGACCTCCGCCTTTTGCGGCACGCAAAGGCGGCCTTTAAACCTCAAAGCACCAGAATCGTCCATGCTAAAATCACCCTCTTTACCCTCATCCAGATGCTTCCTAACCTCCTGTAATAACCGATCACTCTGTTGTGCTTTCCACACATGGTCTGGAATAGCTGATTCAAGAATCAACTGTGTCTCAACATGTGATGTGCCCGCATTACAATAAGATATCCCCATACGATCAAAATCAGCAATGAGGCAATCTAGAGTAGCTGGAGTCGCCTTGCGACTAAGGGCATCAGCAACTACATTGGCCTTGCCTGGATGATACTGAATAGTAAGATCATAGTCCTTGATCAACTCCAACCACCTCCTTTGCCTCAAATTAAGATCCTTCTGAGTGAAGATATATTTGAGACTCTTGTGATCTGTAAAAATATCACAAGGTTCGCCGTATAGATAATGCCTCTAAATCTTGAGAGCAAAGACAACCGCAGCCAACTCCAAATCATGAGTGGGATAATTCTGCTCGTGCTTCTTTAACTGTCTCGACGCATAAGCAATCACCTTACCGTCTTGCATGAGAACACAGCCAAGACCCACTCGGGACGCATCTGAAAAGACTGTGAACCGTTTTCCTGGCTCAGGAAGAGTGAGAATAGGAGAGGTCACCAACCTCTCTTTCAAAGTGCAAAAACTGCACTCACACTCATCAGTCCATAGGAATCTCACACCTTTCTGAGTAAGCTGAGACATCGGTTTGGAGATGATAGAGAAATCCTGCACAAAACGCCGATAATAACCAGCCAAGCCCAAGAAACTCCTCACCTCCTTCACATTTGTCGGCCTCTTCCAATCCACCACTGTAGAGACCTTACTAGGATCAACAGCAATGCCTTGAGGATTTATCACATGACCCAGAAAACTCACTTCTGAAATCCAGAACTCACACTTCTTCAACTTAGCATAGAATTTGTGCTCTCTCAAGGTATCTAAAACCAACCTCAAATGACGCTCATGATCCTCATTGGTCTTGGAATAGATAAGAATATCATCAATGAACACCACCACGAAGTCATCTAGATACTCGTGTAACATGTTGTTCATGGTCTCCATAAAAATAGCAGGTGCATTAGTCAGTCCAAAAGACATAACTTTGAATTCATAATGCCCATACCTGGTGGAGAAAGCTGTCTTCTCTACATCCTGTTCACGCACACGGATTTGATTATACCCTGACTGGAGATCGATCCTGGAGAATATTTGGGCTCCATTCAACCGATCAAACAAATCCTCAATGCGGGGCAATGGATATTTATTCTTGATTGTGACTGCATTAAGCGCACGATAATCAACACACATGCGCCAACTCCCATCCTTCTTCTTTGTGAATAAAACAGGAGCTCCCCATGGCGATACACTACGTCTGATCAAACCTTTAGCCAACAAATCATCCAACTGCTTCTTCAACTCATGCTGAAATGGACGTGCCAGTCGATATGGAGACATCGAGATGGGACGAGTACCCGGAACAAGATCAATGCGAAACTCCACGTCTCGCGCAGGAGGCAAGCCCGGAAGCTCAGCTGGGAACACATCTGGGTAATCACTAACCACTGGAATCTCCTCAATCTGCGAAGCCACGCTCGGTTTCTCGGCAAGAGCTAAGCCCGATTTTCCTGGCCATCGTGGCGACCGAAACAATCCACCAACATCGAAGAGAGCGCGGGCGCACTCCTGAAAGATCAACGTCTCCCGGGCGAAGTGCGCACGCAGGCATTCTCTGAAAGCAGGATATCACGGCTCGATAAGAGTGCAACCAATCCATACCCAAGATAACGTCGAACGGCTCCATTTGTATAACTATCAAATTCGCCGTGAACTTCTCTCCATCAATGACAATAGAACACCCAGGACAA
The DNA here is from genome assembly GCA_036346395.1 of Hsuehochloa calcarea. Taxonomy (NCBI): domain Eukaryota; kingdom Viridiplantae; phylum Streptophyta; class Magnoliopsida; order Poales; family Poaceae; genus Hsuehochloa; species Hsuehochloa calcarea. The sequence goes on from CM070615.1 coordinate 29,965,063, forward strand.
ACAGTAGAGCTAGCAATAATACCCCCAGGAGAACTAACCAACACTGATTGAGAAATCAACTGCATACTCAAGTTCGCTCTCCTAGCAAACGCCGTTGAGACAAACGAAAAGGTAGCCCCTGAATCAAAAAGGACTAAAGCATCAAACGAATCCACAAGCAAAGTACCTATCACCACGTCAGGACGACCCGCGGACTCCGCTGTGGGCATGGCGTACACTCCAGGTGGTGCCATGGCGAAAGAAGATGACGCAGGGGCGGCGAGAGCCCCAACAATCTGCTGTGGCGGTGCAGGTAAAGCCGGTCGTGTAACCTGAAGTGGTGCCGGAGGTGGCGGCTGCCAGTAGTACCCTACTGGAGGTGCCCAAGCTGAAGGAAGTAGCGGTGCAGGTAGAGCAGCCATCATCTGGAAAGATCCTCGAGCAGGACCCACTGAAGAAGAGGATGACACAGGCTCCCACTTGATCACACTGGCGGGGTTCTGGCGACACACCCGCTCCTTGTGACCCGGTCGGCCACATTGACGGCAATCTCCCGTCCAAGAGCACTCAGCAGCGCGGTGTCCATCTCCGCACTTAAAGCAAAGCATGCCCTGCCCTGGGACAGGACGAAGAGCCGGAGTACCTGCAAAAGGACGGGGCGCCGAAGAAGAGAACGACCTCGACTGCTTAGACTTGAAGGACTGCGGTCCTCCCTTGAATTTCTTGAAAGCAGGTCGCTGAACAGACCCACTTCCCTCACTAGAGCTCCTCTTCTGGTCACCACGAAGCAACGATCCACCGAGGCTTGTTGCCCCTTTGTGAGTGCATCTCCAACTCCATGCCCCTAGCTTGCTCCACAACGAGGCTGTAGTCACGAGTGGAGTAGCTCCCAACACATGTCGATGCTGAATTGAGACCCGACGGAACCTCTTGGCTTTCTGAAGATCATCGTTCGCTACTGAAGGGACAAAGCGAACCAAGTTGTTGAACTCAGCCTCATACTCAGCAATAGACCTCTTCCCCTGAGCAAAGGTCGTCAAGGCAACCTCCATCTTCTCAACAAAAGAGTAGGGGTAGAATTTTCCCTTGAACTGATCAACAAAGTCCTCCCAAGTGACTGGCCCTTGAGTGGCGGTCCTCGAAGACAACACGCCCTCCCACCAAATATCTGCTTACCCCTTCAGCTGAAAGGCCACAAAGCGGACTCTCTGATGTGAGGACATCTCTAAAACTCCAAACTGCCTCTCCATGTAGCGCAACCAGTCCGCTGCCTGGACCGGTGTGCCCGACCCGTCAAACGGATCCAACCTCAACCCCATCCACTCTCGAAGTGTCATCCGCGTCTTAGGAACCGGTGGATGTGCGACAGGAGCATCAACAGATGCCGCAGCAACAGGGGCTGCCGGCGCCTGTTGACGAAGAGCACGAATCTCTCCCACCAACTCTCTCAGCAAAGCGGGGGTCTCATCCTGGACTCCAACCGGAGGCGGGTCAACACAGAACCCCTCACCATCGACTCATCTCACTCGGGAGGTGGCTCCACGGATCCTCGCCCACGGCCCCGACCTCCACGACCGCGGCCACCACGACCACGTCCTCTACCCCTCGGCATAGCTATCAACCACAATCAACAATACACAATGAGTTCAAAGGTCAAAATAAAATCATGCATCAAAAAACAACACAACAGAAGCGTAAAACTATATTCGTACCTCTCTCTAACCTACTGTGCACTAGTGTGTCAAATTTTAGATTAGTTAACCATTTGCAAATTTTAGTTGATTTACTAAAACTAAAACAAATTTTAACAATTTTAGTTTGCCTAAGTTGTTAATCTATTCACCACGGACCTAAAGCCCGCTCTGATACCAACTGTAACACCCCAGCCCAACACTGAGCCTGGAATGCCACTAAACTACTCTCTAAACTAATAAATATTGACACACTATAAAATTTCAGCAAGAAGATATCAATGGACATATCCCTGGATCACAAAAGAGCATCCATAATTATGAATCAAGCAAGAGTAAATAAGCAAGGGGAAATATAATCAAGTAAACAATCCAGGATAGCACCAACTACTAAATCCAAATCATTGAAATAAATAATCTAGTCCAAAATGTGACCTAAACTTTATTCAGCCTCTAACATATCCAAGAGTAATCCAACATTGAATGAAAAGGTTCTTATGGCAAATGATCATGTGATTGAAGTATGGATCTAAACCATGTGCTCTACTCGCTCTCAGTCACGGCGTCCTCGGAGATCACCTAAAGACAACAAAAGAGTAAGGATGAGTCCACGACTCAGCAAACACATCAATATACAACGAACAATAATAAATCAACAGCATTCAATAACTTCATTATCATCACAGGTACTTCTATTAATATTCTCATGTTGTTATCTTCCCTTTGTTTAACACCCATTAGTCTCATATATGAATACAACTCTAATCTACATGTCCACATGCACTTCTTTCGCGTATACCGGTATAGCATGAGTGAATGCTCGCGACAACATTCACTCTCAAGCCCGTTCCTCCATAAGGATCGGGGACCTCCTCCACTCCCGTGGAGTTGTGATCATTCATGATCACCTGCTCATATGCAAAGATGCTTATGTATGAAAATGCAAACTCCATCATAAACATCATATCCAACTTTTCATCATGATTGTCAACAAAGATATAACCATATCATTCCATTGTTTGCAATTAACTAAAATAAAAGCACAACAATAATGGTAATGGAAGATAAAGAAAACAGTGATCAATCATTGATCGTTGTCTACCATGCACTTGCCTTTACTAGTTGCGACGCACGATTTGACTAGAAGACGGCAACAAGCACGACGCCTCTCCTACATTAAATACATAAATTTCAATACAAGCTACAGCATCAAGAATAGCAATCAATAGACATCGCTCCTACCCGTCCCCAAATCTACCACGCTTCTCCGGTACCGAAAAGTTACCCATTGCTGTCTAGGTACTAAAACGAACGTAACTTTTGACTCAAAGGTCCGATCACGACAAACCACCTAGTTCTGGATTCTACATAAAAAATTCTCCTCATTTTCTTAGATTACAAAGTCTTCTAATTAAATCATCTAACCCTCCGTTTTTAGCCCAGAAAACCGATCTGTCAGCTTCGGGATAGCGGGTCTTACTAAATTTATAACTTTTGTTTTACCCAACCAAACTTCGAGTTCTTGGATTCTACAGAACCCTTAAACAATTATCTACATCTTTCATGTAGATCAAAAACTCTAATTAGTCTATTTACTATTTTTAATCTGCAGTCTACCAAAACAGCGCCGAAAGACGACAACCACAAAGACAGCAGTCTTCCAAAATTCATATCTCGAATTCTACTTGTCTTCTCAACATGATTAAATATGCTATAGAAAGATACCGAAATTATCTACAATTAACTAGTAGATGACATTCTCAAAATCCGCCATTAAGGTATCCGAATAAATCGTTCAACAGAACAGCAGGCTAAACAGATCTATTAATCGTCCCCTCGATTAGAAATTCTAAAACCTGTCTAATTAGACTCGATTCTAATCCCTAACTAAAATTGTAAAACCGAGAGGAAACAAAATTACAGATCATTGCACACAAGAATCTAGATCTCGATCTTTTTTTTTCTAATCTCTTAAGTACTGTTCAAGCCTTCATGGTCAAGAGCAATTCATGTAGCAACCATTTTACTAGTCACAACAACCAAACAACCGTGCATGCAATTTGTAGATCAGTTGTGATTACTTACTCGGTAGTTTTTTTGGTGACACCTCAAGCGCATCCATGCAACAAGGAAAAGTTCCATCTACACACACGCACGGCAGCGACAAGCAAACCAAAAAGGAGGTGCGGTAGAGATGTGCACGAGACTCATGGGCGCAGCGGGACGTCATAGCACACACGCGCCGCAACCAAAACGCAGGCGATGGAAATCACGCACCAAAGACACGGGTAGATGGCGTCGCACATGCAGCTTCTATGCAGACGGTGCCGAAACGGTAGGAGATGGCAGGAGCAATGGGAATCAGCGGCGCCGAGCAATAATGCGGAGTCCACGCAGTGGGGGAGTTCAAGCGTCATGTGGCGAAACAAAAGCGTGGCGCGGTTGGGTGGAAAAAGAAAAACTGCTAGGGTTTCTAAAATCCCAACGATCTTTTATACCTTACGCAGTCTAGTCCCTCCGTAAAAACTTCAAAAACAAATTTCTTTTGCTTAATTACGCACAAGCCCTTAAGACGTTATTTATTTATTTATTTATTTATTTTCAGAATATTACAAGAAGAGTGTTTTAGAGACGAGGGTTGATTTAGAAAATGATTTGATCAATAGTTTCGGGGGGATTTTTTCTTAAGTCAGAGAACCTGGGCCGTATGCCGAAAGCCCACAGCCTTTGGCCCAAGGGGGGCAGCCGACCAAAAGGAGAGGGGCAGCCAAACTCTAATCCTCCCCCTCCCTTGCGTCACCCCCACCCTCCCCCTTTCCAGCCACCGCCCCCTTCATCTCCTCCCTTGCTGCTGCCCTCCCCTCCTGTGTAGTTTTCATCAAGAAGTCGATCGGAGCATCAAACGTCATTCGATTGGGATCGTACTTCATCAGTGTGTTCTTGACTTGTTTCTCTTCTTTTTGTACGGTTGGATTGAGGATAAGTTGAGAGGAGCACCTGTTTTGAGAGGGGTTGTGTCAGCTTGGACTACTGCAGTTTTAGCATAAAGTAGTTTTGGTAGATGGTATGTTTAAGTAGTGAAACGATCACGACTTGGGTTAAAAATTTTAAAGTTTGTAGAGAACTCGTGTAACTACATTACTACCAATTTTCATGCACTACTTAGCTGTGGTTTGTAAGATCTGAGCTAATAATCGAACGGGACAGAAATGTAGTTTCTGGTAGCAGATCAGTTTTCTAATGATCATATTGATCTGTAGTTTTGGATTCTTTTGATGCGAAATTAGGGATTTTCGTCTCCTAGAAAATTGTGGATAATTTCAATAGCTTTCTGTAGAGTCTTTTTTCACATTGTTTGGATGAATAGCTTTCAGGTTATGGCTAGTTCAATACTTCTGTCTAGAATTTCTATCAGGTTCTGGCAGTTGTAGTAATCGATTGATTAAAAATAGTTAATTATCTAATTAGAGATTTTTACCAACATGACCGTTTTAGATAATTCCTTATGGTTTCTATAGAGACTAATTATGCAATTTTTGGATAAATAGAATGGAAGTTATGATTTTTGGAATATTGTTGTCCACTACCGAGTTGCTAGAGATTCTGAAAAAATGTTTTAGTTCTTCATACGTGCTTGGGTAGTTTAAAATATATGAAATATTGGATTTGGGCTGGGTGTAGGATCGTTGTTATCTAAGAGTTGTATTGAATTGTTGTGGCTGGCTTTGTGACTGAATAATTACTATATGTGGTTTAGCATCGGGTGTCTTGTCTTCCTCACATCAACCCGGTCGCTGCATCTACAAGGCAAGTGCATTTTAGATGATTATTGATGATTGGTGGTACCAATTGGCTAAGTGACTATTGTTATGTTTATTTATGTGAAGTATGAATATTTTCCATTGCTTATATGTTTTTGTTAATTGATGATGAACACTGGAAGTTATTCATATCATTTCATTTTAAGTATTCATGTTGGAAAGACCCACGGGAGTGAGCAATGGGATCCCCATATGTAAGATATGGGCAATGGGGTCCCGTTGAAAGAGGACGGATTTTGGGTCCCCGCATTTAAAGAATGCGGGCACGAGTGAACACCGACGGGTGTTACACTCCGCTATACTAGTATATGTAGAAGTGAAGTGGAGACATGCGCATAATTCGCATTACATTCATCACATTTGAATATGTAATTGGAATATTGAGAATGAGTTGTCATTGATATGATGTTTGTATGTCATTTATTTGTACTTGTCGAGTATTGGACTCACGCTTGTTTGTTTGATATTTTAGATGGCGTTGATGATGGCATACTTTTGGGAACAAAGTAGAACATGAAATTTTTGCACTTGTGTAGCACTTCACCCCACTTAATGTTTCATTCATTTTAGACTTGTAATATTTGAATAGGTTGTGGTTCCCTTAGTTCCTCATGATTGATATTATTGTTAGATGTTGTTTTCCCTTAAATGAAATTTATCAGTAATACCATTGATAATTATTTAGATTGAATTATAATTGAATTTCATTTAACTATCTTGCTGAAATATATGAATTTCCTCATTGTCGAATGTTTACTCATGATGCCTTGAAGGTAGTATTACTTGAGTTGATGTAGAAATTGTAGTCATAGTAGTTGTAGGTGACATCTTGGCTTTTGCTAAGCCAGGGTGTTACACACACTTTTTGGTAACAAAAAAAAATTGGGCTTGACATCTGGATGTACAAAAAGTTGTGCCTCTCACACTTGTCAGTTATACTTTTTGTGGTAAAATGGTCACTAGAAGGAGATGAGAAATTTATCCGCTCATCGAGGAAAATGAAGCAGGAACATGGAATCCGATTCCCTCCCATCGCTTCGCGGTCGGCGAAAATTATTCGTTCGCATGGCTATAAAACCCGGCATCGCTTTCATTATGCTTCGTCGCTCTCATTCTTATCCTCATTCTTCACTCAAAAACCGAGTGCTCGGCGTAGAGTGATGAACCACAAAGCTCCTATTCTAGTCCGATCTTTCGATGAGAAGGTAAGTTCGGTAGTATTCGCTCAACACTCATAATCCTGGCTACGAACTCGCAAGGCTCGAAACCGCGCAATCGCTGAACTGCTCGATAGTTCGTTATCAACTGTGCACGAATACTCGGATGACCTGATCACGAAGATCAATTCCTGCATACACCGAAGAAGCATACAAGAACAAGGTAAAAACACAATCTAATGTATTACAAATATGAATGAAATTGGTATTGATAAGTGTGGTTCCAAAGAACAATGTCGCTGTTGATCTCGTCGAAAAAAATGACAAAGTATAAAGTAGCAAAGTTAAACTTCAATCAATAAAACTCGCCAAACCCTAACGGTGACAGCCACTATGTAAAGGAGGAAGAGAGGGGAGGCGGCTACGGGTACTGTTCACATGTGAACAGTGCCAGACCCTAGGTGTCCAGCCCGAATTATAAGGCCCATGACCCATTAGCATAGGTGGTGCAACACCAAGTTCCTCTACTCAAATATTGTTAAGTGTTGGCCTAAACAACTTGATATATAGTCTTCATGCTAGATTTACTAAGCCTTAGTATAGAAATATCCATTCCTCGTATGATCATCTCCATACTTGGTGTTGCCATCGTCTCCATTTAGCTTTCCTCCCGATCCTTGATTCCTAAGTAAAATAATATCACGTGCTTTAGGCAGCATCATAGAATTCACAGAATATGGATGCACTCTGAGAAACGAAGTCACCTAATAATTTAGTTGGCGAGCACGTGATCTAGTAATTGGTACTTGCACACCAGAAGCAGTAGGGATAGTTGTATCAGTGGAAGGGATGTCTTCATCATAGAGAGACAAAAAGAATAGAGAGAGCGAGTTCCGATTTCACTGCTGATTAAGGACTGTTTAGAGTAGTGCTTAGCGGTCGTATTAGTATAGAAAGTTCAACATCAAGAGGATGTAACTTTTTGACCGATGCATTATATTTCTTAACTCTGTAATTAGTGCCAAATTAATTTAATCGTAATTACTTGGTCCAAAATTAGTCGCAACTATTTAGTCCTAATTAATTTAGTCATAATAAATTAGTTCTAATTATTTTGTCATAATTAATTTAGTCGTAATAAATCTGCCATAATTAATTAGTCATAGTTAATTAGTGTAATTAATATATGCATGGTTAATTCACCATAATTAATTAGTCCTAATTAATTCATTTTTAATTAGCTTAGTCATAATTAATTTAATCATATTTAATTAGTCCAAATTAATTAGTCATAATTAAAATGGTCATAGTTGATTAGTCATAATTAAATTAGTTGTAATTAATTCAATATTAACTAGTTTAGCCGTAATTACAATTTTTCGTAGTTAATCGGTCGTAATTAAATTAGTTATAGTTAATTTGTCGTCATTAATTAGTCATAGTTAATTTAGTCACAATTAATTTTGTCACAATTTTATGTTCACAAATAGTGTTGTAATATTTTCACCTTTTTGTACTTTATTTTGTTTTAAGGTTTCGTTTTCATGAATTTTGGCATTCTATTTGTTCTGAACTGACTCAACATTCATCTCTTGCAAGTCATGCCTCTACCAAAGCTACTCGAACCATTCTACGACGAACAACACTGTACCAAGTGTTGGATCACTGGGGACAGGGATGGTCCTCCACCACTCGTGCTGAGGTCGAAAAAACATTACTAGGAGCTTGACTGTAACACACTAGTCCAAAATCCGCTCAATGTCTAGCCCACCGTGGGGCAGACCCGCGCACACATAGCACCCACTTACACTTATGTCCTCTTTTCGTATAAAAGGGTTAATCCGAAGGTGCTACGTTTGGACCTAACAGGTATTATATACTATTACAACTCACTTTAGTCAAGCAATATGTGATTAATCCTACCGCACAACTCCTCATGAGTCATATGGGCCGCACTAAAAACAGGTCGGGGTATTACATTCACCCTCCTTAAGGGATGACACCCCCGGCAGCATACCGCATACGCAACAAATACCCAGAACCACCCCTTGGTACACGTTTGTGCGTCTAGTGTCGGCACATAGCCATGTCGTATGTCCACTCCGGGTCCACACACGCCATGCGTCATATGCCCGCGTCCCTATCCCGCACGCGCTCGTGTAGCAAAGGTTGATGCTCTGATACCATTTGTAACACCTTGATCCAAAATCCGCTCAATATCCAGCCCACCGTGGGGCGGACCCATGCAAACATGGCACCCCATTGACACTTTCGTCCTCGCTTCATATAAAAGGGTTAATTCGGACGTGCTAAATTTGGACCCAACATGTATTATATTGTGGATATCATGGGGATATACTCCAGATCTTAGGATGATGTGACAATTGGCAATGGAGTTTATGGTTTGTCGTTTCACGGGTTTTCGACAAAGTTCAGATCTGTCAGGACAGAGGCGGTCTGACCGGCCATAGCATGGCGGTCCGACCGGTCCCAAATCGGTCGGACCGGCCATGAGCAGAGGTCAGACCGGCCATGACCAAATAGTGTCAAATTGAGCTGGACCAAAAATAGAGGGTGTAGGCAAGAGAGGGGATTCTATTGCACTTGGTCCCATATTTTTTGGAGTCTCCAGTCAAAAGTTCTATTCGTTTTAAATTTCCAGAAGGTTTCGGAATTTCAGGGCTTGAAATTCGGCTAAGTCCTTTAGGCGGTCGGACCGACCTATAGTGGCGGTCCGACCAAGCAAGGTTGAGGTCCGGCCCTAAGGCGGTCGGACCGATGTCACTGAACACCGCCTTGCTTGCGGCGTTGTTCGTTAGTTAGGTCAAAGTCATGAGTTTCAGGGCATATGTATTGCATGATGCATGTTTTGACTAACATGGGTCAAGTTGTGAAGAACTTGTTCCCAAAATTGGTTTACTTGTCTATGGTTGTGCAGGTTGCTTGGTGGTCAATGACGGTCAATGGCGAGGATGATCGGGACTAGGCTTGGAGAGCTGAGGTACAGAACGATCGACGATGCCGGGTGAGGTCAATGACTCAAGCGTGACGCAAGATGGACAAGGGTGACCTATTAGCAAATCCGAGGCGCAAGATGACGCTAGGTGAAGCTGTTTAGGTCAAAAGGTTAAAGACGGTGCTTTGCGAAGCGTGCGTGTGTGACCCGTTTGTTAGTGGGCCTTAACGGGAGCCCAATAGGATCAAATTTCTAGAAGGTCTAAGCCTCCACTATTAATAGGAGAGGGAGGTGGCTACACATTCTCTTCGCCTCTTTTGCAATTCTTGTAAACCCTAATTGTCTTAGGGAGAGCTTTCGTGGAGGCTAGTATGATGCTTCTTCGTTGTAAGCTATTTCTAGTCTTGTATCAATGCAGCTAGAGGCCAGTTCTTTGCATCCAGGATCATGCCCAACTAATAAACCAAGATATGTTAGTTACTAAGTAAGAAGATGAAACTCAAATATAGAGGTTTACAGTGAGCAATAAAGAAAATATTATGGGTTATTTAGATATATGCCATCGTCGAGAGCCTAGTTTTGATATATGTCATCGTAATTCTCGCTTCGAGATATACCACTCCTCAGAGGTAATTAATTAGGCATATGCCATTGTGAAAATTTTAAGACCATAATACCCCTCCCACCCACATTTTTCCTCGTCCTCCTCTCATCTCTCTCCATGGCTACCTCCAGATCAAGTTGTAACCTTCTAATTTTCGTGTCTTTTTGAAAATTTCAAAATAAAAAATAATCATTTGAATTTTCTTGATTTGTTAAAGCTTAATTAAAAATTTCATAAATTAAAAACAATTTAATGTGAGTAAATCAAACTTCATTAAATAAAAAATTGTTTTATTTAATTTTCTGGTTTTATCTTGGATTTCTTTCTTCCAAGATCTTGTTGTTATTTCTTTTGAGTTCTTTTATTTCTTTTTAGTTTTCCTAAAATTTCATTTCTTTCTGGAAAAGTTAATTTAAATTAATTATTTTAAAAGTGTTGACTTTTAATTTGGAGTTCATACTTATATAAATATTATTCAAGTCAAATCTTGAATCTCATCTCAACTCCAAATCAAAATCCAAACTCCTATCCTCAATTCAAATCTTTGATCCAAAAATCAAATTCTTTTGCAGCCATTTCTGAATTCAAATTTTATTTTGAATTCATCTCAATTTCAAATCATAGCCGATTTTCAAATTCAATCTCTATTTGAATTTTCTCTGAAATGTAATCTCTGAATTTCATTTCATTGTTATCCTCGGGCCGAAAACCCTTTTTTCTTTTCTTTTCCCCTTTTTCCTTTGTCCTCTCTCTCTCTCTTTCTTTCTTTCTTTTCTTTTCCTCTTTCTCTTTCTTCTTCCTTTCCCCTGGCCTTGTCCTGTGCGCGCCCATCCTCCTGCCTTTGCCAACACCTTTTCTGTCACGCTGTACGATGTAGCACCCGCGCGCCCCATGCTTTGCCACCCTGGATACCCGCTGCCCGCACCCTTGCCCTTGCCCTGCACCTCCCCTCGCCCGCTCCACCTGGCGCCTTGCCCATGCCTTGGCCGCCGCGTAACCCGGCGATCGCATGCCCTGCGCCGGGCGCATCGCCCGACGAGCCCATGCCGTGCTACCCCTTCTCCCTCTATAAAAGCCGGCCAGCCCCCTCCTCCTCCCTTTCCCCTCCTCTCCTCCTCTCCCCCCAAAGCACTCCACCACAAGTTCCTCCTTCTTCCCCAACTCTGGTTGTGCCGCCCTACGCACTATCTCCCTCTCCGGCCAAGGTTTTGCCCCTTAGCTGCGTCAGGACGTGTTCCCGGACATCCTCCTTCTAACCAACCTCGGTTTGCCTCCTCCATCACTGTGGAATGACACCCCCGACACCACCTTCTTCTCCACGCCGCCACTCCGACCATCCCCCGACCACCTCGACCCCACCATAGCATTCCCCTCTCCGAGGCGTAGCCCGAGCTCCCTCCATCTTCTCGAGGGCACTGCCCCATCGCTAGCCCCGCACACAGCCTGTGCACGCCGCCACCACCTATGGGACCCCCACCCCCGTGGGAACCCATTTTGGGGGTTCGTGGCCACCCCACACCGCCACTCGCCGGCGCCGTCTCTTGCCCGTGCGCCTGGAGCACCTACTCTATTTCTGCTGCTCTGTGTTGCTCCTCCTTGACTCTATGACAAGTGGGACCCCACTGTCATACTCTGAATTATTTCCCTCTTTCTTTCTTGTATTCTTTAGCATGTGGGCCAAGAAGGCATAACACTGTGTTGTTGGCTTGGAAAAATCTTGAACATACAAATTCCATGAGTCTTCCCTCCCTCTCTAATTTCAGGATTTTCTTTTCGGCAAATCTTACGGTTGTTCGTGCTCCTTTATACGAACTCCGATTCCATCAATTCTCATTCCTAAATTCATCTAAATTCAATATATCTCCATCAATACTAATTTGTATTTTTTGGATTTTATTTGGTTTTCTGCTATTTATTTTACCTCGTTTCGTGCGTGTAGAGTCCGACGCCGCCGAAGCAACTTTGGATCAACCGGAAGCAGTGACCTCAACCTTCGACGAAGGCGAGTCTCCTTTGACCATATTGTATATATATTTTCCAAAATATGTTTCCAGTTTTAAAAGTATTACACATTGCTAATTCACATAAAATGATAAGTTCAAAGTGTAGTTTGTTTAGTTAAACCTAAATTTGTTAATGTCTTCCTTTGATAATTGTTATCCTATACCTTTGTAACCCTAGCATAGTAATTCTGCATTATTGATTACAATATTGTGGAATAGTTAAATGTGGTAGAATTGCTTAGACATATTTTTCGGTCTTGATCAACCTTTGGGGTAAAACAATTATTACCTTTTATGCTTTATTTGAAAAATAAATGACATTAGGTAATGTCAGTATTTAGAAAATAAAATGATGAAAGTATGTTTAGACTTGGGCGGATAGTAAGATCAGGCGGGTGCAGCTAGAGCATAAGAAATTGTATTGTGGCAAGTTTCGCCCAAGTCATATTAAGGACCAGTGCTTGTGACTATCCAAACTGCGCACTAACGTACAACCACATGTCATAAAAGAGAAGTACCTGACTGAATAATCTACTGAGTCCAAGCATTACACCTGCAGGTTGTAGTTGATATGTGTCCTCTTGATTATGATAAATGTACTTCCATATCTTGGGATGTGTAGGGTATAGTAAATGTACTTCTATATCCTGGGTAGTGCAGACGATGGTAAATGAACATCCATGTATGTCGGGGCTTGCGTCGGGCGATGGTAAATGAACGTCCATGTCCGGGCAGGTTACTCCTCCCCCCCCAACGGTGAGCTCCGGGTCGATGTTAAATGAACGTCCATGACTTGGGGTTAAGCTCATTGGGTGGGCTAATGTAAAGATAAAGTATTGTAAAGGCCTTGTGATAATCACTTAGTCGTACACTTTTGAAAGTGTGTGGAGATGATATTATAAGCTGATTATCTCATGTGGGTCAAGCTGTACAACCTCTATAGAGTGTAAAACTATTCAAATAGCCGTGCCCACAGTCAAGGGCGGGCAAGGTGCATTTTCACGTGTTATATTTTGGTTTTGATTTCAAAAGAATAACTTTAGGAAACCGGGAGTAGTTGGGACTCTCTAGTAGTTTTTCTGGCTGCTAAAGCCAGTTGGGCAACTAGAGCCCTATCCTTTAAACCTTGGCGGCTAGAGACTTAATACTAGTGGTTGGTAACTAGAGCTTCTACTAGTGATATAATTAGTTTAACTATTGAAACTACTTTTTGTCAAATTTGCTTTATGAAAAATATTTAAACTTAAAATATTAATTTGTGCAAAAGAACCGTATAAATCTCATTTGTTAAAGTTATGCATATGTATTTTTTCCAAGACTCGCGGATTACTTTATGTACTCATATGCTACACTCAAAACATATCTTAGAAGCCTTCAAAGTTACTGAGGAGGAGTACTTCAAAGACTATGCAAACTAGGATGTGCTCCCTCACTCGATTGCCTATGAGTATATGGATGGGCCATCACTTAGAGTTATTTTGTCTCGCTACAGTTTATTCGAGTTGTTTAGCCTGAAAGGGTGGTAATTGTAAGATTCGACCTTAATGTCATTTCTCCTTTGTTCAATATTATCCAATAGTTTGATATTTGCAAGATATGTGTTGATATTCAATGATGTAACTGTGTGCACTAGCTACTGATCCAGGGACTAGTGCAGATGAACACAGAGGGTTCCGGATTCGAAAATCTGGGTCTCGACACAAGTCACCTACGAGACCGGCATTGCCTGCACCTCCTCCATGCACTCGCCTCTCACACCGCTGCCTGTGAATGACGATGTCACCACTACACTCAGGCCGCATGAGAGGACGACGATGAGGAGCTTGGAGGTGGGGTTGGATCTATTGCCTCCACCATCTACCCCTCCCATATCCCTCCTCCAGATATATGGTCATTGACCATCTTCTCAGTGCTCGGCGTTGGATCTGCGGCTGCTAGCCTCTGTCGGATCTAAGTGGCTTGCATCTCTTGCGTTTGCTTCCTCCCCAGCTCCAGTGGTAGGCGACGAGGTATTTGGTGATGGGGGCACTAGTCAGATGTGAAGATGAAGATGGGTTGGAGGGTGGAAGAAAGAGGGCTCCCTAGCTCTAGTGGCATGCGATGAGGTGGTCGGCGACAAGGTATACGGCGATGCGGGCAAGGTCAGATACAAAGAAGGTCATGGGATGAAGTAGCCATAGAGGGAGGAGGGAAGAACCGTGGAGGAGGAAGGATGAGAGTTATTATGGTCTTAAAATTTTCACAATGGCATATGTCTAATTTGCATGACTGAGGAGTGACATATCTCGAAACGAGAACTTGACGATGGCATATATCGAAACTAGGCACTTGACGATGGCATAAATCTAAATAATCCAAAGATTATGAAATCACAACCAAAAAAATCACGGAACATTATATTGGCTTCAAGGTCAAATGATCCGCAATTACGCTGTCAGTGTCAGTCTTGGCTTTAAGCAAGAAGGATTAATCCATCTTCGGACATAAACTTGAAGAATGTACGTATGGTATAAAATTTGCTCAGATTTAACACATTCCCAACTCACTCGGAGAAGGTATTGACTGAAGCTGCCATTACAAGGCACTCATGTAATGTAATCAAAGTTAGCTAAAAGTCCAATGACAAAAAAAAATAAGTTTGCTAAAAATCAAGGTAGGAACAGGTCCAAAGTTAAAAAAAGCATAATAACAAAATGCTCTCGTTGAGAGTCGAACTCAAGACCTCCCGCTTACTAAACGGGTGCTCTAACCAACTGAGCTACGAGAGCCAGGCGATGCTTTTCTTTCAAAATAGATACAGTACCAAGTCATAACGGTAAATGCGAGCCACGTGAGCTAAAAGAAGTGTTTTAGTTATTATAGGGAACGATATTGGCGAAGTTTGGAACTTTATATTAGCCCAAGACCTATGTGAAAAATCTAAAATATTACCCTTTTACTGTATACTAATACTTAGGCCCGTTTAGAATCGTAGGAATTTATTGTTACTTGTAAAATTCCCTATGTTCCGAGTAGGCTCTTACCTATCGCACGAGATCACATGTGTGTTTCTTGGATTAAGAGTATTTACAATAGTTTAGGTCACTTATTACTAAAGGTGCAATTATCAGTATTTAGATGATGATAAGAGAAACAAAAAATAAATAAGTTGTTGATACCAAGACACATGAAACAATAAAATAGCTATTGAAGACTTTTACCTAAAAATTTATTTTGTGGGTAACAATTAAAGTCTTATATACGAATTGAAGAAATAATTTATTGAATTTTTTTATTAGATTAAGTGCTCTATCTCCTTCTAGTAACAATCTAATAAACAAAAATGCACTAATGGATTTGCGTAAACTATTGTTGGATTTAATTGGATCATTGATTAATCTTTCTGCTTTCGATTTGGACCGGATTGAGACACTAGGCTTCAGTTCAGCCCAATACAATACCATGTAATTTCCAACAATACCCAGGGGGTTCCTGAAAAAGATCCTCCTTCCTCCTTAAGCAAAAGCTTCCCTTGTTCACCCAATAGCTAGCCGCCCACACTCTCTCTCCTCCTGCTGTGTCGGTGTCTCTCTCTCCTCCCACCCGCCGCAAAACCCTAGCCTTAAACCCCGCCGATCGCCGCCGCCGTCCCGCTTTCGCGAGGTCCGGTTTGACGCCGGCCCAGCCAAGAAGGCAGGAACCTCCCCCGGCGGCGCCGCCATGGACATGGACGCGTTTGAACGCCTCACCGCCGATACCAGGCTCCACGGTTCGTGTTTCGGTAGGCCAAAGATTCGATCTGGTCGCGAAATTTTTCGTTTGCCTGTGGAATCCGAGGATTTTATGGGGGTTTTGATGGGGTTTTGTGGGCGGCAGATGCGCTGATAAGGCTCGAGGAGGTGGAGGGGAGCGACGACGAGGAGGATAGGGCGGTGGCGGTGGCGGCGGAATTGCAGTGCCCGTTCTGCGGCGAGGAGTTCGACGGCGTCGGGCTATGCTGCCACATCGACGACGAGCACCAGGCGGAGACCAGGGCCGGGGTAATTTGATCTCAGCCTTGAGCGAAAGATGTAATCTTTAGTGGTACATATTTAGTGGTTTTTATGTGTGCCTCTAGCTGCAAACATCAGGGTTCGTACTTAATGTCGGGTGTAACATGTTGTGGTTAATATTTCTGTAGATTTTGGAGAATGCCTGCGTGTGTGAGGTGATTTTAGCTGTCAAGCTAAGATTTTAGTTGCGAAGGTAGGATTTTTGGGGCGTGTAAGTTGCATCTGCTCGGATGCTAACGTTTTTGAGCTGAGATACCAAGCGTGTTTGAGCTGCTAGTCTCAAAGGGCGTGTTGGGTGCTTCTGCCCGTATACCAAGCGTGTTTGAGCTGCTTCTAGTTTTCGAGCTAAGATTTAGTAGAAAAGATGGGATTTTTCCGGTGCATAAGGTTCTTCTTCTTATGTACAAAGCGTGCTTGAGCTTCTTTTAGTTGTCGGGCTAAGATTTTAGGTGCAAAGATGGCATTTTTGGCGTCTATACCAAGCGCGTTTGAGCTGCTTTTAGTTGCCAAGTTATGATTTTAGTTGCAAAGTGTGATATTTTGGCCGCATAAGGTGCTTCTGCTTTTGTATGTAAGATTAGATTTCTTTTTCCTGGTTTGATTGTGCCACGTCTGCACTGTTTGTTGGTTGAAACTGTTAACTCATATCTTCCTTATGATGATATTTTAGATGTTTCGAGTGGTGCTTGATGTAGCATTTGTGTGGTTGAGCTACTAATGCATGCAAGGTTTTTTGTTTCAAAATTCTTGCTTTTAGTAGTAGAGATCAATTGTATTGTCATCATTGGTCAAAAGTTGGATGTCTTCGCATGCTTTAGGTAAGTATTTGTGCATTAAGTATTAACTTGATGGATGGTTGACTTGCTTTTTTGGACTTCTAGTCCTGAAAGGGGTTTAATTTTCTCTTCTTTTGTGAGGAAGCGGGGCCTTTTTAGGTACTATTTTGAAAGAGCTTGGGAATTTAGCTTCTCAATGTTTAGGGTAATATGTAAACTTGAGTGTCTTTTTAGGTATTTTTGTTGCAAGCTTTGGAAATTTCCCCTTACGTTTTGTGCGACAGGATGGATATATTTTTTGTGGTTTTCGTGGAATGCTGTTGTGTTTCACGTGGGAAGTTTGGGAGTAATAATGTGCTTCTACCATAATGCTAGTATTGTTGAGCTGTAAATATTATATTATTCCTAGCTTAAATCGGGAATTTGGGCTACATGTGTGCAGTTTAGTTAATGCATTTGATGCTTTAATTTAATAGATGCTTTAATTTGATGTGATGTAGTGGTTGAGTTTATAGTTATCTGGAATGTGTAGTTTTGTGTCACACTTTTCGTTGAAAGGATGAATTATATGTTCTGTTTGGTTGGAAGTCAGGAGTTATAGCTGCTTTTGCCTTTTGGTAAACATCTGTGCATTATGTTATTTGGTTGTTGCCAAGTGCGTAAGTTGCTATTAGACTTTAGTTCTTAAATGGTTTCATTTCCTGTACTTTTGTGAGGAAGCAGATCTTTACAGGTGCTCTCAGTGTAATGTCTGCAATGTTCTAAGTCACAATTATCGCAGTGTAGCAACCCGAAAAAAGTTATTGTGCTAGCTATTAGATTTAATGGTTTAACTCTAAAATTTTGGTTCGATTATTTTTAATATTGTTTCAAAATACCACGAACCTAATAGCAAACTAATAAATGATGCAACAGAGCCATGTTCGACTCAGAATCACAGATTTACAATATTGCATATCATCGACTTAAAATCCAATTGCACAAAATGTTGGATGCTCTCGACAGTAGTGGGGTTTAGGACAACATTTCTTACTTAACAGTGGACAATATCCATACCAAATGTCACAATTCTACCATGTACAAAGCGGTGAAGGTGCTTCGTGTAGTTTGCATGGTTGTGTTCTCGAGTTTTGGACAATAGTTTGAATAAGTGGATTTTGAGGGTTGAGGAGTCAATTTTTAACACTTTTTGGCTCGATTCTAACAATTTTGGGATTCGCAGGTTAACCCATGCTTGGCTAACAGCCCACTTATGTCTTGCCCAAGTAGTTATCTAGCCCGATGTGTAGCTTCCGCTATTTCTGCTATGTGCTATAGTGGCACTGGCACCACTATCTTAGTTGTAGCCTTGTAGGCTTGTTGCTTTGATAGTGTGTGTTTGGTCTTGTAGCATGGCGTTAGGGCATTGGAACTGCAATAGTATTGCTATAGTTGTGTTCCTTTGGTGGCAAATGCTGATTTAGTGATTGTCAAGATTTCTAATGTACTCCATATGTAATTGATCTTAGTGTGGATAAGAGTTGTGTTTTTTATCTCTTTCCTCGCAAGTCGTGAGGTAAGAAATGTTTAATTGAATCTCATCCTTATCTTCATTTGGTTCTTCCATCAATTGTTCACTGATTTGATGTACCACTTAAGTTGAGTTTCAGACCTTTTTTTTCAATTTCTTATGTCTGTATGCGATTCCTATTACTAGGGAGCGATCTGTTTATTCGTGTGGATGTTTGTGGAAGCTATTCCCATTGATTCAGCTTGTGACAACACAATATTTGCTAGTTATTGAAGTATCCAGTGATCTGAAGACTATTAATGCTGACTTAATTGAGTGATATATGTCATTTTGAATTGGGGGTAGTCAGGGAGCGTAAATATGATATTAACCTACATTTTAGTGCATATATATTTGCAGAATAAATTTAACTTAGAAATATTTAAATAATAGTATCTTCGAACCACCCGTCTAACCGATGGACCATCGGTTGGACCATTGAACCAGTTACAATAACTATGGAAATAGTGCCATGCATATGAATGGTTCATGTTACATAATTAAATAAAACTTACTCTGACAACCAGACCCTGCTCAGTTGCAATAGAAGTAAAGGGCATGTGGGAAGGTGAAGTTGTCACGAGGATGGCATGAGGAATTGAGGACTAGGGAGAGAGATAGAAGAGATAATGTGTGGACCCTGTACGGGGTTTACTATATGTTGAAATCCTCGACCCATGATAATGATTGTGAACCTACAACATCACAAGTTATTTGTAGTTGAAGCTTGTGTTAAGGTTGATCATGTGATTTTGCTACAGAGCTTAAGTCATCTTGTACTTTAAATCTGTGCTACGCAAATACTTGAAACTTTGGTGAAGAATGACATTACCCCTTTTCTTGCTCTTTCAAGCGGAAGTTTTAGGAAAATAAGTCAAGCTCTTCACATTTTTGCATTTAATCTATTTGTTGTTGTATAGGTCCAGGATTATAAATGCCTTTTTTCTTTTGGAAACTATGTCACAACTTGCTACATTGTTTTTGGCTGCTTACTCTTTTTTGTTTTGTTATTTCAGGTATGTCCAATTTGCATAGATAGGGTTGGGATGGACTTGGTTGGGCACATCACCTCGCAGCACCCCGGTTTCTTCAAGGTACCATTACTTTCAACGGGCATCATTATTCATCAGTCAATTAATTACAATAATATATATCTGAAACTGTATGCAATAGATGGTTGTTATTATTCATCAGTCAATTACTTCCAATAATATATATATCTGAAACTGTATGCAATAGATGGTTGTTATTGATCAATCATTCAATCATGATTGACAATTCAGGAAGCCAGATCATTACGTATTTTGTTTGACATCCTTAACTAAAATCTATGTGCAGGGTAGGTGGAGAAACCGGCGATATTCATCTGGATCACATTCTTCATCGCTTGCCATATTAAAAAAGGATGCGAGGAACCTGCAGCCCCGTTATGGTGGATCCTCGCGTGCAGCCTCACTCAACACGGTGCCTGATCCTCTACTCTCCTCTTTTGTTAGTAACTACACTGAAGTATATTTGCCAAAGGATGCACGGCAAGAGTTCTTGGATGAAACGGATGATAGAAGTGATTCGTTAGAGCAGAAAGCAGCAGAAAGGTAACGAAAATTTGTTCACAATCTACATGCTTCCTTCACTTGTATCACTGTACACCAAGGGTTTGGTGTCAATTTCAATATGTAATTGTATGTAATTGCTTCATAATTCGTAGTCAGTGATTACAAAATCTATCAGTGAAGTGAGGAAAGTTCATGAAATCATTCACTTTAAGAAGGCTATTGGTGTCCTATATGGAACATGCCTATCATAGTTGTATCATATAAACAGATTTCCTTTTTACCAATGATTGAACCTATGTTCGCCATGATGATGCACTGACTTTGGTGTGTTCTTTGCCAGTGCTGATGAGCCTTTGCTCCCTGAGGTTAAGGAGGAGAGAACTAGGAGGAGCCAATTCGTGCAGGGGCTGGTGTTGTCCCTGATGTTTGATGACGTTTTGTGACTTATTCCAAAAATTGATTGAGAAGGCAGCTCTTGCTTCCACCGAACAGTGTCATACCAATCACAAGTTGCTGCTACTGCTGCTGTCGTGACTAGCTGATTTGCGATCAGAAGATGGCAACATTGTTCTAGGATGGTAAGGATGAATTTGTGAATATGAATGTTCCTTAGTATGGGTCAGTGTCGCAATAAGAGTATATGTATAGTCTGGTAATATCATGAGTACCTGAGATGTCATGGGAACCCTGATTGTATGTATATTGGGAGGCCAAAAGACTGCCGGAATGAATCCTCTTTATCTTCAAACCTTCCATTAGATCATGTGCTTGTGTGGTGTGCATATTACTGGAAAGGGCATAGTTTAGCATGTTGCGCAACTTGGTTTGATCAAATATTGTGCTGAAATGCGTTCTACCATCCATCCTGCATGTAGCTTCAGTTGTTGCAATGATAGTGCAAACTGCTAATTTCATGAGCCAGGGTGCTCATCATTTGAAATCAACTTCCCCTTGAATAATTTGGTTCATCTAATCAAGGTGAACGTATGACAATAAAATCGATGAAATTTCAAGCCATGCATTTCAAGAAACAATATTACGTTTCTTTTTTTTTAGAAGGAAGCAATATCGCATTTGGTTCAGCCCTTGAGGTGTAAACTCAAACTTGAAATGCTAAAATCAATCTGGAAATATCAATCTAGAGACCATGGTTAGCTAGCTAACCAGCGACGAACATGCAGGAGACGACTTTGAGCTCTAGTCTTCTACCCATAGTCAGTCTTGCACTTCCAAGTTCCAAACGCGTAAACAGATAAATTATTATGGTTTTACGCGCAAATGGCAAACAAAGTCAGATCGTTTGCAACTCATAAACAAGTGGCATCAGAAGTAAGATCGCATACGTTAGTGCGCTGTCGCTTGGAAGCATCTGTAGAGATTAACCTGTAGTCTCTTCCGCTTATCCATGCAACTTCTCAAGGGTGGAACAGTCTTCCCGTCTGATTAAACTAGAAGAAATGGATGCTCCAAAACGTGTGCTTAGCATTTGTGAATGTATATACCACTAGTTGTGATTAGGAAACACTGTTGTCAGATACCAACTCCTGACCAATTAATGCCAATATATTTTATTTGATGTGTGTCTTTTGCACAGCTTATACATACACAGCTGATCACCTTCAATTCTTCATGGGCATCCTTGTTTAGCCCTTGCCTAGCAAGGTTAGTGCACAAGAAAGCATGTTTGGTTCACTTGCCTAGCCAAGAAACCAAACATACCCAAAGTTTCATTGTACAACATCTTATCTGCCTATACATGGAATTATCTTATTTTGTGTGTCGGATCATACGCTGGATTTCAATTCAAATGGGTTTACTTGGATTTATGATTCTTCTAGGAGGAAATTTAGCATCTACTCTGGCCGAACGTTCTACACATCTTATTTTGGTTTGCCAAATTACACATCTTTGCTACTGTGTCAATTGTAACACCCCGGACCACCTAAATCATTCAAACTAACAATTCAAATCATATCTATCAATAATTCCAACAAACATGCATAGAATAAAAACCCTATCACGGGTTGCCTATCAACAATCATAACATTATAAATACATAAAGGATTAACTTTCACAACTTGAAACCACACGTCCAAGAACACTAAAGTCACGTGCACCTAAGAAATGCTCGGCATACTCGCACCCGAGAAACGCCCGGAACCATGCGCCCGGGAACATTAGTTAGCAACAAAATAACAATCAAACCATGTATAATTAAATAAACCAAGTTCCAATCATTGCTAATGATAACCAACTCTACTAATCTATTCTAAATGAAAGTATCGTGTCTCTATATTTGATGAAAGCAACTAGGTAAATATGTATGTGTGATTGATAGTATGCTACTCCATCCCATGCATGTCATCTTCATTGATCACTTAAACACAACAACAAAGCAAGGGTGAGTCCACGACTCAGTAAGTACATAATAGAACAATATACAAATAGCTTATCATTCAGTTAAATCATTATCATCATTATTCACATTCTCAAATAACATTATCATCTTTCATGTATTCATTTAACATCATCATCTTTTCATGTATGCAATGCATGATTATGCACCATGTCTACATACAACTCTATCAGTTGATATCGGTATAGCGAAGTGATCACCCGTCAGTGAGGCACTCTATCCTCCACTCCCATGGAGTCCTTACATCTGTAGGATTTTATCTAAAGCTCTTCGGACTAGTCATGTAATATTACTCACCAATCTCACTAAAATAGTTACATGACTTCCTCACTGACCTTGCTCGTGCAATCCTGTCATGGTGAATGCAAATGATGCAACATCTTTGTCATTATCTATCAACATGATCCATTATCATCATTACCATATTATCACCGTGGACATATCATCACCGTTACCATACCATCATCATTATCATGTCATCATCGTTATAATGACATTTAAATAAGCACAAATAAATATCATGATAAATTAATTGTAAAGATAAGTGGCAAACAAACCGATGTCTAACGTTCTACCAGGCACTAGTCTTTTAGACACGGGAATCAGAATGTTGCAAAGGCGGCACCGAACTCGAAGCAACACTCCCTGGACAAAACCAATAATCACCTTAAAAACATGCAACAACAGTATATTCACATAACATAATTCAACATTGCTCCTATGGACAAACTCGATACAATTAACTCATCTTCATCGGATAACCCACCCATTGTCTCGGTGATCAAACATTCATAAATTTTACTCCCGGAACCCAAAAATAGTTAACTCTAAATTTTATATAATCTACATAAAATTTTCTACACTTTTTTAGTTATGCAAAATATCTATTTGTGTCATCTAAATCCTCGTTTTTAACCCCCGAAGGTCAATCTGGAACATTACAGAACAACATAATTCATAATTTTATATCTATTTTTCTATCACATAAAAGATAGAAAACCATACCACTTCTTAAAACTATGGAGAATTATCTAATTAAACTTGGTTATGACTAGACCTATTCACAGGTGGCCCGGCTCGACAGCCCGACCTGACCCTGGCCGGGCTCAGGACTTGAATTCCGGCCCAAAAGCCCGATGAAATGCAACTAAAATAAAAAAAAAACTATTTTTTATTATCTAAATGAATTAGATATTAATTTTTACTAAAAAAGAATTAAAATAATATTTTTATATGAAAAATGCATTTTCCGGGCCGGGCTCGGGCCTGCCCATTCGAGACCAGGCTTTTCAGGCTAGGCCTGAAGCTCGGCCAGAAGCCCAATCTAGCATTTGAACAGGTCTAGTCATGACCATAATTTAATTTGACCATCTACTGCACGTAATAAAGCAATCTACACGACTGTCGTTAACGGCGACAGAATTCTGGACAGTTGCACTCCAGAAGCCATAACTTCTAAACCGTTTAACCAAGTCCAATGATATTATACTCTATGAAAATCTTAGACAAGTATATACAACTTTTCTAACATGGACAAGTCCCGAAACAGGACTTAGATACCCCAAAACATCATCACAAGGTTCTACAATACAATTAAACGAAAGAGGGCATCACCAATCTGCCAATTTCCACGATAAATCTACTTTATCATTCGATTAAACATCAATCTAATAGAATGAAAGGATTTCCAGATATTTATCCCTCAAAATCATACGACGATCGGGGTTGGATCACGAAACCCTATTTCTTGCTCTTTTCTTCGTTCTTATCTTTGTCCTTCCTCCCTGCTCTTCTTGCCTTCCTTCCCCTTTGATAGTATTCTTCCTTGTTGCCCTCTAGCCGGTAGCAAGTGCAAGTAGCGCAGGCCACGACGTGGTAGGGAGACGACAGCAAGGCCTACGACGCTAAGCACAAAGTTGGTTGCAGGTGGCTGTGCTAGGGCTAGGCCACAACCTGGCAACATGAGGCAAAAGAGGTGGTAAGGCAGGGTTGCTAGGGTGTCGAGATCCAAAAATACAATTCTAGACCCTCTGTGTATAACGCAGTAGTTTAGGATCACGCTAGTGCACACAGTGTCAACATAGATAAATATTGATCCACATAAGACGAAATAATAGAATAAATGACTAATTTGGATAACAAATAATACTTTTGACCTTATGGTCGAGTTTACACTTATTAAGCCATGCATGGCTGACAACAAATAAATAAGCAGCGGCAGAACAAAAGAAACTTCAGCGGAAACCCATCGACTCGCCGCAGGCAACCGACTGGGATCAAGTGCTAATGATCAGCAACCTCGTAGAACTACTCCTCGAAGGCAGACGATGATTCCTCCACTTCAGCTGAATGATTGCAGCAAGAATGAGTACTCTGAGTACTCAATAAGTTGTACCACAGAAATGCAATTGTAGATGATGGCTTATTACAGATAAATTAGCTTATGTGGTTATTTTGCAAGAAAGCAACATTTGTGATTGAATACAAATAATAGATCAAAAGAGTAATTCAAAACAAATAAACAATAATAATTTAACTATTATTTTTCACTAATGACACAGAGCCTAATCAATTCTTTCACATAGCCATATGAATTAATCCACATAGCTGTCCATTCCAAATTGTTTTATGAAAATCTAACCCTCGTATGAAATCCCCGAGCATGTCCATGATCGTGGACATGGCTATTCGAATAGATTGCTTAACACTCTGCATATGTTGTACACTTTACCCACACGATATAACCAGTGTAGCTAGCACTAATCATAACAAAACTTTTCCGAAACTTCATCTCAACAATTGATACTCCCGATGTGTTTTATTGATAGCACCAACGCCCACACATGAAATTAGCCCATCGCACATCGTTGGACCTGAAGACAGTGAACCACTCATAAATGTGAATCACCATAAAGGCAGAAACACACCTCCACCCTGGCACACAGATGAACCTATCTGTCTGAGTTGTCAACAGAAAGACTCCGTAACTTACTAGGTTAGGCCCATCCAATCAGGCATGTGGTTGTATAGTCTAAATCCTTAATTGACCAAAGCGAGACTGCCACATTCTAACTAAATAACCATTCTTTTCAATACCCAAGCACTAAGCTCCACCATATCACACAGTTTATCCACTCGCCTCAGTCTAAATCTTTTTCCACCCTGTTGATTAAGTGCAACACATGCCATCAACGAGTAATAGCATACAACACACAGCTTTACACAAAGTTCCATAGTCACTTGGTTAAATTTATATTTGCAACTCAATTGAATGAATGACTCGTTGAATAGCTAAGCAAACTACTCGTATCTAACCAACCCACGTTGATGCTATGATATTACCAACTAAATAGTTAACCAATATGATATTACCAACTAAATAGTTAACCAAGCTAAGGTGACAAAAGATCATGACATTATAATAGACAAGGTGGATATAAATAATTTGGATGAATAATTAATCCTAAAGTATTTAAATAAATGCAACAATTGAATCAAATTAATTTTAGAAAATTGGGTTAAACATGATCAAAGATACAACTTGCCTGAGAATAGATCTTAGTACTGGTCTTGGTCTTGGTAAACTCCCCATTCCTCAAAATCTCCCGAGGTAGCAACATCTACTCGCAAACGAGGCAAATAAAGAAAATAAATACAAAATAGAGAGAAAACAAACTCCAAAAAATTAAATACAAATCTCATGAAAATAGAGCTTAAATTTAGATGAATTTAGAAATCTGAATAGCCTCAATCGAAGTTCATACGAGGAAGAACATGCTTCTGGAAGATCTAAACCTAAAGAAATAGCAAAATTGGATTCTCTAATTTTTCCCAAATTTCTTTTCTGCTGGAAATCCCGAATAATGATGTCAGCCCTAAAATTTGGAATTAAAATAAAAACCGGGAAAAAGGAATAGGAACTGACATGTGGGCCAAGGTCTATAGACCCGGTCCACGCGGTTGGTTCATGAGTCTACCGGTTCATGATGTACAGAACAGTAACCCTGACATATGGGACCTAGAGATCAGAGGCTCGGTCTACCGTGGATTGGATCTACAGGATTTTGGCTCTGGGTTAGGGTTTCACTTTGCCACACGCGCGCTGATCTAGCGCTGACTTAACGAACACATGGGCGACACGCAAGCACGAGGACTGACGTGGCCGGTGACGTGGATGGCCATGACAACTCAACGGCGGCAAGGCTCCGATGACCACTGGTTTTGGCAAACGGTAGCGTTTCAGTGGCGGCAAAGGTGCACATCTTGGAAAACGCTACTCGGGGAATCTTGTGACGTGATCAGACCCCGCCGACGACGACCACAACGACGGCAGCGACGTGTTAAGCGACGCAGCGGCACAGCTCGACTCAACGGCAGCGAACTAGGGCTTCTCCGGGAAAAAGAACGTGTGCATCGTGTAGATCGTGATGCGGAGAACTCGAGGTGCACTCGATGACGGTCGGGACTCACTGACGGCGGATGAATTTGGCGAAGAAGACCTCGGCGGTGCTAGGGTTCGAGCTCCGATTCCGATGAAGATACGACGATCTAGGGTTTCTAGCTTTGGGGAAAAGGCGGCGGAGGTAGATGCGATCCTTGTTATGCGAACGCGGCTCTTAAATAGGGACGAAGAGATAGAGTCCACGTCGAGGACGCCGGCGGAGCGCGCATAGGAAAATCGAAACGAAGTCGGGTTAAAGACGATGAACAGTAGCGGGATGGGACCTACTCGTCAGTGAAACAGACTCGGTGTGAATCACGTCGCAAAAAACGACGCTGAGGCTGACAGGTGGGACCAAGGCGGTGCGGGCGAGAGAGAGAGAGAGAGAGAGAGAGAGAGAAAGGACACTGACACACGGGGCCCACTTGTCAGCGAGAAGCGGGGCGCGCGCGTGTGCGAGCTGGGCTGCACAGTGTTGGGCCGAGGAGGAAAAGAGATGGGTTTTGGCCCAAGGGATTTTCCGATATTTTAATTAGATCTTCCATTTTAAAAAATATAGTAAATGCAATTAGCAAATGAGCTCGAAAATATTCTAGAAAATATTTCCAAGCACAAAGAACCCAAATAAAATAGTTTAGACATTAGATGTTGAGATTAATCACATTAAATTGTTTTGATATAAAAGTCTATATTAAGTTTATCCAAATTCAAATAAAATCTCTTGGGTGAATTTTCCAAAGGCTAAACTACTCAAAATATTTTTAAGACTCAAAAAATTGAGATGTTACAAACCTCCCCCTTTAAAGGAATCCCGACCCTGAGATTCATGCTAGCTAGAGAAAAGGCTAGGAAACTTGGCTTTTAGCTCTTCTTCGCGCTCACACGTTGCTTCTCCTTCTGAGTGATTGCTCCACTGAACTTTGCAAAAACGTACAATTTTACTTCTACTCTGACGCTCTGACACATTCAAAATCTTGACTGGCCGCTCCTTGTAGATAAGATCCTCTTTCAACTCGATTGAATCCAAGGGTGGCTGTTCTGTTGGCACACAAAGGCACTTCTTTAATTGCGAGGCATGAAAGTCATCATGCATTCCTGGTAACGACTCGAGCAGTTCAAGCTGGTAAGCGACTTCTCCTCGGCGACTCAAAATCCTGAACGGGCCAACATACCTAGGGGCGAGTTTCCCTTTGGCATGAAGCCTTCTGACGCCCTTAAGCGGAGTAACCTGTAAATAAACAAAATTCTATGGTTCAAAGTTGATATCACGACTGCGATTATCAGCATAACTCTTCTACCTTGATTGGGCTATATTTAACCTTTTATTTGATCATAGACACTTGGTTTTTTTGCCTCCTGAATAATATCTGGTCCAAATACCAAGACAGTGCGGGCGAGAGAGAGAGAGAGAAAGAGAGAAAGGATGCTGACACGCAGGACCCACCTGTCAGCGAGAAGCGGGGCACGTGCGTGTCTGAAAGTGAAATTGAAATTTGCCTGATCTTTGGGCGAGCAGGAAAAGAGATGGGTTTTAGCCCAAGGACTTTTCCAAGATTTTCTATTTTAGAAAATACATTAAATGAAAATAGCAAATGGAAATTAGCAAATGAGCTCGAAAAAATTCTAGAAAAATCTAAAAATATTTCCAAGCGCAAAGAACTCAAATAAAATAATTTAGACATTAGTTGATGTTGAGATTAATCACATTAAATTACTTTGATATAAAAGTCCATATTAAGCTTTATTAAAATTCAAATAAAATCTCTTGGATGAATTTTTCAAAGGCTAAACTACTGAAAAGATTTTTAAGACTAAAAAAATTAAGATGTTACATAAGACAAGGAGTTCGCCCCCAGTCCAAAGTGGACTTTGGACTCGGTTTGGGCTTGAGCCGGCAGCCTACTTGCCCTATTTGCCTCTCTAAAATTCATTTCTATTACTTTTAATTAAACGGGATATTACACGTATCTTTAGATCCTTCCTTTTCTGTAGACAAGCAATCTACGCACGCCCACACGAAGCCAAACCAACTGGCACCCTTGCACGCCGTTGGATCTAGTCTCCGATCGCAATTTACCATCGGATAGATCCGTTGTCTTGTAGACTGACATTCCGCATGCAAGGGAGCAGAGGACGGCGGCAAATCGGTGGCGGAGCAGCCATCTTCGCCGACTCCTACCCTATCGGAGTTCAAACTCCCATCCACCCCCAACACACCTTAGATCTCACGCGGTGGTGCGGTGACGTACGGTCTATGGCTCACGACGGCAGCGATGGTAGTTCGGCGAGCCATGACAATGTCAGCAGTAGCATTACGAGCGTTGGGCCATCGATCAAGGTAGGGAAGGAGGTTGAGGGCCGGCAGCGATCTCATCAGCAGCGAAAAACAAAAATGTCGGCTGAGAACACCAGCAGTGACGGCGACGGCGACGACGACGACGACGACGACGACGATGCATGACTCTACTACTCTCGCTCCATCCAGTTCGACCATATAACACATGTTATATAACGCGTTCGTTCCTCTAGGAAAACATACAAGCCTACGCGTTAGCCTCCCACGCTATCGATCAGCTGATGTCATCGCATCGGGGCAGATGATCGACCTCAGCAAGGACCCACTGACAGCGGGTCCCACCCCAGGCGTGCCGTGTCTGCTCGTCGCTCTAACACGTTTATTTGCCACCGCGTCTCTCATTGAGCATCGAACTGTCTCTATTAGAAATGTAAAGGCATACTGATAACTGCTAGGTGAACACGTACGTATTGCACATCGATAGTCAAGGATGAAGCTTGAGCCGCGGGTAATAAGGGGTGCCAGCGATCTATTGAAGCAATACATGTACTTACTTAAATGTAAGGTTAATTGGCTACTGAGATTAACGAGCTATCATCGAGTTTCGTTCGAAATTGGCAAAGTTCAACTTAAAATTATTTTATTTATTGGTTAAGTGGTTATTTTAAAAGCGGGTTAACGAGCCACTGTCGAGTCGAGTCTCGTTGACCTTTTTGTTCATTCTAAATTGACCAATTTCAATTTTAACCAATTAACTACTGTAATAGAATAAATTTTGATTCGAGCCCATAACGACCTTTTTTTGCCCGTATATATTTTCTCTTCAGGAATCTGGAAATGCACGGGTGGTCATGGCTCAAATTAGCCTTGCACTATAATCCGCCATCTTGTAGATGATTTGGTTTAATAATTTTCTCTCTCTAGTTTTTACATGCTTAAGGCCCTGTTCTAAACTACGCCTAAATCAACCGCAGGACACTCCACTCACTCCTTTGCACATGTTCCCATAATCCCACATGTAAACCTTGTTGTGTGGCCATATCTTGACATCCCAAGTCCAGCAAAGAGTAGTTTCACACTTGACACTCCTACGGGTATGAGCGGAACCCAGGAGGCCCACACGATGTCACAGAACACCGGGTCTAAAAAAATTATAGTAGGAATTAGCCTCTATACACCACATGTACACCCCCTAGCCCACCATATGTGCACCCCCAGTGACCTATGCGGCCAGGTGCCCACGCGGCGATGCGACCTAGTCGGCCAAGCGCCTAGGCGACCACGCCCTAATCAGACGCGGCTGTGCCTCGGGCCTTTGCTCACTCGAGTGCCCGAGCCCTACTACAGGCTGCAGCGGCACTTGTTGAGCCACAACAGCCACCGCCCATCCACCCCTCGCCCTCGCGGCTACCCGGTCGCTGGAGACCTAGCCCGCCACCTCGACGCCCTCATCCCATCATCCGTCGACCAATGCCACTTCTCCTGACCGTCTCGGCAGTCGGCAGCGAAATCGGCCAAGGTAGGAACAAGGAAAGTATTGCTTCCTTGTTCTAACTTCTAATCCCCATTCTTCTGACTTCTTTCAAGAAAAGGGGATTTTCAACTTGATGATTGTTGTTTTTTTTTCATCAAATGTTAGGATTATAATTTAGGGTTTCAAATTGAGGCTTTCGAAATAGGAAATTGGAATAATGGTCAAGTTGGAAATCATAGGCAAAAATTGCATGTAATTGTTGCCCGTGTACAGAGTGCTCAACCGCTCATCATTGAATACAGTGCCAAGTAAGTAAAAGCTCATGTCAGCACTTATGTTTGATGCTTGTACTTTATTGTTCTTGTTGTTGAACATGGCAATTGACAACATATAATTGAGGTTTCAAATAATCAAGAAATTGTAGGTAAATTTATGGGAAAGTTTCTAAAGAGAAAAGCATCATATAGCGCTACTAATGCTAGGAATTCACCTCGAGAAGATATCGATTGGGAAGAGGAAATTCAATTTGATCCAGGCAAAAGAAAAATGGTAGATGACTACCATCCTAATCATAAAGATGTGGTAAAAAGAAAGTACTTAGATAATAAGCCTTGTCAACCTCGCACTTATGATTTTTCATATACACAATTTGGGGGATAAAAACATAAGGTTTAATCTTAAATGCTTTGATGAGTTTGGGAGTTGACTTGAATATAGTGAGTCTAAAGATAGAGCATATTGCTTCTGTTGTTAGTTGTTTAGGGACCACAATAAGGAAGAAGCTAGGTATGATGCATTTGTTGTAAACAGTTGGAATAGTTGGAACATAAAAGCTAGACTAAAATAGTATGTAGGTAGTGTGAATAGCGTTCACAACCAAGCACTGAAAAATTATGACGATTTGTTAAAAAGAGAACAACGTATTGATGTTGCTATCTGTACACAAAGTGAAGCTTCGAAGATTGCTTATTTTACTTGACTAAATGTCTCAATTGTCGTTGCTGGAGTGATATTGAAGCAAGTATTGCCTTTCCGGGGCCATGATGAGTCGAAGGAGTCCTACAACAAAGAGAACTTCTTAGAGTTCTTAGCAGAGCATGATCCAGCTTTAGGCAAGGTGGTGGGTAAAAATGATGTAGGTAATTATCTTATGATGTCTCTTCCCATCCAGGAGGAGATTGCTCATTGTTTTGCAAATGACATATTACATTCCATTCTCAAAGAAATTGGACATGATGTATTTTGCTTGTTTGTTAATGATTACAGATATGTCTCTTACAAAGGACAAATGATAGTGGTCTTGCGGTATGTTGATAGTTGTGGAATTATAAAAGAGAGTTTTGTTGATCTTGTTCATACGAAAGAGACAACCTTTTCTTACTCCAAGTCTTCTATTGATTCTCTATTTGTAGAATATAAGCTAAGTTTGAATCAAGTTAGAGACCAAAGATATGATGGTGCTAGCAATATGCGATGTGAGTTCAATGGCTTACAATCGTTGATCATGTGAGAAAGTAGCACACCTTATTAT
Source organism: Hsuehochloa calcarea (assembly GCA_036346395.1). Taxonomy (NCBI): domain Eukaryota; kingdom Viridiplantae; phylum Streptophyta; class Magnoliopsida; order Poales; family Poaceae; genus Hsuehochloa; species Hsuehochloa calcarea. Next base: position 29,997,344 of record CM070615.1, read on the forward strand.
GCCCATTGTTTAGCTCATCAACTTCAATTAGTAGTTGCGGTTATTGTAAGAAAACATAAAAGCATTAGTAATTTCTTTAGAATGATCTATCTCTTGTTGAATGTGGTGGGTGGATCTTCGAAGAGGAGGGACATGGTTCAATATATCAAACACGAACAAGTGCACAATGATTTAGGTTGTAGACTACTTCAAACTGGGACATGATTAAATCAAAAGCAATGTCTTCAAAGACCCGAAGATACTCGCTGGAGTTCTCATTATAAAACTCTTGAAGAGTTTAGTTGACTTATTCCTAACCGTTGTCAAAGTGCTAGAATTTGTGGAAGAAAAAGACAAGGGCAAAACAAATAGAGATCAAGCATTAGGTCTTCTAGTGTAATTTCAGTCATTTTATTTTATCTTTTATTTGCAACTTATATTGACTATCTTAATAACCACAAACACCTTGTCATTAGCACTACACGGAAGGATAAAGATATTGTGAATGCCATTAAATATGTGAAATCAACTAGAGGCCATTTGGATGAGCTTAGAAGAGATGGGTGAGAATCTGTCCTAGATGAAGTGTATGCCTTTGTGACAAACATGACATCCCCAAGTTGGAAATGTGAAAAGTTTATGTTAATCCAAATAAGCAACGATAAAGAACTGAAATTAGCAACAATCATAATTATGAAGTGGATTGTTTTAATGATGTTCTTAATTGGCCACTTCAAGAGCTTGATAGTTACTTCAATGAGACAACCTCAAACTTGCTTATTTACTCGACTGCTTTGAGTCCAATAGACTCATTTCATTATTTCAATTTGGAATACTTGATAAGCCTAGCAAAACTTTATCTCAATGATTTTGATTACGAGGAATTGAGAGACCTTAACCATCATATTTGCCTCTACATTGCCGATGTATGGGCAGGCGATAGATTCTCCAACATACACTATTGATGAGCTTTCTCAAAAAATGGTGGAGACAAGGAAGCATCTTTGCTATCCTTTTGTTTATCGACTTTTGAAGCTAGTACTAGTATTGTCTGTCGATACTGCTACAGTTAAGAGGTGTTTTTCATCCATGAAAATTGTGAAAACATATTTGTGCAATTGCATCACCAATGACTTCATGCGTGATAGCCTTATTTGCTATGTTGCGTAACAAGAAATGAAAAAAGTTACTAATGATGTGTGGCTCATTGCTTCATGAACTTGAAAGAACATAAATACTAAAAAGTAATGTATTTACTTAACTACTTTCATAGTTTCATTTGATCATTCTACTGTTTTTTACTTGAGAATTCTAAAACATTGTGTTCTCTTCTTTTTAAGCACATTGAGGTTCGGTGATGTATTTCGCCAATACGACAATCTTTTGTTCGTGGTTTCATCCTTAGTTTCTAACTTCCTTCATTTTGGTAAGCATATTGATTGCTACTTCTTTATCATTGTACACCTGTTATTGGTTATGTCGAATTATTGATGTTAAAAATAGTCGGACGTATTACTATTTAGTGCAATGTTATTTAAATTTTCATATATTGTTTATATACATAGTGAAGTGGTAACCCTTGTTCAAATTCGTTCTAATTCCGACCTGACTACTGGACACCTGCGCACACATGGTTCAAAATTTCGGCTGATTATCACCGAAAATCGGTGAAAATCGTTTCTACCAGACCCCTGGTAAAATTTTAAACCGGTTTCAAAATTTTTGTTTTACATAAATTTTGTCAAATATAGAATAAATTTGTTCCGATATTTATTTGCAAAAATTTTGGTTGATATTTTTTTTCAACCAATTCCAGCCAATTTTCAGCAATTTTTGGCCTTTTTTGTAAATTGAAATTTTAATTTAAAAATTTCAGCCAAAATTCATTAAAAAAATTCTGATTTTCGGCCGGACCTAGGTAAAATTCTGATACCAGTTATCTTAACCCTGTGCACCACAGAGACGGAAAACTGCGGTACTCTTCCCTTCGTCTCCTGGCAGTGCATAAATACAACACCCCAACGCACTCCAGAGTGAGCAACACACACACTGACGCACTGACTCCAGCAATCAATCGAGCAAGACTCAGAGCGTTGACCAGCCCGACAGGCTGTAGGAGCGTACCATGCCGCCGAAGCGGCGTCTGGAGGGTGGCGGCGGCGGCGGAGGCTCGGGCTCGCTGGCGCCGCCGTCGCCGGCGCTGAAGAAGCGTTGCCGGTCCTTCGACCTGTGAGTTTCTCGTTCTATCATGCGCGCGAGGGTGTATGTGTTTCTCTTGATCAGATAAAGCATGCTCGTTAATCCCTTCAGATTTACCAGCTCAAAAAATAGCGCGGCCTTTTTTTTTTACCAGCTCAAAAAATATGCTGCGCTGTGCTGTTGGGTTCATGTAAATATTGGATTGATTCTTTATGTATGAGGAATTGAGCACTAATTGCTCTCTCTCTCTCTCTCTCTACTCGGTTCTTTGTCTCAAAAACTCTCAAGATATGCGAAATTAACCGCGCAATTAACTGTTCATGCGTTTGGTTGATTGATCTGCAGAGAGATCAGGGGGTGCAGGCACCTGCAGGAGCTCGCCGAGAGCTGCGTGCAGAAGCTGGAGGCCGCGCTCGAATCCGCCATTAGCCGGGTAATCTAAAATCAAAGAACTACTCGATTGATTAATTCTTGGTCATACCTTTAGCAAATTAATCTTGTTGTCACGAAATGTAGCGCACAGGCCTAGTTCGCCATTTTTTATTTTTTATTTTGGCTTAACTCGTCAAACTCATGGCGGAGAAAAACGAGCCCACGATCAAACTTGTCTAAGGGAATCATGATAGAACTTCCATGTGTATATGACATGTGGGACCTAGCTGAAAAAATTTGGTCATTAAGCCATGGCTAGCAACCGAACACTAGGCTAAATTAGTCGAACTTGTCCAAGGGAATTGTGGCAAACTGTCTCTTCTAACCAAAAACACCCTAACGTCCTGTTTGGAACGTTGGATTTCCCCCCGAATCACACGGGAATTGAACTGTTTCTTGTAAAATTCACATGAATTTCCTGTGTCCCAAACGGAGCCTAAATATGTGCAATCTGACGTATAGAGACCCAAAAAGAAATTCAGCATCATGGACATTCTACTAGAAGTTCCAGAATTATAAAAACAGTTGTGGAAAATTTAACTTAACGCAAAAAATAGTCTCTGATACCATCTGTGATCTATACTTTTAGAGATATATTAGAGATATGATTATTTTGTATTCCTTATCTGTCTTTTGTATTGCCTTATCTGGATATGGCATGCACCCTTTGTACACCTTATATATATTGCTTATTGGGCCTCTTCAATATACACGCAATATATTCATAACATGGTATCAGAGCCGAGTTAGGTTTAGGGCTTACCGCCTCTAGCCTCTCGTCGTCCACCTCTGCTGCCGCCCCCGGGAGGAGCAATCTCCACTCTCGGGGGTGGCCTGCTCGACGGCGACCTCTGCCTTCAACCGGATCTTCCCCACCGCGCACGCTCCCGTCTTTTCTCCTCCCGTCCCGCGATGCGTCGTCCTTCTTCAGCCTCCACTCCGGTGCCGCTCGCCGCCTCTATCTTCCTGAGAGCGTCTATGGATCACAATTCTGCGGCTCCCATGACGGCGGCTGGGTCGTCGTCGCCGTTGATCCGTGGCGAGCATACGCGGCCGTCAACCTCCTCACCGGCGCTCGCGTACCACCATGAAGTGGATAGACTCGAGGACATCATCTATCACATGAACGAGGCGAAGCAGGGCTTCCATGTCCTCACCAACGCAGAGGATGTCCTGGTGTACGCGCCTCACGGCGACCCGACCTCAGATGGCGTTGCCTCGGGCGTCGTCGCCGCCTCTGCTCCGAGTGCCTTGCCCGGATCCAGTCGCCGCCTCGCCAGACCGCCGCTCAGATCGGGCATAGCGGCGCGCGTAAGCCGCCCGAGCCCGATCGCCGCCTCGGCTAGAGAGGAGAGAAAAGGAAAGAGAAGGGTGTGCGCAGCGCAGCAATGGCGGACAAGCCGGGCCACGCCCGTGGCCGCCGCCATCGCGGGCTCGCGCTTCTCCCCTCACCTTGGCTTCCTCCCCTTTTGGCCACTGTTGGATCCTGCCCCTGTGCTTTTGTTGAGAGGAAGAAAGAGGATAGAGCTTTGTATGGCTGCGGGCCTGGTCCGAGAGGTGCTATAGTTGGCCCGCTCGCGCCAAGTTGCGAAGTGGATCGGAGGGGCTTGTGTGAAAGCTTGGTCTCATGGGCTCTAAAGTGGTAGACACAGCGTAGGCTAGTATAGGCGGAGTGCCAGGAGGAGTTTTATGTTCGCCTTTCGTCCCTTTGCTTGGAGCCTTTGGTGCAGACGGAGGTAGATCTTTTGTGGAAAGCATCGGTCTTATGGTGATGGAGTTGCTACTATCGGTGGAAACGCGCTTTATGGGCTGTTACGGGCCGGTACTTAGGGTGCGAGTCTTTTGTTGCTGCTAGTTATGCTAGTATCTGCTACTATTCTATTGTTGCTGCTGCTAGTTATGCTAGTATCTGCTACTACTTAGGTTTAGTTATTTTCTTTATTTGTGTCGTTTTCTTCCGTTGCGTCCATCCAAGTCCGTACTACTTTATCTTTTAGTTCGTCTAAGCCATGAGAGTCTACAAATTTATTGTCAGTCATAAAAGCATAGGAATTCTTTTTGCATAACAGCAGTCGTCGCTCTTTTCTTCGAGTTGCTGCAGATCGTCGTTATGATGTCGCCGCTCTCTCTTAGCCACCGCCGTCGCGCTTCTTGTGCACTGCGCCTCTGTTGCGTTTCTTATGCACTACGCCTCCGTCGTCTTGGGCTTTGATCTGCACCGTCATATTTCTATCTATTCCTGTTCGGCTTGATTTGACAGATTTCTCTATTTGTCGGTTTCATCATCTTCTTCGTCATGTTATCATGGTCGACTTTGTTCCTGCACCTTGTGCTTTATGGGCTGTCGCACGACCCCGGATGGGAGGAGATCTTTTATCGACATATTTTCCAAGAGCAGCATGCTACGACGACATTATCAAGACTCGGATTTTGGATTTTTCATATTTTAGTGTCAACTCTTTCCAAATGCAATGCTATTGCATACGCCTTGCATTTGAGGAAGGGGGTGGGGGGTGTTGTTAGAGATATGATTATTTTGTATTCCTTATCCATCTTTTGTATTGCGTTATCTGGATATGACATACACCCTTTGTACACCTTATATATATTGCCCATTGGTCTCTTTAATATACACACAATATATTCATAACATATACTAGTTGTGGATTTTCGTTAAGGCTAACCCCTCAAAGTTTTCCTCTTTGTTGTTACAGATACCAGTAGAGGTGACTAGAGCACTTACAAGCTTCTTAAGCCGTGCTCCAAGGTAATGTTTTCGCATCACCAGTACTAGGATTTTAGTGTTAAATTGCAAATATCCTGTATGCTATGGTTGCATCCACCTTCAGCAAACTTTCTCCATGTGTTTTGTTACACAGTTTGTGCAGAACACTGGCTGATCAGAACCGGCCTCCGAGATACAAGCTTAGGTTCATGAATGGCTTGAGTTATGAAGTTTTCACAAAGAAAGGCATCTGCGCGGCAAATGGAGATCCTCTGAAGATATCTGTGGTGGATAACAACCAGCAAGTTTCCAGTTCTCATCGGCTTCATTCTGCTAAAATAAAAATTGTTGTTCTCGACGGCGACTTCAGCAAAGAAAATGGAGAGGACTGGACATCAGAGGATTTCAGCAAACATATTGTACGTCCACGGGACAAAGTTGGGGTGGTGCTGACCGGAGAGTTGGAACTTAGCCTGAAAAACGGTGAGGCCTGTCTCCTTGACGCTACTTTCATCGATAACTCCAAGTTCACGAGGAGCGGCAAGTTCAGGCTTGGGGTAATGGTTATTGACGAGCTCGGTGAACGAGTCCAAGAAGGCATAACCGAGCCTTTCACTGTGAAGGATCGTCGTGGAGAAGGTAGCCCTGAATTGATATTTTGAAGTTCTATTACCGTAAGATTTGCACTATTGAAACTCTCATCGATCTGTTTCTTGTACTAGGATCCAAAAAGCATGACATTCCATCATTGGATGATGATGTATGGCGCCTGAAGAAGATTTCAAGGGACGGTGTCTTCCATGAGGCACTGAAAGGGAGTGGCATTTTTTCTGTGAAGGACTTCTTGAGGTTGTATTATAAGGATGAACAAACTCTGCGCAAAGTAAGACAGGAATTCTTGTGCACCTTTTGCTCATTTCAATATTGATTATTATAACTTTTCCCTACTTTTATTGCCCGTGCATTTAGATTCTCACCAAGGCCAGAAAGTTAGTTTGGAAGACTATTGTTGGTCATGCTAAGATGTGTGATCCTGGAAAGGAGCTTTACTCTTTCTTCGTGGAAGGCAATAATGTTATGGTTTTCTTCAACACTGTCTATCAGATTGTTGGAGCGACAGTGGGTGACCATTACACCCCCTTCAGTGATCTTGATAAGCCTACACAGGTGTTCCTTTAATACTGATTGTTAGCTTCTACTAGAAGTTTATGAATTGCAGTCTGTGCATAGAAGTTTATGAATTGCAGTCTGTGCATACTCAAATATTCATTTTGCATGCAGCAATATTAGAGAAATACATCAGAATTCAGAATATATAAGTTTCAGTCTAGAGCACAAATTTGTTCTACTTATCAAGAAAGCATAATTTTTTGAAGTCTTCAAATTCTAAACAAACGAAAGTTTTGATTTTAACAAAAAGCTCAAACAACAGATTCATTCAGCAATTGTAAATCCAAGCCTTCAGTCATTTATCTCAATGTATTGCATAATATGCACAGATAATAAGGGTACATGAAAGCAATATATTCTTAAAAGGTTCCACCTTTGCAGGACCTGGTGGGACGATGGAGAAATTTTGCATATGAAAATATTCCCCACTGTCAACCTGATTATGAAATGGATAATGGCAAACCAAGACAAATCAACCAGGGTTCTTTCCAAGGATCGGGCATGCTGGCAGCTAAATTTACTGACGTTATGAAAGGACATATTGGTCAAGAGAGTAATAGTCGACATCTGCTTCATTTTATCCATAATGGTTTATTAACTTTATAACCAACTACAGTACGTGGTTCATTGGCATGAAAACTTTTGTTTTTGCAGATAGAAATGCTCATGAAACTGATGATCAGCAAGGTAATTCTGGCAGTCATTCCAAGCAGTGCACATTAAAAAGGCTTGGATCTGTGCGAGTGACACAAAACGATGAAGTAAGTAATGGTTGTTATATAATTGCTCCTGGAATAAATAATTTCTTATGCAATTCGAGTGCAGCTACTTTTTTATCCTTAAGAGTGAATTTGGCATATTTCACAATCTTACGCGGGACCAAACCCTGTTTTCAGCACTTGGGAGTCAGGGCCAAACAAATTGCGTGGTAGTTCAGTATATTTTCTTAATGTTATTTGGTTTGGAATTATCCTATTATCCCCCGGCTAAGAAGCATCAGGGATGTTAAAACCTGATCTTTTCTCTGTTGACACAGATGAAATGTTCCTTCTCAAGGAGTATTTTTAAATATTTTTCACAAAATTAAATTGCGCAGATCTAAAAGCAGCTGCAATGATTAATGGTTAGCAGCAAATCACCCCCTCGATTTCTTTAGGATCACTGCAGTTCTTTTTCAAGAAAGCATGGAAGCATTTCTGTAGCTGGTTTTTTCCTTTCTTTTAACATTTCCTTGAAATTAACAGCTTAGACTTCAAAGAGAGGGTCTAAAATCTCTTGTTGGGTTCCTACATTGGCCATCATTCATGTAATATCTGATCTATATCTGATATACTTAATCATACTCTCCCAGGATGCATCTTTTGACATCAGTGTCTTCCTGGATTCTGGCTCTGAACAATACTATGCAAGCACTGCTGCAAATGACATCACAGGTTCGGTGACACTCCATTGCCCTAGTACTGCTGCGAATGAAATTGCAGGATCAGTGCTATTGAAGCAAGCATCCTTGGCAATGGATAATGAGGCTTACGACATACCTTTCGCAAACAATGGTAATTACTGGACACAGAATAACTTGGCCATTTTTATTCCCTGCATTCAACAACTTCCCTAGGTTATGATCAAGGACCAAGAGTAGAAATTTGCGAATCCCTAGGGGAAGTAATAAACTCACTGATACTTCCTTTGCAGATCACTTTGACTCATCTCTTCACCCCATAAGCGCTTTAGCTGATGTTCCTATGTACTCAAGGCACAGTAGCTTCAAAGAGAACTGTCATGAGACGCTAGCATTGGGAGCAGATCAACCACCTCTGTGAAGACTGGCTAGGCAACAACATTGATCAGTTCTTATGTCAATAGATTGCCAGCAGCAGAAACATACAGAGCTGTAGTTGGCTCTTATATAGGTCATGATATTTTGATCTCTCTCTTTAAATTTGTGAGCGGTGAATGGTGCATTGTTTAATTTGTACTGCTACTGTTCTACTATTTACCGGACTGCTAATATTGTGTGTAAATTCATACACAATCTGTACATATTTGTTGCGAATGCAACCTGTAATTTACTGAACCAGTTTCACTGCAGAAATATGAAAGAATTTCGTATCTTGCACTCCTGCTTAAAGTACAATTATGCTCAACTGGTTCATGTATGACGTTATTAGAGACGTCGGATGTAGAAAAATATTCCATATAATTCAAAGTAAACGTGATGAGCTAATTTCTATATAACCTTTTTTTTTAGCAAAGATCATATGAATTGTAAAAAGTTCCATTGCAATTCAAAAATCCAAAATCAGCAGGTACCATAAACAAAGTTCTGTCAATTCCCGTTTCTTTTGATCAAGCACTCACCTGTGACCTAATCTGAAGAACTGTAATTTTAATTTTCACTCCGTGGTCCATAATGAAATCCAACTTCAGTTTCACCATATTCCAAATAGTTGAGTTCATCGACGATAACAAGGAAATGATTTCACTCCCCTACACAAATGGATACCTCTATCTTCAAAGAATTCGGAAGAAGGCATCAGGAACAAGAATGATCAAGCTTACTAGATTAGATAGAATCCACTGCCTTGAGAGAGAGTAGCCCATGTATGCACATTGCATTTTGAACCTGTGACCTGTCAGTTGTCAGGAGAGAAAAAAAAGGAGACCACTTACCCCATCAAAAAGAAGAGGACAAAAACTCCCCAGGAATCAAAAAGTGGTTAGCCATGAACACGCAGAGATTTACCCTGCCTTGCAATCCCAACGCGTGAAGACCGAGGCCTGAGTCACTGAGTGTCATACGACCGCGTTCCTTAGTTCTAATACGCTCACATGACGAGCATCTTTCATTACTTGTCAGGGAAGGAAGGAAACAAAAAAGAAGGAAAAGTGTCAGAAGATGTAGAGAGAATGCCCGGAAACATCACTGGTTTTTCGCTGTATTTTCATACTATTAGCCTTGCTGCTTCTCTGGAATGGACAGGAAGATTAGGCTTGTTTGAAACACGGCTTTCCTGAGGTAGGACAAAGAAGAAGGCAGGGGCATGTTGGCCATTTCGCCATGTCTCCAAAAATACAAATCAATGGAAAATCTGAAAAGAAATTGAAAGTGGCATTTCATACATGGTTCACTCTTTGGAGTAGCATTTTATGGATTTCACTCTTTGGAGTGGGCATTTCCTCGGTTTTCCCTTTGTAAAATGGAAGTGCGAAATTTTGCTCTGCATTTCCCAGGATGTACATGCAGTTACTGTGCACTTTCTAGCTCTTATCCATGAAACCTTCAGACCAGGTACAAAATATAGAAGAAAGGCATTGCAATGTTAAAGCAGGCAAACACATAGATACGTTTCCAAACCTACGCGTCCGTCCGGACAGATGAACACCAGCTTGATCTCTCAGTGCTAATGTTTTCTGCGAAACAAACGTGGAATTTTGCGCTGCGTTTCGGTTGGACCTAAACGGCGAGATCAATGTACAAGTACAGTAAAAAAAACTTGCATTGAATCTAATTGAAACACTAAGCACAGCAACTAAAATCAGCAAAAACTAAAATCAAAATTAGTCGGGCGGTCATACCTCTCAGGTTGGGTGGTCTGAACTTTGGCCTAGTGATCAGACCTCTCACCAGGGGCGGTCTGACCTCAGCCTGATTAATAGTAAAATCAGCACGAATTCAAAATTACAAATCGGTCTAACTTTTGATTCGGTGATCTAAATCCCCTCAAATTTCAATCACAGCTCATCAAAAAGTTCAAGAACCTATTCCAATCGACTATCGAGAATATCAAAGCCAAGGTTACATGAATTTTATAGATGAGGTAAGGAGGGCACAAGAACCTTAGAAAATCAAACTTTGATATTAAAACTTGCTCGTAGGTAAGAGATAATCCTAGATGCATTCCTACATATCACGGTAAGCAAGATCCTAGCAAGAAACCAAAGGAAAACCAAGGGATCACAAAAAAATCAAAAGTCACTAAAGAGAAATCAATAACAAGAAGAGACTCGTCTTGAAGAAATCTTGCTTGAATTGATTTGAGACAAAAGTTGGTTTATAGTCACTCCACTATGGAGGACAAAAACTTAACACTTGAGCACACAATCAATGCATCTCTCACAAACCCTAGCCTTAACTACTCCAAAATCTCTAAAACACAAATTAGGGTTTTCTCTTGGACGGGCTTAGAAACTCCACATCTGGACATTCCCTTTTATAGTGGAAGCTAGGCTCTAAGAGAAGACCCTAACGGGCACCCGTTAAGCCTGCACACAAACGAGTCTACACTCACGTACGCTTCTCAAAGCCTTTCTTTGTGATCTTTATATTCATTTGACCAAAACCACATCTCCTTACGCCATTTTGCGCCGTGGTTTAGCCAAAGGTTATCAAGGTGGTGTTTTGGTGAAATTACCAAAATACCCTTCTCGATCCTTCTCTAAAGACCGAGTCAAATCTTCATGAAGCAATCCCATGCTTCACCACATGTAGGTTTACCAACGGCTCTCTTCATGTCGGCAAGTCTATCCCATCCGGCTCCAATCGAAACCACCATGACACTTGCACCGACCCCCACGCCGCTTGATGCAACTCGTTGCACCAAACTTTCCATCCTGTCATCCTTGTCCATTTTGCGCTATGCTTGAGTCCACTGAATTCACTCGGTATGCTCGATCGTTTTGGACCTCAACTCTCCAAGCCTAGTCCCGATCATCTTCGCCTTTGACCTCCAAGCCTCATGCACAACAATAGACCAAGAAATCGATTTCAAGAACAAGTTCTTCGCAACTTGACTCACGTTAGTCAAAACATGCATCATGCAACACATATGCACTGAAAATCATGAAATTAACCTAACCTACAAAGATCGCTGCCAAACCGGCCAACAAACAAGGCGAAACCGGTCAGACCGCCACCCATGGCCGGTCAAACCGCCCCCTTGCCGGTCTGACCACCCAGCTGTAGGATCAAGGATAACCGACTAGAGGGGGTGAATAGGAGGTTTTAAAACTTTCTACAAATTTATGAAACTAAGCAAGATAATCTTAACAAAACTTCCTATCACAAGATAAATGCTACAAATGTAAATACGATAAATAAGTACAAGAAATAACCACAATAAAGACAAAGGGGTTTTCTCGTGGTATCGAAGATTTGTCGATCTTCACTAGTCCACGTTGAGGAAGCTTGACCCAATAAAGTCGGCTTCATGAATTAAGCTTTCCCTCGATTTCACTTGTGGTTGTTATTCCTCCTCTCCGGAGTTGGTGAACACCCAACCACTCACAATTGGCGCCGGGCCTCTTCACAGTCTTCTTGAAGAGATCACCACACAAGCTCTCGCCAAACCGTCTAGGTGTCGACAAACACCAAGAGTAATGAATCCCAAACTTTGCTTGACGACAATCAAGTGCTATGGATCAATCTAGAATGAATGCACTTGATTTCGCTCAACTACCTCACAATGAATGCAACAAGAGTGAATGAGGAGTAGAGTGGATGCTCTAGGCTCAAAGATGTTCAATGAAGTGTTCTCACTCTGTCCTAGAGTTGGTGGGGGAGTATTTATACCCCCACAAGCAAATACAACCGTTGGAGGAAAATGTCAGAAAATCAGCAAAATCGGTAGTACCGTCGTGCAATTTCCAGTAAAAACAAAAGAAAATGTACTCGCACAAAGGAAATAAGGCAAGCTGGAAAAAGTTTCCATATACATGTCTATGTGATCTGGTTACTACTGGGACCATTGTGTGGAGCAAGAAGTTAAGAACCATTTAGTTGTGTTCCATCTATAGTGTCTACTCAATAAAAGTTATTAACCTAAATTGTATGACAATGTTTATTATTGAGCTCCTGTGCATTAGCCCTCCCTACTAGCCCCTCAGCACTCTCCCAATCATGAGAGCTCATTGCACGCTAGAATGACTAGCTCAACTCAACATGTTCATGCCCCGAGAGCTTCCTATCTTACTGTCCACCACACTCTATCCTCATTATCAAACTCCAAATCCAGTTCCTCCTCGAAGTCGAAGCTCACCGATCTCGGCTTGTTCGCCACACAACCCTTTGAGCTTTTGGAATCCTTGGGCAGCAAGGGTCACTCCTTGGAGCTGCCATTATTAGCATCCATCGTGCCACTCTCGGCAACGCCCGGTTCATCCATGTCCATCTCGGAGGATGCTAGTGGCTCCTCCAGCCTCAGGTTCTTGCTCTCCACCTCCATGTCCTTGGACCCAATCTACTTTCAATCAAGAAACCATCCATTTGGCTTCCAATTGCAACTATGAAGAAAATGGAATAATTCTAGAGAATTTCGATTCACAGATTAAATAACTACTCACCTCTAAATTCTTTTTGCCCTCCACCTCCATCTCCTGCCTAATGCCCTCGATCCAACCTACGAAATAAAGAACAGACACAATCACACACACGAAACAAAGAAGAGAAAACTCACTAAAGCTAAGATAAGCGCACGAATCCAATCCAATCCACCTCAAGAAACCGCATAGACGATTTGGCACTAAGCGGCAGAATCTGAATGGGCAAATCAAGAACCGACCAAGAAAAATCTAGCACCACCACTACCTGCAAGAACAAATTGAAATCAAATAAGCAACGAACAGACGCAAGGATCATATTCTTGGTGGGCAACAAAATAAGAGGAAAAATGAAGACAAATCGAAAACAAGAAGCGTTGATTCCCATAGTCCCCATCTCCTATCACGTCGTCCTCAAATTGAAAACAAGAAGCGTTGATTCCCACTATCCCAATTTCCTATCGCATCATCCTCTTCCCGTGAGAGGATAGGAGGGAGAAGGGGAAGGTGCCGCCTACGTTGTCCTAGGATTAGGGCGTCTGGCAACCCAGGAGCGGCAACAGAAGCAAGGTGGCGGGGGGGGGGGTGGAGGTAGGCGAGGAGACGGGGGCAACGCGACTAGGGGAGCGTTACTGGCCAAGGGGAGGAGGGGTGTCGTGGGTGGCGCGGGCAAATGGGAGGAGGCGGATGGCAGGCCGAAGGGGGAGAGGGGCCGACGCAGGCGAAGGGGAGGACACGACCGAAGGGGAGGACGGTGCGGCCAGCGTGGAAGGCGGGGAGTGACAACAGGGAAGGAAGCGAGCGTGAGGGCGACGCGATTGAGGGTAGGGAGGAGGTGAGGGATGGTAGGTGTGGTCAACTGAGAGGAGGGGGCGAGGATGTGGCTGCGAGTACGGAAAAATGTGTCGTGATGCGCTAAGAGGAAGGACGTAGGAAGCCTCGTGCGACAAGGGACCTCAACGCAATTTTGAAGAACGCGGGGGCCTTTTCGCAAAAAAGGCTGGCGTGGAGCTGCTCAGGGGTCGGCGAATCCTTCAGCAATTATAAATAGAATATACACATGGCCTCTCACATTTCATGGGCGGATCTAGAGAAGAGTCCATGATCTTTCCTTGCCCTCTGCCGAACAAACATAGCCCCAGGCCCCAAGCCCCCAACTAAGCCCACACTGCTGCTGTGACCATCACCACCATGGGAACATGCATGCTCATGCATGTGCACATGTAACGAGGCGAAGGGAGGGGAACTAGCAGGGGTAAGGGATCCCTCATGATCTAAATTTTGTCACTACATTCTGTTGTGATCTCTAGAATTATATATATATTCCTGCTATTTGCCCCCCCCCCCACATAATGCAATTTCACTAATAGCCTATTGGGCTCTCCTCATATTCAATTCTTGACTCTGCCACATGTTATTCTACGTGTTGGGTGTCTTTGGATGGACATCCCAAGTTTATATTACCAATTATTGGTCATGACAAAAACCAAACGATAGTAGATGTTTTAGCCTAGCTAAAATTTGGCTTGCCAATGTTTGGCCCACATGTCACAAGGGTTTAGAATTTTGGACAACAAGGTTTGCATGATCAATAATTTTGCCACCTATATTTTGGTTTAAAAAAACTTTGCAATAATCTTCCCAAATAGATAGGGTTTGGTGTAGAGATACATGTAGTCTACACTAGCACACAACTCAAAATTGAACAACGTAAACCAGAAAGTCATGCAAGTAAAAGCTCATACATTGTTACCACTAAATGCAGTGCGGCAGAAGAAGAGTTGGAGCGCAACCTAGTCCAACGTCGCGCATGTCGATATAGTGGATGTAATTGATCATCCAATGTCATTGGGCCGATTTTCTCCTCCAGCGGCCTTTTGCGCTCCCTACGTATGTTGCAGGTCATCCTCGATTAGAACAACAACGCCTCTACTGTATCAACAAATCCAAGAGTCCTCTCGTGCGTATTGGTACTAGCACACCGTGCGCTGATGTGCTAGTACGAACAAACATGGCAGGGCCTTTAGGGAGGTGGCGACTAGGGTTTCGGTGGATGGTACAACATCCCAGAAGCCCCACGTCTCCCCTTATAAAGAGCCCCTAATAGATCAGATCCGAACCAGTTTGTTCTAACCCATTAAGTGTGTACTCCAGTAGGTTCATGTGTAATAGGTCATGACCCAGAAATTTCTTTCTGATCCACAAATCGGTAGCGGTTCCTAGCAAGACATAGCGACTGCCGAATACACATAAAGATCATATCAGACGATTCTTATACAATATAATCTGCAACTAGGTCCTTGTCACTAACGACCAGTTCATAACTCATTACGACCAGTTTGCATCTGGTCACGACCATTTCGTAACTCATTACGACCAGTTCGCATTTGGTCACAACCAGTTTGTGGACCAGTTTGTTATCATGCGTGATCTGTTCGTGTCCCCATACATCCAGTTCATATCTGGTCGGACTAAGTGACATGCTTGTGTATTATCCTTTTGTCTCACGATATATGGTTGAACTCCAAGTGAGATATATGTTATCCATAGACCAAGTGAGATATATGTCATCCATAGACTGTTTAATCTTTTCTCGATGTAGTGATGGATAACTTCGTATGGTCGACTCTTCGATCATTTGTGGCACATCCACGCACTTCCTTTATCCAAGCACATCGAGGGGCCCAGAGATATCTCTCCTGTTATGCTAAAAAATAGCAAATCACATATCCGACCAGTCACATCCCTCCGCATATTTCATAGCATACCCAAAGTTATCTTTATAACTACTCGGTTAAGGAATAGTATTTGGTAACCCCTAAGTGTACTGTTACACATGTAGGTAGGAAATCACACTGATATCAGGCCTCAAGATTATACATCATCATTGCTTGAGACCAATTGATGACACATAGAAACATAACAATCTCAAAAGTGTCTCAAAGTGAGTAATTTAACAACATGTTCCCTAACATGTGCCCACATTATTGATTCGATATCTCTATATCTATGACAGGTGAAACATGTTTATCAATCAATACATGTGTTAGTTTGTAAGTCACTAGTGTCCCGACCAGTGACATCCGAATAATGATATTCTAGAATGATAACTTACATAAATTAAATAGCTTCACCAATAAGCCATACTTGCTAAACTTTATAAATGATAATTCATACAATAAACATAATAACATTTATTCTATAATTCATAAACATAGACGTGATACAATCATCTTTATGATTGACTTTTAAGGCATATCACTAACACCTGGGGGCATATCAAAAGATAGTCCGCAATCACTGGAGGCCAAAATGTAGATATTACTCCGAAATATCCCTAGTTTCCGGTGTATTTTCAGGCTATTATTGTTGCATCTTCTCTAGAATGGATAGAATATTTTTATGCATGCAAAAACACAAACGCGGTTAGCAAACAACAGTTGACTCCAGAGACACGGCTTAGGGGAGCGCCAATTTTGTAAAGAAAAGTATGAAGTTTGCTCTGCATTTCATCCGAGTCTGTATCCAGCTTCTCATCTTACGGTGCCTAAGGAGTCACACACCCGGTGCTGAGCTAGCTCAGTTGGTGGTGTGGGTGTATAAGTTCATCCACTAAGTATCAAATTTTAGTATCCATTTTTACGCACACGTGACTGCATCTCAGCAGGAATTTTGTGATGTTGCGGATTTACCTCGGCCTTGTATTTATAAGCATGTGCTAAGGAGACACACTCGGGTGTGTGTAGTGTGCATATGCGTCTACTGGCCCCCTTGCCTTGCTGGCTCGATCCAATGCTCCCGTCAGTCGCCGTCGTGTTCTCTGACCGGCCAAATCTAGAGGCAGATCTAGTACAAGGATATGGGTGTACATATGTATATCTATTTTTTTAAAAAAAACTTTAGTATTTATTAAGTATATTAGGTATATATACTTACTAACTATACTTAAAATACAGATCTTTTCCTGTGCATCCCGTCGCTGCCGGCCAAACCCTCTCCATACTCCAAATCCATCCGTTCGCCCCACTCGGTCGTCCCAAGCCGCACGCCACCATAGGACAACGACCTAACTCCAAGCCAAGCCGAACTGCAAACTCCAGAGGCAGAGGGGTGGTGAATGCTAGCGTGCTAACCCTATCCCTCTTTCATCCCCTTTCTCGTGCGGTGGTGGCGCAAGGACGCACGGCGAGCTGCGGGGCAGGGGATGGAGGGTGCGGCGCGCGGCCAACGGCAAGGGGAGGGAAGCCTTGCGGAGCGCGGCAGCGGCAACGCCGAGGCTGAGCCCGAGCCCGAGTAGGAGCAGCCACTGGCACCGGTGCAAGGAGCGGCGGGATCAAGGTTGCCTCTGCCCTCTTGGTGTGAGATTTGTATCGACCCAAATCTCCGATCATTTGAGCCATTGAAGTCTGCTGGTCTAAGGTCCTGAGGATTGGATGTGCCGCTGGCGCTCATGGAATTGGAGGATAACGAAATCACGAATGGTTCTTGCCATCAGCATGTGCGGCAAAGTTCGTGCCTCCGCGATTAGCTTACGCCGAACTGAGGGATGGATCAGTCATCAGTAGTGTACTAGTGTGGCAGCCGGCAGCGAATGGTAACTTGGTAGTGAACCAGTCATAAACATTTGGTTTTCATTTTCTGGGATTGGTTGATGCACGGCATAAAACAAGAGCGGTGTGGTTAGTAGCTAGCTGGTGAGTGGTGACGGTTATGTCATTATGGTAGCAAGTATGTGACTATGTGTCTTTGGTCATCAGATTGTTCAGCAGTTTGTAGTGCAGGACTGCAGGGTTCACTGCTATTCAATCTTATTCCAAGATTGGGGCAACCAGTAGTTTAGTAGTGAGCAGTTGAGCAAAGCAGTTTCTGATGAACATTGTGAATGAAGTTTGCAGCTTGGTCGACAAAATGCATAGTTGATATGGATACGTAGTTTTGCAATGATTAGCTAATTGCTGCCATCATTGTGAATAAATACATCATGTGGTGTGAGCTTCCTGATCAGATTATGTAGAAGGGGGTGAACTGGTAATGTCACACTCAGTAGCTAGCTCAGTTTGGCTTTAGACTCAGTTATAACCTGTCAAAGTGAATTAACCTGTCAATAAGGACTATGTCTTGCTTATGTTTTTCAATTTAATTTCTTAGATATGAAGTGTACACTTATGTGACTGACTGCTATTTAGTTTTGATTTGGTTTATGTTCTAACATCTGTCGGTGTCATATTGTTCTGTAAGACTGCGATAAGAATGGATTCTGATTTATTCATTTGCTACTAATTGTTCAAATAGTTTTCAATGGACAAACTACTAGAGTCCCTTAGATAATCAAGACAGATAGAGTACATTAGATGTTCTTTGCCAGGTTCGACCTGCTGTGCTTGTTATCTTTTATAGACTATCTCAGAATGGTTGTTCCAGTTCAATTAAGTATTAACCCAATCTGGGATTATCTTCTATAGACTATCTCAGAATGGTGTCCAATTATTTATGTGAAGCTTATGTTTTTCATACATTGTAATTCTTAACATTGGTTTAACAACAATGAACAATAGCTTGATATTTTTTTTTGTAATTTCTTTAAATTTTTGACATGTTGTATCTAGTAAGAACAATTTGTACTTTGTTTTTTAAAAGTATGAACATTTATGTTTTACATTGTATAATATGTTTGTAACTCCGAATACCTATTTTGGAAATCCTAGATCCGCCATGAATACCTATTTTGGAAATCCTAGATCCGCCATGATATCTCTCATCATATATCATATTTCGTTTTTTTTTCCAGAGTTATGAGTCAGACACGAATAGTGTGAGATACTCATTTCTCCATCCTATATTCGCTCCGCAAGCATTCGATCGGTCGGATGAAAATTATCCGCTTCGTTTGCACCCCTACATTGGTTACACATGACATTGAACAGTAGTAGCGCAATCAAAACGAACACGGATAGACTAATTGTTGAGATGCCAAAGGAAAAAAAAACACCTGGTATCCTCTGACTACTCAGATGCAGCAATCCATTTATCTGCTATCTTGTTTCTAAGTGAAGTCATAATATTCTTTTTTTCACACCACCTAAAATATACAGATAGATATCACTTGTCATATATCATATTTTGTATTTTTAATAGGAGTAAAAAATCGACACTCGTAATGCCACGTACCCATTTCTCTCTCATCTGTTGGCTCCGCGAGCTTTTGGTCAGCCGGTGGTTGGGAAATTATCGCTTGGTTTGCACCCTATTGCCGAGAAACTCCATCGGCATCGGTCGGATTTCTCGTAGGTTCCTAATTTTATTCCTCGACGTAAGAGAGCGGAAAAAAACATTCGCCTTCAATTCTTGCGGCGTCGGAGATTCCTCGCGCGTCAGCAGACAGGTCCGATCCGCCGATTCGATTCCACGCTCTTTCGCCTCGCTTTCCTCCGCCACGCGTCTCGATCCGGCGGCAAACCGCCATCGACGCGCGAGTGAAGTAAAATGGCCCTCTTGCCTTGCTGGCTTGATCCAATGCTCCCGCCAGTCGCCGTCGGGTTCTCTCACGGACCAAATCGAGACGGGGGTGGGGAGGGGAGGCACTTCTATAACTGGAGCAGCAGCGGGGAATCCTTTTTTTTTTATCCCCTTGCTGTTCTTGCTGCTCTTTCTGGTGTTGGCAGCTTGGTATTGGTCCAAGAATTTGGTAGCAGGGAGGAAAAAATTCGGTGGTGGTACAGGCGTAGCTAGCGATGGCGCCAAAGAGGGGGCTGGGCCTGGCGGCCGGCGGCGGCGGGGTTGCGGCGAAGCGCCTGCGGGTGGCGGTCCCGGGACCCGCCGTCGGCGGAGGCCGGCCAGTGGTGCCGGCGACGCGGCTGCTGCGGAAGACTGTGCTCATGGATCAAATTCCAAGAAGAACCAAGAATCAAGGACCATGCAAGAAACAGAGCTCAAGAAGAACCAAGAATCAAGGACCATGCAAGAAGACGGTGACGGAGAGCATCTCGCAGATTGGCCACATGGTGAGTGAGTTCATGGATCAAATTCCTGCAATAATTAGTACTACTTTCTTCAATTGCCTGCCTCCAATCATAAGCTTTTTGTATATACGTGTTCGATTTGATGGGGGTAAATTGGAATATGGAAATAAAACAATATTTCAATCTGTTGCACCCTCATTTGCATCATGGCGGCGAGATTTCAAGCATGAATTTGCCTTGGTTATCCTTAGGACAAAACGAAAGTATCACCCAGAGATTGAAGAATGGCTGGCTGGCTTAAATTAAAGATTGTTGTAGCTTAGTTTTTTTTTCTTTGGTTTTTTTTCTTTGTAAATATTTTATAACTTTACAACTTAGTTTTTAATTTATAAATTCCCAGTAGGATCCTTTCCTACTGATTCCCTAAAAAAAAGGAATATGGAACATTTATATGACGATATGGATAGATGGGACTGAACTTTCTCAGTGATTCCCAACATTTTCCCCCCAATAAATTCCCAATCATAAGCTCAGTCCTTTTAAGGTATAATAGTCCTTGCTAACGTATTTATGGACCTGACAATATAAAGGCTGGTTTGATGTGATCTTGCTTTAGCAAAGTCATAAACCCATAGTGTGTGTGTGTGTGTGTATCTTATATGTTGCCGTGTTTTCCTTAATTTGGCTATTTCCCCTTCTTTCATGTTGTGGCTGATCTGACCTTCCTGTGCTTGCATAGGTTCAGAAACTTCATAAGGTTCAGAGTCTTATTGTGAGGTATGGATTTACCTCTGTTATACTAAGCGTTCAAATACTCTTCTAGCGATATGTTTATTTGCAGAGGCAAAAAATATCAGCCTTTTTATATTATAGATTAGTAGTAATGTGTTCAGCGCTATATGTTGTGTGTAGGAATTTTTGTGAAAACACAAAATGTTTTATGTAGCTCGTGATCTATCCTGCTCCAGAGGCACATCTTGTATCAGCTTGTAGGTGAGCGTTTGTACATTTTTGTTGCTAACTCTTATACTTGAAGGGGCACTCCTTTTTCATTTGAGATTTGTTGACATGTTATTTGAAACGATGGAGCTGTACTTTCTATCAAAATGAAAATAATCACACTTGCAAGTAAATAATTGCAAGGAAATTGATTTGGTGTAGTTTAATTCTAACTTCTAAATGATTCAATCTTTCTTTTTCAAGCAAGTGACAAACAAATCTAGTATATTTTTCCTTGTTATGCTGTTACATTGTTATAAGATCAATATAAGGCGGACTTTAGTCTGACTACAAGTGGCCATGTCGCTTTTTAATTCTTTGTCCGGAATTTGGATGCAGCAAACTGGAAAGCATCGAGGAGTGGATTCAGGCTCTTACCCATAAAGTGGTTAGCTCTGCTTCTTTTCATGTTCATGGATTTCCGATGAAATCTCAGTTTTGTGTTGCTTAGACAGTGTTCACATGGTTTGCAACAAACACAGCCATTGGTGCAGTGCTCACAAGGGTAAAAAAAATCTTTATCGGCTCATCTTGTTGCTTTTTCTTGCACCAATTGCAGGACCAAATAACACCTTCCAGACCTAACCACCACAATCACCAGCGGCTTATGTAAGAGTTACTCATGCTGTCCTGATGGAACAAAGATGTTAATTTCACAAGATTTCAGGTGAACAAACACACTATTACGTTTGATGCTCTCCTGCTTGTGCTGTAGGCATCAGTCAAACCAAGAAGGGACCAGTGCTGAAGGATTGGCCACAAATGAAGATGAGGGTAAAAGCGCAACTGTTCGCTTGCGTTTCCTCAATGGAATGAAGATACCTGTTTACCATGATGATGAGATAAAAGCTGACAGCAATTCAGCTATCAAGATTGGCATATTTGATGGTGAAGAGATGATCAAAGCAGGCCCGCTTTCGAAGGTGAGAGTTGAAATCTTGGCCCTCGAAGGAAACTTTCCTTATGATGCTGACAGTTGGACTGCTAAGGAGTTCAATGAACATAGAGCTGGTGGTCGGGATGGAAAAGGAAATGTGTTGGCAGGTAAATGCACTGTCCAGCTGGTCAACGGGGTGGCCTCTCTTAGTACCATCAAATTCAGGGAAGGGTCATGCAGGGCTCGCACAGGGATGTTCATTGTCGGAGCAAGAGTTTGTGAGGGTGCAAGAACTGATGTCCGAGTTCAAGAAGCTGTCATGAAGCCTGTGGTTGTGCAGGATCGCAGAAATAAATGTTAGTTACCATCCAGACCATATCTTCTCTTTAGTTGATAATTGGTAAATATTAGAGTTGATTTCCCATATACAATGATGGTCCAAGCTCTGTATCATGTTGTTAATCGTTCTTTTGATGGTGTGTGACAGCGAGTCATACCTTGTTTTCCCTTTAATTTTTTGAAGCAAATGAAAAGAGCCATCCTCCGAAGCTGGATGACAGAGTGCATCGTTTGGAGGAAATTGCGAACGACGGAATTTACTGCAAGAGGCTTGAGGAGAAGCGCATCTTTATTGTGCAGGACTTCTTAAGGGCTCTAAATAAGGACCATGATAACCTCGCCAAAGTATAATGTCTCAAATATTTCTTGCACAGACCTCTGTCGGTTTATGTTGCATTATTGATCGCCATTTCTCGGTGTGCAGATTCTCCAGATAAAGAAGGAACACAAGCCCTGGGAGAAAATGGTCAGGCATGCCAGGGAGTGCTGTCTCAAAGGAAGCATGAGCTGAAATCCTATCGATGCACTGAGGGAAATGTGGTGCTCTTCTTCAATTGCGTGCATTTTCTTGTCGGGGCAGCATTTGATGGTCATTACACTGCATCTGACAAGTTCAATCTGGCTCAACAGGTACATGTTTTGATATCAACATGTTACACGATCATATTTCAGACTGTCTTTGTCGGATCCGGATTTACACATCCGAAACACTGTATATATTCTGAACTAGTTCTAGATCAGTAGCTAGCTCACACAGGAACATCAATGATATACGATCCATTTATCGATTTGACTAAAAAAATCTCAAAATAACAAATAGTAATAATAATTGAACCTTATGGTTAACGTTTACTTAACTTGCCACGCAGGGCCAAAGAAACAAATAAACTCTTGCAGTGGAACGGAAAACTTAGAAATGCCAATCAACATGCCACAGGCAATCGCGTGTTGAACGCATCCTAATTCGCAAACCCTTCACAAAACTCCTCTTTGTAAAACTTTTGAGCAGTTTGATATTCTTCAACTGGGTAGCAAAGTTTAAAGCTTTGAGTACATAAAATACTCAACAAGTTGTAGAAAACAGTATGCAATGCATATTCATGCAGGGTTTGAATAAAGGAATAGCTATATGGTTCTTTTGCAGAAATTAGTATTGACAGTAAATACGATAAATAGATTGAAATGCGTAATTTAAAAGACAATAAGTAAATAAAGTAAACAGTTTCTTTAAAAACAACCAGTGAATTTCTCATTCACTTCCCAACCAAACCACCCAGTGAACGTATCATCCACCAAGTGAACATTATATTCACCAAGTGAACTCCACATTCACCTTCCGACACAAATCACCAAGTGAATTTCCTATTCACCAAGCGAATATCATATTCACCAAGTGAACTTTTCATTCACACTTCGATATTTTTTTTATATAAAAACTCATGTAAAATATCCGAGCATGTACATGACCGTGGATATGGTTGTTTAAACAGTTTTAACTCTGCAAAGGTTGTACAACTTTACTCACAAGAGATAAATTGACTTATAATGTTGATCAAGACACGCTTTCGAAGGTGTGCGGCTAAGTGATTATCATAAGGCATTTACAAAGCTTCTTCTCAACCCAGTTCTGCCCGCTAAGGTTTCAACACTGAATGTCTTACCAACCAGACAGAGCCCCCCCTGCGCCATTGTGAGTATACGTCTATCCCGTAACTCACGCCTCCAAAAACAGAACTATGCTGAGCCATTGCCAATTAGTTAGCCAGATCCATCCCATATTGGACATATGGTTGTACAATATGACCTAATTCAATGGCGCACAAGATTAAGTCCTTGACCAGTTATTCAGGCGAGACTGCCTCATCCAAAACAATGTGCCTCACGCACCTCCTTTACTGCACGATCACTTGCCTGATTATAAATCATTTTGTTTAATCAAATCAATGACAATTCCTGTCATGGCACAAAATTTTATAATAGCGGCGTCGCACCAAAATCGATACAACAGTGGCATCACACCCTAGTTGCACAACAATAGCATCACATCATAATCCCATATATGATTAAGTCAAAATCAACATTATTAAACATGTGATCATGAGTCTATCGTAACTAAGCATGACTAAGCATCTCTACGATACACATGTTGGTGATACAAATATGTCCAACTAATAATATGACCATCCTATGGTGACAAATAATTCATGGTATTCAAATAATCAATAGAGGCGTAGTGATAAATGGGTGATTAACTATTCCAAAAAGCAATTGATATAAAGATAGCATGCAATTTGATATAAAATAATATAATTTTGAAATCATAGGTTCAACATGATCAAAGGACTACGACTTGCCTTGACTTTGCTCAGTTACCACACTTGGATCTTTAAAGCTTGCTTCTGCTTCTGCTCCTTGAAACAGATCGTCTAACGAGAGACAAAACAACAGGTAAAGCACAAATAAATCCAAAAGAAAAGTAAATAAAATCCAAAAATAGTAAAATCTACTCTAAAAGAAAGAGCCCAATTTTAGATAAATTTATGAATTTGAATGGACTGAATAGGAGTTCGGACGAATGAGAATAGGCTCTCGAAAGATTTGTCGGAAAGGAAAAAAAGAAGAGAACACTATTTTGGATTTTAGAATTTTCTTTCAAAAGGAAATTCTAGATTACTGCATCAGCATGATGTTTGCAAGAATTTTAATTTCAGACGGAATTAAAATTCTAAAGGAAAATAAATTTAATACTAACATGTGGGACCGGACTATAAGAGAGAGAAAGAAAAAGAGGTTGACGCATGGGACCCACATGTAAGAGAGAGGGAGAAAGGGAGCTACAGGGAACCGAATAAGAGGAGACTTGTGGGTGGCGGCGGTGCAGTGACTGGCGGCAAGAGCAAAAACGGAACCCCAATGACTCGGTGATGCTAAAGGAGGTGGCGGCGCGGCAAAGGGGGAGGTGACTCAATGGCGGCGGAATAGCTCAGCCATGCGGCGGCTACGACGATATAGTGGCGCCCGAAGGAAAAGTGATGGAGCATTAGCTCAGCGGCGGCACGAGGATCACAAAGGGCGGCTAGGGGTGGCCGGAGGACAATCGAAGCGGCGACGGCCGGAAGCGGAGAAGAAAGGTGACGTCGCCGGCTCACCACGGTGACAGAGCGTCGGCAGGAAGGGTAGGGATCGTAGGAGGAAGAGTTGGAATGCGAGGTGATGTGCTCGGGAAAGAGAGAGAAATCACCGGCAAGGAGATCAAGTGGCGGCGGCTTGGCCGGCTTTGGGGAAGAAAAGGGTGGCGACGAGTCGGTGATGCTCCGGGGATAAGGAGGTGGGCACCGGCTAGAACGCAGAGAGGCGAATCTAATGGTGGCGGAGGCATGACTGGAGATGCTTTGACTGCGGCGGAACGGGCGGTGAAGCACTTCGGTGGCCGGCGACGTCAAAGCCAAAATCCGACGAAATGGCGGTGGATTCGAGGCAACGAGTTAGGGCTTCGGGAGAGGTGGTCGGGGTGCAAAAACTAACGCGGGCGGTGTGCTTTTAAAGGCTTGGTACGGGCATGTTTGAGTAGAGCACGACGATGGCAAGGTGTCAAGTGCAAGGAGTTAGCTGCGCTGGGTCGAAGATGAACACGTGCGGCTTGGCTGACAAAGCGGACCCACTGGCAGTGAGAGGAGGGAGCTGGTGGTGGGCTACGCTGGCACAGGAAGAAAGTGGAGCGGGCTGGCTTGCACGGGAGAGAAAGTGGAGACGGGCCAAAGCGGCTGGGCCGGAAAGAAAAGAGAACCAGGCCGGGAAAAAGGAAAAAGAAATGGGCAGAGGCAGAAACGATTTGGGCCGGAGAGAAGAATTGGGCCTGAGAGGATTTTCCGAATTTAGAAATTGAATTAACTAAAACCGAGCTCAAAGAAAAAGAAAATAAACTCCAAAAATTCCTAGAAAATTCCAGAAAATACTCTGGAACTCAAGAATCCAAATAAAACAACTTTTAATTTAATTGAAGTTTATATTAGTTACATTAAATTATTTTAAATTCTGAAAATTCAAATTAAGCTAAAACTTAACCAAGAAAAATCAAATGGTTATTTTTATTTTTAAATGCTTCAATAAACTCCAAAACTTAGGATATTACGGTCTTCATGGGAACCGAATATGTGTATTTGCTGCAGGCTGTAGTGGATAAGTTGAAAGAGCGCGCATATGATCAATTGGATGCTCTTCCACTTGATCATGTAATGGAAGGGGACTTTCCAGTACTAATTTCAATGAATGCAAATGATGGTGCTGATCCATCCTTTTTCATGTCAAGTGCATCACAGCCAAATCAGTCTGCTCAACATGCAGCTCATCAAGGTTCTATACTGGTTATTTTTCTGCTTGTCTTCCAAAACATGCAGTCGCAGCAGTGCACAATGGTCTGATATTGGAATTTGCCTGCCAGTTCAAGGTTTTGAAGCAATTGAAGGCTTGAGCCGTGCTCATATTGAGTCATCCTGTGCAAATGCAAACAATAATCCCATCTCCATTCCTGATCAGCACAACACGCATAACTATCAAGGTAATTCTTGGAGTATTGTAATTGTTCCCTTTTCTGCACGAGATGCCTTCAAAACAGTTTTGGTGCTCTGATATTCACAGATCAAGGTACTGAACCATCTGGTCAGGTGCAATTCCCCTCGCCTTCCCTTACTGATTGGCATCAGAATCCCCTTGGACAACCGGGCTCTTCCCATTGGGCAAGTGAGGTGAATAAAATTGTGTCTACTAGTCTCCGTTCTTTATGTCCATGACTCTCGCGATACTTAGCTCGATCTGACCAAACAAAGCTCGTAATCTGTGATTGGTTGCAAGAATGCTATACCACCACCAACAGATTTTCATGGCCGAATTCATTTGGAAGGACTCAATGAGAGCGCATTGTATGTCTGGTGCAGGCATTCTACTTGGGAGCTGATGATGACGAAATGTTCCTTTCCCTGAATCAAGCGTGCGCTATCAACCAGCCTTACTGCGGTGCGTCCCTTTTATCCTTATGCCATAGAACAAAACCTAACAAGTGGTATCATTGGTGCCTTGGTGGGACAAACACCTAGCAGTGAACTGCCTGGCAGCTGATCCTCCCTTTTTCTTCCTTCCTCTCTGTGTTGCAGTGGCACCAGGATTTGATCAGGTGGAACTCCAGACGCAACTATTCTTGACTTCTACTCACAGCAATACAACATTAACACCACAGCAACTTACATTCCACGGTACATATATCTTCTGTGCCTATCTTCCTATGCCGCAAAATACGCGACAAATGGTACGAGCAGGGGGCAGCTCCAGTACCTTCCTAACAGCTGATTCTCCTCTTGTTTCTTTTGTTCTGATGCAGGTGCTCCAGGACCGGCTCAAGTGAGCATGCAGAATCAGAGGCAAGCTCCCCTGCCTAGAAATGGCCCCTCAGTCTCAAAGGCATCAACATCTACTCAAAATCAAAGCAATCTTACACCACAGCAATGGTCTCAATGCCATGGAAGCATGCTCTGGGGCAGGTTACCCTGACGATTTAGATTGTTACTACAAACTTGGGCATGGCACAGTCATCGTATCCTGAACATTATCAGGAGCCCTAGCAGCTCTGCATTTCCAGGAATGTAATGTAGTCTAGCTATCACTAGCAGTCACGGCAAGTCAGCAACATGTAACCGGGGTGTGTGGCTGATAAACGCACCGGGGTGTCTTAGGAGTTGTATCCAACATGATTGTTAATCCCTAAATGCTGATGAATGAAACTAAGATCCTGCTTGATTCTTAAAAAAAAAACAAAGTTAGCAACAACTGTTGGTATGTCCGAAATGTAAATATGTAATGCAGTTTTACACTTTGTGCAATTATGTTCTCTCGTCGTTGTAACGTAGAATCTATAGTGTGTGATATGTTCTCTTTTCGTTGTAACGTAAAATTGATGCATATATGTTTTTATATGTTTGCAAGTGTAGAACTGCCATTTATGTTAGGCCGAAGTTCCGGCTCCGAAAACAAAGATTCTGTTTAAAATGTAATATTATCCAACATGGCATCATTTCTTTCGTAAAAAAGGCTGTATTTTTTTTTTTGAAATGCCATGCAATATCAAGAAACACCACGGTTTCGCATAGCATCATACCATGAGAATAAAAATTAAAAAGGGATAATTCAAAGAACTTTCGAACATACAAGCCGTGCTATCGACAACGGTTTGACATGGTATGTTCTGTTACTGTCACGGATCAGAAGGTTAGCTCAGAACCGCCAACAAAATTACGATGTTTCGACATTGTACACTGTATGATGATGGTCAGCTAAGACACTCAAGTTCTCTTGAAGATAACAAAAATTCTCTTGCAGCTTAGGTACAAATAGCTGTAGTCTCAGAAGCAACAAGCGGATGCTTCAACTCCACACCCAAAGGGTGGCCTCCATCTGGAACAATAACACAAGAGTTACACACTTAACCTGAATGTACGTAGATACACTGAGAGAGTGTTTCAGGAATAATCAAGTTTCAGAATCCAGTACCTGACAGTGGGCGAATGCTAATCAAGTTTCAGAATCCAGTACCTGACAGTGGGCGAATGACGTTACTCGGAAGCTCCAACGTGATAGAAATCAACTTCCCAATTGTATTAGATCAATACTGTAGTATATGTATACTACATTACAAACCCTAGCAAGAGCTCATGGGCCTCATGGCCCATAAATACATATGGGTCGTATACACATATACATAACACCCCCTTTCAAACTCAACATGGGTTATGAGGATCTGAAACATTGAGATAGAAGCGATGTTGTTCTCGAGTTTAAGTTTTGGTAAAGAAATCAGCGACTTGAATCTCAGAGGGCACATACTGAAGAGCAATAGTCTTCTGTTGACAATGAGAACGTGTGAAAGATGCATCCACACCAATGTGCTTAGTCAGCTCATGCTTCACTGGATCAGTAGCAATCTGTATAGCACTAGTGTTGTCACACAGGAGAGATGCAGGAGTAATGCATGACACACCAAGATCAGCTAACAGCCAACGAAGTCAAACAATCTCTGAAGTAGTAGTGGCCAACGCTCGAAGCTCTGCCTCAGCACTAGACCGTGAAACTGCAGTATGTTTCTTGGACTTCCAGGCAATAAGTGAAGACCCAAGAAATATATAATAGCCAGAGACAGATCGTCTATCAACAGGATCACTCGCCCAAGTCGAGTCAGAGTAAGCATGAAGCTGAAACTGAGTCAACCAAGAATAAAAAAGACAACGATCAACAGTCCCTCGTAGATAGCGCAACACACGTAGTAGGTGAGCATAGTGAACAGACGTGGGGGCAGAAACAAACTGACTGAGTAGATGAACAGAATGAGCAATATCAGGACGTGTGACTGCAAGGTAGACAAGACTCCCAACAATATGATGATAACGAGAAGGATCTTCAAGCAAAGTGCTATTAGTAGGACGAAACTGAAGATGAAACTCCATAGGAGTAGCAGCTGTCCGACTGTCAGTAAGACCAGAATGAGCAAGCAAATCCTGAATATAGCGCTGCTGAGATAAAAAGTAGCCATCATCTGTGCGTGTGAACTCAATCCCCAGAAAATAACGTAGAGGACCCAAATCTGACATCAAAAACTGCTCACTGAGTCGTTGCTTAACAAAAGCAATGTACTCCATGTCATCTCCAGTAATCTGCATGTCATCAACATAGAGTAAAAGCATAGTATGACCATGTGGAGATGTATGAATAAACAATGCAGGATCATGATTACTCTGGGAGAAACCAGCAGCTAACACAACTGAACTGAAACGCTCAAACCAAGCACGAGGAGCCTGTTTGAGGCCATAAAGAGCACAACGAAAGCGACAAACATGACCAGTAGGAGTCACAACACCCTGAGGTGGGACCATATAAACCTCCTCCTGCAAATCACCATGAAGAAAATCATTCTTCACATCCATCTGAGAGATAGTCCAAGAGCGAACAGCAGCCACAACAACAAGAGTGCGAACTATTACCATATGAGCAACATGAGCAAATGTCTCGTCATAATCACGACCATGTGCCTGCTGAAATCCACGAGCAACTAGTGGAGCCTTGCACCTTTCAATAGAACCACCAGATTTCGTCTTAACTTTAAAAATCCACTTGCAAGTAATAGGAACAACATGAGCAGGTAAAGGAACAAGATCCCATATACGAGTACGATCCAAAGCAGCCAACTCCTCAGCCATAGCTAACAGCTATTCAGGATGAACAACAGCCTCCTGATAAGTGTGAGACTCAGGCACAACAGCAGTAGAAAGAAAATCATATCTGTCAGGAGCAGCAATAGTAGTACGAGATATATTCCAGATCTTAGGATGATGTGACAATTGGCAATGGTGTATACGGTTTGTCGTTTCACGAGTTTTCAACAAAGCTTCAGGCATTCTGGACAGGGGCGGTCCGACCGGCCATAGCATGGCGGTCCGACCGGTCCCAAATCGGTCGGACCGGCCATGTGTGGCGGTCGGACCGGCTGTGACCTAAAAGTGGTCAAAACGAGCTGGGCCAAAAATAGGTGTTGTAGGCAAGTGAGGGGATCCCAATGCACTTGGTCTCATGATTTTTGGAGTCTCCAGTAAGAAGTTCTATTCAATTTAAGTTTCGAAGGTTTGAATTTCGTGGCATGAATTTGGCTTGTTCTTAGGGCGGTCCGACCGCTCACGAGGGAGCGGTCCGACCGGCGGAGAAGCGGTCCGACCGGCTCACATGGAGCGGTCGGACCGGTTTCTACTTGAACGTCGGCCAACTTCGTGGCGATGTTGATTTGTTAGGTCAAAGTCATTGGTTTCATGGCATATGATTTGCATGATGCATGTTTTGACTAACATGGGTCAAGTTGTGAAGAACTTATTCCCGAATTCGTGTTTGCTTGTCTATGGTTGTGCAGGTTGCTTGGTGGTCAACGACGGTCAACGGCGAGAAGGATCGGGACTAGACTTGGAGAGTTGAGGTCCAGAACGATCGACGATGCCGGGTGAGGTCAATGACTCAAGCGTGACACAAGATGGACAAGGGTGACCTATTAGCAAATCTGAGGTGCAAGATGGCGCTAGGTGAAGCTGTTTAGGTCAAAAGTTAAAGACGGCGCTTTGCGAAGCGTGCGTGTGTGACCCGTTTGTTAGTGGGCCTTAACGGGAGCCCAATGGAGTCAAACCCTAGGAGTTCTAGGCCTCCACTATAAATAGGGGGAGGTGGTGGCTGCACCATCTAGCTCTTTTACTCTTTCGCCTCTTTATGTTTCTAAACCCTAATTGGCTTAGGGGGAGTTGAGGTGGAGGCTAGGGCTCTTTATGGTTTGAGGTGATTTTCGTGCTCTTGGATTGGGCATTGGCATCCTTGATGGAGTGCATGTAATCCAGCAACAATCACGAATTTAATCTATGCAAGGTGTGCTTGAGATAAGTCTCTTTTCGTTCTTGCTTTCAATTTCGTGATTTTAGGGCTTTCATTGATCCACGAGTTTTTGATTGATTCTTTCACGTGGATTAGCTTGCTGTGATGTGTGGGAACCCATCTAGGATCAATTTGATCATCAATCACCCACGAGCAAGCGATTGGATCTAGTTTTCACTTTTGCCCGGTTTTGCACCCTTCTTCAATCAGATCATAAAAGATCTTTGTTCGTCCAAGAATTATCATAATTGTTGATTGGAATAGGTCCTTAATATCATAGAGAAGGTGTGTGCAAAGTTTCGTGAAGTTTGGAGTTGAGAATCAAAAGTTAGACCTAATTGCAACTTCGTCATCGGGCTGTTTTTACTGTTCTGGAGCCTGCCGGTCAGACCGCCCCACACTAGAGGTCAGACCGATTTGGTGCCGGTCCGACCGCCCCACACCGAGGTCGACCGATGGTACCTGGCCGACCGCCAAG
Source organism: Hsuehochloa calcarea (assembly GCA_036346395.1). NCBI lineage: Eukaryota > Viridiplantae > Streptophyta > Magnoliopsida > Poales > Poaceae > Hsuehochloa > Hsuehochloa calcarea. Next base: position 30,029,263 of record CM070615.1, read on the forward strand.
ATAACAATGATCGACCGACCGATCTCTGTTAGTTTTGATTCTTCACGATTTTTGTCGCATTGCTTAGGGTTTAATTGGATTCAATACTAGTCTTCCGCTGTACTGGTATATTGATCTTCATAGCTTCATCATAGCTATTGGAGTGAAATTGTGTTGAATTCATATTTTGTGAAAAAGTGAGCGTGCTCCTATTCACCCCCCCTCTAGTCGCCTTTTCGGTCCAACAAGTGGTATCGAGCCTGCTAGTTCAATCTTGATCTTAACCGGTCACTGAACTTTGGCGATGGATAGGTTCTCTACAAAACTGCATATCTTTAATGGGCACGACTATGCCTATTGGAAGAATCGTATGCGAGTATTCCTTGAGAGCGAGGGACAAGCTATATGGGACGTTGTTCGATCCCCGCTCATTATTCCTGAGGTTGCAACTCCTATTTCTGCAATTCTTTTGGCTAACAACAACAAGGCTAAGAACATTTTATATGGTGCGCTTGGTAGACAAGAATATGATAGGATTTGCAATTTTGCGACTGCGCACGAGATTTGGAACACCCTCGAAACCTATCATGAGGGTTCGTCCCAAATTAAGAAAGTACGCCAAACAATCTATAAGCGTGATTATAACAAATTTGAGATGCGTCCTGGAGAGAGCATCGATGACATTTTCAGTCGCTTTAATAAAGTGATTAATCAAATGAAAGCTGTTGATATTGAATATTCTCAATCTGAAAATGCCACCCATCTCTTGGCTGCAATCAACACCAAGGAGTGGGAGATGAAGGCTACTGCTATAGAGGAAAATGTTGATCTTTCAAGTCTTACTTTAGAATTGCTTTATAGTAAACTCAAGACTCATGAAATTAAAAGACTTGATCATCCTAAGAAAGACAACATGGCTTAGATAGCTGATCCTCTCAAAAGGTCTTCTGATGGTACTCTTGAATCTTCTTCTGGATTTTTATTTGCTTGTTTATCTGCTATTCATGAAGAGGAGCTTGAGAATATCCCTGAGGTTGAGTTAGCTCTTTTAGCTAAAAAATTCACACGGGCTTACAACAATGTGAGAAATAAAAAGAGAGGTGGTCCTGTTACTTGCTATGAGTGTGGAGAGCTCTACCACATCCGGGCCAATTGCCCTAAGCTAAAAGGTAAGGGCAAGCACAGGGAGGAAAAGACAGCCTGGAAGAAGCCTCATGAGAACAACTCTGAGTATGATGCTGTCAAGCTCATAAAGGCCGCTCACCGGGTCCTTGCCGCTTTTGGAGAGCAATCCGTGAGCGATGTGGACTCCGGGAGCGAGGAGGAGAAGACCCCTCAAGACAAGAAGAAAGGGAAGGCCAAAGACTTTACCGGCATGTGCTTCATGGCTGACACTGACGACATTGATGATAATGAGGTATCCCTCTCTTATGATGAGCTTTCTGCTAGATATGATTCCATATATGAGCAACTGCTTAGTCAAGATGAAGCGCTAAAATTTGTCATGACTAAAAATAAGAAACTAGAGTCAAAAATTGGTAAACTGAAACTAGAACTTGCAAATGTTAAGACTCTTGAACCTGATGAATGTTTATCTTGTCATGACAAGCACTCAGAATTGGCTAAACTGCAATCTGCTCACAATATTGCTTTGCAACAACTTGAAAATGCTAGAACCGAGCTAATTGAAATTAAATCTGCTCCTTGTGAAAAATGTTTAGAGTCTAGCAAGTTGATTGCTTCTGATGTGATTGATTCTAGCCCTTGCACTTCATGCTTAGAAAAAGAACGTGAAATCAAAGATATCTTAGAAGCTGCTAGAGTCAAATATGCTAAGCTTAAGGATAATATTGAAACTACTATTTGTGCTTCTTGTTCCGCTCTTAAGCTTGAAATTGCTTTATATAAGGAGAAATCTATGGATAAAACTTGTGATGCTTGTGTTAGTTTGAGAAAAGAAAATGCTTACCTTCATGATACATTAGAGAAATTTTCTAAAGGTAAGAAACAGTTAAACATGATTCTTGACAAGTCTAAAACTCCTTATAAGAAGCAAGGTTTAGGATTCAATTCTTTTCAAGACAATTCAAAGCCAAAAGTCATTCAAGTCTTGGAAAAGGTTTAATTGAATTCAAAACCCAACCTGGAAAAAACTTCTTTTAAATCTGCAGTTTTGCCCAACCGTGTGTTAATTCAAAGGGTGCTTCTTCTAGTGGTACCAAGTACCATTGCACTTATTGCAAGAAAAGTGGGCATTTGATTGAGTTTTGTTGGCGTAGGTTGAAAAATAATAAGAAAAATTTTGCTAGTATTTCATCCACTCAACCTAAAGCTTTTATGAGACATGGTCATTTTGAAAAGAATAAACCTGGGTTAGGATTTGTTTCACATGCTTATCATCATGCTCCTAGACAGGATAATTCTCATGTTCTTGTGACCATTACTCATGATAGGAATGCAAATAGAATCAAGGATAACACTTCTGCTTTGCATACTACTCGCAGACGTGTGTCTCAGTACTGGGTTCCCAAGTCTTGTTTAACTAACCCCAGTATCGAGACACATCGTTCTTCCGTGTCTTGATTTTTCAGGATTGCCGCGGAAAGAGGAAGAGCACGTGCTTTGTTGACTCCGGCTGTTCACGTCATATGACCGGAGACTCAAGATGGTTCACCTCCTTCACGCAGTCAACAGGTTTCAAACATCTCCGAGAACTTCCCATCGCCAGGCCGTTAAAGCTCTTATTCAGGTACTTACACTCTACTCTCTTTGTATGGCATTTGATATTTCTGTTCTTTATCCTTGTCCATTCGGGGGTTTTTCTTATCCTGATTGTGCGGGCTGTCGGCTAGATAGGAAGAGTACCTCATGCGCTTGTCACCCACTAGGCACTTCTCTTGTCTTTTGATTTTATCCTCACCAAATCTTTAGACCCAACTAGGTTTGCCACCTTGAAAAGCGAGTTAGGGGTAATTTATCCCTATGGGTTGGTTTGAGGGGGAGTTTGATCTTTTCTGATCTTTCCTTGTTCTTTTGATCTTTTATTGTTCTTTTTCTGAACTTAGTGATCTTTTTTGAATTTTTTAGGTTTTTAGGCTTTTTATTGCATCTCATTGTATCATATTGCATTCATATGAAAAATACATCAAGTGGTATCAAAAATCCAAAAAGATGCATTGTAATATAAGATTTTTTGCTTATCTTTTAAAATTGATGAAGCTTTGCCTATTACCCTTTGGAGCTTTAGTACTTCAGTTCGTGCTCAATGTCATGTCCAGTTCTTTGACTTGCTAGAATTATCATGCTTTTACATATGTAGCTAAGTCTTTGCTATATGAGCTAGAACTTTAAAACAACTCGAACTAAGAAATTGCAATTTGTGGATGTTTTAGCGAGTTGCGCAATTAGTACTCCTCTTGTGACATTGGCCCTGTCAGAATTGCTTTGTTAGCTCTTTGATCTAAAATTGACCATTACTTGAGCTTTTGTGTTCTTGAGATTCTAAAACTGCTCATGTGAAAAATGAAAATCAAGATTGTCTTATGCTTAAATTGTGCCAAACTATTCTTACGAGACTGCTTGTCAAATGACATGAACTTGGAGATAGTTTGATGAACCGACGATCTCATGGGGACCGCTTGTCGAAATGACATGAACCTCAAGATTTGTCGCCCTGGTAGAAGCTTAGAAAGAGTTTGTGGATGGCTCCTAGTCCAGGATCTTCTTTACTAAGATATACCTTTAATCAACTTCTGGTCGAAGCTTAGGATGAGTTTGTGGATGACTCCTAGTCCAGGATCTTGTCACTAAGTTAGATCATTAGTCAACTTCAATATTCAATGCATATGAGAAAAATATTGACAAATGGGCTTTTACAAATATTTAGCAAAATGATTCAATAACAGGACTCGATTGACTCTTAATGTGGTCTTTGTTAGATTTTTGATCTCACTTTGACATTTTGACATGACCAATTTCATTTTAGGATCCCTGTTGATGAACTTGCTGAATTTGAAGCGTTGCTTAAATTGATCAAATCTACTGCTTTACTTTTGAGCCTTTGTGCTTAGCTTTGATATACATGTCTTACCATGATCTTGCTAATATTTGTCAGCTTGATATGCTGTTTGTGCAATATTAGAAATACTGACTAGCTCTTTTGGGTAATCTCCAAAGCTTCTTGTAATCAAAAATTGAAAAATACACAAATGAAGCCACTCCATTGCACTTCATGCATACTCCTCTTTATGCTTCTTTTGTTTTTGCTTCTTTCTTTATTCTCTATTTGTTATCTCTAGATGAGAGGAAGGCGTGATTCCTTAATGAATCCATTGTCAAAGGGGGAGAAGATGTGTTAATGAGAAGATATTTCATTGTTGAGGGAGAAGATTATACAAAGGGGGAGAAAGTTGGAGATATATATATATATCATTGTTTTACAAAGGGGGAGAAACTGAAAATTTGAAAGTTTCTGAAATTTGAGGATCATAGTGAGGGGGAGTTCTTGAGTAGCATTCTTATTGTCTTATTGAATATTCTGAACTTGAATTGCATTCTTTTATCCTCACAATGATCATAGGTCAATTGAACAATTGTTCTTTCATATGGACCTGAACTTGAATTGCATTCTTTTATCCTCACAATGATCATAGGTCAATTGAACAATTGTTCTTTCATATGGACCTCATGTGAGAATTTTGACCCTTTTCTGGAAATCAAAGTTTTTATGCTTTCCTTTGCCTTATCTCACATGCCTATACTATTCTGATGCCAGCTTGGTCATTTACATTGCTTTTTCTTGCTTATGGACCAAGTTGTGCCTTTGTGCGAAAACTGCGAGTAAACTCGTTTTCAAACCTCTTACTTACATTTTCTGGATAATTGCCAATGTGTTCATCAAGGGGGAGATTGTGGATATCATGGGGATATGTTCCAGATCTTAGGATGATGTGACAATTGGCAATGGTGTTTACGGTTTGTCGTTTCACGAGTTTTCGACAAAGCTTCAGGCATTCTGGACAGGGGCGGTCCGACCGGCCATAGCATGGCGGTCCGACCGGTCCCAAATCGGTCGGACCGCCATGCGCGCGGTCGGACCTGCTGTGACCTAAAAGTGGTCAAAACGAGCTGGGCCAAAAATAGGTGTTGTAGGCAAGTGAGGGGATCCCAATGCACTTGGTCTCATGATTTTTGGAGTCTCCAGTAAGAAGTTCTATTCAATTTAAGTTTCCAGAAGGTTTCGGAATTTCAGGGCATGAATTTCGGCTAAGTCCCTAGGGGCGGTCCGACCGGCTCACAGGGAGCGGTCCGATCGGCCAGAGGGGCGGTCCGACCGGCTCACATGGAGCGGTCGGACCGGTTTCTACTTGAACGTCGGCCAACTTCGTGGCGATGTTGATTTGTTAGGTCAAAGTTATTAGTTTCATGGCATATGATTTGCATGATGCATGTTTTGACTAACATGGGTCAAGTTGTGAAAAACTTGTTCCCGAATTCGTGTTTGCTTGTCTATGGTTGTGCAGGTTGCTTGGTGGTCAACGACGGTCAACGGCGAGAAGGATCGGGACTAGACTTGGAGAGTTGAGGTCCAGAACGATCGACGATGCCGGGTGAGGTCAATGACTCAAGCGTGACACAAGATGGACAAGGGTGACCTATTAGCAAATCTGAGGCGCAAGATGACGCTAGGTGAAGCTGTTTAGGTCAAAAGTTAAAGACGGCGCTTTGCGAAGCGTGCGTGTGTGACCCGTTTGTTAGTGGGCCTTAACGGGAGCCCAATGGAGTCAAACCCTAGGAGTTCTAGGCCTCCACTACAAATAGGGGGAGGTGGTGGTTGCACCATCTAGCTCTTTTACTCTTTCGCCTCTTTATGTTTCTAAACCCTAATTGGCTTAGGGGGAGTTGAGGTGGAGGCTAGGGCTCTTTATGGTTTGAGGTGATTTTCGTGCTCTTGGATTGGGCATTGGCATCCTTGATGGAGTGCATGTAATCCAGCAACAATCACGAATTTAATCTATGCAAGGTGTGCTTGAGATAAGTCTCTTTTTGTTCTTGCTTTCAATTTCGTGATTTTAGGGTTTTCATTGATCCACGAGTTTTTGATTGATTCTTTCACATGGATTAGTTTGCTGTGATGTGTGAGAACCCATCTAGGATCAATTTGATCATCAATCACCCATGAGCAAGCGATTGGATCTAGTTTTCACTTTTGCCCGGTTTTGCACCCTTCTTCAATCAGATCATAAAAGATCTTTGTTCGTCCAAGAATTATCATAATTGTTGATTTGAATTGGTTCTTAATATCATAGAGAATGTGTGTGCAAAGTTTCGTGAAGTTTGGAGTTGAGAATCAAAAGTTAGACCTAATTGCAACTTCGTCATCGGGCCGCTTTTATCGTTCGAGCTCACGGCCGATCGCCCCACACCGAGGTCGACCGATTTGGTGCCGGGTCGACCGCCCCACACCGAGGTCGACCGATTTAGTACTGGTCGACCGCCAAGATAACAATGGTCGACCGGCCACTCGTTAGTTTTGATTCTTGCTGATTTTTGTCGCATTGCTTAGGGGTTTAATTGGATTCAATACTAGTCTTCCGCTATACTGGTATATTGATCTTCATAGCTTCATCATAGCTATTGGAGTGAAATTGTGTTGAATTCATATTTTGTGAAAAAGTGAGCGTGCTCCTATTCACCCCCCCTCTAGTCGCCTTTTCGGTCCAACACATACCGAGATGACGGTGCCGGTAGAGGATCATCAGAAGGAGTATCATCAGTACTAGCCATGCCATCAGATGAGGAAATAGTAGAAAGCTGAGTATCAGGAGGAACCCTAGACCGACGAGTATAATGAAGAGGAAGCAGTGATCTGACTAAAGATGGAGAAGAAGACTCTACAGAAAAAGGTGTATCAGATAAAACAATGGGTGGAAGATAAAGAAAAGAGAGAAACTCAGCAGGAGAGGAGGACCGAGTGGCAGGAGAGTAAAAGTAGGGACGATCCTCAACAAAAGAAACATCACGAGAAATGCGCATACGCCGAGCAGAGGGATCATAACAACGATAGCTCTTATGCTCAAGACTATATCCAAGAAAAACACACTCAACTGACTGAGCTGTTAACTTGATGCGTTCACGAGGTGGAAGCAGAACATAGCAGGTACAACCGAAAACCCGAAGATGGTCATACCGTGGGGGAGTGAAAAACAAGAGCTCTCTAGGACACTTTCCCTGAAGGCGAGAAGATGGCTGCATATTAATGAGATAGACAGCCGTAGAAACCGCATCAGCCCAAAAATATCGTGGAACATGAGATGCAAGTAAAAGAGTACGAACAGTCTTAATAAGATGACGGTGTTTACGTTCAGCAATACCATTCTGAGCATGGGCACCAGGACAAGAAAGCTAAGGAAGAGTTCCCTCAGCGGAGAGAAATTGACGAAAGGCATGCGATAAGTACTCCCCCTGAATCAGAACGAAAAGTCTGAATAGGAGTGGGAAACTGAGTGTGAACCATACGGGCAAAAGACTGATAAATGGACAGGAGTTGAGAATGATGTTTCATAAAATAAACCCAAGTATATCGAGAATAGTCATAAATGAAGATGACATAATAGATATGGCCACCTTTGGAAGCAAAAGGAGCAGGACCCCAAACATCAGAGTGAACCAACTCAAAATGATGGCTAGACCGAGATGTACTAGTAGGATATGGGAGTTGCAACTGTTTACCAAGTTTGCAACCCTTACAATCATAACTAGTGTCTACAATGACACGACCTAGGACACCCTGACGAGCTAATGTAGAAAGACGAGATCCACACAAATGACCAAGCCGATGATGCCACTGAGGAAAACTAACATATGCTGATGCAATAACTGAAGATGCATGAACGGAGGAAGATGGAAGACTCAGACGATCAAGGAAGTAGAGACACTGAGAATCTCTAAGGCGATAGCCAGTACCAACAAAAACTCCTATCCGACGATTCTGCACATAACAAGTAGAGTCATCAAACCCAACAAAGTAGTGCATGTCAGCAAGCTGACCAACAGACATAAGGTTCATAGAAAGCTGGGGTACAAATGACACATCAGGAACATTAAAATGAGAAGTAGAGAGAGTGCCCTGATGAGTGACTGAACATGAGGTTCCATCGGCTGTCTGTACACAGGAACCATCCATAACAGGTCGACATGATGCAAGATGAGACTTATCCGATGTCATATGAAAAGAAGCTCCAGAGTCCAAAACCCATGGAAGACTAGTACCTGACACGGAAGAGGAGGCTACAACAAGACTAGCAGAACCACTAGGAGGGGCATCAGATGAAGACTGCTGCTAAACTTGAGTTTGAAGAGCCTGAAGCTGTGACTGAAGCTGACCCAACTGAGTGACAAAAGCAGAATCACCAACAGATGCAGGAGTGGCGGCAGCAACCACACGACGACGACGACGGTGAGATGTAGGTCGCAACTCTGGATGGAGTCGATAGCACCTCTGAACAGGATGACCAGGCTTCTTGCAGTGAGAGCATAAAGTCTGGTTGGATGTAACATCAGGAAGGGAACTAGGCTAATGAACCTCCTGGCAATCCAAAAGACAAAGAGCGAAGTCGAGTCTCCTCAGTAATCAACGCAGCAAGGGCCTCCTCCATGGATGGAAAAACATCATGTCCCAGTAGTTGAGCTCGAATAGACTCGTGCTCTGGACGAATGCGCATAACAAAGGTGAACATAAAATTATGTGCATCATGACCCGCTTTACCTACACAGCTAGTACATCCAGCACAGGAAGGAGGAACCATGGAGATCAGCTGTCGTGAAATACGAGTAAAAGAACTGTAGTACTCCTCAATGGACATCTCCTGCTAACGTAGATCATGAAGAGTTTGTAAAAGAGAAAATCGACGTGTTGCACTAGTCTGCTCATAACGCTGCTGAAGATACTCCCACATCTTACGAGAACTTGGAAGATCAATGAAATCTATCCTGATTGAAATTTATGCACTATGACATAAAATACCCATAACGCGATCATCAACACTATGCCATGTAGCAGCCTCCTTCGCATCAGTCTTCTCGGTCGGAGGCTCCGCCATAATATATGAAAGAAGACCAATAGACCTAAGAAGCATGTGAACCGATGACGACCACTCACGATAATTCTGGCTATCTAGTTTGATATATGAAGCCAGAAGAGTACCTCCCATACCGAGAGAAGCAGAAACACCAAAAGTCATTTTAGCAACTCAACTGTGGACCGCCAACCTGAGCGCCAAATAAAATCACCAAGATCAACCCGAGCGAATCACCGATTAAAAATCACCGAGCGCCGACTCTCTCTGCCCTCTCTTCTCGGGCCTCACAGAGAGCCGACTCTCTCTGCCCTCTCTTCTCGGGCCTTCTCCCCAACCACGCCGACTTCACCGAGGCTGACCCAAGCGCCGACTCTCTCTCTCTGCCCTCTCTTCTCGGGCCTTCTCCCCAACCATGGCGACCTCCCCTCTCCTCCCGACCTGAGACTTCGGTGGAAGGTGGCGGCGAGGAGTGAGGCGGCAGCTCGACGATGGAGTGGCGACAGCTCGGCAGAAGATAAAAACCAGGTAGCGGCGGCTCAGCAGAAGATGAAGACGCCCGGCGGAATGGAAGGCAACGGAGAAGGGGGTTCTGCTCGGCGGAAAACCAACCAGGCGACGACGGAAGACCAGGCGGCGGCAGAAGACTAGGCAGCGGCGGAGAAGACCAGGCGGTGGCGGAAGTCGCTGGTAGGTAGCGGCAGCACGGAAGGCGGCAGCGGCTCGGCGTCCGACCCGGGCTTCCCGAGCGAGAGACTTGGAGACAAGGCGGCAGCCGATCCGACCCGGGCTTCCTCACCTCTGGTCTTCACCAGGCGGCGGTTGGAGATGGAAATCGGCGGAAGATTGGGGGCGACGGCGACAGCAGCACAAGGCGTCTCAGTAGAAGACGACGAGGAAAGAGATACGCTCTGATACCACGATAGAAATCAACTTCCCAATTGTATTAGATCAATACTGTAGTATATATATATACTATATTACAAACCCTAGCAATGGCTCATGGGCCTCATGGCCCATAAATACATATAGACCGTATACACATATACATAACACAACATAACCATTGGAGTTATTTGCATGTGTTCCCAGGCGTTCAGTTGCTGCCAATATTAGACCTGCATTGCAAATCATATATCAGTTACATCATCCTGAGAAATCAGAATAGAGATAGACCATGGTACTGCATTCATAGGAGTGCAATTCACAAAATAACAAAAAATGTAGACGCATTTTTCTCACAATATTTGCAAGCTAAACATTACATAGTTTTCAAGTTCTGTGAGTTTGGTAGTCGATTGTTCATACCTGTAAATGGAGGAGAAGGTCTTCGAGGCGTCGACTTGAATTCTGGATGGAATTGAACACCTATGTTATGTAAAATGGGTGATCTCGTTGATCTACAATCTGAACAACGGTGGAACCGGGCTCAGGCTTAAACAAAACAAGACAAATCAAGACTCAAGGATTTCCACTTTCATCGCAACCAACAAACTGAAGGCCTGCCTTTTCAAGCATAGGAACAAAGGCAGGATTGACCTGTTGAACAGACAAGAATAATCACTACCAACCTCCAAGCATAAGGGTATAATGGACACATAAAGCAGCAGAGTTTAGTAACTAAAATTCATGGGATACCTCGTATCTGTGGCGATGTCGCGTTGACGCTCATCTACATGTGGAGGACTTCCATATCTAACATTTACATTTATGTCCGAGTTAGAAGGTGAAATAAGAATTGTGATAAGGCACATGTAAAAGATGGTCAATAGACGTGCATCATATTTTAACTAATCCACTAAGGCTGCATTTGGGGAATGTGATGCAGTGAAAACAAGAACTCTGAAGAAATCGTTGAAGGAAAGCACCTGACAACAAAGCTTAGCAAGACAGAAAACTCACGAGAAATCCTTAAGGAAAGCTCCTGACACTCCGGCTGTAGCCTGGGGCGCGGCGCGTCAGCCCACAACCACTTCGTGCGGTCAATTAGACGCCCTTTGGAACCGACGGTAAAAACCGCACACGTCACGCTGTAATAGGCAGTAAAATAGCTTAAAAGCACACACACTGGTAGTAAAAAAACAATCCTTCAACTCCCGTGTTGTATATGGAATAAGCCAATTAGCAAACAAATAGTTTCTTGTTGTGTACATGAATGTTTATTTTTTTAGTTTTAGCGATAACTTTTGATTGGAAATTCTGATTCATAAATGGTTTTTACCGGTATCTTGGTCACGACGAGGGTAATAAAATGATATAAGTCTCACAAATAAAATTCACTCTGTGTGTTTACTAAAAAAGATTTATTGCATAGCTTAAAGAGATTTACTATAGCCTCCACATGACTTTACTGCTCTGTTATAAAAAGATTTACTGTAACATCCACATGACTTTCCTACTCTATTACAAAAAAAAAGATTTACTAAAATCTCTACATAATTTTACTGCTATGTTACAAAAAGATTTTCCGCAACCTCCACGTGACTTTATTGCTATCTTATCCAACCAGTGACAAGTACACAACAAACTAGCAATTTCTTGTTTTGTACACAAATATATTTTTTTCTTATTTTTGTAATAACTTTTGACTGAAAACTCCGATTCACAAATAGTTTTCACTGGTAGCTTGGTGACGACGAGGGTGACAGAATGATATAAGTCTCGTAAATACAAAACCTATATATGCATTTACTAAAAAAGATTTATTACATCGCTAAAAAAGATTTACTGCAACATCCACATGATTTTACTGTCATCTTAGCCAACTAGTACCGACAAGTAGACAACTAACTAGCAAACAATCAGTTCCTTATTTTGTAAATGAATATTTCTTTTCTTGTTTTTGCAAAAACTTTTGATTAGAAGCTCCAATTTACGAACGGTTTTCACTGGTAGCTTGAAGACGACGACAGTAACAGAATGATATAAGTCTCGCAAATAAAAACCTCTTTGTGTATTTATTAAAAAAATATTATTGTATCCCTAAAACAAATTTACTACAGCCTCCACATGACTTTACTGCTCTGCTAAAAAAAGATTTATTGCTCTATTACAAAAAGATTTACTGCAACCGCCACATGACTTTATTACCATCCTAGCCAACTAGTACAGACAAGTAGACAACCAACTAGCAAACAATCAGCTCCTTGTTTTGTGCATGAATGTTTCTTTTCTTGTTTTCGTAATAATTTTTGATTGGAAGCTCTGATTCATGAACGGTTTTCACTGTTACCTTGGTTACGACGAGGGTAATAGAACGATATAAGTCTCGCAAATAAAAACCTCTTTGTACGTTTACTAAAATAGAATTATTGCATCGCTAAAAGAGATTTACTACAATCTCCACATGACTTTACTGCTCTGTTACAAAAAGATTTACTACAACCTCTACATGACTCTACTGCTCTGTTACAAAAAGATTTACTACAATCTCTACATGACTTTACTACTCTATACAAAAAGATTTACTGCAACCTCCACATGACTTTATTCCCATCTTAGCCAACTAGTATATACAAGTAGACAACCAACTAGCAAACAACCGATTTCTTATTTTGTACATGAATGTTTCTTTTCTTGTTTTCGCAATAACATTTGATTGGAAGCTCCGATTCATAAACGGTTTTCACTGGTAGCTTGGTAACGACCAGAGTAATATAATGATATAAGTCTTGCAAATAAAAAAAAACTCTTTGTACGTTTACTAAAAAAATTTACTGCATCGCTAAAAGAGATTTACTATAACCTCCACATAACTTTACTGCTCTGTTACAAAAAAAAAAATTACTGGCCTCCACTTGTAGTTTACTAGCACATCCAACCATGCGCGTATGAAACAATCGTAAAAAAATATAAACGCGATGATACATGTGGCAGTAAAAATTGCTATCACAATTACTTTCAACCTCATCATAGCGCGCACTGGATGTGTGACGTCACATGTGGGGGATCGTGGGTTAGTGGGCCAAAATGGTTTGTTCGGCGCTCCATAAGGGTGGCTCGATCGGCGTGCGGTGGGCTGGACTGAGCTCATGCCTAGATTAGTATGTGTATATATATAAGAAAACATCAAACTTTCTATGTCAATACTAGATCTTCTATTTTTGTTTTAGTTTATGTGTAGCTCAAAATTGTTTTTTTCTCTAATAAGGTAAGTTTCAACAAATTTAGGATTTTTCTTAGGATAGATTAATTTATTAGCAATATGTGGTTTTGTAAGTGGTTGATTGTATTTGTCTAGATTATATTAATTTCTTTCATATCATTTTTATTGTAAATTATCTTCATTTTGGCCTCATTTAATATGTTTTTTAAATACATAATAATGCTATCCAGTATTATACTTTCCTTCTTGCATGCCCTGGGGTTCACCAATTTTGGTAAAAATATTATCTTGGTTGGAGAAATTCTTTTATTTCACAATTGTGTAAAGATTTGTAAGAAGGCTCCAACATATTTTAGTTGTTATTAATATGCAATTATGTATAGATTTGTTTAGTAGAATCCAATCATCCAATATATTGCTCTAGCCGGTGACTATTTTAATAGATTCTATCATTGTAATATGTTGGCATGTTGTTGAGCTTAGAACTGAAATACTGTACCCACATTCACCTTGCTGTCAGCTACTCCTAAAAGTTGTGAGAGCACCTGTTGGGCACAATTATGCTACACGCCTACAATTTAAAAAATTATGCCTCACTTATTTTTTTTTTGTATCTGTCTTTAGGGTTCACCTAGTCTAAGAATCTATCTTTTGCCTTCCTTAGAATAAGTCATTTTTATTTGTCTTCTGTTTATGTAAATATAGTTTGATAATTTTAGTGTTCGAAATCCTGTAATTTTATGTTGGCACACTCATGTTTATGTCTTTTGCTAGGGGTCCACTGCCCTAGGATTTGTCTTTGTGAAGAATAGATTAATATTTTCTATTTGTGTTTATTGGTGGGGGTTAACCAAGCCTAGGACTTTTCTTCCAGGATAGAATAGTATTTTTGTTTCTATGTCTAAAAGTTATCAAGGAGAAATTATTCATTGCATTCTGTAAATATAGTTTGAGATTGATGCTTCTGTAAATATAGTTTAAGATTGCCTTCTACTACTGTAAAAAAAACATGTGCCTTGCAAAGATTGAGATTAACCACATTAGTTAAAAGTTTTGAGCTACTACAGTGTGCTAGTCATGAACTTAACATATTAGGCTGATTTTTTTTAAAAAATAAAAATTCAATAGTTGATGGGTCAAGATTGAAAATTGTGCCTTCGTTTACAGCACATAACAATTCGTTCAATTTGATGAGCTGAAACTAACGGCCGAACAACACGGACCAACAAAGCTACAACAACGTACTAATAGCCTAATTTTATTACCAGATCGAAATTTCATACTCATGGACCCAATAAACTAAAAAAAAACTGCTCACAAACAGCTCTCGGGCCCCTGGATAATAAACCGAAGGCTTAAAAAAAAGTGAGCAGGGTTTCTTCATTTTTCAGTCGCCTGTGCGGTAGGCCTCTTAATAAAAAGCTTTCTTCTTTGCCTTCCCCATCTCACCCCCCACTCGCCGGCACAATGTCCGCCGCGGCGGCGGACGCCAGCTCCGGCGAATACTTTGCCGGTGCCGGCGGCGTGAGCGGGGACAGCGCGTGCTCCACCCCGTTCGTCAGCGCGCCCTCCAGCCCCTCCCGCGACGCGCTGTTCCCCGCCGCCGCTGGCTGCTTCTTCAGCGCGCCGGCGAGCCCCGCCCGCCGCGGTCCCGGCGACCGGGAGGAGCTGGAGTTGGACTTCGACTTCTCGCGCTTCCCGTCGCCCGCCGCGGCGGCGATGTCCTCCGCCGACGAGCTCTTCCACAACGGCCAGATCCGCCCAATGCGGCTCTCGTCCTTCCTCCTCCGCCCGCAGGCGCTCCAGCCCCTCGCTGACCTCCCAGCCGGCCACCCTCCGCCGCCGGTGGAAGCTGCTCCGGCCGACGAGCGCGGCCGTTTCCGGAGCCGGTCCGTGCATCGCAGGTCCCGCTCCCAATCCCCGTTCCGCACCCACTGGCTCTCGCCGTCGACGTCGCCTGCTCCGGTCGCGGACTCCAGGGAGCCGGCATTGGCGGCGCCATCTGCGTCGCGTTCCTCGTCCTCGTGCTCGTCCTCGACGGCGTCGTCCGCGTCCTCGTCGTCATCAAGAAGCTCCCGTCGGTGGGCGTTCTTGAAGGACCTCCTCCACCGGAGCAAGTCCGACGGCGGCAAGAACCCACCTCCACCCTATCTGCCGCCGCCACCGCCGCCGGGCCCCAAGAAGAACCCCTCCCCGGCGGCAGCGAGGGGCCGCGGGAGGAGGAGGTCGGCGCACCAGCGGCTCTACGAGGCGAGGCGGGCGGAGGTTGAGGAGATGCGGCGGCGCACGTTCCTTCCCTACCGGCAGGGGCTGCTCCTCGGCTGCCTTGGGCTCAGCTCCCGCGGCTACGGCGCCATGCACGGCCTCGCCGCCGCCAAGTCCTGGTCATGACGCCCTGACCACCGCCGCCGTCTCCATGGACTCCCCTCTCCTCTCCTCACACCTTGTACTGCCGTTCTTGGAGTTCTACTGCTTATGGATTAGCTTAGTGTTTAGCAGTAGTAACTACTAGTAAGTATTGTAGTGGCAAGAAGCCATGAACTGAAAAAAAAGTTTGATTTTTTTAATAGAAAAGGGATTAATGGGCTGTTTGATCTCTTTTGTAGTAATTTTATGGTGATGTAAGTGTTGACTACTGAAAAAAAATTGGTGTTGCTTCTCATGTTCTTTGGTTCAGTGTTTGTGGTGTTGAGTGTTGACATTATAGGTTGTTTACAGTTACTATTTTATTTGGTTTAGTTTTGATATTTCTATATGTAAATTGGGGGATGTTTGTTTATGTTTGGAAAAAAGATCATTATACATAATACATTTTTCCTGATCTTGGTAGGGTCATGTTAATATGGGCAATGCTCAATGGATGTAATTACGCTCACTAAAGGGCAAATCTTAGTTAGATCTGGATTCTGTAGTAAGATCAGTCATGGATAGCAGTAGTACGTAACAACAAGGAACCGACCAGAATCCGATGTTAAAGATACTCCTGTTTCTCTCAGGCATTGTCATTTTTTTTCTGAGCTTGCCTTTCCATTCTTCATGGTAAGCTGCTTCGCCATAACTGAAGGTAAATGAGGCACATAATGGCTGGTGAGTTTTTCTGAAAAAAAAAACAGCCTCAATCTGAGGGCAGTTGCAGCCTGAAAACTGAAAAGAAAAAAAAAACAGCGAAAACAATGCATGTTGTTGCAGTTGCAGCCTGATAATAATAATGTTGTAGCTAACTGCCCCTGCATTGGGGTTTAATTAAGGGCAGGAACATCTGACATGACATGACAGTTCCTTTTATCCTGTTGCTTCTTGGGGTTAGTAACTTCAAGACATAATCATAACACCAGGGGGTAATAGATCAAAACAGTAGGGCTAATTTACTGCAATGTTCTTAACTATTCTTTATCCTTCTTTTGAGAATGATTAGCTGTTACTGATAGAGAAGTAAAGATAAGGTACTCCCTCTCAGCCTTGGTTGGTGAAGGTTGTTTGCATCTGGGACTGGATCACTGGAAGGCTTGTGCTGTCAGACCTTCAGCACTGAAAGACTCCACTGCAAGAACTTTTTGGAGTAATGTTTCATCCGCAAAACTTGTACAAAGTTGGTGAAGTGATCAATGATCACCGGGAAAGAATCAAAGAAAGATGCTGTGCACTGACAGAACAGATCTCTTTTTTTCCTTTTGTGATTTTCAGTTCTTTCTTCAGCACAAAAAGATCGACAAATGTTTGGCAAAACAGGAGTCCTGCACTTTTGTAGTGCAGTTGACCTCTGTGTGACAAGGGGAACAGTAGTGCTCCTACTTGTTCTGAACACAACAAATCTGGGAAATGTGGATATGTTTTCCTTTGCCTTTTTCACTGTTCCAATCTGACCCTTTTGGGGAGCATGACATGTCACTGAGTCTGAAGCCACAATGGATGATGCAGGATGGGATGAAAGGTGTGCCAATGGCTCAATGCTGTGTGAACTGTACTAGTACTACTGTTGCTTTGCTGGGGCCTGGGAGCACAAAGCACTTGGTTGGTGCAGGCTGTACTGTAGTAGTGGCACTTCAATGCAGCACAGGAATGGTAAACTGGGGAAGGTTAAAAGGACATGGAACTGTTTAATTAGGAGTACACTAGCCATCTTCACCGACAGCCAGGTTAATGGCCTGTTTGGAGCACAGGTATCAATACAATTCCCCTGGAATCCCTCCCAAATTTTTAGGCGAGCTGCAAAATTTTTAGGCGAGCTGGGCAGTGCATAAAATTTAGAGACATCTGTTTTTATGTCATCGAATAACTTTCTTTTCACAATATGTCATCGGAATTCAAAATTTATTTACAATATGCTATCGTCGTTAGCACACTGTTCCGTTAAGTTATGAGAAAAGACCATCTTATCCTCGAATTTCATGTTTCACCCTACGCCAACTCTATGCCAAGGGACATTTTCAAAATCTATTTTTTATGCCACACACACACAAACAAATCAGTTTGAGGGGAGAGAAAGGGACAAGGCTTGCAGCTGGTGTATGCAATCGGTTCTATTCCTAACACATGGACCATGTTTTTTTTTTCAGTCTCTCACTGGGTATGCAGGCAGTTTGGGCATTTTTGAAAGAAAAAAACTAACAAGCTTAACGGAGTGGTTTGGGCGGTGTGCTAACTGCGATGGCTTATTGTAAAGAAATTGTGGAACCCGATGACATGTAGTGAAAGAGTTATTCGAATGCAAATTGTGAAGAATGGAGTTATTCTATGGTATAGAATCAATTTTCTAAAAAAAAATTAGACATATAGACCCCATTTGAAACGCCTAAAGTTTTCTGATTTTTACAGGAATTGAATCGTTTCTTATGAAATTCTTATGTTCCAAACAAGCACTTAGTACTATGCCTTAATGTCTCAGCTCAGCGTGGCACCTCAGCTGTTTGGCGTGGCTATATGACTTGTGAGAAAGAAGAGAGAAAATCAGGATATACTAGTATTTTTTAGGAGTGAGGGATATACCTAAATATTTTTAGGGTAGCCATTAGAAATATCACACTAGGAAGGAATTCAGTAGCTCTGGCCGTGCTTTCAACCTGACCTCGACAAGAACATTTCCTTTTTGCATCTTCAGAATCACAAGCAGTGATTAGCATCCAAAATGGCCAACCAAATGATGCTACTTGGATGGTTTATTTTATCCAGTAGTTGATGATGATGCTCTAGGGTTTTCACCTGAAGACCGGTGGCCTCTTTTGACTGAGAAAAGAAGCTGTATCTTTCCTTGCATTGCATGCTTCGAATCATGACGGCGAGGAGCTCACTACCGGGCTCAGCAGCTTTGCCGAGTGCCGGTGGCACTCGGCAAAGCACGAGAAACACTCGGCAAAGACTTTGCCGAGTGCCACCCACGGCATAGCTCACACGGCATAGTTTCTGACGGCAAAAAGCTCTTTGCCGAGTGCTTTTCATCGAGCACTCGGCAAAGGATTTGCCGAGTGCCGAAGCGACACTCGGCAAAAAAAAGGTGGTGGACGGTGAGAACACGGTGACGGCGTGGTTTGCCGAGTGCCGGAACGGACTGGCACTCGGCAAAGGACAATCTTTGCCGAGTGTCATGGGAATGACACTCGGCAAACTACATCGCTTTGCCGAGTGTCATGGTAAAAACACTCGGCAAAGATTGTACTTTGCCGAGTGCATAGTAAAAACACTCGGCAAATAGAGTACTTTGCCGAGTGTTTTTACCATGACACTCGGCAAACCTATTTTCCCAGAATGCTCAGTTCATTACTTTGCCGAGTATTTTTACCATGACACTCGGCAAAGTGGCTAAAAACTGACTATTTTAATTGTTTATTGCACCCCACTCAAACAAATCACAATATCACAGATATATCAACAAGTAATCACATATAGTCCACAATGTATCACATATATCACCACAAGTCACAATATATCACATATCACCACAAGTGACAATATATCACATATATCACCACACGTCACAATATATCACATATCACATATCACAAGTCACAATATATGACATATAGTCCATCATTCACCAAGTTGGCCACCCCGACTGATGTGATGAGTCACGAGGCACCTCATTCGAAGCCGCCGATTGATTCTGCACAAAGGAGAAGACATTGCATGTGTGAGACAAGATTTAAGGTAAAGCAAAGCACAAACGAAAGCAATAAACATGGTAAGTAAAGAGCTCAAGGTAGAGAAGGCAAACTCACAGGAGTAGTTGCAGGAGGAGGTGGAGGAGGGAATAGCTCCGGTGGCAGAGGTTGACCCATCCTCTCGCCAAGACTTTGCATCCACTGAAACATCTGCTCCATCCTCTGCCGCTCGGCCTCATTCCTCTGCCGATCGGCCTCCATCCTCGCCGCCATCTCCTCCCGTAGACTCTTCTCTTCTTCCAGCTGGGCCTACAATATTCCACCCCAATGTTACAATGCAAAGCAAAGGTATGTAAAAAATTAATGAACGACGAATAAAACAGAAATAACCTGGAGTGCCTCCATCCGGATCGTGGCAAAGGTCCGTGGTAGGCGTATGGTCGGGCTTGAGCTCGTGCTCCTTGATCGAATCTGGGAGAGAGTGGGAGTAGTGGCCGTGTCGAGTGTGTTGTCGCCAATCCAGTACCGCCCATGCTTCTTGCCTCCTCCCACCCTCATGACGACTTCTCCATCAAGATCCTGGGTGCTCGGATCGTACTCTGGCCCATAGACCGCCCTTGCCATCGATGTGTACTCACTGAGGCGGCTGTGGACGGTCGCATTGCTGTACACCGAGGGCGGGTCCTCCGGGTTGTAGTCGACGTCGGACGTCGCCTTGCCCTTGTGGGCCAAAGCCCATGCCTTGAACTGGGAGCAAGGCTGGCCACCATGTGACGACGACTGCGAAAAAACAAGCAAGATGATTAGAAATTATGCGAATTGAGCGTTATAATAAAGAAATGAATTCGCGTACCC
The DNA here is from genome assembly GCA_036346395.1 of Hsuehochloa calcarea. Lineage (NCBI taxonomy): Eukaryota > Viridiplantae > Streptophyta > Magnoliopsida > Poales > Poaceae > Hsuehochloa > Hsuehochloa calcarea. Next base: position 30,049,374 of record CM070615.1, read on the forward strand.
ATGTAGCCGCGAATTCGTCGAGGCTACGGTTGCCTTGATGGTGTGGTGCACCTGGCATCATCAAACGCCGCTCCCGGCAAGCGTTGTGTGTCTCCTCCCACTCGGCGGCGCACCACTTGTCCACCATCTGTGCCCAGCACTGGAGATGCTGGGCGCACCACCACGGAGGCACCTACACGTCATCAAGTATATGACATATAAGAAGATCAAATTAAGCGTACTTAATCTCGTAAAAATCAGTATTAATGTTCTATATTTACCTGTATGTATTCTTCCCGGGTCAGCCTCATGTTTCTTGCTTGAGTTTTGTTGATCTTCGAACCAAGGTAGGTAGCTTTGTATGTTACGATGGCCTGGACGCGTGCCTCGTAATGCATGTCCTTCACGAGTTTATAACAGGCTTTGTGAGCCACACTAGCCGCCTTGGCCTCATATCCTCCCGGCATCCAAGAAATCCCGCATATAGACGCGATGTATCCGGTCATTATTTCAAGAATATCCAATGAATGCGATGTATTGAGCAATGTAGTGCGAGGAAGACTTACCACACTCGGCCGTCACCGCGCCGCCTTGTTGGCGAATACCGCCATCCCGATCCGTAAATCGGGAAGGCGACGAGTGGTCCCACGTGTAGGCCGGCTCCGCCTCCGCCAAACTCAACCGGGCCGTGGAAGTGTAGCTGCACAAAGACCAGGATGCCATTGACATGGCGTTTGTGATCACCGCACCACAAGCGTCCAACCCCTGCCCAAGTGATTAAGATAAATTATTAGTTTCTATTGTGATTTTCAACATATCAAATGAAAAAGTAGTGATAACATCTAAAGTTACTTACCTAGCCCCAGTGGGTTGAATCAACGGGCGTCTCTCACGAGGTATCGGTCGCCTCGGGAGGGTCGAGGGACCTCGCAACCAGACACCCGACGAACCAGAGGAAGCGGAACCCCCTGCCGCCTCCTCCTCCTCCTCCTCCTCCTCCTGCTCCCGCTCCTCCTCCCGCTCCTGCTCCTCCTCCTGCTCCCGCTCCTCCTCCTCCTCCTGCTCCCGCTCCCGCTCCTCCTCCCGCTCCCCCTCAAGAGTGCTCCTGCTCGTCCTACTCCTGCTCCTGCTGCTCCTCCCGCTCCTCCTGCTGCTCCCCGACTGCTCAGCTGCATCGGGCCGTCTTTGGTAAAGCGACCTTACGTTCCTCATACCGCCCACCATCTTTGTTGAATCACCTGCAATTAAAAAGAGTAAACCAATAAGCACAGATAAACAAGACGTACTTAGAAAGAGATGCAAAATAAACAAAACATAATTAGAAAATAACAAAGTATTACATGTATTAGAAATAATCAGAATGATCGGGATTAGCTGGATCATAAGTCTCATCATCACTATCAGCCATGTCCATATAATCAACACTATTCAAGGAGCAATGTTGTCATCATTGTCATTGCGTAAATGTAACCGCTCAAGTAATTCTAAGTCCTTCACATTTTGAACCTCATCTCCAGCGTCCTCGTCAACAACCCTTTCATTGCCTACTTCCATTCCGATCGCTTCGGTTAAGTCTATCTCAAAACTCCCTTCTAGCCCCTCTTCTTGAAAGAACTCTCCGTCATATGTGTTTGGGTCAAAGTTGTAATCTTCATTGTTTGGGACAGGTAGTTTACCGTGTGGCGATACCTTGTACACAACATCCCAAGCCTTAAGACGGTCGCCTTTTTGGCACGGTATGAGAGATAATAAACTTGTGTGGCTGTTGAGCCACAATATACACATCGCCTCTGGTAAGACGGATGATCGTCAATTTCGACTAGCCCAAGATTAGGGTCCGTCTCGTTATTCGGATCAAACCAATGACATTTGAATATGACAGGATTAAGAGGTTTGCAACCATGAAACGTGAGTTCGTATATTTCTTCAATTCTTCCATAATACTCGACCCCATCAAGGCCAGGCGTAAAAACTCCGGTATTTGTGGTTCTTCGATTGGGCGACTCGCTCATGTCTTGTTGTGTGAAAGCGATATCCATTCACGCCATAACAGTAAATGAGCTTACCCTATAGGCACGACCATCGGCAACTGTCTCAACTCGGCACTCATAGACGATCGGTTTGGCCCCGCAAGCTCAAGCAGATAGTTCGTTATATTATTCGCCCGTACGAGCAACTTGTAATGTCAAACTAAGTACGAGCTAAATTGACAAGACCTTCTGCTTGAACCAAGAAATGAAATCGGGCAATCCATTTCCGCACCATGTCTAAGAAGGGTCTCACTTCTGCGGGTAGGTTCCTTGATTCACGCCGAATTGATGATGAAATTCTCGCACCAACGAGAAACAAGGGGTTGGATGCGAATAGTGACTACTCGAGAACAAGTTTGTTGACAACTTACCGCATGTACGGCTCCACTTCGGAAAGGTTGTTCAACACATATAGCATGATAGTGCGCCACTCTTCATGTTTCAAGGTCTTGGGGGTCGCATCACTTGCACTTCCGAGTTGCCCTCGGAAAATGCTGAGGATCGATTCATTTTCGCTAGCATTGTAACGAGGGGGTGGATTGTGCACGCTAGGAAGGCTGTCACCATAGTACGTTGTTGTGAAGTTTGACACCTCCTCCAAAATGTATGCCTCTGCAACGGAAGCCTCAATTTTGCATTTATTTTTACATTTAGTTCGATGAACCTTTAGACATCTCTCAATTGGATAGCACCAACGGCCTCAAGACGGCCCCCATTCGTGCCTCATACGGGAGGTGCAAAATCAAATGCTGCATCGGATTGAAGAAGCCGGGTGGAAAGATCTTCTCCAACTTACAGAGCAACACAGGTGCCATTCTTTCCAAGTCTGCAATCACGGTTCTAGATAACTCCTTGGCACAAAGCTGGCGGAAGAAATTGCTCAACTCGCCAAAGACTAGCCGACATGCTCGAGGACATAGCCTCGAACCATCACGGAAGAAGCCGCTCAAGCCATATGTGGTAGTCATGACTCTTGAGCCCATTGATTCGCATAGTAGATAAGTTCACTCCCCTCCTCAGATTCGCTGCATACCCATCAGGGAACATTAACGTTTGGAACCATTCTAGTACTTCCCTCCTTTGGGGCCTGGTCAAGACGAATTCGGCCTTAGGCTTTCTCCATGTCCTGCCGCCTCTAGGAGGCTTCATTTCTTGCTTTGGTCTATCGCATAACGTTGCCAGATCCACTCTAGCCTTAATGTTGTCCTTTGTCTTATCAGGAATGTCCATGATTGTTGCCCAAAGTGCCTCGGCGATATTCTTTTCAGTGTGCATTACATCAATGTTATGTGGAAGAAGAAGGTCATCAAAATAGGGGAGCCTCAACAAGCCCGACTTATGAGTCCATGCATGTTGCTCACCATATCCCACAAAACCACCTTCTTGAATGACCTCGAGAGCATCTATCTGAGCACGAACCGCGGCACCGGTCATCATCTGCGGTGCAGGGTCTATAACTACGACACCTTTCGTAAAGTTCTTGATGTCTCGTCTGAATGCATGGTCAAGAGGGAGGAATTGTCGATGTTTGTCGAACGAAGAATACTTGCCACCTTTCAGCAACCAAATGAACTTCAGAGCTGCCTTGCATCTCGGGCATGGGAACTTCCGTGAACACACCATGAGAATATCCCATACGCCGGGAAGTCATGCAGGGAGTAGTGGTACCAAACATGCATTTTGAAGTTTCTCTTTGTAGCTCGGTCGTATGTCCATACCCTTCCTCCCAAGCACGGACCAATTCATCAATCACAGTGCTCCATGAACACACCCATATTATTCCCGGTGTTCAGAATTATCAACGACAAGAATATGTTCGTCGTTGGAAGAGGACGGGGAGATTGAGGGGATAACGAACACGGGCCAACAAGTGTATGGGGCGCCATCATTCCATAAGGATTGAACCCATCTGTTGCCAGCGCAACACGTACATTACGAGCCTCTACACTTTCTCACGATGAATCACATCAAAGTGGGTCCATGCTTCACCATCGGATGGATGTACCACTTCTCGTGATTGTATCGACGCCCATTTTTGTGCCATGTCATCATTTCGCGGTTTCTCGGTCATGTATAGCCGTTGGATCCTCGGTATGAACGGAAGGTACCGTAGGATTTTCACGGGATCGCAAGTCGCCTCTTCCGACCATCACGAGTCTACCTCCGGAACCTAGAGGATCCACACTTTGCACAGTACTTTGCTTCCGCATGTTCTTTCCTAAATAGGATGCACCCCTTCGGACAAGCATGTATCTGCTCATATGGCATCTTAAGTGCACGAAGGAGTTTCTTTGACTCGTACATGCTCTTTGGCAGAATGTGACCCTCCGGAAGCATGCTGCCAAAAACTGTCAACATAGCATCGAAGGCGTCTCGACTCAAGCTAAACTGGGACTTCAAGGCCATTACGCGTCCAATGCCATCCGGTTGAGAAACCTTCGTCCGCCGTGAAGGGTTTTCGTGCCGCAGACAACATGTCGTAATACGCCTTTGCGGTTGCCTCTGGCTCCTCCTCCCTACGTCCTTCAGCGAAGTGTGCTTCATACAATACCTGGTACTCCATGTTCCAATGTGGCACATTTGTCATACTTGTTCTATATTTCTTTAATTTATTTCAATTAATTGAATTTTCTTGGATAATTCAAATTATAACTGCTAGTCATTCGAATAATGAATGGAAAATTGATATTCATGTTATTTAGTATAATGTGAGCGTAACGAGAGCAGACCACCAATTTGAACATCTTGTTCACGAAACATGACCACGAACTTGCGATCGAGTTGTTTTTAAATTGTATAAAAAGCAAACGAAGTCCGAAAATCATGAAACTTGGGAAGATGTCATGATATCATATGTGGAGGCTGTGATAAAAATTTGAGAAGGTTTCGCGCAAGTTGTCACGTACGATGCTTGTTAATGTGTACATATCATCGTACATATGAAAAAGATATGTACACATTAACAAGCATCGTACGTGACAACTTGCGCGAAACCTTCTCAAATTTTTATCACAGCCTCCACATATGATATCATGACATCTTCCCAAGTTTCATGATTTTCGGACTTCGTTTGCTTTTTATACAATTTAAAAACAACTCGATCGCAAGTTCGTGGTCATGTTTCGTGAACAAGATGTTCGAAATTGGTGGTCTGTTCCTGGTTACGGCCTCACATTATACTAAATAACATGAATATCAATTTTCCATTCATTATTCGAATGACTAGCAGTTATAATTTGAATTATCCAAGAAAATTCAATTAATTGAAATAAATTAAAGAAATATAGAACAAGTATGACAAATGTGCCACATTGGAACATGGAGTACCAGGTATTGTATGAGGACCGCAGAAAAAGTTTGGAGGTGAAAATTGGGGGGAAAATATATGGTTTGCCGAGTGTCAAAAAATGACACTCGGCAAAGGGGCCTCTTTGCCGAGTGTCAGGATAAGACACTCGGCAAAGTATCCTCTTTGCCGAGTGTCCCGAGAAGACACTCGGCAAAGTATCCTCTTTGCCGAGTGTCACGAGAAGACACTCGGCAAAGGGTTGACGGCGGCTGCCCGCCCTTAACGGCGGTGTCCTTTGCCGAGTGTAATGGTTTGCCGAGTGCCGAGCACTCGGCAAACCATGTATTTGCCGAGTGCCAGATGTTTGCCGAGTGCTTTCTATCTGGCACTCGGCAAATAACGTCTTTGCCGAGTGCCCGAGAAAAAGCACTCGGCAAAGTCTGTGGCACTCGGCAAAGACGCTGTCTCCGGTAGTGGCTTCTCCGACAGCAACCTTAAAATGCCTAAAATGTGATGACATATGCCCACCTTACATGTCTCTTTTCGCTTCTTCATCATTTCCAGTCATGAGAGAGAGAAAATTTCCAGCCGGTAACCGAGGTTCCCAGCCGGTAACCGGCCGGGGTCCGGGATTCAAAATTCCGGCCGGTTTTTCCGGGTTTTGTAAATTCAAATTTTAAATTTTAAATTTTAAATGGTCATGACATATGCCCACCTAAAATGGCTATTTAACCTCTACCTTTCGTTCAAACAGCACGTGTTTAGGAATCGCTCAGGAATTGTCATGTGGAAATTTAAATTCTTGGATAATTTTTATAAAATTCATGTGTTTCAAACAAGGCCTCAATTAGGAACTCGCACTTGTGATTAAGACGGGCGAAACTAGGGTTTATAACTTCTCACCCAGCTCGATCTCAGCTGTCCAAAGTATGATTGGAACTTCGAACTATGCTTGAACCATTTCTTGTAGAGCCTATGCAGTTGCTTTTAGCCAAATTACATGATTTCTTTACAGTTTATGGGTTCTTTAACGTACTCTTAAAGAAAAATGCGTCATTCATTTTCTATGGATTTGTGGGGACCCAAAATCCATAAAAGACGAGTCAAGAATGGAGAGAATCCAAATGTGGCAAGCATGTGATTATACAAACAAGAGTATCTTAGCTCCATAATTAAAATATTGTTCTTCTTTTTGCGGAATAAATAAAGAAGTTTGACGTTTCGCAACAGCTAGCTAGGAAGATATTAGTATTTTCTTTATTGCTCTTGATGGGCCATTAGGAAAACATTGCTGCTCAAGTATTCAAGAATCATCATAACATGCAGATATGTGTACGTGATGTAGTTTTTACATATATTTTTTTTTACTTTTTTAGCATTCATTCGACCACATTTTTTGCTGCTTACCAGAGAAACATCGTAATGGAACCAACCAAACAATAGCCATTTTTTTAACAAACGTTGCTTAACAACTAGACCTACTAATTTGACCAGTTTCAAGTTTTGTTTCTGCCCCCAAAAAATTATAGAGGTTATTAGTATCATTGAACTCCTAAACTCCTAATGGACAGCTATGTCCCTTGTACATTGCCAAAAATATCAGAAAATGAAGACAGAATGTGACATATGTTATTGATCTCAATTGCACAAACATGCCGTGCCAGCAACAGAGAGACTCCTTTTTCTCTCTTCCAATCTTTCTTCTATCTCTCTCGACCACTTTCTGTGAATTTTGATATATGAATGTGCCAACAGATTACAGCTACTAGAAGCATATATAAAGGAGAAAAAGAGAAGCATATGACAAAATACACAATGCCCAATACTTCAAAAGTGAGCCTCTACAAAAAAAACAGTATGCCATGTATTGACATATGCTGATCTCAATTGTAGAAACATACCATGCCAGCAAGGCAGCAACCAGCAACAGAAAGATGCCTTCTCTCTCTCTCTGAATTTTTTTTAACATCAGAACGTGCCAACATATTAATTACTACTACTAGAAGTATAAAGGAGAAAAAGAGAAGCACATGGAAAACTTTCACAAAGCCCAATACTTTAAAAGAGAGCCTCTACATTCTTGAAGTTTGTCCATGTTGGGTGGGTGGTGAAGAGGAGGCTTTTGGTTTGTTTTTTCTAAAATTCCAAACTGCAATTTTGGAGTTTGTCCATGTTGGGTGGTGAGGAGGAGCCCAACCCCACATTAGGAAACTACCGAAGAATGAGTTGAGCTTCCAATTCTCCTGATCGACGTGTATGTTTGTGTCTCTTTGCTGATTTGTTTCTTCTGTGCATGCATGCAACACAGTTTCCATGTGTTTAAAGTGCATAGACTTAGCTTGTACATGTTGAATTGCTTTGCAAACTTTTTTTAGAAAATGCAAAAGCTTTGCATGCCATTTTAATTAAGATAGAAGATAAAAACTCTAATACAACGCAGATCGAAGAGAAGCATCTGTCTAAAAAAAGAAAATCAGGAAACAAAATAAATAAATAAAGAACAACAGCTAAACCACCGAAAGAACTACGGAATGATGTCAACCAACTACAGAGACATACAGCTCCTGCCGCGTATCACAACAAACCTTCCGGACTACTTCCAACAGTTCAGTTAAGATGCTGAATTTTTTTGCATTGAAGACTCGCATTCCTTGCTTTGCAAACTGATAGGATGTCTGGACCCAAAAATACAATTAAGGAATTCTTTGTGCATTCTGAACTAGTTCTAGATCAGTAACTAACTCACACAGGAAATAATGATGAAATATCCTCTATTTATTCGATTTAACAAAAAAGATCTCAAGAAAATAAATAGTAATAATAACTAGACCTTATGGTCAACGTTTACTTAATTTGCCACGTAGGGCTAAAGAAACAAATAAACTCTTGCAGCGAACGAAAAATCTTAAAAAGGTCAATCAACATGCCCACAAGCAATCGAGTGGAGAACACATCATAATCCGCAAAACCTTTGTGGTACTCCTGGGCGAAGAACTCTTGAGCAGCTTGATATTCTTCAACTGAGCAACAATGGTATAAAACTGTGAGTACATAAAGCACTCAGCAAGTCGTTGGGAAATATATGCAAATAGTATTCATGCAGGGCTTGAACAAAGGTTAGCTGTATGGTTGTTTTGCATAAAGCACCATTGGTGATAAAATACAATAAATAGATTAAAATGTGTAATTGAAAAGAATAATAAGTAAATAAACAATTGCTTTGAAATAACCAGTGAACTCCCCATTCACTTCCCAAGACAAACCACCAAGTGAATTACCCATTCACCCAACGAACATTATATTCATCAAGTGAACTTTTCATTCACACTCCGACACATTTTATGAAGAAACTCTATCTCTCGTGTGAAATCCCTAGACACGTCCATAACTGAGGACACGGCTATTTGAATAGATTGATTAACACTATGCCGAGGTTGTACAGCTTTTTCCACAAGAGATTAATCAACTCAAAGAGTTTGATTACACTTTCTTAGGTGTGCGACTTAAGTGATCATCACAAGGTTTTTATAAAGCTCCTTTTTAACCCAATTATGTATGCTAAGGTTTCAACAATGAATGTCTTTCCGACCGGACAGGGCCCCCCTCTTGTGCCGTCGTGAGTATACGTCTATCCCGCAGCTCACGCTTCCAAGACATAACTGAAATTTAGACATTGCTAATTAGTTAGCCAGGTCCCACCCATACATGACATGTAGTTGTATGGTGAAGGACCAATTCAATGGCACACAAGATTAAGTCATTGACAAGTTACTCAGACGATCTTACCACAACCCACAACGTGCTAACCACACTCTCAATCCACCATCCACTCGTCTGAGCGAAAACTATTTTGTTTAACCAAGACTAATGACATACCCTGTCATGGTACACACATTTTAACAAGAGTGGCTAACCACTACAATTCTATATATCATTAAGTCAAGATTAATCATTATGACACATGTGATAATGAACCCATCGTAACTAAGCTGACCTACGCATATGTACGATACCCATGTTGGTGATACAAATATGTCCAACTAAAGTTAACCATTCTAAGGTGACAAATGATTTATGGCACTCAAGTATCCAATGGGAGGCATAATAACAAGTAGGTGATAGCTAATCCCAAAATAATTTGTATAAAGATAGCATGCAATTGTAGAAAATAATATACTTTTGAAATCATAGGTTCAATATGATCAAAGGACCATGACTTCCTTGGAATAGATCCTGGGATTGATCTTGATCTTGGTGCACTACTCCTTGCTCAAAATTCCATGAGGAATCAACGTCTACTCGTAAACAAAGCAAATAAACCAAATAAATACAAACCAGAGATAAAATCAACTCCAAAAAATTAAATAAAAAACTCATATAAATAGAGCTTGCATTCAGATGAATTTAGATATTTGAATAAGCTCAATCGGAGCTCGCATGAAAAAGATATGGCCTCTAGAAGATCAAACCCCTAAGAAAAAGAAAAAGGAATCATTGTTTCTATTTCCTGAATTATTTCTCTACTTAAAATTTGATTTATGATGTCAGCATGGCGCCATTAATGAATTTTCAGAATAAAAGAAAATTCATAAATCCACTGAGGCTGACATGCAGGCCTGAGGTCCATGGACCAAATCCACGCAACTGGTGCACGGGTCTACGACTCACGTGTTTACGGAACAGTGAATCGGACAATGGGACCCACTTGATGAAGACTTGGTTCACGGTGGGCTGGGTTTACTTGGAATTGGATCTGGGTTAGGGTTTTGGTGTACAAAGTGGACGCTGACTAGGCTGTGACTGGGCTAACACGCAAGCGACACAAGGGCAAAGGACCTGACGCAGCGTTGAGGTGGACAACACGGTGGTTCGCCAACGGTCAAAGCTTTGGACCCAAGAGTTGCCGGCAAACAGCGGCTTGCCGGCAGTGACTGAGGTGCGCACCCGGGCAAGGATGACATGGCGAACTCGATGACGCGGTCAATTAGCATAGGCGGCGGGGACAAGAAAAGCAGCGGAGCGGCGCGGTTGAACGGCGGCGAAGCTCTACGGTGGTCCTCTAAAGACACAGAGGTGAACGTCATGTAGACCACGCGGCAGCAATCTCAGGGCTGGCAACGAGGGAGGCTGAGGCTCACCGTCGGCGGCTGAAAGCATCTAGGCCCCTAAAAATTGTATTTTGGTAATTAATGACATTATGTGAATATGGGACTAACATGTTTGTTGAAGTGTTTACAAGGCATAGTCCCAAAATGACAAAGTGAATCCAAGGAGCTGCATGTCAAAGAATGTTGAAAAGATGGAGTTGATCTCAAAGACAAGGTATAAATAGACTAGGACCCCTTTTGATTTTACCGGTCTTCGGAGTATGGAGGAAGACCGGATTATAGGATAAATGTCGTACTATTAAGGGGGAGCTTGTCTAGTAGCTTGAAAGCATCTCATTATGCCTTTGGATCAACTTAGGATCATGCATGTTCTTTTGGTTTGGTTTAAAAAGAAAATCAGTTTTTCGAACACAATCGGAAGTTCGCGATGATATGAGCGAAGTTCCGATTAATCTGATGTTCAAAAACTGCGGTTGAATTTTTCCGAGAGCATCCTTTTCGGGACTTAGCCGATTTTTCAAGTGCGGAAGTTCCGCAGTTGAAATGAGCGAAGCTCGATTAATCGGATGCTCAAAATCGCGTTGAATTTTTCCGAGAGCATCCTTTTGGGACTTAGCCAAATTCTCAAGCGCGAAGTTCCGCAATGAAATGAGCGGAAGTTCCGATTAATCGGTTGTTCAATTATGCGCGGTCGCTTTTTTCCGAGAGCACCCGCTTTGGGACTTAGCCGTTTTCACGAGTGCGGTAGTTCCATTGTAAAGCGGATCTTCCGATTAATCTAAGAACCGAATCCTTATGGCGGAAGTTCCGCACCTAAATCCAACGGCTAGTTCAGAGCATTTAATGCTCACTGTAATGACCGTTACAGTGCACTCGAGTGAAGTGCGGTAGTTCCGCACCTTGTACTGCGGAACTTCCGATTTCCCTGACTTTTGCCTGATTTTCTGCATAACGGTCATATTTGGTTGTTGGGGGTATAAATACACCCCCACCAGCTCAAGGACGTGTTGTTGAGCATTCATTCAATTCATTTGAGCCTTGAGCACTCCTCTCACTCCTCATTTACTCTCTTTGCACACATTTGTGAGGTAGTGAGCAAAAACAAGAGCATTGCATTCTTAGTTGATCCATTGGCTCTTGATTGTCGTCAAGTGAAGTTCAAGTTCTATTCTCTTGGTGCTTGTCGGCACCTAGACGACTTGGCGAAGGTTGCTCGGTGATCTCTTCAAAGAAGCTTGTGAAGAGACCCGTTGCCGGTTGTGATTGGTCGGTGTTCACCAACTCCGGAGAGGAGGAAGAACAACCAAGTGATCGAGGGTAGGCTTAATTTGTGGAGCCGGCTTGAGTGGTCAAGCTTCCTCAACGTGGACTAGTGAAGATCGACAAATCTTCGATACCACGGGAAAAACCCCCTTGTCCTTGTGCGGTTGATTCTTGTCTTTACTTATTGCACTTATTTTGTAGCTCATAGATTGTGTTAAATATCTTTGATTAGATTATCTTGCCTATTTCGGTAATTTGATCAAGAAAATTTAGAAACCTCCTATTCACCCCCCTCTAGTCGGTTATCCTTGATCCTACAAGTGGTATCAGAGCTTGGTCTCTCTAATTTTAGACTTAACCGTCTAGGAGAGAAAAGGATGGCTAGCGAGGGAATGTCTATAGGCAAGGCTCCTCTATTTGACGGATCAAATTATTCTTATTGGAAAATTAGAATGTCAATCTATTTAAAGGCCATGAGCCCAAGCGTATGGAGAATTGTAAGTGAAGGTTTCGTTATGCCACTTGATCCCACACACACCACGGATCAAGACGAACGAAATTCTCACCTCAATGCTCAAGCAATGAATGCTCTCTTTGGAGCTTTAAACGCGATGAGTTCAATCGCGTGAGCAACCTTGAAGCTCGCTCACGAGATATGGACCACGCCTCTGAAATTCATGAGGGCACATCCATCGTTAAAGAAGCCAAATTGCATAGGCTTAGGATCAAATATGAGACATTTACAATGTTGCCTCAAGAGAGTATCACCGAAATGTACTCTAGACTCAACAACATTGTAAATGAGCTCAAGGGTCTTGGTACTAATTTGCTTGATATTGATGTAGTGCGCAAGATGCTTAGGGCTCTTCCCGACAAGTACGAAGTGTTGGTGACATTATTTCTCAACTCTCCCGAGTTGCCAAGGATGACACCAACCGGGCTTTTGGGAAACCTAATCACTAATGAGCTTTACAAAAAGGACAAGGAAGAGCTCATTGAGTCAACTTCTTCAAGGAAGAAAGTTACCGCTTTTAAGGCAAAAGCGGAATCAAGTGATGAAGAAGATGAGGATGAGGACTCCGAGGAGGAATTTGCTCTCCTTGTGAGAAGAATGAAAAAGTTCATGAGGAGACGGCCTCATAGAAGCTTTAATTTCGATAAGATTGCCAAAGGGCAATCATCCAATGAGAAGAAGCGCTATAGCAACATTCGTTGCTATGAGTGTGATGAGAAGGGGCACATTGCCTCTCATTGCCCAACCAAGAAGGATGACAAGGGTAAGTCATCAAAGAAGAAGGAATTCAATGGTAAGAAGAAGCTTTTCAAGAAGCTTCACAAGGATGGCAAGAATGAAGCACATATCGGAGAATGGGACTCGACAAGGAGTTTTCTGATTCGACTCGACTCGATATTGAGGGTCCTCCAAGAAGAGAGGACTTGTTGGTATTGCTATCAAGGAGGCTCCATCGCTATTTTCTACTCCCACTTGCCTCATGGCAAAAGGAGAAAAGGTAAAATCTCTTGATAGTGAAGAACCCTCCTATGATGAGCTTATGGATATGCTTGAAGAACTAAATGAATATCTTGGAAAGGAAAAAGCTAAATTTAGAGTCTTAAAGAAAGAGCATATATCTTTAAAAAACTCTTATGATGAATTGAAAGATGCTCATGATTTGCTTGTCCAAGATAAGTCTTACACTAGCATTGGTATTGCTTGCGATATTCAAGAAAAAATGCCTAGTGTAAACATTGCTAGAACTAGCATATCCACCTCTTGCGATGATTTGCTTGCTATACCATGTAGCTCAAGTGTTGACTCTAGAATTGAAAATGCTAAATCTTGTGATAAGCTATTTGTAGAAAATAGTGAGCTAAAGGAGCAAGTCACCAAGCTAAGTAAGAGCTTGGAAAGGTGTTTCAAGGGTAAAGCTACCCTTGACAAGCTTTTGAGTGAGCAAAGGTGCTCATTCAATAAGGAAGGACTTGGGTACGTGCCCAAGAAAGGTAAGAAACCGGTAAACAAGCCCGTGAGGTTTGTTAATCAAAATGGCAAGTTTTGCCAAAAATGCCGGGAAATAGGACATGTTCAACAAAAGTGTCCTATTGGTAAGGTTTCATCAATTGGCTTGTTTGATTCTTGTTATATGCTCAAAAAGGCCAAAGATGGAAAAGTGTTTGCTAGGTTTGTTGGCACCTCAATTTTAGGTGTTAAGAAGAATGTTATTTGGGTGCCCAAATCCTTGATAACTAACCTCCAAGGACCCAAACAAATATGGGTACCTAAAAGAACTTGATCTCTTTTGTAGGTGAACTATAAGACCGGTGGAAGGCATTGGGTGCTTGATAGTGGATGCACTCAACACATGACCGGAGACCGGAAAATGTTCACCTCATTTGAGAATGGGAGCGGAAATGAAAAGATCACATTTGGTGACAATAGCAAAGGAAAGGTAATTGGTCTAGGTAAAATTGCTATCTCAAATTACCTTTCCATTTCAAATGTATCTTTAGTAGAAACATTGAATTTCAATTTGCTATCCGTTGCTCAATTATGTGATCTTGGATTAACTTACTCTTTCTCTAAAAAGGAGGTTACTTTTTTAAAGAAAAAGAAAATGAAATGATTTTTAAAGGTTTTAGATTTGGAAATCTTTATTTGGTTGATTTCTCCTCAAATGAATCGTGTTTGAAAACTTGTTTGATTGCAAAAACTTCAATGGGTTGGTTATGGCATAGAAGACTAGGTCATGTGGGAATGATTCAACTTAAAAAGCTTTTTAAACATGACTTAGTGGTTGGCTTGAAGGATGTGAAGTTTGAGAAAAATAGATTGTGTAGTGCTTGCCAAGCCGGAAAGCAAGTTGCTAACTCTCATCCTTCCAAAAGTATCATGTCAACTTCTAGGCCATTGGAGCTCTTACATATGGATTTGTTTGGGCCAACAACCTATAAGAGCATTGGGGGCAATAGCTATTGTTTAGTCATTGTAGATGATTACTCTAGATATACATGGGTATTCTTCTTATATGACAAAGGTGAAGCCCCCAAGATTTTTAAAAGTTTTGCAAAAAGGGCTCAAAATGAATTTGATTTTATAATAAAGAAAATCCGTAGTGATAATGGTTCCGAGTTCAAAAACACGAATATTGAAGATTATTGTGATGAACTTGGAATAAAGCATGAGTTTTCCACTACCTACACTCCGGAGCAAAATGGAGTAGTAGAAAGGAAAAATCGTACATTAATAGAAATGGCTAGGACAATGCTTGATGAGTATAATACTTCCGATCGCTTCTGGCGGAAGCCATTAATACCGCTTGTCATGCCATAAACCGTCTTTATTTGCATAGACTTTTGAAAAGACTTCCTATGAACTCCTTGTTGGAAGAAAACCGAACATTTCTTACTTTAGAGTATTTGGGTGCAAATGCTATATCTTAAGAAAGGGTGTTCGACTTTCTAAATTTGCTAGTCGGTGTGATGTCGGTTTTCTACTTGGTTATTCCTCAAATAGCAAAGCATATCGTGTCTTTAACAAAACTAGTGGTATTGTTGAAGAAAGACACGATGTACAATTTGATGAAACTAACGGCTCTCAAGAAGAGCAAGAGGATTTTGATGATGTAGGTAATGGAGCTCTTATGGAAGCAATGAAGAATATGCAAATTGGAGATATTAAGCCAAAAGAAGATCAAAGTGAACCATCATCATCCATGAGAGTTGAGCCACCTACCTCTTCCGTGACAAATGAAATAAATCAAAATCAAGAAGATGTCAAGGAAGGTGATCAATCATTTAATCTACCTCAAAGGATCCACAACGCAATAGCCAAAGACCACCCAATAGACCAAATATTGGGTGAAGTAAGCAAAGGTGTCCAAACTCGCTCTCGTATTGCTTTCTTTTGTGAACATTACTCTTTTGTTTCCTCTTTGGAACCAAAGCGTATAGATGAAGCACTAGAAGATCCGGATTGGGTGAATGCTATGCATGAGGAGCTAAATAACTTCGCCCGAAATGATGTTTGGACAATGGTGGAAAGACCCAAGGAGCATAATGTTATTGGCACAAAATGGGTCTTTCGGAATAAACAAGATGAAAATGGAGTTGTGGTAAGAAACAAGGCAAGGTTAGTTGCTCAAGGATATACTCAAGTTGAGGGTTTAGATTATGATGAAACATTTGCACCCGTAGCAAGACTTGAGTCTATTCGCATTTTACTTGCTTTTGCTTCATGCTTTGATATTAAATTATTTCAAATGGATGTTAAAAGTGCTTTCTTGAATGGCAAAATATCTGAACTTGTTTTTGTTGAACAACCTCCGGGTTTTGAAGATCCCAAAAATCCTAATCATGTGTATAAACTCTCAAAAGCGCTATACGGTTTAAAACAAGCTCCTAGAGCATGGTATGAGCGCCTTCGAGATTTTCTACTCTCTAAGGGATTCAAAATCGGGAAGGTTGATACAACCTTGTTTACCAAAATTATTGATGGTGATTTCTTTGTTTGTCAAATTTATGTTGATGATATAATTTTTGGTTCTACTAATCAAGATTTTTGCAAAGAGTTTGGTGATATGATGTCTAGGGAGTTTGAGATGTCAATGATAGGAGAACTCAGTTTCTTTCTTGGACTTCAAATCAAACAACTCAATGATGGGGTCTTCATAAGTCAATCCAAGTATGTAAAGGATTTACTCAAAAGATTTGGCATGGATGACGCAAAGCCCATCAAGACTCCCATGGCTACAAATGGACATCTTGATCTAAACGAAGGAGGTAAATCTGTTGATTTGAAACTTTATAGGTCTATGATTGGTAGTTTGCTTTATCTTACCGCATCTAGGCCCGATATTATGTTTAGCGTTTGCATGTGTGCACGTTTTCAATCGGCTCCAAAAGATTGTCATTTAATGGCCGTCAAAAGAATATTAAGATATTTAAAGCATTCCTCAAGTGTTGGCCTTTGGTATCCAAAAGGTGCTAAATTTGATCTGATTGGATATTCGGATTCGGATTATGCGGGTTGTAAAGTGGATAGAAAAAGCACCTCAGGGAGTTGTCAATTTTTAGGTAGATCCTTAGTGTCTTGGTCTTCCAAGAAACAAAACTCTGTTGCCCTTTCCACCGCCGAAGCCGAATATGTTTCTGCAGGTAGTTGTTGTGCACAATTGCTTTGGATGAGGCAAACTTTGATGGACTATGGAATAACATTTGACAAAATGCCTCTTTTGTGTGATAATGATAGTGCAGTGAAAATAGCCAACAACCCTGTCCAACACTCAAGAACCAAGCATATAGATATCCGTCATCATTTCCTTAGAGATCATGTGTGCAAGGGAGATATTGAAATTAGCCACATTTGCACGGAAAATCAATTAGCAGATATCTTTACCAAACCTTTAGATGAAGGCCGCTTCTGCCTATTGAGGAATGAGTTGAATGTCATTGACTATTCAAATGTCGCTTGAACTCTTGTCACATGCACTTTGGGTCTTAGTTGCATTTTTGTCTATTTTAAGATACTTTTACTCAAATTTTCGCTCAAAATGTGATATTTTAGTAAAAAAATTTACTTTGTCATATAGACATTAGTCTTTTTATTGCATAATAATCATGAATGATACTTGGTTGAGTGCAAAAACTAAGGATTATTTGCAAAATCTTCAAATTCAACTTCCTCTTCCCTGAAGTGTCAGGATAATCGGAACTTCCGGCCTTCCAGGCGCGGAACTTCCGGTGCCGGAACTTCCGCTGTTGTGTTGCGGAACTTCCGTTTCTCAGCTCCTTCGAGCGTCCAGATAATCGGAACTTCCGCCCTTCAGGCGCGGAACTTCCGCTATCGGAACTTCCGCTGTTGTTCTGCGGAACTTCCGCTTCCGTAGTTGAGAAACATTTATTACCCGCGGTCGCCCGCTTCCTTAACTCTCTCCACCTATGGCGCCTCGCCCCGAGCTCTCCTCTTCTCTCTTTCTTTCTCCACCGAAACCAGTGATCCTTCCTCGGTTCTTCTTCAATCTCGTCCAATCAACTGCTTCCCAAGGGTTCAATCTCTCTCTCTCTCAAGGTATTTCCAATTCCCTTCTTGGATTTGCATCCTTATGAACCCTAGGTCAATTTTTGGGAAAAATCAAATGTTGTTGAAATCGTGGTTGATTCTTGGGAAAATAGGTTTATTCAAGATCATATGATGTATATGCATCGAATCCATGGATTCAATCCATCCAAATACCTGAAAAATCCAAAATTCCTATTGACCTAAAATCGGCTCAGATAATCGGAACTTCCGCCGTTGAAAACGCGGAACTTCCGCCATGTAGTTCCGAGTGCAACTTATGAGCTTCCGATTGTCCTGTAAAATGTAAAATCCCATTTTCATTTGATTCAATCTTTGACACTTCATCCATTGTTGTTCTTGAAGATGCCGAGGATGAAGATGTCATCCCAAAGCATTATTCAGATGTCGCATCTTCTTCAAGAAATGAGGAAGAATCGATAATTCAGATCGAAGAAAGTGGATCAGAGAAGAATCAATATGAATCGATGAGGAACTAGGAGAACCGGAAGAGATTGAAATTGATCTTAAAGGACTTACAGCAGACGACTACACTATTCTTAGGGATAAAGATCAATACTCACTTCCAGGAAACAGTGATGACCCTCGTTTTCATACCAAATTTCAAAGGCAAGTTTATGATCTCTTTTATGGACCAAACAAACCATTCGCTGATCACAAGTACATCAATTGGTCCTACCTCAATGGACTTGACAGATATGAGGGTACATACAGGCTCTTCCAGCGAGCTGGGATTCACAACCTTGTGGCAATAAAGTGCAACTATAGTGATGAGATCATCCGTCAATTCTATGCCACAGTATGCATTCCTCCTGATTTTTCTTACCTCACTTGGATGACAGGAACAGTGAGACATTCCTGCTCAAAACGTGGGTTTGAACGTGCATTGGATGTCGAGTCGAGCAGATATGAGAAAATTTATGATGGCACAGTTCTCCCTCTTTCTGCTTGGAATGAATTTTATGACACCACTCAAAGATTTGTCCCTGGTAAGATCACAGGACTTCTTCCTATTCCCAGCTTGGTAAATAGGATCATTAACCATACCATATTACCAAAGAGCGGGAATTATGATGCAATTAGAGGGCATGTTTGGAATATATTGGAATGCATCATGCATGGAAGGAAGTTTGATGTTGTGGATGTTATCATAAGAGAGATAGCAGGAACAAAGAATGATCGAGTCAAACGGATAAACTTTGCACCTTACATTATGGCTTTGATCATTAAACAAACTGATTATAATGGAGCTTTACCTTCAGCACACAAAGCCTATAAACCAAGAGAAGGTCCTCCAATCCCTGCCAATCTTAGGCGTGCTCCAGTGAAGTACCAAGTCGCACCTCTGCCGCCGCCGCTTTGCTCCTCCACAAGGTATAGCCACTATGGATCAGATTTATGCCACCTTGTTGGAGATGAAGGCATCCCAGGATACCTTCCAGGCAGTGACCACCTCTAGACTGGATGCGTTTGAGGCAGCGACCTCTTCCAGACTCGACGCCTACTCGGCCAGCCTTGACGCGCTTTCAGCCAGATTCGCCGAACAGTTTCCTCCACCAGTTCATTTTGGACGGCGTCGCTTTCGCTCTCCTCCTGGAGGTCCTCCTGTTGATCTTCCTGCTCCTCCAGTTGATCCTCCGCAAGATCCTCCTGCGGAGTGACCCTTTTGGCCCTTGATGACAAAGGGGGAGAGAAGAGTGCGTGTTAGTGAGAGAGAGAGCTAGTCTTATCTATTATGATAGTGTAGCATATTGTGTCTTTTTGACTATGGCTTGTAATGAACTTGATGCTTATGACAACTTGATGCTTATCATAATGTCTTGTGGTATTTTATATTTTTGTTGTACTTGGATCTTTGATTAAATGATGAATGACTATGTGATGTGAATGCTCTATCTTTATTGTCATTTGTTCTCTTCCAAGTAACAATGTTCTACAGAAACTCCGCCAATATTTCCTGAAAATCCAAACATGTGCTTTACATTATCTTCCACTCAATATGCACATGTTAAGGGGGAGCTTTCTGTTTTTCAAACCAACTTTCTCTCACAACTTTATTGTGTTGTCATCAATTACCAAAAAGGGGGAGATTGAAAGCATCTAGGCCCCTAAAAATTGTATTTTGGTAATTAATGACATTATGTGAATATGGGACTAACATGTTTGTTGAAGTGTTTACAAGGCATAGTCCCAAAATGACAAAGTGAATCCAAGGAGCTGCATGTCAAAGAATGTTGAAAAGATGGAGTTGATCTCAAAGACAAGGTATAAATAGACTAGGACCCCTTTTGATTTTACCGGTCTTCGGAGTATGGAGGAAGACCGGATTATAGGATAAATGTCGTACTATTAAGGGGGAGCTTGTCTAGTAGCTTGAAAGCATCTCATTATGCCTTTGGATCAACTTAGGATCATGCATGTTCTTTTGGTTTGGTTTAAAAAGAAAATCAGTTTTTCCAGAACACAATCGGAAGTTCCGCAGTGATATGAGCGGAAGTTCGATTAATCGATCTCAAAAGCTGCGGTTGAATTTTTCGAGAGCATCCTTTTGGGACTTAGCCGATTTTTCAAGTGCGGAAGTTCCGCAGATGAAATGAGCGAAGCTCGATTAATCGGATGCTCAAAAATCGCGTTGAATTTTTCCAGAGAGCATCCTTTTTCGGGACTTAGCCAAATTCTCAAGCGCGGAAGTTCCGCAATGAAATGAGCGGAAGTTCCGATTAATCGGTTGCTCCGAATTATGCGCGGTCGTTTTTTTCCAGAGAGCACCCGTTTTGGGACTTAGCCGTTTTCACGAGTGCGGTAGTTCCATTGTAAAGCGGATCTTCCGATTAATCTAAGAACCGAATCCTTATGGCGGAAGTTCCGCACATAAATCCAACGGCTAGTTCAGAGCATTTAATGCTCACTGTAATGACCGTTACAGTGCACTCGAGTGAAGTGCGGTAGTTCCGCACCTTGTACTGCGGAACTTCCGATTTCCCTGACTTTTGCCTGATTTTCTGCATAACGGTCATATTTGGTTGTTGGGGGTATAAATACACCCCCACCAGCTCAAGGACGTGTTGTTGAGCATTCATTCAATTCATTTGAGCCTTGAGCACTCCTCTCACTCCTCATTTACTCTCTTTGCACACATTTGTGAGGTAGTGAGCAAAAACAAGAGCATTGCATTCTTAGTTGATCCATTGGCTCTTGATTGTCGTCAAGTGAAGTTCAAGTTCTATTCTCTTGGTGCTTGTCGGCACCTAGACGACTTGGCGAAGGTTGCTCGGTGATCTCTTCAAAGAAGCTTGTGAAGAGACCCGTTGCCGGTTGTGATTGGTCGGTGTTCACCAACTCCGGAGAGGAGGAAGAACAACCAAGTGATCGAGGGTAGGCTTAATTTGTGGAGCCGGCTTGAGTGGTCAAGCTTCCTCAACGTGGACTAGTGAAGATCGACAAATCTTCGATACCACGGGAAAAACCCCCTTGTCCTTGTGCGGTTGATTCTTGTCTTTACTTATTGCACTTATTTTGTAGCTCATAGATTGTGTTAAATATCTTTGATTAGATTATCTTGCCTATTTCGGTAATTTGATCAAGAAAATTTAGAAACCTCCTATTCACCCCCCTCTAGTCGGTTATCCTTGATCCTACAGCGGCGTAAAGCGGCGAAGAAGGCTTCGGCACGCCGAGCTTCTAAGGTTCGATTCGACGCAAAGGAGGCGAAATCCGAATAACTACTATAGGGTTTCGGGAGAGGAAGACTGCGTGAAGATTTTGACATGGTCACGGGCCTTAAATAGCCACTGGAATGGGAGAATCCGGGAGAGACACGGCGCGACGGTGAGATAAACTCGGACAGGAGGAAGAAGTCTGCGACGAAGACGACGCTGACGTGGCGAAGAAGGCGAGCCCACCTGGCGGCGAGAGAATGAGAGAGAGAGGTAAGAGCTGGGCTTTGGCGTACGGATGCAGGCCGAACGAGTTGGGCTGAGGAGCGAAGGAAATGGGCCAAAGGAAGGAAGATTCAGGCCAAAGCTTTTATAAGAATTTATAATAGCTTTTCATTTTTAGAAAATACTAAAAACTCAAATAACAATTAGAAAATAGAAAATGAACTCGGAAAAATTCTAGAAAAATCTAGGAAATATATCCAAGCACAAAGAATTCAAATAAAATAATTTTGAGAAAAGTTGAAGTTGACATTAATCATATTAAATTGTTTTGCTTTTGAAAGTCCATATTAAGCTTTATTTTAATTCAAATAAAACTTTGGTGAATTTTTTCACAGAGCTAAGCCACTTAAAAATATTTTTAAACTTCAGAAAAATTGGAATGTTATACAGGAACAAACATTTTGCCTTTGTTTTCACTATTCAGTTTCTTCCACTGGTATACAAAGCAATGTGATAAGGGTCACAGATTAGGTGTCATGTTTTTTGTTTTGGCATCTATTTTCTTTCTTCCTGCTCTTTTTTTAAAAAAAATATTGTATGAACAGATGGATGGTCTAAGTGAAGTAGAAGAAATGTGCAGCCACTATGTTTATGTATGACATAGATTTTTGGAAGAGAAATATGCTCGTATTTAGAGCATACATGGTTATGAATCATGATTGAACTTAGCAAACATTACAATGCTAGTACTAAAACGGCAAACCACCATGGCATTCATCACGACTTCCCCAGTTCAGTCAGAAATCTTACAGAGCCTAGCCAATAACTTGCATCAGAAAACCATGATGGCACAACAATAGAAGAAATGATCAAATTCAGGTATTGTCACTGCACAATACGAAAACAGTATGCCATAAAATGTAGGGATAGCTTAAGGAAAACCTAAAAAAGATAGCAATTTTATGCTATGCTATGCAAGGCAATCAATCACTTCAACTCCAGTTCCCGCGACTTAGCAAACATGACATGACCAAATAAGCACACAACAACATGCATAAGCAAACACTGAGTATTGATTGCATTAATATTTTCTAGGGTTTTCTCATCGCCAGGGTTTGAAGTCTGAACACCACCATACACTTCTCATAGCACGCGACGATGCGTCGAATATCTAAAGCTCACAAGGCCACACTAGACCAGAACAACACTAATTCTAGGCAATGTCACGCGCAAACTGCCTACATCAGAAATGTGAATATGCAATCACAGGCAATCAGCCAACATCGCATACACCAAATCAAGTCCATCGCAAGGTAGGGCATCATGCCCTCCAACACTGTCGTCTTGCAAGTCTGCCATTAAGTTGATGGCTATTTCGACACTACCTTTTGCTATCTCTGCGGGCATGCTAACAGTCATGTCACCCGGGGGCACGTCGTTGTGCGCCGATTTTTTTATGGAATCGTTGTTATGTGACACCAGATCTGAATGCACTCGAAGTCTCTAACTAAACTTCTAGGTACTATATAGCACTTGCTACGTGTCGTGAATTTAGACCCGGTGTCATTAAAAAAATTCCTGCGCTGGGTGTAGTATAGCTCCACCTGCTGTGGGTACCACAGCATCTCTGAAGGAACTGTCCATAAACTGAGCATCATGCCATCCGAGATCACCATAGAACAACCCTGGTGTGGTGTGGATACCATTAATGCATCAGAGCGCTTCCTTGTACGATTTTTTGTTCCAAATTTCGGCGGGTTTTCAAACCGGACGAAATCTGATCGAAGTTTGTTTGAAGCATCACATTTAATTTGTAGAATGAGTTTTATTGTAGCAACTACATGCATAGTCTGCAACAATTAATTTAATTTGTAGAATGAGTTTTATTGTAGCAACTACATGCATAATCTGGAGCAATTAGGTATACAACAGATGTAGCGAATCAGTGCTCTTCAAGTCTTCATCACCGGACGACTCAAACCTACAATCACAGGGATCTCAAGACAAGAGCATGTCAACTCCTCAACTAGAACAGGCCATCGATAAGAATGGAAGTTCCATTAGATTGGACTATGGAGCTACAGCCACTGTATAAGGATGTTGCACCCACTGATGAGAATCCACAAAAAACTCCCCTAACAGA
This sequence comes from Hsuehochloa calcarea, assembly GCA_036346395.1. Taxonomy (NCBI): domain Eukaryota; kingdom Viridiplantae; phylum Streptophyta; class Magnoliopsida; order Poales; family Poaceae; genus Hsuehochloa; species Hsuehochloa calcarea. The sequence continues at coordinate 30,073,143 of CM070615.1, forward strand.
AAAATTCGCCGATGAGGGGCTCAATGGTGCGCTTTGAAACACCGGGGAAGCAAGGAGGCTTGACGGGGATGGCGTTCATAATAATAATAATAATAATAGGCAGCCGCCCTCCTAGGCAGACCAACACATAAACCCTTCTGTTGGACCGAAAATGCGACTAGAGGGGGGGAGGTTTGAATAGGAACACACTCACTTTTTCTCAAATAATAGATTCAACACAAATTTCACCCTAATAGCTATGGAAGCTATGAAGATCAATATACCAGTATAGCGGAAGACTAGTATTGAATCCAATCTAACCCCCGAAGCAAAACAACCAAAATCAACCAAAACTTAATTTCAAAGTGTTGGGCGGTCTGACCTATATGTCAATGGCGGTCTGACCGGTCTATGGGCGGTCGGACGTCTATGTTAATTGCGGTCTGACCACCAGCCTGATGAACAGTGAAATCAGCCCAAAAAATGAAGTTACAAATAGGTCTAACTTTTGATCTACAACTCCAAACTTGATAAAACTTGGAACACACCTTCTCTAAGATGTCAGGAACCTATTCCAATCGAAGATCGTGAAGATCCTTGGAAAAGTTACGACCTTTTTCCATTTTAATGAAGAGTGCTCCAAAACTGAGTCAAATACAAAATATGATCTAGAGACTTGCTCGTTGGTGATTGATGATCAAGATGATCCTAAATGTGTTCCCACATGTCACAGCAAGCTAGATCACATGAAGGAATCAAGCAAAAACTCACGGATCAAAGAAAGACTCAAAATCATCAAATAGAGAGAAGGAAAGCAAATGGACACATCTTTGAGGAAACTTTCCTTGGATTGATTTGATATGGTTTGGGTTTACAACCACTCCATCAATGGAGGACAAAGATCAATCCTTGAGCACGAAATCAAATCAAAATTCTCTAGAACCCTAACCTCCACTAATCCTCTCCCTAAGCAAACTAGGGTTTCAAAACACAAAGAAAGGGTTGAGAGGGTGCAGCCACCTCCCTCCTCTATTTATAGTGGAGGCTTAGATCTTCTAGAAGATTTACCCAAATGGGCTCCCGTTAAGGCCCGTCACAAATGGGTCACACACGCACGCATTTTAAAGCGTCGTCTTCATCTTCTCTTGACCTAAATCGCTTCTCCTTGCGCCGTCTTGCGCCGCGGTTTAGCCAAAAGCAAACAAGGTGGTATTTTAGCGATATTACCAAAATACCCATTCTCGACCCTTCTTCGAAGACCGAGTCCAATCTTCATGAAGCAGTTCCATGCTTCGCCACGTGTAGGTTGATCAGTGGCTCTCATCATGTCGGCAAGTCTCTCCCATCCGGCTCCCACCGATACCACCATAGAACTTGCACCGACCCCCACGCCACTTGATCAAACCAGTCGCACCGAACTGTTCGTTCGGTCACCCTTGTCCATTCTGCACCACGCTTGAGTTCATTGACCTCACCTGGCATCGTCGATCGTTCTGGACCTCAGCTCTCCAAGCCTAGTCCCGATCATCCTCGCCGTTGATAGTCGTTGACCACCAAGCAACCGCACAACAATAGACAAGCAAATCGAATCTGGGAATAAGTTCTTCACAACTTGACCCACGTTAGTCAAAACATGCATTATGCAACACATATGCACCGAAACTCATGACTTTGACCTAACAACCAAACATCGCCGCCACGAAGGACGACGAAACAAGCTAACACCGGTCAGACCGCCATCATGGCCGGTCTGACCCCCCCTGGCCGGTCTGACCGCCCAACTAGGACTTAGCCAAATTTCCTCCCTGGAAATCCGAAACCTACTGGAATTTTCAAACCAATAGAGCTTTTGCCTGGAGACTCCAAAAAATATGAGACCAAGTGTAGTAGAATATCCTCTCTTGCCTACACCCTTTATTTTTGGCCCAGCTACAAAAACCTCTTTTTGCATTTGGGCGGTCCGATCGCCGCCATGGCCGGTCGGACCGCCACTGGCCGGTCCGACCGCCCTCTGGCCGGTCCGACCGCCGCTTCGGCCGGTCAGACCGCCACTGGCCTGACAGAACTAAAATGTTGCCGAAAATATGTGAATCGACAAACCTTCAACGACATTGTCAATTGTAACATCATCATAAGATCATGAGCATATCCCCATAATATCCACAATCTCCCCCTTGATGCACACGTTGGTAATTTTCCAAAAATGTCAGTTTTAAGGTTTGAAAAGTAAAATACTTTCGTTTTCGCATAAAGTCACAACTTGGTCCATAAGCAAGAGAAAGCAATGGAAATGACCAAGCTGACATCAGAATAGCATAGGCAAGTGAGATAAGGCAAAAGAAAGCATAAAAACTTTAAATTCCAGAAAAGAGTCAAAAATCTCACTTAAGGTCCATATGAAAGAACAATTGTTTAATTGACCTTTGATCATCGTGAGGACTAAGAAATGCAATTCAAGTTCAGAAAGGCAATAAGACGATAAGAATGCAATTCAAATGCTCCCCCTCACTATGATCCTCAGATTTCAAAAAATTTTAAATTCTCATATTTTCCCCCCCTTTTTAACATTTTTATATCTTCTCCCCCTTTGACAATGGAGTCATCAAGGAATCACACCTTTCTCTCATCCAGAGATAACAAGTGCAGAATTGAAAAAGAAGCATAAGAAGGAATATGCATGAAATGCAATGGAGTGGCTTCAGTTTTGTATTTTTCTATTTTTGATTACAAGTAGCTTTGGAGATTACCCAAAAGAACAAGCTAGCATTTCTAATATTGCACAAATAACTTTTCAAGCTTAACAGTGCTAGCAAGATCATGATAAGACATATATATCAAAGCTAAGCTCGAAGGCTCAATATAAAGCAATGAATTTGATCAATTTGAGCAAAGCTTCAAATTTAGCAAGTTCATCAACAGGGATCCTAAAATGATAGTGGCCATGTAAAAATATCAATGTGAGATAAAAAAAGCTAACAATAACCACATTAAGAGACAAACAGGTCCTGAATTGAATCATTTTTGCTCAAAATTCTCAAATGCCCATTTTTCAACAGTTTTTCATTTGCAATGAATATGGAAGTTGACTAATGGTCTAACTTAGTGACAAGATCCTGGAGTAGGAGCCATTCACAAACTCATCCTAAGCTTCGACCAGAAGTTGATTAAAGGTATATCTTAGTGAAGAAGATCCTGCACTTGGAGCCATCCACAAACTCTTCCCAAGCTTCTACCAAGGCGACAAATCTTGACGTTCATGTCAGTTGTGACACGCAGTCCCCATGAGATCGTCTGGATCATCAAACTATCTCCAAGTTCATGTCTTTGACATGCAGTCTCGTAAGAGTAGTTTGGCACAATTTAAGCATAAGACAATCTTGATATTTGATTTTTCATGTTTCACAAGAGCAATTTTAGATTCTCAAGAACACAAGAAGCTCAAGTAATGGTTAATTTTAGATTCAAGAGCTAACAAAGCAGTTTTGACAGGGCCAATGTCACAAAAGGAGCACTAATTGCGCAACTAGATAAAACATCCACAAATTGTAGTTTTAGTTCGAGTTGTTTTAGAGTTCTAGCTCATACATCAAAGATTTAGCTACATATGTGAAAGCATGATAATTCTAGCAAGTCAAAGAACTAGACATGGCATTGAGCAAGAATTGAAATACTAAAGCTCCTAAGGGTAATAAGCAAAGCTTCATCAATTTTAAAAGATAAGCAGAAAAGCTTATATTACAATGCATCTTTTTGAATTTTTCATATGAATGCAATATGATGCAATGAAATGTAAGAAAAACTCAAAAAGCCTAAGAAGCCTAAAAAGATAAAAAAGATCAACAAGTTCAAAAGAAGATCAAGAAAAGATCAAATGAACAAGGAAAGATCAGAAAAGATCGAACTCCCCCTCAAACCAACCCATAGGGATAAATTACCCCTAACTCGCTCCTCAAGGTGGCAAACCTTGTTGGGTCTAAAGGCCTGGTGAGGATATCATCCAATTGAGCCTCAGACTCCACGAAGTGCAGCACAATATCACCCTTTTCGACATGGTCTCTAAGGAAGTGATAGCGAATGTCTATATGCTTGGTCCTAGAGTGTGGCACTGAGTTTTTAGCAATGTTAATAGAAGAAGTGTTATCACAGAAAAGAGGAACCCTTGTAAAATTTAACCCATAATCCTTAAGAGTGGATACCATCCACAAAATCTGACTACAGCAACTAGCAGCAGCTACATATTCAGCTTCAGCAATGAATTATGCAACAGAGGACTGCTTCCTAGAAGACCAAGAGACAAGAGAAGTGCCTAGGAAGTGACAAGTGCCTGAGGTACTCTTCCTATCTAGCCGACAGACCGCAAAATCAGAATCAGAAAACCCCCAAATTGACAAAGAAGAAGAACAGGAACACCAAATATCATACTGGAGGGTAGAGTATAAATACCTGAATATGCGCTTAACGGCTTGCCGATGGGAAGCTCTCGGAGACGCCTGAAACCTCGCGTAGAGGCAGACTGTGAAGTGGATGTCCGGTCTTGAGGCCGTCGGGTACATGAGGGAACCAATCATGCTGCGGTACTCGCATTGATCCACGGCTTCTCCTTCCTCATCTGGATCCAAAGCAGTCGAAGTCGCCATGGGAGTAGCGATCGGCTTGCAGTCACCCATGTCGAAGCGTTTGAGCAGGTCCTTAGTGTACTTTGTCTGATGGATGAAGATCCCTTCCTTGCATTGCTTGATTTGAAGCCCCAAAAAGTAATTGAGCACTCCCATCATACTCATCTCAAATTCCCTGGACATAGTCTCAGAAAAGCTGGAAACAAGAGCATGAGAAGAACCATCAAAGATAATATCATCAACGTAAATCTAAGCAAGCAGGAAGTCATTGCCATGCCTAAGAATGAACAAGGTATTGTCTACCTTACCCATCTCAAAATTATTCTTAAGCAAGAAGGTCTTAAGTCTATCATACCAGGCTCTAGGGACTTGCTTAAGACCATACAAGGCTTTGGATAGCTTGAACACATGATGTGGGTTCGTGGGATTCTCAAAGCCTGGGGGTTGCCTAACATACACTTTCTCCTCTATGTAACCATTCAAAAGGTACTCTTCACATCCATCTGATACAATCTAAAGCCCTTAGATGCAGCAAATGCAAGCAGAATATGAATGGCTTCTAGTCTAGTAACAGGAGCAAAAGTCTTATCAAAATCTAACTCCTCAACTTGGCTAAAACCCTGAGCTACCAACCTAACCTTGTTTCTAATCATAGAACCATCCTCATTTTGTTTATTTTTGAAAACCCAGCAGGTTCCTATAACATTATAGCCACTAGGAGGTTCTACTAGGTTCCAGACCTTTTTCCTCTCAAAATTCTCTGACTCCTCATGCATGGCATTGACCCAGCTAGAATCAGATGAAGCATGTGATATATCGCGGGGTTCAAAAGAAGCAACAAAAGCAGAATGAGAGTAAATATTTGGATCATGATACCTGGAGCGAGTGACTCGCTCATGGAGATTACCTATCATCTGATCCGGAGGGTACTGCCTTTGAATGTGAAGTGGCGCACCCAGAGAGGAAAGCGTCTCTTCGACCTCCGCAGGTACTGCTGACGATGAAGATGTAGCAGGAGCCTCAACTGAAGGCGAAGTAGTCACATCAGGTTCTTGTGCTGGAATAGAAGCGTCAACAGCAGCAGGTGTAAGAACATCATCGAGTCTAGCATCATCTTCCTCTATAAATATGCTCTCTGTCACTTGTGTATCACCTGAAATATCTGATCTAGCTCCAGGGCTAGTCTCATCAAAAGTGACATTGCATGTCTCCTGAAAAAGGTTAGTTTCAACATTAAAAACCCGAAAACCCCTCGAATGCGCAGGATAACCCAGAAATAAACTATCAAAGTTCTTGACTCAAATTTATCTAGGTTTCCTGTCCAAGGTAGTCAGAGTCAATATCCTAAGTTGGATTGATTTGCCTCCGGTAGGATCGAATCGTAGTATCGAATCATAGAATCGGCTATTCGGCGATTCTACGGATTTATAAAAATGCACATATTTAATATATATACTATAAGTTTGTATGATTCTTATATGGTTTACCACTTACTTATAACTGAAGAACGGACAAAGCACTTTTTATCGCACAACAGAAAAGCATAATGGTACTGACATGATAGGTGATATAGTTCTGAACTACAAGAGAACAACCAATGACCATGACTAGTTTACTACAATTATATGAGAAATATTCACAACTTTTGTAAATCAATACCTAATTGCAACACTTGCATATTCCTTAAAAGCAGCTAAATATACTCAAGGAATAAAAATATCTTATCATTATGAAGTTCAAGATTTCTCATGTCATAGTATAGATATTTGTACTAGCACTACCACACTGATATAATATTTTGCATGCTGATTTTTTATTTATAGTTTCATTCTCAGAAATTAAAATCAACAAATTTTGCTCTAAAACAAAATATTAGCAAACCCTGGCCACTAAAAAAATATCAAAAAAATTACAAAAAAATGCATTTTTTTTGCCCAAACGACTCTACCACGACTCTACGATTCTATACGATTCTACACGATTCTACTGTTTGGATCGCGACTCTACCACGATTCTGCCTGATTCCGATTCATTATGTGATTTGGATCGACAAGCTGTCGTGGGTTCGTAGAATCGTAAGATTCTAAGAGTAGGATCACGATTCTAACTACCTTGTTCCTGTCTTTAGAATAAAACACTTGGATCCAAAGACTTAAAAATACGAGACAGAGGGTTTTCTACAAAACCGAAGCTCATAAGGAGTCTTGCCCAAAGACGGTCTCAAAAAGACACGATTTGCAATATGGCAAGCAGTAGAAATAGCTTCGACTCAAAACCTCCTCGGTGTGCTATACTCATCTAGCATCGTCCTAGCCATCTCGACTAGGGTCCTGTTCTTCCTTTCCACAACGCTATTTTGTTGAGGGACGTGTGGAGAAGAGAACTGATGCTCAATTCCACGCTTAGCACGAAAGGAAGCAAAAGAGGCATTCTTGAACTCCGTGTCATTGTCACTGCGGATCACTCTCAAGGCACCCAGAAGTTCAGAAGCCAAACGAAGAACAAGATCATGATAATGATTAAAAGCTTCATCCTTCGAATCAAGAAAGAACACCCAAGTGTATTTGGAAAAATCATCGACTATGACAAGAATATACTATTTTCCACCAACAGACCAAACCCTAGCAGGGACAACGGTATCCATATGAAGCACCTATCCCGGCCCGTCAGTCATGACCATAGTCACTGAAGGGTGTGAGGCGACAACTTGCTTGCCATGCCTACAGGGTGCACATACAACATCCTTGACGGCTTTGAGTTTGGGCAAACCTCTCATGAGCTCAAGGTTGCAAACTCATGTCAGATGATCAAAACCAATGTGCCCCAACCGACGGTGTCAAAGCCAGAACTCAAAAGAAGAAGATGAAATCAAGCACTTGAGATAACCAGCAAGAGATTAAGAAAAATCAGCTCCAAAGATCATACAACTCTTGTAATCCCAAAAACAAGCTCATCAGTTGAATCAAGCACCCTACAAGTATTTTTCTTAAATCTAGTATCAGAGTCATCATCAAGAAGTTGAGAGACAGAAAGCAAATTAAACCCTAGCTTGTACACAAGGGCGACGTCCTTGAGGATGAACTTATCGTTCACCCTGATCGATCCCGTTCCTTCAATCCGCCCTTGTTTATCATCTCCAAAGGTGTGAAGTCTTCACCCGTCGACCGCGTGAAGGAGGTGAACCATCTTGAGTCTCCAGTCATGTAGTGTAAACAGCCGGAGTCGACGAACCACGTGTCCTTCCTCTTTCCGCGGTAATCCTGAAAATCAAGGCACAAAAGAACGATGTGTCTCAATACTGAGGTTAGTTAAACAAGACATGGGAACCCAGTACTGAGACACACGTCTGCGAGTAGTATGCAAAGCAGAAGTGCTATCCTTGACTCTATTAGAAGTTCTATCATGAGCAATGGTCACACGAACATAAGAAGCATCTTGTCTAGGAACATGATGATGACTAGCATGTGAAACAAATCCTAAACCAGGTTTATTCTGTTCAAAATGACCATATCTCATGACGGCTCTAGGTTGATGAGATGAATTTCTAACAAACGTTTTCTTATCATTTTTCAACTTACGCCAATAGAACTCAACCAAATGCTCATCCTTCCTGCAATAGGTGCAATGATACTTGATACCACTGGGAGAAACACCCTTTGACTTAACAGATGGTTGGGCAAAACCCGCAGATTTAAAAATAGTTTTTACAGGTTTGGTTTTGAATTCAACTAACCCATTTTCCAAGACTTGGGTAACTTTTGGCTTAAAATTATCTTGGACAGAGTTGTATCCTGATCCTTGCTTTTTATAAAGAGTTTTAGATTTGTCCATAATCATGTTTAATTGTTTCTTTCCTTTAGAAAATTTTTCTAAGGTATCCTTAAGATAAGCATTTTCTTCTTCAAGATTAACACATGATTTACAAGTTTTACCCTTAATGGCTCTAGCATATCTCTCCTTATATAAAGCAGCTTCAAGTTTAAGGGTTTCACATGAAATACAAGTAGCAGAATCAATTATATCCTTAAGCTTAGCAAATTTAGCTCTAACTGCATCTACTATGTCTTGTACTTCATGTTCTCGTTCAATGCAAAAAGAGCAAAGGCTGGAATCAACCACACCAGAAGCAACCAACTTGCTAGAGTCTAAGCATTTTTTACATGGAGCAGATTTAACCTCAACTAGCTAAGTCATAGCATTTTCAAGTTGTTGCAAAGCAATATCATAAGCAGATTGCAGCTTAGCAAATTCTGAGTGCAGAGCATGGCAGGATGAACATTCATCAGATTCAAGAGTCTTAGCATTTGTAAGTTGTAAAGTCAAATTATCTACTTATAACTCTAAGTCCTTATTCCTAGCCATGATAAACTCTAAAGCCTTATACTGACTCATGAGTTGCCAAAGATAGTTTCGTATCTATCAGAAAGGACATCATAGGAGGGAGGTACCTCATCATCGTCGACGTCAGCGGAGTCGGCCATGAAGCACATGCCGGTGAAGTCCTTGGCCTTCCCCTTCTTCTTGTCTTGAGGGATCTCCTCCTCCTTGTCCTCCTCACTCCCGGAGTCCACATCGCTTAAGGATTGATCCTCAAAAGCAGTAAGAACCCTGTGAGCGACCTTCATCAGCTTGGCAGCATCATACTTTGATTTGTTCGATTGAGACTTCTTCCAAGCTGGCTTTCCCTCCTTATGGTTGCTCTTTCCTTTCAGCTTGGGGCAATTTGCCCGAATATGATTAAGCTCACCACACTCATAGCAAGTCACGGGACCTCCTCTCTTTCTATTTCTCATATTGTTATAGGCCCGCGTGACCTTTTTAACTATAAGGGCCAACTCAGCCTCAGAGAGACTCTCAAACTCCTCTTCATGGATTGCAGATAAACTAGCAAGCGAAAATCCAGAAAAAGACTCAGAAGACCCATCAGAAGCTCTCTTGAGCGGGTCTACTACCAAAGCCATATTTTTCTTCTTGGGATGATCAATCCTCTTGATCTCATGAGTCTTTAGCTTGCTATAGAGCAGCTCCAAAGTCAGATCAGAGAGGTTGACGTTCTCCTCAATGGCAGTAGCCTTTATCTCCCACTCCTTGGTGTTAATTGCAGCCAAGAGGTGGGTGACATTTTCAGACTGAGAATATTCAATACCAACAGCTTTCATCTGATTAAACACTTTATTAAAGCGACTGAAAATGTCATCGATGCTTTCTCCAGGACGCATCTCGAATTTGTTATATTCACGCTTATAGACCGTCTGGCGTACTTGCTTGATTTGGGACGAACCCTCATGGTAGGTTTCGAGGGTGTTCCAAATCTCGTGCGCGGTCTCAAGATTGCAAATCCGATCATACTTCTGTCTACCAAGCCCACCATATAGGAGGTTCTTTGCCTTATGGTTGTTAGCCAAGAGGGCTGCTGAAGTCGGCGTAGCAACTTCGGGAAAAACGAGCAGGGCTCGAACAACCTCCCATATAGATTGTCCTTCGCTTTCAAGGAAGACTCGCATGCGATTCTTCCAATAGGCATAGTCATGCCCATCGAAGATATGCGGCTTAGTGGAGTACTTATCTATCGCCAAGTTCAAGGACCGGATAAGATCAAGATTGAACTAACCGGGCTCTGATACCACTTGTTGTACCGAAAAGGCGACTAGAGGGGGGGGGGGTAAATAGGAGCACGCTCACTTTTTCTCAAATAATAGATTCAACACAAATTTCACTCCAATAGCTATGGAAGCCATGAAGATCAATATACTAGTATAGCGGAATACTAGTATTGAATCCAATCTAACCCCGAAGCAAAACAACCAAAATCAACCAGAACTCAATTTCAAGGTGTTGGGCGGTCTGACCTCTATGACAATGAAGGTCTAACCGGTCCATGGGCGGTCGGACCTCTATGTTAATGGCGGTCTGACCTCCAGCCTGATGAGCAGTAAAATCAGCCCGAAAAATGAAGTTGCAAATAGGTCTAACTTTTGATCTACAACTCCAAACTTGATGAAACTTGGAAAACACCTTCTCTAGGATGTCAGGAACCTATTCCAATCGAAGATCATGAAGATCCTTGGAAAATCTATGACCTTTTTCCGTTTTAATGAAGAGTGCTTCAAAACCGAGTCAAATACAAAATATGATCTAGAGACTTGCTCGTGGGTGATTGATGATCAAGATGATCCTAGATGTGTTTTCACATATCACAGCAAGCTAAATCACGTAAAGGAATCACGCAAAAACTCGCGGATCAAAGAAAGACTCGAAATCATCAAATAGAGAGACGAAAAGCAAAGAGACACATCTTTGATGAAACTTTCCTTGGATTGATTTGATATAGTTTGGGTTTACAGCCACCCATCAATGGAGGACAAAGCCCAATCCTTGAGCACGAAATCAAATCAAAGCTCTCTAGAACCCTAACCTCCACTAATCCTCTCCCTAAGGAAACTAGTGTTTCAAAACACAAAGAAAGGGTTGAGAGGGTGCAGCCAGCTCCCTCCTCTATTTATAGTGGAAGCTTAGACCTTCTAGAAGATTTACCCAAATTGGCTCCCGTTAAGGCCCATCACAAACGGGTCACACACGCACGCATTTTAAAGCGCCGTCTTCATCTTCTCTTGACCTAAACCGCTTCTCCTTGCCCCGCGGTTTAGCCAAAAGCAAATAAGGTGGTATTTTAGTGATATTACCAAAATACACCTTCTCGATCCTTCTCCGAAGACCGAGTCCAATCTTCATGAAGCACGTCCATGCTTCGCCACGTGTAGGTTGATCAACGACTCTCACCATGTCGGCAAATCTCTCCCATCCGGCTCCCACCGAAACCACCATGGCACTTGCACCGACCCCCGCGTCGTTTGATCAAACCAGTCGCACCGAACTGTCCGTTCGGTCACCCTTGTCCATTCTGCACCACGCTTGAGTTCATTGACCTCACCCGGCATCATTGATCGTTCTGGACCTCAGCTCTCAAAGCTTAGTCCCGATCATCCTCGCTGTTGACCGTCATTGACCACAAAGCAACCTGCACAACAATAGACAAGCAAATCAAATCCGGGAATAAGTTCTTCACAACTTGACCCATGTTAGTCAAAACATGCATCATGCAACACATATGCACTGAAACTCGTGACTTTGACCTAACAACCAAACATCGCCGCCACGAAGGACGACGAAACAAGCCAACACCGGTCAGACCGCCACCATGGCAGGTCTGACCACCCCCCTGGCCGGTCTGACCTCCAGCTATTGGCCGGTCTGACCGCCCAGCTGGGACTTATCCAAATTTTCTCCCTATAAATGCGAAACCTACTGAAATTTTTCAAACCAGTGGAACTTTTTCCTGGAGACTCCAAAAAATACGAGACCAAGTGTAGTAGAATCTCCTCTCTTGCCTACACCCTCTATTTTTGGCCCAGCTCCAAAAACCTCTTTTTTGCATTTGGCTGGTCCGACCGCCGCCATGGTCGGTCCGACCGCTGAGGTGGTGATCGGACCGCCCTCGGCGGTCTCGCCGCCGCTCGGCCGGCCGACCGCCATCGCTCGACAGAATCAAGTGTTGTCGAAAACGCGTGAATCGACAAACCTTCAACGACATTGCTAATTGTAACATCATCATAAGATCATGAGCATATCCCCGTGATATCCACACATTCACTCCACTCTAAGTTGTAGGCGCGATCCGCCAGAGCGCCGGGGAGGACGGTACCGCCTCCAACAGATCGGCAGAACCGACGACTCCACCTTGATGCTCCACCTGCCTTGACGGCCATGCCTCGGCACGGTGGCCCCGCGTTGACCTCGCCCACGTGTACTTCACCTCGACGCGCCGCCCACCTCGGACGCCATGCCTCGGCGTGGCGGCACCGTGTCGATTTTGTCAGCACGGGCTCCATCTCCACTCCCCGCCTGTCTCGAGGACATACCACAGCACGCCGCCTGCCTCGAAGGCCATGCCTCGGCACAGTGGCCCCGCGTTGACCTCGCCCACGCGTACTTCACCTCGACACGCCGCCTGCCTCGGACACTATGCCTCGGCGTGGCGGCACCGCGTCGACTTCGTCAGAACGGGCTCCATCCACTACTACAGAAAATGACATCACAGACGGTTCAAAATTGTTATCACAGACAGTTTTATGAACCGTCTGACTTTATATATCGGTGATGACATGAGATCATCACAAACGGTTTTTGAACCGTTTGTGAAAAAGGCTATCACAGACGGTTCTATTCACGAATCGTCTGTGATAGTTACTATCACAGACGGTTCGTGAATAGATCCGTCTGTGATAGTCTATTTTCACAGACGGTTCTGAACAAGAACCGTCTGTGATAGTAATTATCACAGACGGTTCTTGTTTAGAATCGTCTGTGATAGCTTTTTCTATTGCAAGAAAAAACGGGTTTTCACTTCGTCTGGAGCCTCCTGAGCCTCGCGAATGAATCTGATATGGATTTTCGTATTGAACTTTTCGTTAGCTTTCCCACAATAGCCACAACATCATAGTAGCATCAACTCAATCCATTCACAGTGCACTAACACATCACAGTAGTAATCCACATCACAGAACAAAAGGGAGGAGTAGAGAGAGTGAGGTTGTGGGAGGCTGGGGCGATGAGGTCGTGGGAGGCCAGCGACGATGAGACTGGGGGGAGGTGGAGGAGGCCGCAGGCGACGAGCTCAAGGGAGGACGGGGCGACGAAGTAGAGGAGACCGGGGGCGACGAGGCCATGGGAGGCCGGCGACGACGAGGCTGGGGCGAGGTGGAGGAGGCCGCCGGCGACGAGTTCGGGGGAGGCCGGAGCGCAAGGTCAGGGCGAGACGGAGATGGCAGAGGAGAAATGGCAGAGGAGGAGATGGAGATGGCAAAGGAGGAGATGGAGGACTCTGTTAATATAAAGAGATTTTCGGTAGCCCGCTCATTAAGTGCAAATTTTCGTTTTCCCGCCCAACAAAACAAAAGTATCATAGACGGTTTTATACAAAAACTGTCTGTGCCATCAAAGACGGTTTGTATTAAGAACCGTCTGTGATGAGATGCTTATCACAGACGGTTCATGATACCAACCGTTTGTGAAGTATCACAGACGATTCTTAAGAATAACCGTCTGTGATAATCTAAGTCGTCACAGACGGTTCATATCATGAACCGTCTGTGATAGGTCCATATCACAGACGGTTCCATGAGGCGTCTTCTATAGCCTATTTTGTAGTAGTGATCTCCACTCGCCGTTCGTCTCGAGGACATACCACGGCGCGCTACCCGCCTTGAAGGCCATGCCTCGGCACAGCAGACCCGTGTCGACCTTGCCCACACGTACTTCACCTTGAAACACCGCTTGCCTCGGAGGCCATGCCTTGGCGTGGCTGCACCGCTTCGACTTCATCAGCACACGCTCCATCTCCGCTCGCCGCCCGCCTCGAGGACATACCCTCGGCGGGGTGGCCACGGCACACCGCCCGCCTTGAATGCCATGCCTCATCGTGGCGGCCCCGCATCAACCTTGCCCACGTGCGCTTGAAATCGACGTGCCGCCCGCCTCGGAGACCATGCCTTAGCCTGGTGTCATCGCGTCGACTTCGTTAGCATAGGCTCCATCTCCGCTCGCCGCCTGTCTCGAGGACATACCCTCGGCGGGGTGGCCACGGCGCGCTGCACGCCTCGAAGGCCATGCCTCAGCGTGGCGGCCCCACGTCGACCTCGCCCACACATACTTCACCTCGACGCACTACCTGCCTCGTAGGTCGTGCCTTGGCGTGGTGGCACCGCGACGACTTCGTCAGCATAGGCTCCATAGCGCGCCGCCCACCTCGAAGGCCATGCCTCGGCGTGGTGGCCCCGTGTCGACTTTGCCTACGCGCGCTTTACCTCGACGCGCTACCCGCCTCGAAGGCCATGCCTCCGCGTGGCGATCCCGCGTCAGCCTCGCCCACGCGCGCTTCACCTCGATGCTCCACCCACCTCGTAGGCCATGCCTTAGCATGGCGGTCTTATGTTGATTGCACCTCGACGCACATCACCCGCCTCGCGCGTGCTGCCCACCTCGAGAGCCATGCCTCGATGCGACGGCTCTGTGTCGATTTTTTTCTAGGGTATCCCGACTTCCAAGGGGGCGAGGGCGAAAGGATTGCGTCCACTCACCCCTCGGAACCGTGGGACCTATCCCCGCGACCTCATACCACGCAGACGAAGGAGTTGTCGTAGCAGGGCCCCAAGGGGTTCCCTGCACCCTAGGGTCGTCAGGAATACCGGTGTGCCATCGAGGATACTGTACATATGTGTAGACCAAGTCCATGTAGTGCATTTATACAAATATACCTAAATGCCCCTCTCTCTCTCAATACATTATGAGGGTGAGAAGGAAAATGTCCCTTCTTGCCCCTGTTTAAATAAAGCTCCAAGAGTTTGTAAGAGAGAGACTCCTCATTCTCTCGTCCATGCACATTTATAATACTAGATTCATGCAACCACTACTATGGCTCATCTCTCGTTTGGCCATCTCTCGAGACAAAAGGGTACCCCGTAACCACTGTCTAACCTTTTTGTTATTATTCATGGCTCAATAAAAACAAAGAGTAGGAAAAAATAAACATCTCCGAAACAGATTATGTGAAGCGATTATTGACATTGATGTTGTTCTACTGTACCTTAAAGGTTATTTTGCACTCTTCAATGCAGGAGAGGGCATCACTCATGTATCAAATAGCACGTAGTTAACAAATTTCAATTCACCCATTTACAGCCCGAACAGCAATTAATTTCAGACTCTATGCGATCAGAAGAACTGCAGCCCAACTAAGCATTTCTGCTGTGGCATTTATTCATCAACTCTCCTGCCTCGCTGAATCGACCCATTTTAGTAAGTACACCAACAATCGACCCATTTATTCATCACATAGAGCTTTTATCAGTGTATTGTATGTGTAGCTATCCGGAACTGCAGACACTCGTAATGGGAGCATTGAAGGAATATGCATCAGGTGTAATGCCATCTATTTTCGTTTTATTAAGAAGATCAATGGCCTTATCAACATGCCCTGCTGAACAAAGTGCACGCATTATTACATTGTAAGTATGAGCATTGGGTCTAGCACCCCACTCTGACATCTCATTGAAGCAATCAAAAGCATCATCCAGTTGATGGAAGTACAACTCTTATCTTTCAATATGCAGTGCCCCAGTTGTTTGAGACACAACACATGACGTTGTTGCAGCAGCTGCACACTTTGCCGTACGTTGTTGCCTGCCCGTTACCGCCATTTGCCATTGCCTTCCAGGAGGCACGCCATGCCCATGCTAGAAACAGACCAATGCCCCCAAGATACCAGTAATCCTGAAAGTCAAGGCACAGAAGAACGATGTGTCTCAATACTGAGGTTAGTTAAACAAGACTTGGAAACCCAGTACTGAGACACACGTCTGTGAGTAGTTTGCAAAGCAGAAGTGCTATCCTTGACTCTATTAGAAGTTCTATCATGAGCAAAGGTCACACGAACATAAGAAGCATCTTGTCTAGGAACATGATGATGACTAGCATGTGAAACAAATCTTAAACCAGGTTTATTCTTTTCAAAATGACCATGTCTCATGACGGCTCTAGGTTGATGAGATGAATTTCTAACAAACTTTTTATTATCATTTTTCAACCTGCGCCAATAGAACTCAACCAAATGCTCATCCTTCCTGCAATAGGTGCAATGATACTTGATACCACTGGGAGAATCACCTTTTGGCTTAGCAGATGGTTGGGCAAAACCCGCAGATTTAAAAATAGTTTTTGCAGGTTGGGTTTTGAATTCAACTAACCCATTTTCCAAGACTTGAGTAACTTTTGGCTTAAAATTATCTTGGACAGAGTTGTATCCTGATCCTTGCTTCTTATAAGGAGTTTTACACTTGTCCAGAATCATGTTTAATTGTTTCTTTCCTTTAGAAAATTTTTCTAAGGTATCCTTAAGATAAGCATTTTCTTCTTCAAGATTAACACATGATTTACAAGTTTTACCCTTAATGGCTCTAGCATATCTCTCCTTATATAAAGCAGCTTCAAGTTTAAGGGTTTCGCATGAAATACAAGTAGCAGAATCAATTATATCTTTAAACTTAACAAATTTAGCTCGAACTGCATCTACTATGTGTTGTACTTCATGTTCTCATTCAATGCAAAAAGAGCAAAGGCTAGAATCAACCACACCAGAAGCAACCAACTTGCTAGAGTCTAAGCATTTTTTTACATGGAGCAGATTTAACCTCAACTAGCTCAGTCCTAGCATTTTCAAGTTGTTGCAAAGCAATATCATGAACAGATTGCAGTTAGTAAATTCTGAGTGCAGAGCATGGCAGGATGAACATTCATCAGATTCAAGAGTCTTAGCATTTGTAAGTTGTAAAGTCAAATTATCTACTTGTAACTCTAAGTCCTTGTTCCTAGCCATGATAAACTCTAAAGCCTTATACTGACTCATGAGTTGCCAAAGATAGTTTCGTATCTATCAGAAAGGACATCATAGGAGGGAGGTACCTCATCGTCGTCGACGTCAGCGGAGTCGGCCATGAAGCACATGCTGGTGAAGTTCTTGGCCTTCCCCTTCTTGTCTTGAGGGATCTCCTCCTCCTTGTCCTCCTCGCTCCCGGAGTCCACATCGCTTAAGGATTAATCCCCAAAAGCAGTAAGAACCCGGTGAGCGGCCTTCGTCAGCTTGGCAGCATCATACTTTGATTTGTTCGATTGAGACTTCTTCCAAGTTGGCTTTCCCTACGGCTCACACTACGCGAGGTGTTCGGACGGTCCGAACGTTCACGCGAATCTGAGCCATCGATCTAGAATCCTACGGTACATATGGATCGACGTGCTCGGATGGTCCGAACGTTCATGCGATCGTGGGCCGTTCGATGCCGATCCAACGACCCACAACGCTCGCGCTCGATCGACCGTGGCGGTGTAGTTAGTCGATTGAACCAAGTCAAGTGGCTCAAGCCCAAGTCTGACTCGCGCCCAAGGAATAGTGAAAACCAGCTAGGGCTTGATTTAAACAGCTGATTTTTTGAGGATTTACTTAAGGTAGCAAATCAGCTCCAAAAATCATGAAATTTTAACTGGAGGTTGCTGACTTAAGGATTAACCTTACATAAAATTTCCAGAGATTTTTATGCGCTGCATTCTTCTCCAGAAATTCCAGAAGGTTGGAGTTAGGGTTTGAACAAGCTTTGACTGGGTTTGACTTGCCCCCCAAAATTATCAAATAATTTCTAAAAACTATGAAATAATTCAGAGGTGTTACCAAGCCTCCCTAGAACTCGAGAAAAATATTCACAGAGATTTGGCATAATATTTTTGCCAAGGAGGTTTTTGATTGGAGTCAATTGAGGATTTTGATTTTGATTTTTCCACAATCCCTGTACAAGAATCATGGAACTGGTCAAAAACATCCAGGTGTGAGAAAAGTTTTAATTTCTCCCCATTTTTATATATTTGAAACACAGATCCACATTTGGGATGTTACACTCTAGAACCCTAACCTCCACTAATCCTCTCCCTAAGCAAACTAGTGTTTCAAGCAGCCACCTCCTTTCTCTATTTATAGTGGAAGCTTAGACCTTCTAGAAGATTTACCCAAATTGGCTCCCGTTAAGGCCCATCACAAACGGGTCACACACGTACGCATTTTAAAGCGCCGTCTTCATCTTTTATTGACCTAAACCGCTTCTCCTTGCACCGTCTTGCGCCGCGGTTTAGCCAAAAGCAAACAAGGTGGTATTTTAGTGATATTACCAAAATACACCTTCTCGATCCTTCTTCGAAGACCGAGTCCAATCTTCATGAAGCACGTCCATGCTTCGCCACGTGTAGGTTGATCAGCGGCTCTCACCATGTCGGCAAATCTCTCCCATCCAGCTCCCACCGAAACCACCATTTCTGCTGTGGCATTTATTCATCAACTCTCCTCCCTCGCTGAATCGACCCATTTTAGTAAGTACCCCTACAATTGGCCAATATGAGTGATTATTGGTCGCACTGCAGCCACTGGACTCCATTGCAAGTAGAATTTATTTGGCCTCATCAATTCTTCTTTCATCACATAGAGCTTTTATCAGTGTATTGTATGTGTAGCTATCCGGAACTGCACCAGATCTCAACATGACATTAAAAATATTTTGAGCTTTATCTACCTTTTTCATCCTGCAGAAACTCGTAATGGGAGCATTGAAGGAATATGCATCAGGTGTAATGCCATCTATTTTCGTTTTATTAAGAAGATCAATGGCCTTATCAACATGCCCTGCTGAACAAAGTGCACGCATTATTACGTTGCAAGTATGAGCATTGGGTCTAGCACCCCACTCTGACATCTCATTGAAGCAATCAAAAGCATCATCCAGTTGATGGAAGTACAACTCTTATCTTTCAATATGCAGTGCCCCAGTTGTTTGAGACACAACACATGACGTTGTTGCAGCAGCTGCACACTTTGCCGTACGTTGTTGCCTGCCCGTTACCGCCATTTGCCATTGCCTTCCAGGAGGCACGCCATGCCCATGCTAGAAACAGACCAATGCCCCCAAGATACCAGTACCACAGCCCGGCTTTCCACGGCAGTGACGACTCCGTGATTTGTGTTCTTCATCTAACGCTAGCAAACTTGTTCTGCAGCAAGACTAATGATCTTTTTTGCTTGCCCCTTCTATTGAGTAGCCTATTGCAGGTATCATGTGCTACAGTGTAAATGATTAGCAGCCTACACGCTTCTGCCTATGTACACCGATTTAGTCCAGTGTTCATTTTAAATCTTCAATGCTCTATCCTTCATTTATCTTTGACAAATATTTTTTCCGTAGTTTAAGACTGACTGAATCCGACAAGTCCTCATGTCAATGTTATTCGTTCATAAATGTCTATATCTTAAAACCTCATTATCAGTGTTATCCATTCAGAAATGTCTGTCTTGCAACCTGGTTTCTCTATCTGGTACCCTTTTAATTGGTTATTGGTTTGTTGCAGAGCCTGGTGTTGATCCTTTTGCTCAAAGAAGGGATGAGAAGAAGAGGGTCGAAAAGAAAGAAAAGAACAGACTAGAGAATTTAAAGAAAGCTTCCAAAGTCGGTGCTCTGCCAAGGTTGTTATCCTTTCCTAGTATCTAATTTTTTCTGTATATCGTACGCATTAATTTATTATATTAGGAAAGAACCTTGTGTAGCTATTCACTACATTAGCAACTCAAGTTTGTCATATAACAACTTTTTGATTTTTTTTTTTGTGCAGTCATATACAGCTTGCTGCCACAGCTTTGCCCATCACGGGAACTAAAGCTGGTCTACCTAAAAAATCTAGAAAAGAAGATCTTGAGGATGTTGCTGGCATGGCTTCTTCAGCCATAGCTAGTGGTGGGAAGTTTGACGAAAAGTTACCTGGCGAGAAACCTCCGAAGAAGCTTGGCAAACATAGAAAGGTTTTATTTTCTGAACTTCTTTGCCTTCTGTGAATCAATGCACCTTCATAGGTTGATATTATGCATTAGTTTAACTGTTTCTTTTCTGCAGTTCTTCCCTGTTGTTGAAGGGAAAGGAATGCGCAACCGGGAGAAACAGCAAAATGACAAAATCTTGAACACACTACTGGCCAAAAGTTCCGGGGAACAGATGGATGTCAGCAAGGCAAGCTCTCGGATTCGATATCGTACATTAATTTGTGTAGTGTGATATCGTACAGACATGGCATTGCTGTACTTTTAGATGGACTTATATTACTTGTATGCGACATTAGTCCTTTAGATGTATTGTGGTAGAATTGGACTTTTAGATGTCTTTTGTGTGGATTACGATGTTGCTTTCTGCAAGTGAACATTTATGGATGGTATTGGGCTTGAAATGATAAGCTTGAACTTCTTATTTGTGTATGGAGGCATGGATGTGTATTGTGATGATGTATATGGATGTGTATTGTGGATTACATATGATGCATGGATGTGGATTATGGATTTATGATGCATGGATGTGTATTGTGGATTTATGATATAGATCTGTATGAAAATGTGATCAATTGAGAATTTCTACTAGTGGGCTGTCAGAATTATATTTTCCTGACGGGTAAAATAACTGTCAGCAAAATACATTTTATGCACGGTCCAAAACCGTCAAGTTTAATTTTGCTGACGGTTCTGACCCGTCAGGAAAATGCATTTTATGCACTGTAAAAAACCATCACGTTTAATTTTGCTGACGGTTCTTAGCTGTCAGCAAAATTCATTTTATGCACGGTCAAAAAACCGTCAAGTTTAATTTTACTAACGGTTCTTACTCGTCAGCAAAATTCATTTTATGCACGGTTCCGAAAACCGTTAGGTTAAATTTTGTTGATGGTTAATACCCGTCAATAAAATGCATTTTATGGACGGTTCGCAAAACCGTCAGCAAATATTTTCTTGACGGTTAACCGTCAGACAAATTGGACATTCCCGACCACCTAACCCTGATGGTATTTTCCTGACGGTTAATCAAACTTCGGAGTAACGTACCTGATCTAAAAATTAAATTTTCAAACTTCAGAGTAAAGTACCTGATCTAAAAATTAAATTTTAGATCTGACATACTTCTAGGTTCCAATTCAACACTATTTGCTAACAGTTTAGGAAGTAACTACAAGTTAAAAGAGAAAGGAAACCAAAAGAATCAGAAACAAAAGGACCACTGTTAATATGACAAAGGAGCTCTCCCGTCTAAGTAATTTGCATGAACTAAACTATAACTGCAAAATGGATTAGTATTGTTATCTGAACTTGAAACCATCCAATATAACAAAGAAATATTTTCGTAGACAAGGTACTTATTCTGACATAACAGAGACCGCAGGAATATGTCATTTCTTGGAACTCAGAAACTGAAGAAATCACAGTAATTCACAATCATCCTAGCAAGTTCCAATTCTAATCAAGACTCAAGATGCCATTTCTAAAGTAAAAAACTTGACGTATACAACTGCACACAACATATACCCCCCTAACATCTCCACGACCACATCAAAGAAATAAGAAAGATGAATAGAGTTGAGAGTCTTGAATCTGGATCTCCTCCATTCTACAAAGAGGATGAGCACCCCCGCCGCCGCCCTCCTCCTCACCCATGAATGGCCACCCGTCGAAGTCACCACCACCACCGGTCGACGCACTCTTCCTCGTTCGCTGCGCCACACCACCGAAACAGTTTATGTGAAGCAATTATTGACATCGATGTTGTTCAATTTTTTTTTAAAAAATAACCTAGTTTTTATTTCAAAATATAGTAATATCTCTATCTTTTTTATTTTATAGAAATAATCATATGTCGCTCAACCGTTGGGCGACTAACCGAAGTCGCTCAACGATTGAGCGACTTGGACACTTATCGTCCAACGGGTACAATGTATGTCCTGCTAGCTGAGCGACTTGTACACTAGGACCAATCGTTGAGTGACAAGTGTCCAAGTCGCTCAACTGTTGAGCGACTTGGGCTAGTCTCCCAGCGGTTGAGCGACAGATAATTATTTTTGTAAAATCAAAAAATTAGGTATATTATTGTATTTCAGAATAAAAACTATGTTATTTTTTAATATAAATAAATCATGTTGTTGTACTGTACCTTGAAGGCTATTTTGCACCCTTCCGTGCAGGAGAGGGCATCACTCATGTATCAAATAGCACGTAGTTAACAAATTGCAATTCACACACATTGACAACCCAAACAGCAATTTCAGACTATTTCTGCTGTGGCATTTATTCATCAACTCTCCTCCCTCGCTGAATCGACCCATTTTAGTAAGTACCCCTACAATTGGCCAATATGAGTGATTATTGGTCGCACTGCAGCCACTGGACTCCATTGCAAGTAGAATTTATTTGGCCTCATCAATTCTTCTTTCATCACATAGAGCTTTTATCAGTGTATTGTATGTGTAGCTATCCGGCACAACCGGAAAAACGTCCTTTGCCCAGAGCCGCGATTTTTGCCGAGAGCAAAAACGCGGGCTCTCGGCAAAGAAACCGTTTGCCGAGCGTGGCTCTCGGCAAACACGGGCCGTCGGGAACTGATAAGATTGCCGTGGACCTGCATCTCGGTAAACAATAACTCTCGGCGAAGTGGGCTATTTTGCCGAGAGCCGCGCTCGGCAAAAAATGCCCATCGGCAAAATGGGCCTTTGCCGTGGGCCGCGCTCTCGGCAAAATCAGGCTCTCGGCAAAACATTGCCGTGGGCCCATATCCGTGACCTGCCCTGACGGCGTCACCGCTTTGCCGAGAGCCTGATCGTTACGGCTCTCGGCAAACCTGTTTGCCGAGCGCCGCTTTCGGCAAATGTTTGCCGGGCTCTCGGCAAACGTGGTTTCTATATTTCATGTGCATGTGTTTCTCTTCTCCTAACTCTCTCCAATTAAATTATTTTTTTCTTTCATATGCTCCAAACTTTTTTTCTCTATACACATACTACAGGTTGTACTCAATATTAAAATTTTGTGTATTTTTGTAATTATTTGCTATATATAATTAATTAATTGCATTTCAAGGAGTTTTTTTAATCGATTAAAATTTGAACAGCGATTGATTTAAACACGGGAAAAAATTAAGTAGAAAATGATATTAATGCTATTTATGCATTATTGGGGGCAAATAACATCTTGTTGACGTTTTTTTCACCTTTTATTTTACGAATCGAAGACCACGAACATATGTCGCCGAACGATTTAAAAAATCTTAAAAAAAGGAAACGAATTCGGAAAATTGTGATATTTGCAATGAAGTCATGGTATCACACTTGGAGGCTGTGGTAAAAAATTGAAAATGTTTCGCGCAAGTGGTTGCGTATGATTCTTACAATCTGAGACATCTCCGAATAAGTTTGATAAAGCTGAGAAGGATCCATTAGGATTTTTAAATAATGTCACGGTCGAATTAGTTTTGGAGTTCCAAACTTTTTGTATAGCCATTAGAGAGCATAAGTTGTAACACGGCAAAATTTCGTATTTTTCCGGAGCCGTTTGCTATTTATTAATTTTTTTTTGGATATTCTTTGCCGAGAGCTTCATGGGATTGCTCTCGGCAAAGGCTCTTTGCCGAGAGCAACTGGGCCCGCTCTCGGCGTGATTTCTTTTAACCTAGCGTGGATCAATGGTTTGCCGAGAGCTGGCTCTCGGCGAATAGGTTTGCCGAGAGCTGCTCTCGGCAAATCCAAGCATATCACCTATGAGGCCAATGTTGGCCACTCCTGCTGCACCGTCCGATCGAATTTCAACGGCTAGATCGTGCTGACCCGTTCGCTCGATCCGAACGTTCGAATCGTTGTGGACCGTCCGATCGAATTTCAACGGCTAGATCGTGCTGAGCCGTTCGGATTGCTCGGGCGAGGATGAGCGCTTAAACCGGGCCGTCCAATCTTGATCGGACGGTCCAAACCGATTTAAACGTTCGGACCGTCCACAGGGGATTGCTATTTATTAATTTTTTTTGGATATTCTTTGCCGAGAGCTTCAGGGGATTGCTCTCGGCAAAGGCTCTTTGCCGAGAGCAACTGGGCCCGCTCTCGGCGCAGATTTCTTTTTTAACCTAGCCTGGATCAATGGTTTGCCGAGAGCTGGCTCTCGGCGAATAGGTTTGCCGAGAGCAACTGGGCCCGCTCTCGGCAAATGGGGTTTCTATATTTCGCGAAACCTCATCCCGATCCCCTCGCCTCCTCCTGCTTTCCCAATCCCGCCGCCTCCCCCAATCCCCCTTCGGCCCTTCCCCTCCCTTGTAGGCTCGCAGCCGCCGCCGCCCCCTTCCCCTCACCCACAACCGCCGCCGCCTCCCCCTTCCCCTAGCTCGCAGCAGCCGTCGCCTCCCCCTTCCCCTCCCTCATAGCCGCCGCCGTCCCCCCTTCCCCTCGCTCGCAGCCGCCTCCCCCTTCCCCTCCCACAAGCTTCCCTAACCTCCAATTGAGGCTCTCCACCACCCGGCCGCTGCCCCCACGACTTCCTCGCCGCACCGTTGCTGGCCCACCGTGCCAGCCCGCCTCTGGCATCCTCGTCCCCAACCAACTGCACCGGTGAGTTCACTTTATCCCATTGGAGCTCACCTCACCCGGCCGGTTTCATTTTTCTCCACGCTGGCCTCCACCGTCGCCTCCCTTGCCGGCTGTGAGTCCTGCCCGAGCTGACTCCGGTATGTAGGTGTAATCAGTGTATCAAAATCTTTGAAATCTTTGAAATCTTTGTAGGTCAGTGTATCAAAATCTTTGAAATCTTTGAAATTTTCGTGTTCTGCACTGCACATGTGCATATAGACCTAGCTAGCTAGTTTTCTTTCCGGACGGCAAGGTCGGCTTTTGAAACCCTAAGCTAATACGTTTCAATCAGTTGCAAAATTTCCAAGAAATTAGTTTGCTTGGTTGCAACATTGCGTGTACCCTAGAGTTACGTAAAGTAGCGTGTGGTTAGTGATCCTTAATTTGATCGGTGCTAACTTTCCAATGATCGATGTGCAGGGAAGAACCGAGCAAGGAAGGTGGTGTGCATCAGTGCTGGGGAGGTGGTTCCTTCTGATCTCTGGGCTTGGAGGAAGTACGGCCAGAAGCCTATCAAGTATGATCTGCAGGCTCATTGCCAATTTATTTATTTAATGCAGTGTTGTTGACTTGCTTTGTGTGTTTCTGCACCTAATGTTCTGCATCAAAATTGTTAGAAAGTTAATAGCATGACCAATTCTAGTAGTTAGAAGTTTTCCTTGATTCAATTAGTCAGTTGGACCTTTATCCACCAGTAGTAGTCAAATATGAAAAACCAAGGTGGAGATGGAAATTTGAGAAACCAATGAAGGCAACCAATTCCTTTTTGATGAAGTATTAAACAATAGAGGCAGATCAGTGCTAGTGCTGTACTTAGCTATTAGGTCACTCAAAGCTTGCTTAACAAATTAGTATTGAATTTGTAAGAAGATGAGGTAACACCAAATCAACTCAGACAATCTCTCATAACGATGCTTGAACAGGGAATGAAATGACGTTGCAATTAAGAATAGCAATAAGCTTCTGTCAATCCTAATACATGTATTTAAAAATTTATTGTTTCATTTAGCTTTTAAGCTAACAGAAGCAACCCAATGTGTCAAAACAGTAAAAATTAGCTTTATGAATTTTAGCAGAGAAGGTGTGAGATGAATTCAATTGGATTAGCAAATTGGCGATTGAGTTGAAGGAGTCTAGTTGTAGTACTTCAATTCGAGAGAACTTGTTGTTGTATCCTTGAATTGAGAGAGAACTTGTTGTTGTATCCTTGTAAGTGCATAAACGATGTCTGAAAGTATAAGAATTGTCAGAAGGCTAATAACAGGACTAATTCAAGTAGTTAGAGTCTTTCTTACTAAGGAAACAAATAAGCACCACGACCCAAAAAGTTCTTTTTTGGACACATATTTGATACTTGATACTTGCATTGGACATTCGGACTTTCTGAGAGGTTGGATGGAGATGGATATCCAACATCTTGGAGGGACATGGATAATGGAGTAGATACAAAGTACTTCACGATTAAAGACCCATATATATATATCTTTGTTCTTTAGTGTGGATAGAGGGGGATGCATCATGCATATGCATGAATCTAGCACTTCACTGAGACAAGAATTAAAGCCATGAAAATGGCAGGTAGATGAGAGGTACCATGTTATGCAGAGAAAGGTGATGAGTGCTAGATTTTCAGAGAGGTAAGGTGGGCACCGATTTAGCTAATGCAGGGAGCAATTTCTTCCATGCAATTAAAGGCAGAAAGTGAGATCAAAGGTTGCACATAACATCCTAGGATTTTTTCCTAGGGATAAGATGCATCATAGAGTGGAAATTTTTGTGAGTCTTGGCTATTGTTTGACAAGGAGCCGATTGGAAACTAAATGTTAACTAAATTTGTTCATCCATAACTTGGTGCAGAATTGTTTCTTCAAAAAAAAACTTGGTCTTAATTTGTATGTTACCCTTCAAAGACGGCTATCTATCTGCTTTTGTTTTTTTCTTCTCAAGTACATCTTAGATCAAGATACTATTGTATGATTCTTCCAAACTGAGGATATATATATTGAAAGAAAACCACTGGATCTTGTTTAAGATAGCAGAACATAGAATACTTATTAAACAAGTGAGCTAGGGCATTAGCCTATGTAAGCGTCGTTTTCTGCGCATGCCAGCTTACTTACACCTCTGCATAGTGCTAATGGCAACACACATCCGGACTAAAAAAGACTTCACATAGAAGAGTGCTACAAAAAAAGATTATTCCCATCAAGGTAATTTCCAGTTGTGCATAGACTCATAGATACCTGTTTGTTCACATCCTTTGCAATTAGTAAACTGTGGATCAAGCCAACATGGAACTTTTCTTGTTGTGGCCTCTTGGTTCAGTAGGCTAATGACATGTTTTTGCAAAATATCCTATCAACAAGCATCAAATGCCCCCACATTAATTGTATTTTCCAAAATAGTTAATGAAGATAAGTACATATTACAACACTAAAGAATATATAAGCTTAGGACGCCTATTCTATACCGGGCTATGTTACGTAAAATACATGATTGCTTGTAAGGGCAAAAACTATAGTAGTGTTCTCGGAAAAAGATGCGATTGTAATTCCAAAATTAGAAAAGTGACCAAGTAGTTCAATGACACTTTGTTGTTTTCATAACAACAATACAAAGGCGACTAATGGCACTTATCAATCTTATTTGCACTAGTAAATGCTTTCATAGGAAAAATCATGACAAACAAGCAATCATTACATACATTGAATCGTTGCGAAGCTTAAAAATCTTTTGCCTCGTCCTCTTGAAATTTCCAATCGAAGCGATCTTGTATGGTTCTTGCTCCCAGCGGTTTGGTGTATCAAGCTTTGGTGTTGTCTTGTGATCGATGATGGAGTTTCGAAAATTTCACTACTTTCTTGTTGAGTTGTCTTTGCGAATTTTTGATTGATTGTCTTGCCGAATTTTTGAGTTAGCGTTATTTTGCTTCTTTCTTTCTTTTTGCAGAGCCGAGTCGGAGTACCCGGTGTCCCAGTGTCCGCCCGCACCTGTCGCCTCGCCATCGCACCGACCCGCCACGCCCCGCTTAGCCCGACTTCACCGCCACGAGGTATAACCACTATTTCTTTGTCTGGTCATGTATCTCCACGTAACCCGATTAGGTGTCTCCGTTCGAAAGAGATACGGTTAGAAATATGCAGATCTTTGCATATCAATAACCGTATCTGTTTCGAATTGTCCACGTTTTTTTGGACAGCCCGAGGATGCGCAGATGGTGTTAGTTTCCATGGTCTGCTCCGATCCGAGACAGAGTTTCGATAGTACCTTCCTGTTGTTCTCCGGATACACAATCTCCCTGTCGGGACGTGTATTTGGAGAACAGCGGGGAGGTGATGCCGAAATTCTGTTTCGGATAGGACCAGACCATAGGAACTAACACCATCGACGCATCCTCGGGTGGGATTAGGACCTATCCTTACCTATTAGATGGTAGGAACGACGTGTAGATGCAAGTCCATGGTTATATTTATTACTTGGTGATATATATGTTAGAGGATGGATGACCGTGAGTGGATGTACTCGGGTGCCAAGCGCCGTGAGATTACCAGAGAATGGGTCGACAAGACCGAGGCTTTCATCAAGCAAGTATTTGACCAGCTCCGGAGCGCGTGCGTTTTGTCCTCGCATCAAGCTGTAAGAACAGAAAGAGGCAGACAAAGGAGGTGATGACTTCACATCTGGCTAGGCATGGATTTACCAAAAACTATACCCAGTGGACCCACCACGGTGAAGCCGATCGTGTGAGAGAGGAGGTGGTGAGACCACGTGTCGAGGATTACAATGCGATGCCGGGTAGCGGCTTGGTTAGATGACTTTCACGAAGCACACTTTTGAAGGATGTAGGCGCAGGATGAGGAGGAGCGAGGCAAGCGCAAAGCGTATTACGACATGTTGTCTGCGCGGAAACCCCTTCATGGCCACACACGATTTCAAAGCTTGATGGCATTTCACGCTTAATGGCCTTAAAGTCCGAGTTCAACCTCATCGAGAGAACTTTGATGAAATGTTGTGATTATTGGCTCCATCCTTCCGCGGTCACCTTACGCCACACGAACATGTACGAATCGCGAGAAGGTCCTTCGTGCACTTAAGATGCCGTATGAGCAGATACATGCTTGTCCAGAAGGGTGCGTCCTCTTTAGAAAAGCACACGCGGATGCAAAGTCTTGCCCAAAGTGTAAATCCTCTAGGTATCCGGAGGTAGACTCGTGATGGTGAGAAGAGGCGAGTCCGCACCCGTGAAAATCCTACGGTACCTTCCATTCATACCGAGGATCCAACGGCTATTCATGACAGAGGAGTCCGCGAAGCAGATGATATGGCACAAAAATGGAAAAAGATACGATCCCCGAGAAGATGGTACATCCGGTGATGGTGAAGCATGGCATCACTTTGATAACATTCATCGTAACAAAAGTGGGGAGGCACGTAATGTGCGTGTTGCATCGGCAATGATGGGTTCAATCCTTATGGAATGATGGTGCCCTATACACTTGTTGGCCCGTGTTTGTTATCCTCTCAATCTCCCCGGCGTCTCCTTCCAACGATGAATGTGTTCTTGTCGTTGATAATTCCGAACACCACAGGAATAACATGGGTGTGTTCATGGAGCCTTTGTTCGATGAACTGGTCCATGCTTGGGACCATGGTGTATGGACATACGATCGAGCTACAAAGACAAACTTCAACATGCATGTTTGGTATCAATACTCCATGCATGACTTCCTAGCATATGGGATATTGGCGCTTGGTGTGTTCACGGGAAGTTTCCATGCCCCTTGTGCAAGGCGACTCTGCGATTCAATTGGTGCGAGAAGGCGGTAAATATTCCGCGTTCGACAAACATCGACAATTCCTCCCTGCTGAGCATCCATTCAGACGAGACATCAAGAACTTTACTAAAGGTGTCATGGTTACAGACCCCGTACCACAGATGATGACCAGTGCCGAGGTTCATGATCAGATAGATGCTCTCCGGATCAATGAAAAAGATGGTAGGTTCGTGGGATATGGTGAGGAGCATATGTGGACTCATAAGTCGCCCTTGATGATGCTCCCCTATTATAACGACCTTCTTCTTCCACACAACATTGATATAATGCACACCGAGAAGAATGTTGCCGAGGCGCTTTGGGCAACGATCATGGACATTAAGGATAAGACGAAGGACAATGTAAAGGCGAGACTGGACCTGGCAACGATATGTGATAGACCAAAGCAACACATGCAACCTCCTAGAAGCGGCAAGAAATGGACAAGGCCTAAGGCCGATTACAGATTGAAACCGGAACAAAAGAGAGAAGTATTAGAATGGTTCAAAACATTAATGTTCCCTGATGGGTATGCGAATAACGAGGAGGGGTGAACTTATCTACCTTGCAAATCAACGGCCTGAAGAGTCATGACTATCACATATGGATTGAGTGTCTTCTTCCGGCGATGCTCCGAGGCTATGTCCCTGAGCATGTGTGGAAGACGCTAGCCGAGTTGAGCTATTTCTTCCGCCAGCTTTGTGCCAAGGAGTTATCTCGTAGCGTGGTTGCGACTGGAAAAAATAGCACTGTGTTGCTCTGTAAGTTGGAGATGATCTTTCCACCGGCTTCTTCAACCCGATCAAACATTTGATTCTCGCACCTCCCGTATGAGGCACGAATGGGGGCCGTCTGAGCCGTTGGTGCTATCCAATCGAGAGATGTCTAAAGGTTCTTGGAAGAAATGCGCGAAACAAATGCAAAATCGAGGCTTCCATGGCGGAGGCATTCGTTTTAGAGGAGGTTACTAACTTCACACAAGCATACTATGGTGACAAGCTTCCTAGTGTGCATAATCGACCCCCTCGTTACAATGCTGGTGAAAATGAATCAAAACTCACCTTTTCAAGGGCAACTTGGAAGTGCGAGTGATGCGACCTCATTGTTGTTGAAAAACGAAGAGTGGCTCACAATCATGATATATGTGTTCACCAATCTTACCGAAATGGAGCCGTACATGCAGTAAGTGGCTTCTTGCACGAACTTGTTAATTAAATATGCCGTCAACATTACGCATCCAACCTCCTTGTTTCTCATTTATTCTGGGGAGTTTATTAATGAGAACGGCATCTATCAAGGAACCTACCCGCAAGAACGTGACACCATTCTTCATCGAGTGCGGAAATGGAATCTCCGATTTTATTTCTTGGTTCAAACAAAAGGTACTATGCAATTTAGCTCGTTCGCGATTGACATTCCCGATTGCTTGTACATTCCAATTTAACGATCTATCCTCCTTGACCTTGCGAGCCAAACCGATTTGACTATGAATCGAGTTGAGACAGGTTGCCAATGGCTTTGAACATAGGGTCAAGTCATTTTCTCGTTATGATGTGAATGGATACCGATTTCACACAACAAGACACGAGCGAGCCGCCCAATCGAAGAACCACGAATTAGGAGTTTTCTTGGCGGCCTTGATGGGGCCGAGTATTATGGAAGAATTGAAGAAATATACGAACTTAGGTTTCGTGGTCGCAAACCTCTTAACCCTGTCGTATTCAAATGCCATTGGTTTGATCCTCAAGAAGCGAGGCGAAGTCCTTCCCTTGGGCTAGTAGAAATTGACGAGATTAGTCTATGGCGGAAAGGATGTCTATATTGTGGCTCAACAGCCACACAAGTTTATTATCTCCCTACTCGTGCCAAAGGGACCCTAGTCTTGAGGTTGGGATATTGTGCACAAGGTATCGCCGCACAGTAAAGCACCTTCCCCAAACGCCGAAGACTACAACCGACCCAAACACATATGATGGAGAGTTCTATCAAGAAGAGGGCCTACAAGGGACTTTTGAGATTGACATAACTTAGGAGCTATGGAAATGGAAGTAGACAATGAAATGGATGTTGATGTGGACGAGTGGGATGAGGTGGAAAATGCGAAGGACTTGGCGTTACTTGAAGGATTACATATTGGCAATGTCAATGATGACATAGTTGCTCCTTTGGAAAGTGTTGAATATTTCGACATGGTGATAGTGATGATGAGAGCTATGATCCGGCTAATCCGATGGGGATGATTATTTCTAATACATGTAATATTATGTTATTTTGAAATTATGCTTTATTTATTTTGCATCTCTTTATAATAATGTCTTGTTTATGATCCATCTAATCCGATCTTATTGTTTATGTCTTGTAGGTGATTGTGCAAAGATGGCGGGCATGAGCTTTTATGGTCAGTCGCTTTACGACACGAGGCGACACCGGGGCCCTCGGTGAAGGCTGGGGTCGGCACCACCTCGGGGAGGAGGAAGAGGGTGGCGGGAGGAGGCCTAGGCGCCACCGCCTCGGCTGCAGCAGCAGCAGCACAGAGCCCGAGGAGGCGGGAGGAAGAGCAGTGGGCGAGCGAGGCTGGCGAGGAGAGGCCGAGCCGCAGGCGAGCAGTGGCCGAGCGGTGGACGAGCGGGAGGAGCGGGAGGACGAGCAGGAGGCCGAGGCGGGAGGTTCAGTTCCACCGAACCTCGGTGTCTACTAACGAGGTCCGTGAGCCTACCGAGCGGCCGATACCGAGGCTCTACGCCCGGTCATTCGACCGTTGGGCAAAAATACGTAACTTTTACATTTTTTCGCTCCTACATATGATAGAATCACAATGGAAACTAACAGCTTTTTCTTAATCACTTACGCAGTCTTGGAAGGTCGTGGTCCTGTGTGCTCACAAAGGTTGCCCAATGGCATCTGGGTCTTCTCTGCAGGAACACTTCCCGTGCTTGGTTCGCTACGCCAAGCTCGAGCCGCCTACACGTCTGAGCACTCGTCGCCGCCCACGATGCGGAGGGCGAGACGGGCCGCACGCACGTCTGAAAGCGTGGCGGAGCGGGTTATGTGCGAGTTTTGGGTAAGTCTTCCTCCACTACTTTGCTCAATACATTGCATTCGCGAGTTTCTTGAACCAAAGTGTATTGATACATCTTTTCTATATGCAGACTTCTTCAAATGCGCCGAGGACTACGAGGCGAGGCGCCAAGGCGTTGGCCAAATCTTTTAGAGGTTGCATCTCGGACATGCATTACGAGGCGGCCCGGGCCATCATCGATTCTTGTGCCGTCTACGAGCATCGGAAGGTAAAGAAAGAAGATGCAAGATTAATGCATCGACCAAAGAGCGATGCGAAGGTAAATATACAACATCAATATTGATTTCTTACGAGATTGGGTGCGCTTGAATTGTTCTTATATCATCAATGTACTTGATGTCGTGCAGTGCCTCTGGCCGGTGCGCCAATAAAGCGAACTGGCGGATGATGGTCGACAGTGGGTGAGTGGCAATTGGCGGATAACCACACCGTCCTCCGGGAGCGGCGTTTCGCGATGCGGTGTATCACACCACCGGGCAACCTTAACATCCACGAATTCGGGGCTAGATGGGTGCGTGACTTGGTGTAGCTTCATTTATTCTTTCGGATGTTTATTCTGCATGATTTATAATCGTCTTGTTTTTCTCGCGATCATTTGCACATCAAAACCACCATGCGGAGAGCTCAAGTCATGGGTTCGGCCCACAAGGGCAAGGCGATGACAACATCGATCGGAACCGGACGACACACCGAAGTCGTCACCAACGAGCATCCCCGAGCGCATCGGTCAAGACACCGAGGCGGCAAGGGGAGTCCATGGGGCAGACTGGGATCCGCACACCGCGGACATTGACGGCGACATCGTCATGAGGGTGGGAGGAGGCAAGAAGCATGGGCGGTACCTCATCGGCAACAGCACGCTCGACCCGCACACCACTCCCACTCTCTCTGTGTCCGGACAAGCAGCACGAGCGGGAGCGTGCCCATACGCCCAAGGCAGGACACTTCGACGCATCGTGTGGCAGCACTACAGGTTATTTCTGTTTTATTCGTCGTTCATTGGTTTTACATTCCTCGAAATTGCTTGTAACAATGCGGTGAAAAATTATAGGCCCAGGTGCATGCGCTCGAGGAGCATAAGGCTAGGGTGGAGGAAGAGCGACAGAGGGAGCGGAGGCCGAACAGCAGAGGTGGGAGGCGGCGGGCGAGGTTTGACGCCTTGGCTCAGTACGTGGCAAGTCTTGGCGTCACGATGGGTCGTCCAGCGCCACTAGAGCTGTTCGCTCCTCCACCGCCTTACCCATACCCGCCTTACTCATACGTGAGTTCAACTTCTCTAACAAAAGCTCTTTACTGTGCATGTCGGCCATCGTGCCGTTGATATGTGATGGGAGGCCTTCGTGCCGTTGATATATATGTGTGCCGGCCATCGTGCCGTTGATATGTGGTGGGCGGCCATCGTGCCGTTGGTTTTCTTGCAGGTTTTGGAAACCCCACCGTGCAGGGGAGGTGCTGCCGAAATTTTGATGTGTCTAGGCTTAGATTACAATTTTATACCTAGTTCTGCAAATTTTGACTTGTCTACGCTTAGATTACAATTATATGCCTTAGTATTACTATAATTACTAATTTTTCTTCTCCTTTGTGCAGAATCAATCGGCGGGTTCGAATGATGTGCCTGAGCAGCCGCCGTCGGGAGGGTCGTGGCACCAACCGTATCCACAACTTCCGCCGCATCAGCAGCCGTCGGGAGGGTCGGGGTACCAGCCGCATCAGCCGCCGTCGGGGTACCAGCCGCCGCATCAGCAGCCGTCGGGAGGGTCGGGGTATCCACACCTTCCGCCGCAGCAGCAGCCGCCGTCGGGAGGGTCGGGGGGGTTGTAGCCTTGGGGGTGAGCCTGTTGTTCTTCATCATGTATTAGCACTTTGTGACATGAACTTGTGTGAGATGAACTTAGCACTTTGAGATGGACATGTGTTGTTGGATTTGAGATGTTTAGATGGATGACATATTTGTGATATATGTGATGTGGATGACATATTTGTGATATATGTGATGTGGATGATGTGTTATATTTGTGAAATATGTGTTGTTGAAGCTGGAAATATAAACAAAAATAAAAAAATGCTCTCTGGACTCTTTGCCGAGAGCTTGGTTCTCAGCTCTCGGCAACTCTGCCTCTTTGCCAAGAGTTTGGTTCTAGGCTCTCGGCAAAGAGGCCTATTTGCCGAGAGCCTAGCTCTCGGCACATCTGCCTCTTTGCCGAGAGCTAGGTTCTAGGCTCTCGGCAAATCTGCCTCTTTGCCGAGAGCTTGGTTCTAGGCTCTCGGCAAAGAGGCCTCTTTGCCGAGAGCCTAGCTCTCGGCACATCTGCTTCTTTGCCGAGAGCTAGGTTCTAGGCTCTCGGCAAACCTATTTCTCGGCCGCAAATATATATTTTTTTAACAATTCTTTGCCGACGGTCGCTCTCGGCAAAGAAGTTTTTTTGCCGACGGTCGCTCTCGGCAAAGAAGCTGTCACACCGTTAGCGATCGTTTGGACGTTACCAGGGCAACCCAGTTTGCCGAGATCTATAGTTTGCCGAGAGCCTTGGCATTACTCTCGGTAAATATTTTGCCGACAGGGGCTCTCGGTAAAGAATCCTTTGCCGGTAGATGTTTTGCCGACGGCTCTTTGCCGAGAGCTGCTCTCGGCAAATAGTTTGCCGAGCGTCAACTCGTCTTTGCCGAGAGCTTCGGGCTCTCGGCAAAGGCCGGGTGTCCGGTAGTGCGGAACTGCACACAGGTCTAAGGAATATGCATCAGGTGTAATGCCATCTATTTTCGTTTTATTAAGAAGATCAATGGCCTTATCAACATGCCCTGCTGAACAAAGTGCACGCATTATTACATTGTAAGTATGAGCATTGGGTCTAGCACCCCACTCTGACATCTTGTTAGACCAGGTGGCTAGATCTAAAATAATATAACTGATGAATAATTAACAATGTTATTTAATGATATTATTTAATACGTGTCGTGTTGTGTGGACTTGTATTGGTCAAATTGGGAAGAACTTGTGTCGGTAAAATATGTTGCTTTGGTCTTTGCATGTGCAGAGCAACTCGGAGGCGATAGTGGTCTACGGCGATGATCGGAAGATGGCTTGGTGCGAAGTTATGGTCCAGAGAGTCGAGGATGCTGGAGGAGACGGTCGAAGTCGAGTTGGGACCGTGGAGATCAAAGATGGATGATGCGTATTGGAGCTACGGAGGTGCGGTCTGAAGGCTACGACACGTGATAATTTTAGGGTGCCTAAAATTGGATATTTTGTAATTAGGTGTTAAATTCGCATATTGAGCCTTAGGACTAGTGGGTCGTATACAGGTGATTAGAGTTTGGAGGCTGTACAGGTATAAAAGGTGATTAGCACCAGCTGTTAGATAAAGAAAGGTGGTTTTAGTTTTTTGGCATGCGTGAGGTGTTTGCTGTTTGGCGGGGTGTTGATCCCCCTGTGAGCAGATTTGGTTCGTGCGTGATCTCCAGAGAAAGATCTAGGGAGGTGGGGTAGCTTTGGTCGTTGGAGATTGTGGATGCCTTAACTCTTATTGGCTGTCCTTTTTCTTTTCTTTTTTTTTCTTTTTGCCGAGCATAAGACAAAGAAACGCGTTGTTGTACAATAGACAACTCGATTTTCAACCAAAAGCACTGGAGTTGTATCAAAAGTACAACTTTTATTTGGATAACATATGCACCGTAGTGTCTAGAAGTTACATGAGGAATTTGGCTAGTTAATTACGATTTAACATGCCCCAGTTGTTTGTGACACAACACATGACGGTGTTTGCTTAGAGTACGAAACGAAGGGGAAACTTGAACAACTTGCTTAGCGAGTACGAATGATTCGTCCTTATATCCGACACGTTTGAGGTCCACAGTAGTGACGCCGTACTTGTCGACCTTCACGCCCTGCGGAAGTTTAACCCAATGACATCGAAACAGGGGGATCTTGAAAAGTACATAGTCGAGCTCCCAAATCTCCTCTACGAACCCATAGTACGAGTTCAACCCGCGTGCCCCCGTATTATTGAAACCCTCGTGAAATGCATCTATGCGGACACCGCTGTTCTGGACTGTGCTCTTCCTATCCTAAGCTGCCGTATAAAACGTGTACCCATTTATGTCGTATCCTTGCCATGTCACAATTGTAAATTTTGGTCCTTTGGCCAACCATAGCAGCGTTTCATCACTTGATGACCTCCAAGTGAATCGCATCTTTAACAATTCGTTGAACCAACAGTTGTGCTCTCTCGTTATCCAAACCTCCGACCGGTCTGGATTCTGTTGGCGTACCATGTCTTTGTGCTCGTCGATGTACGGGGACACTTGGGTCATATGTTGTAAGACCGTGAAATGGGCCTGCGCGTATGTATCTAGATTGGGAGTGATTGCTTTCCTCCCGATGGTCCCTATACCCTCCAGTCTCCCCTCGTGATGAGATAGAGGAACACCTATCGGTTCCACCTGAGCCATGTAGTCGACGCAGAACTCAATGACCTCTTCGGTTGCATAACCTTCGATGATATCGCCCTCTACGAGATCGATTCCGTACGTAGGACTTCAGAATTCCCATGTATCTCTCGAAAGGGTACATATGACGTAGGAACACAGGGCCGTATATCTTTATCTCTTTTCACAGGGTGAACAATGAGATGGACCATGATATCAAAAAATGACGAAGGGAAATACATCTCAAGATGACATAGAGTCGTCACCACCTCGTCCTGCAGAGCGTCGAGTCCTTCGGGATCGATGACCTTCTGAGCAATTGAGTTAAAGAAATAACACAGCCTAAAGATTGCCACTCGGACCTTGTTTGGCAAGATACTCCTAATTGCAACAGGAAGCATATGTGTCATCAGCGCGTGACAATCATGAGACTTCATACCAATTAATTTCAAATCTTTCATGGAAACAAGTTTCTTAATATTGGCGGAGTAACTGGACGGAACTTTCACACCATGCAAGCTTTGGCACAGTTCATTTCTCTCGGCCTTGGACAAAGTGTAGCAAGCTGGGGGAAGATACGTTCATCCTTTATCGGTCTCTTTCGGTGCTAACTCGGTTCTTATGTTCATATCAACCAAGTCACGCCGTGTGTTAACACCGTCTTTTGTTTTGCCACTAATGTTCAGTAAGATACCAATCAAGCTATCACATACATTCTTCTCCACGTGCATGATGTCGATGCAGTTACGAACTTCTAAGTGCTCCCAATAAGGCAAGTCCTAAAAAATTAACCGCTTCCTCTAGATGTTTTTCTGAGGGGTCTTTAATTTACGTCCCTTTCCAAGCACAACATCGATTTTTTTAACCATATCATAGACCTCTTTCCCACTAAAAGCCCTTGGAGCTGAATCGTCCTCCTTATTTCCATCGAATTGTTTCTTCATCTTGCGATATGGGTGAATCCTGGGAAGGAACCTACGGTGACGCATATACATAGTTTTGCGTGAGTTGTTCAGCCATACACTCTCGGTACCATCTAAGCAGTGCGGACAGGCTTTGGCTCCTTTTGTACTGAATTTAATAACTCGTATTTCCATCACATGATTATTTATGTAATATTGGTTCTTGGTCACTCTAATTATTCTTGAAAGTCTTAATAACTCGTATTTCCATCACATGATTCAAAATATCATATGTACTTTGAGAGGTTGAGCAAAAACAAAGACAAGAAAAATTATATACCAATAAAATACGATAATATGGTGAACCCGCTATGTTCATCAGATGTACTTTGAGAGGTTGAGCAACAACAAAGAGGTTGAGCAAAAAACAAAGACGAAAAATAAAATTATATACCAACAAAAATACGGCAATGTAGTGAACCCGTTATTCTCAAAATTCTCTCTAGAAAATGAATACATAAAACTTAGGTGACAATTTGAGATTGGTGCATGTATCTCTCACCTCTCTCTCTTACTCTCGGATCGGAAATAATCTATTCCATACACATTTTTTGCATCCAAGAAATGGGACCGGGGATGGGGCGGCTGGGGCTTGAGATCGTCTACGTCGTCCGCGAGGCCGGGGTGGACGGTGCAGAGAGTGAAAGAGAGATGGAGAGGAGGGAGAGAACGACGAGAGAGTGTGTGGATTTCATGGGGATATGTTCCAGATCTTAGGATGATGTGACAATTGGCAATGGCGTTTACGGTTTGTCGTTTCACGCGTTTTCGACAAAGCTACACGCAATCTGGACAGGGGCGGTCCGACCGGCCCCAAATCGGTCGGACCGGCCCTGTGGGGCGGTCGGACCGGCGGTGACCAAAGTGGTCAAAACGAGCTGGGCCAAAAATAGGTGTTGTAGGCAAGTGAGGGATCCCAATGCACTTGGTCTCATGTTTTTGGAGTTTCGATAAAAGTTCTATTGGTTTTAAGTTTCCAGAGGTTTGGATTTTCGGGGTTGAAATTGGCTAAGTCCCAAGGCGGTCCGACCGCTCACGAGGAGCGGTCCGACCGCCATGGGCGATCCGACCGCTCACCTGAGCGGTCGGGCCGTAATGACTTGAACGTCGGCCAACCGTGGCGATGTTGATTTGTTAGGTCAAAGTCATTGGTATCGTGGCATATGGTTTCTATGATGCATGTTTTGACTAACATGGGTCAAGTTGTGAAGAACTTGTTCCCGAATTCGTGTTTGCTTGTGCGTGGTTGTGCAAGGTTGCTTGGTGGTCAACGACGGTCAGCGGCGAGGAGGATCGGGACTAGACTTGGAGAGTTGAGGTCGAGCGATTGACGATGCGGGTGAGGTCAACGACTCAAGCGTGACGCAAGATGGACAAGGGTGACCTATTGGCAAATCCATGGTGCATGGTGAAGCGGTTTAGGTCAAAAGGTTAAAGACGGCGCTTTGCGAAGCGTGCGTGTGTGACCCGTTTGTTAGTGGGCCTTAACGGGAGCCCAATTGAGTCAAACCCTAGAGAGTTCTAGGCCTCCACTATAAATAGGAGGAGGTGGGGCTGTTCCTCTCTCTCTTGTTTTCATCTCTTTGTCGCTTTCAAACCCTAATTGGCTTAGGGGGAGTTGAGGTGGAGGCTAGGGCTTTTCATGACTTGAGGAGAATTTCGTGATCTTGGATTGACCACTGATCCATGATGGCGTGGGTGTAATCCAGCAACGATCACGTTATTAATCTATGCAAGGTTTGCTTGAGATAAGTCTCTTTCCGTTCTTGCTTTCGATTTCGTGATTTTAGGGCTTTCTTTGATCCGCGAGTTTGTGATTGATTCTTTCACGTGAATTAGCTTGCTGTGATATGTGTGAATCTATCTAGCATCATCTTGATCATCAATCTCTCACGAACAAGCTTTAGGATCAAGTTTTTGTTCTTGCCCGGTTTTAGACCTTCTGTTAATCAATTGGCAATTGCTCAAGATCGTTCCAAGAATTATCATAATATTCGATTGGAATAGGTCCTCAATAGCATATAGAAGGTGTGTGCAAAGTTTCATAAAGATTGGAGTTGAGAATCAAAAGTTTCACCTAATTGCAACTTCGTCATCGGGCTGATTTTACTGTTGCAGATCGGTTCTGGAGTCGGCCGGTCAGACCGCCCGTCATCACCAGTCAGACCGATTTTGGAGCGGTCCGACCGCCAGCACAACAGCGGTCAGACCGCCCAGCAATCGGTCCGACCGGTTGGGTCCAGCGGTCAGACCGCCTGTGTTGTGATTTTACAATCTTAATTGCTTTTGTTATTTTGCTTAGGGGATTTAATTGGATTCAATACTAGTCTTCCGCTGTACTGGTATATTGATCTTCATAGCTTCATCATAGCTATTGGAGTGAAATCTTGTTGAATTCATATTTTGTGAAAAAGTGTGCGTGCTCCTATTCACCCCCCCTCTAGTCGCCTTTTCGGTCCAACAAGTGGTATCAGAGTAAGGTTAGTTCAATCTTGATCTTAACCGGTCACTGAACTTTGGCGATGGATAAGTTTTCTACTAAACCGCATATCTTTGATGGGCACGACTATGCCTATTGGAAGAATCGTATGCGAGTCTTTCTTGAGAGCGAGGGACAAGCTATTTGGGATGTTGTTAGAGCCCCGCTGGTTATTCATGAAATTGCTACACCTGCTTCTGTAATTCTTTTGGCTAACAACAATAAGGCTAAGAATCTTTTATATGGTGCACTTGGTAGACAAGAATATGATAGAATTTGCAATCTTTCAAGCTGATGAAATTTGGAACACTCTCGAAACATATCATGAGGTTCGTCCCAAATCAAAAGGTCGTCAAGCTGTTTACAAGCGTGAATACAATAAATTCGAGATGCGTCCCGAGAGAGCATCGATGACATTTTCATCGCTTTAATAAAGTAATTAATCAAATGAAAGTCGTTGATATTGAATATTCTCAATCTGAAAATGCCACCCATCTCTTGGCCGCAATCAACACCAAGGAGTGGGAGATGAAGGCTCTTGCTATAGAGGAAAATGTGGATCTTTCAAGTCTTACTTTAGAATTGCTTTATAGTAAACTCAAGACTCATGAAATTAAAAGAGTTGATCATCCCAAGAAAGATAATTTAGCTTTGGTAGCAGATCCTCTCAAAAGGTTTTGATGACTCTTTTGAATCTTCTTCGGATTTTCATTTGCTTGTTTATCCGCTATTCATGAAGAGGAGCTTGAAAGTATTCTCAAAGCAGAGTTAGCTCTTCTAGCTAAAAAATTCACACGGGCCTACAATAATGTGAGAAACAAAAGAGAGGTGGTCTGTGACATGCTATGAATGTGGTGAGCTCAATCATATCCGCAAATTGCCCCAAGCTGAAAGGTAAGAGCAATCATAAGGAAGGAAAGCCAGCTTGGAAGAAGCCTCCTTTCAACAAATCAAGGTATGAGACTAATAAGCTTGTGAAAGCTGCTCACCGGGTCCTTGCCGCTTTTGAGGATCAATCCTTGAGCGATGTGGATACCGAGAGTGAGGAGGACAAGGAGGAGGAGATCCCTCAAGGCAAAAAGAAAGGGAAGGCCAAAGACTTCACTGGCATGTGCTTCATGGCTGACACGGACGGCATTGATGGTAATGAGGTTTCTTTCTCTTATGATGAGCTTTCTGCTAAATATGATTCTATAGTTGAGCAATTGCTTAGTCAAGATGAAGCGCTAGAATTTGTCATGACAAAAAATAAGAAATTAGAGTCAAAGATTAGCAAACTGAAAGTAGAGCTTAAAAATGCTAAGACTCTTGAACCTGATGAATGTTTATCTTGTCATGCTATGCATTCAGAAATTACCAAGTTACAATCTGCTCATAATATTTCTGTACAACAACTTGAGAATACTAGATCTGAACTTAATGAAATTAAAAGTGCTCCTTGTGAAAAATGTTTAGAATCTAGTAAATTAATTGCTTTTGATGTATTTGATTCTATCCCTTGCACTTCATGTTTAGAAAAAGAACGGGAAATCAAAGATATCTTAGAAGCTGCTAGAGTCAAATATGCTAAGCTTAAGGACAATATTGAAAATACTACTTGTGCTTCATGTTCCGCTCTTAAGCTTGAAATTACTTTGTATAAGGAGAAATCTATGGATAAAACTTGTGATGCTTGTGTTAACTTGAGAAAAGAAAATGCTTACCTTCATGATACATTAGAGAAATTTTCTAAAGGTAAGAAACAATTAAACATGATTCTTGACAAGTCTAAAACTCCTTATAAGAAGCAAGGTTTAGTATTCAATTCTTTTCAAGACAATTCAAAGCCAAAAGTCATTCAAGTCTTGGAAAAAGGTTTAATTGAATTTAAAACCCAACCTGCAAAAACATCTTTTAAATCTGCAGGTTTTGCCCAACCTTGTATTAATTCCAATGGTGCTTCTTCTAGTGGTACCAAGTACCATTGCACTTATTGCAAGAAAGGTGGGCATTTGATTGAATTCTGTTGGCGTAGGTTGAAAAATGATAGGAAAAATTTTGATAGAATTTCATTATGCAACCTAGAGCTTCTATGAGACATGGTAACACTGAAAAGAATAAACCTGGATTAGGATTTTTCTCTCATGCAAATCATTATGTTTCTAGATATCCTAATTCTAATGTTTATCAGACTGGCGGTCTGACCGCTGGTGGTCACCGGTCTGACCGTTTTGGTCGCCGGTCTGACCGTCAGCACAAAGCCGGTCAGACCGCCCATGGACAGTTTAAGTCTCATGTTAATTTAAACATTGCTCATAATCGAATGTTAGATGAAATCAAGGATAGTACTTCTGGTTTGTATACTCCTTGACGACGTGTCTCAAGATCGATTCCTAAATCTTGTTTATCTAACCCCAGTATTGAGACACATCGATCTTTTGTTCCTTGATTGTCAGGACTACCGTGGAAAGGGGAAGAACACGTGGTTCGTCGACTCCGGATGTTCACGCCACATGACCGGAAACTCAAAATGGTTCACCTCTTTCACGCGGGCAACAGGTGATGACTTCATCACCTTTGGAGATGATACACAAGGGCGAATTGAAGGAACATGATCAATTAGGGTGAACAACAAATTCATTCTAAAAGATGTCGCTCTTGTGGACAAGCTTAGGTATAATCTCCTTTCTGTTTCTCAGCTTCTTGATGATGGCTATGAGACTGTTTTTAAGAAAAATGCTTGTCGTGTGCTTGATTCTCTTGGTGAGCTTGTGTTTGGAATCTCTAGAGTTGGTAGAATTTTTGAGGTGATTTTTCGAATCTCTTCTCGGATCTCTTAAATGTTTGCTTACATCTTCTTCGATTTCGGCTTTGGCATCGACGTTTGGGGCACATTGGTTTTGATCATCGACACGAGTTAGCAACCTTGATCTCATGAGAGGTTTGCCCAAACTCAAAGTATCAAGGATGTCAGATGTGCGCCACGTAGGCATGGCAAACAAGTTGCCGCCCACACCCTTCGTGACTATGGTTATGGACGGACCGACCAGACGGTTGCTTCATATGGATACTGTTGGTCCTGCTAGAGTCCGGTCAGTCGGTGGAAAATGGTATATTCTCGTCATAGTCGATGATCTTTCTAGATATACTTGGGTGTTCTTTCTTACTTCAAAAGATGAAGCCTTTGGTTATTTTCATGACCTTGTTCTTCGTTTGGCTTCTGAGCTTCCTGGTGCTTTGAGAGCGATTCGCAGTGATAATGGCACGGAGTTCAGAAATGCTTCTTTGCTTCTTTTTGTTTGGCGTGGTATTGAGCATCAGTTCTCCTCTCCACACGTCCCTCAACAAAATGGTGTGGTGGAAAGGAAGAATAGGACCTTGGTCCAAATGGCTAGGACGATGCTAGATGAGTATAGCACACCGAGGAGATTTTGGGCCGAAGCTATTGCTACTGCATGCCATATTGCAAATCATGTCTTTTTGAGACCTTCTTTAGGCAAGACTCCTTATGAGCTTCGTTTTGATAGAAAACCCTCTGTTTCGCATTTTCGAGTTTTTGGATCAAAATGTTTTATTCTTAAGACATGCAACTTAGATAAATTTGAATCAAGAACTTTTGATGGGTTATTTTTGGGTTATCCTGCTCATTCGAGGGGTTTTCGGGTTTTTAATACTGAGACTAACATTATTCAGGAGACTTGTAATGTCACTTTTGATGAGACTAGCCACGAGCTAGATCAATTCTGCGAGATGATTTACAGTGACAGAGAGCATTTTGTGGAGGAAGATGAGGACGGCTAATATCATTCCCTCATCTGCTGCCGAGGCGCCCATATTGATACAAGAACACCTACGCCTACTTCACCTTGATTGAGGCTCTGTTTGCATCATCATCATCAGCATACTGCGGAGGTCGAAGAAAGCAGATCTCACCCGGCGCCCACTTCACATTCAGAGACAAAGATCCTCCGAGCAGATAATAGGTAATCTACATGAGCGAGTCACTTGCTCCAGGTATAATGATCCAAATCTCTACTCTCATTCGGCTTTTGTTGCTTCTTTTGAACCCCGCGATATATCACATGCTTTATCTGATTCTAGCTGGGTAAATGCCATGCATGAGGAGTTAGAGAATTTTGAAAGAAACAAAGTTTGGAATCTAGTAGAACCTCCTAGTGGTCTTAATGTTATAGGAACCCGTTGGGTGTTTAAGAATAAACAAGGTGAGGATGGTTCTGTGGTTAGAAATAAGGCCAGATTGGTAGCTCAGGGTTTCAGCCAAGT
This sequence comes from Hsuehochloa calcarea, assembly GCA_036346395.1. NCBI lineage: Eukaryota > Viridiplantae > Streptophyta > Magnoliopsida > Poales > Poaceae > Hsuehochloa > Hsuehochloa calcarea. The sequence goes on from CM070615.1 coordinate 30,117,821, forward strand.
TGAGGGGTTAGATTTTGATGAGACTTTTGCTCCTGTTGCTAGACTAGAAGCCATTCGCATTCTACTTGCATTTGCTACATCAAAAGGTTTTAAATTATATCAGATGGATGTTAAAAGTGCATTTTTAAATGGTTTCATAGATGAGGAAGTGTATGTTAAGCAACCCCCTGGTTTTGAGGATCCTAAATATCCAAATCGAGTTTTCAAGCTATCTAAAGCATTGTATGGTCTTAAACAAGCCCCTAGAGCCTGGTATGATAGACTTAAGACCTTCTTGCTTAAAAATAATTTTGAGATGGGTAAAGTGGATAAAACTCTATTCATTCTTAGACGTGACAATGACTTCTTGCTTGCTCAAATCTACGTAGATGATATTATATTTGGTGGTTCCTCTAATGCTCTTGTTTCCAGCTTTTCTGACACTATGTCCAGGGAATTTGAGATGAGTATGATGGGAGAGCTTAATTACTTTTTGGGACTTCAAATCAAGCAATGCAAGGAAGGAACTTTCATCCATCAGACGAAATACACTAAAGATCTACTCAAACGCTTCAACATGGGTGACTGCAAGCCAATTTCCACTCCCATGGCAACTTCGACTGTTTTGGATCCAGATGAGGAAGGAGAAGTCGTGGATCAACGCGAGTACCGCAGCATGATCGGCTCTCTTTCAGATTTGTGGCCTCGAGACCGGACATTCACTTCACGGTATGCCTTTGTGCAAGATTTCAGCGTCTCGAGAACTTCCCATCGCCAAGCCGTTAAGCGCATATTCAGTGTACTTACACTCTACCCTCTTATATGGCATTTGGTATTCTGCTCTTGACTTTGTCCATTAGAGGTTTTTGGACTCGATTTGCGGTCAGTTCGGTTAGATAGGAAGAGTACCTCGTGCACTGTCACTTCCTAGGCACGTCTCTTGTATCTTGGTCTTCTAGGAAGCGGTCTTACATTGCACAATCCATCTTTGAAGCGGAGTATGTAGTCTGCGCTAGTTGTCAGAGCTGATTTTGTGGATGACGTCCACTTTGAAAGATTATGGGTTAAACTTTGCTAGTGTTCCTCTTTTCTGTGATAACACTTCTGCTATTAATATTGCTAAAAAACCAGTGCAACATTCTAGGACTAAACACATAGACATTCGCTTTCACTTCCTTAAAGATCATGTTGAAAAAGGTGATATTGTGATTCACTTCGTAGAGTCCGAAGCTCAATTGGCAGATATTCTTACCAAGCCTTTAGATCAAACCAGATTTTCCTCTTTGAGAAGCAAGTTAGGGGTAATTTATCCCTATGGGTTGGTTTGAGGGAGAGTTTGATCTTTTCTGATCTTTCCTTGTTCTTTTGATCTTTTATTGTTCTTTTTCTGAACTTAGTGATCGTTTTGAACTTTTTAGGTTTTTAGGCTTTTTATTGCATCTCATTGTATCATATTGCATTCATATGAAAAATACAAGTGGTATGAAAAATCCAAAAAGATGCATTGTAATATAAAACTTTCTGATTATCTTTTAAAATTGATGGAGCTTTGCCTATTACCCTTTGGAGCTTTAGTACTTCAATTCGTGCTCAATGTCATGTCCAGTTCTTTGACTTGCTAGAATTATCATGCTTTTACATGTGTAGCTAAGTCTTTGCTATATGAGCTAGAACTTTTTAAACAACTCAAATTAAGAAATTGCAATTTGTGGATGTTTTAGCGAGTTGCGCAATTAGTGCTCCTCTTGTGACATTGGCCCTGTCAGAATTGCTTTGTTAGCTCTTTGATCTAAAATTGACCATTACTTGAGCTTTGGTGTTCTTGAGATTCTAAAACTGCTCATGTGAAAAATGAAAATCAAGATTGTCTTATGCTTAAATTGTGCCAAACTATTCTTACGAGACTGCTTGTCAAATGACATGAACTTGGAGATAGTTTGATGAACCAGACGATCTCATGGGGACTGCTTGTCAAAAATGACATGAACCTCAAGATTTATCGCCCCGGTAGAAGCTTAGAAAGAGTTTGTGGATGGCTCCTAGTCCAGGATCTTCTTTACTAAGATATACCTTTAATCAACTTTTGGTCGACGCTTAGGATGAGTTTGTGGATGGCTCCTAGTCCAGAATCTTGTCACTAAGTTAGATCATTAGTCAACTTCAATATTCAATGCAAATGAGAAAAATATTGACAATTGGGGCGTTTACAAAATATTGAGCAAAATGATTCAATACGGGACTTGATTGACTCTTAATGTGGTCTTTGTTAGATTTTTGATCTCACTTTGACATTTTGACATGGCCAACTTCACTTTAGGATCCCTGTTGATAACTTGCTGAATTTGAAGCGTTGTTTAAATTGATCAAATCTACTGCTTTACTTTTGAGCCTTGGTGCTTAGCTTTGATATACATGTCTTACCATGATCTTTCTAGCGCTGTCAGGCTTGACATGCTGTTTGTGCAATATTAGAGATACTAGCTTGCTCTTTTGGGTAATCTCCAAAGCTTCTTGTAATCAAAAATTAAAAAATACAAAAAAAAATGAAGCCACTCCATTGCACTTCATGCATATTTCTCTTTACGCTTCTTTTGTTTCTGCTTCTTTCTTTATTCTATATTTGTTATCTCTGGATGAGAGGAAGGCGTGATTCCTTGATGAATCCATTGTCAAAGGGGGAGAAGATGTGTTAAATGAGAAGAGAAGATGTGTTAATGAGAATATATTTCTTTGTTGGGGGAGAAGTTTATACAAAGGGGAGAAACTGAAAATTTGAAAATTGAGGATCATAGTGAGGGGGAGTTCGTGAGTTGCATTCTTATTGTCTTATTTAATATTCTGAACTTGAATTGCATTCTTTTATCCTCACAATGATCATAGGTCAATTGAACAATTGTTCTTTCATATGGACCTCATGTGAGAATTTTGACCCTTTTCTGGAAATCAAAGTTTTTATGCTTTCTTTTGCCTTGTCTCACATGCCTATACTATTCTGATGCCAGCTTGGTCATTTTCATTCCTTTTTCTTGCTTATGAACCAAGTTGTGCCTTTGTGCGAAAACTACGAGTAAACTCGTTTTCAAACCTCTTACTTACATTTTCTGGATAATTGCCAATGTGTTCATCAAGGGGGAGATTGTGGATTTCATGGGGATATGTTCCAGATCTTAGGATGATATGACAATTGGCAATGGCGTTTACGGTTTGTCGTTTCACGCGTTTTCGACAAAGCTACAAGCAATCTGGACAGGGGCGGTCCGACCGGTCCTAGCACGGCGGTCCGACCGGCCCCAAATCGGTCGGACCGGCCCTGTGGGGCGGTCGGACCGGCGGTGACCAAAGTGGTCAAAACGAGCTGGGCCAAAAATAGGTGTTGTAGGCAAGTGAGGGGATCCCAATGCACTTGGTCTCATGTTTTTGGAGTCTCGGTAAAAAGTTCTATTGGTTTTAAGTTTCCAGAGGTTTGGATTTTGGGGTTGAAATTCGGCTAAGTCCCAAGGCGGTCCGACCGCTCATTGTGGAGCGGTCCGACCGCCATGGCGGTCCGACCGCTCACTGGAGCGGTCGGACCGTAATGACTTGAACGTCGGCCAACTTCGTGGCGATGTTGATTTGTTAGGTCAAAGTCATTGGTATCGTGGCATATGGTTTGCATGATGCATGTTTTGACTAACATGGGTCAAGTTGTGAAGAACTTGTTCCCGAATTCGTGTTTGCTTGTCTGTGGTTGTGCAGGTTGCTTGGTGGTCAACGACGGTCAACGGCGAGGAGGATCGGGACTAGACTTGGAGAGTTGAGGTCCAGAACGATTGACGATGCCGGGTGAGGTCAACGACTCAAGCGTGACGCAAGATGGACAAGGGTGACCTATTGGCAAATCCATGGTGCATGGTGAAGCGGTTTAGGTCAAAAGGTTAAAGACGGCGCTTTGCGAAGCGTGCGTGTGTGACCCGTTTGTTAGTGGGCCTTAACGGGAGCCCAATTGAGTCAAACCCTAGAGAGTTCTAGGCCTCCACTATAAATAGGAGGAGGTGGGGGCTGTTCCCTCTCTCTCGCTGTTTTTCATCTCTTTTGTCGCTTTCAAACCCTAATTGGCTTAGGGGGAGTTGAGGTGGAGGCTAGGGCTTTTCATGACTTGAGGAGAATTTCGTGATCTTGGATTGACCACTGATCCATGATGGCGTGGGTGTAATCCAGCAACGATCACGTTATTAATCTATGCAAGATTTGCTTGAGATAAGTCTCTTTCCAAGATCGTTCCAAGAATTATCATAATATTCGATTGGAATAGGTCCTCAATAGCATATAGAAGGTGTGTGCAAAGTTTCATAAAGATTGGAGTTGAGAATCAAAAGTTTCACCTAATTGCAACTTCGTCATCGGTGATTTTATTATTGCGGATCGGTTCGAGAGTCGGCGGTCGACCGCGTCATCATCACCGGTCAGACCGATTTTGGAGCGGTCCGACCGCCAGCACAACAGCGGTCAGACCGCCCGGCAATCGGTCCGACCGGTTGGGTCCAGCGGTCAGACCGCCTGTGTTGTGATTTTACAATCTTAATTGCTTTTGTTATTTTGCTTAGGGGATTTAATTGGATTCAATACTAGTCTTCCGCTGTACTGGTATATTGATCTTCATAGCTTCATTATAGCTATTGGAGTGAAATCTTGTTGAATTCATATTTTGTGAAAAAGTGAGCGTGCTCCTATTCACCCCCCCTCTAGTCGCCTTTTCGGTCCAACAGAGTGCGAACAACACATCAATAACATAAATTTTATAGCACATTTAACAAATAAAAAAGTAATAATTTTTTCATCAAAAAACTGTGGAAAGTTAAACAGCAATTCCCAAACAGCAATTCCCAAATAGGATAAGAAGATCCTCGAAGTACAACTCGATCCTTCAATATGCAATGTAGTCTCTAGAGGCAATATTGAGGTCTTTTTGCCGAGCATAAGACAAAGAAACGCGTTGTTGTACAATAGACAACTCGATTTTCAACCAAAAGCACTGGAGTTGTATCAAAAGTACAACTTTTATTTGGATAACATATGCACCGTAGTGTCTAGAAGTTACGTGAGGAATTTGGCTAGTTAATTACGATTTAACATGCCCCAGTTGTTTTTGACACAACACATGACGGTGTTTGCTTAGAGTACGAAACGAAGGGGAAACTTGAACAACTTGCTTAGCGAGTACGAATGATTCGTCCTTATATCCGACACGTTTGAGGTCCACAGTAGTGACGCCGTACTTGTCGACCTTCACGCCCTGCGGAAGTTTAACCCAATGACATCGAAACAGGGGGATCTTGAAAAGTACATAGTCGAGCTCCCAAATCTCCTCTACGAACCCATAGTACGAGTTCAACCCACGTGCCCCCGTATTATTGAAACCCTCGTGAAATGCATCTATGCGGACACCGCTGTTCTGGACTGTGCTCTTCCTATCCTAAGCTGCAGACTTTGTCTAGTTAATTACGATTTAACATGCCCCAGTTGTTTGTGACACAACACATGACGGTGTTGCAGCAGCTGCAGACTTTGTCGTACGTTGTTGCCTGCCCGTTGTCGCCATTTGTTATTTCCTTCCAGTAGGCACGCCATGCCCATGCGTAAATGCAGACCGGTGCCCCAAAATACAATGAAGAAGACCGCCATTTGTGCCGCCTACGGTTGCACCACCACCGGCTTCCACGGTGGGGACAGGCGCCACCGTAGCCCCCGCATGTCGGTAGGACAACTCGGTGAGACGCCACCGGTGGCGAGGACGAAGGCATCCTTGCGGTTGTCCTCGCCGAAGGAGAGGATGTGCCGGAATGGCGCCACCGCGGCAGGCATGGGGAGCTCAGGAACACTTGGCCAAGGGATCGGGTGGAGGCGCATCGTCCGCCGCCCGGGGTCTCCATGCCGCCCACATGGCCGATCCGTAATTGTACAAGTACCTTCCTTCCAACGAGGGATCCATGGAGCCTCGATAGACAAGACCGCCGACAATAGATGGCGGCCTGCCGGCAGCTGGACGGCCATGGGCGATGATAGGGGAGTCAGCCCCCTTGACCGAGGAGCCGCCGTAGTTTCCACCTTTGGAGATCAGCTGCACCTCCTCGTACAAATCCTGAATGTTGCAATCAAGTTCAAAGAGATACTATCGGTCAGTGAAAAATCTATCGGTCGATTTTCGCCGGTTAACGCCGGTAACCGGTAGAAATTCAAACCGGCAGCGAAAAATCGGTTTTGGTAAAATTTATTCAAAAAAAAAATCGAATTTGCATGAATTATGTTCGAATTTGATTTTTTAAAAAATTAAAATTCGAAATTTTTTAAAAAAATTTCGGCCGAAATTTGGCCGAAATTTCCGGTTACCGGTGGTAACCGGGGTTATCGGCGCCCTCCGAAAAAAAAATCCAACCGGTATAGTAAACACTGCTATCGGTGCAGGGCTCCATGCAGCAGCTTAAATCCATGATGAAGGTGTATACCTTGGCGACGTCCCCGCAGTAGAAGTAGGAAGGCATGTTGGAATCGAAGCTGCAACCCCTCGGGTTGCTGAGACCCATGGCAAAAATCTCGGGCTTGGAATGATTACTGGTTTCGCTTTGCCCTGAAAAAAAAGAGACCAAATTCAGAAAATGAGCAAAGCATATTTGATGCAAACGCGCGTAGTCCCTGATCAATCAGTCAGTCAATCTATTGCTTTTCGATTACCAGGGGTGTGGTTGATGTCAAGCCTGACAATTTTGCCCAGAAATGACCTCTTGTTCTGAGAGAAATCAAAGCCATCTTTTTTCTGTCCGCCGTGCCCCGTGATGAGGTAGAGGCATCCATCGGTAGGCCTGAATAATATCTGACCTCCATGGTTGTGAGATGCGTAGGGCAGCCCCATGTTGAAGATCCTCCTGACTTCAGATGGATCAGCAGAAGTCATCTCCTAATAGGAAGGGGGTAGAGAGAGAGAGAGAGAGAGAGAGAGAGAGAGAGTTAATTAGCAGTGTTGATCAGACTTGCATCACAATTCACAATTAATTAAGAGCTAATTCTTGTAACTTCATATCGATGCAAACTAAAGGATCTTCAAGCTGCAGAGAAGCTAGGCACATATACCTTGGAAACACTGCGTTTCACGGAGAACTCCGACACGACAAGCTGATACGGGCATGGCCGAGCACCATTAGCAGTAGCTTCGAGCTTTGCAGGGTCACACCTGCCGGTGCCACAGGTCGGCGACAAGGCGCTATCGCAGATGTAGGAAACGAAGAAGCGGCCGTTGGTGGCGAAATCCGGGTGGAATGCTACACCCATGAGCATGGGGCCAAGCCTCGCATCGAAGTGGACTCGATCGGAGATATCAAGAAACGGCACGGATGCCAGCCAGATCTTGCCGTCTTGGCTGGACAGGAATACTCTGCCGGAGCCGTCTGGGTGAGCGGCCATGGCGAGGTAGGAGCCGTCGCCAATCCTCTCCAGGCACATCACTTGAGGAGATGGGCGCCAAGGCTGCAGGGATCTAGATCTAGTAGTACTGTGGGATAGGAGTGAGACGCCCTCCCCGTTGAAGCACGCCGAGGACGACGATGTTTTCGTCGCGTCGAAGAGCTCGGCCGTTGAGAGAGTGAGTAGTAGTAGTAGTAGTAGTAGTAGTGATAGTAAGAACTGAGACTAAAACATAATCTAATAACGTTAACCCTAGCTCTATCGTTGAACACCACAACAAAACATTAGATGCGGAAGTGTGAGACATACCCGATCCCGGTGATGCCATCGGATCTTAGGGTTAGTCGCTGACAGTCGGGGTCGGCGCGGATCTGAGCGCGGTGGTGTCGGCCTGAGTCGTGGATGTCGTAGTGGAGACGACGGCGTCACGGTGATGCCGACGGGTCTGGCCTTCGTTCTCCACAGCGCACGTTATCGATCGGGCGTGTGTATGGGATTTCTTTGGGCTTGAACACTGTGAACCAAACCCTGCCGTATCCCTCTGATTCATATAGCGCTGGCGGAGACCGGGACCGAAACCAAAGTCGTTGGAGCCGCCCCCGATCAGGGCGCGTGGTGGGCTTTGCCCCGTGAGACTCGGTCTCGGCAGTTAGCCGAGATCAATCCAACATTCTCCCCTTTGATCGTCAGGCTAACATCATAAGTCCATCATGAAATGAAATAGTGTACCAAGGTAATGTGTCGCATGACCAATGAAGTGCCATACAACCTCAGTACCTATAGTATACTATCACATTTTAAAATGGATATTCATAATACTTAATGGGAGTTGGTTTGCTTTAAAGTCCTTTATCCAGAATCAGAGGCTTTCCAATAAACCCATGCCGGCAACATGATCACGAAATATATTGGGTGGTAAGCCTTTGGTAAGCGGATCCGCAAGCATTGACATAGTACTAATATGCTTGATACTAATGGTTTGATCCTGGATTCTATCTTTCACAACATGATACTTAATGTCAATGTGTTTGGCAGCACCACTTGACTTGTTGTTACTCGCATAAAAGATCTGCGGGTTCGTTATCGCAAAGATAAGGTGAGTGGTTTAGAAATGTCACAACCACTCTAAGGCCCTAATAAAATTCTTAAGCCATACAAATTTGCCCAAGAGCCTCATAACATGCCACAAACTCAGCTTGCATCGTTGAAGATGCCGTAAGGGTTTGTTTGGAGCTTTTCCACGAGATAGCTCCTCCAGCGAGTGTGAAGATATAACCTGACGTGGATTTCTTAGTATCAACACATCCCGCAAAATCAATCAATAACCAACAACTTCAAGGTTATCAAGATGCTTATATGTGAGCATGAGATGCTTAGTAACTTGCATATAACGCAAGACTTTCTTAACGGCCTTCCGGTGGTCCGGTCCCGATTTGACTGATATCGCCAAGCATTCCGGTTACAAAAGCTAAGTCGTATGCGCTACTTGAGCATACATAATGCTTCCGAATACCAAGCGTAAGGAACCGTCTTCATCGATCGATTTCATATTGGTTCCTTGGGCATTGAAATGTCCCAAACTTATCGCCCTTAACAATAGGAGCGGTGAGCGAGCATTTATGCATATTGTATCTCTTTAGTACTCTGTCAACGTATGCTTTTGAGATAAACTTAATACTCCTTTGGACTGTCCCTGAATTTCAATGCCAAGAACGTAAGAGGCATCACCGAGATCCTTCATATCAAAATTGGATGAGAGAAATCTCTTGGTTTCAAACAAAGATATCCTTATCGCTAGCCAATAAGATATCATCCACATAAAGTACTAAGATGGTGAATTTACTCCCCTTGAACTTAACATATATGCAGTTATCAACTTCATTTTCCTTAAATCCAAAATTCCTTATAACTTTATCAAATTTGAGGTACCACTGCCTCGATGCTTGTTTTAAGCCATAAATAGATTTCTTAAGTCGACATCCCATATGCTCCTTGCCTTCCACGAAAAAACCTTCCGGTTGAGTCATGTAAACATTTTCTTGCAAATCGCCATTAAGGAATGCCGTCTTAACATCCATCTGATGTAGCTCTAAATCATAATGAGCTACAAGTGCCATAACGATTCTGAACGAATCCTTAGTTGAGACAGGAGAAAAAGTGTCATTATAATCAATCCACTCTCTTTGTGAGAAGCCTTTTGCTACGAGCCTTGCTTTGAACCTTTCGATATTTCCTTTAGAGTCATGCTTAGTTTTGTAGACCCATTTACAGCCTACTGTTTTGACTCCGTCAGGAATTTCTACTAAGTCCCATACATCATTAGTGCTCATAGACTTTAGTTCATCCTTCATGGCATCAAGCCATTTAGGAGAATGTTCACTCATTATAGCTTCCTTATAAGAGGTGGGATCATCTACCTTCCCTATATCATTAATATCCTCATTCATGTAAACAACATAATCATTTGGGATGGCGATCTTCTCTCCCATTGTGATCTTCTAATAGGTTCAAGAACTATTGCAGAGGTCATTGAGGCGCAGGAGACTGCTGAGGCTCATCATTAGGTATGACATTAGGAATTTCAGAGACCCCAACAGTGGGTGCATCAACAGTATTTGGTACTGGAGGTGCAACCACCTGAAGTGTAGGAATAAAAATCTCTGGGATAAGCGGTGAAGGAACGTAAACCCGCTTCTCTTCAAGATCTATTTTCCTAGGCTCCAGGTCCTCATTATTTTCTAAGAACACAAAGATGCCTTGTTTCTACAAACTTAGTTGTTCTATCAGACAATAAAACCGATACCCTTTAGATCTTTCAGGGTACCCTATAAAATGGCAACTTATTGTCTTAGGGTCTAATTTTCCAATATGTGGATTAAATATCTTAGCTTCAGCACAACAACCCCATACTCTTAAATATTTTAAACTCGGTTTTCTCCCAGTCCATAATTCATAAGGTGTCTTAGGTAATCGATTTATCGGGAACCCTATTAAGAATATGTGTCATTGTCTTTAGTGCCTCCATCCATAAACCGGTGATAAACTAGAGTAGCTAAGCATGTTCCGCACCATATCCATAAGTGTGCGGTTCATGCCTCGGCTACCCCATTTTGCCGAGGTTCACCGATGTAGAATATTGGGCAACAATGCCATTTTCTGAAGGAACTTAGCGAAAGGGCGTGAATTTGGCCATAAGGGCATGTCTCCCATAATATTCTCCCCACGGTCCGATCTTACCACTTTGATTCTTAGGTTGTGCTGATTTTCAACTTGATTTTAAATATCTTAAATTTATCAAGTCACTCTGATCGGTCCTTAATGGGAAAAATATAACCATAACGGAGAAATCATCGGTGAATGTAATGAAAGAATCAAAACCATCCACCGATGTCACAGAAAAGGACCACAAATATCGGTATGAATTAACTCTAATAGTCCCGAGTGCGAGTTGCTCCTTCTTTATTTTCTTTACGTATTTTCCTTTAATGCAATCAATGCAAATGGTCCGAGTCGAGAAATATAATGGTTGGAGAATCTCTTCCTTAATGAGACGCTCCATTCTCCCCTTCAAATGTGGCCTAAACGACGAAAGCCACACAGCCAAGAAGTCTCATTATTCTTTTTAAGCATAGTATCACACACATTCAAAGATATCGGTGATTCATTAAGGAAAGCATATAAAGCTTGTCTTGTCTAACAGCAAGACCAACATTATTTGAATTAAATGTGATAACACACTTATTGTTACCAAAATTACATTTAAATCCTTCATCGTCCAATAAAGATACTGAAATTAAATTCCTCCTAATGGAAGGAACAAAAACTACATTATTAAGACGAAGTGTGAAGCCGCTATCTAAAACTAAGGAGACAGAACCAATTGATTCCACTTCGCTTCTTTTCCATCCGCGACTCTAAGACTTGCTCCCCTTTCTTAGTGTTCTCACAGTATGGAATCCTCAGAAGAGTTGGTAACGCACAGATTGCACCGAGTCAATCCACCAAGATTTAAGGGAAAAATTAGTATAAAGGGTTTCATCAACGAACGTTATAGAATCATTACCCTTCTTGGCGAGCCACTTTAGGAAACCAACACAATCCTTCTCGAAATGTCCTGGCTCCTTGCGTAGTGACATGCATTCCCACTTGGTGCTTTAGCGAAGCAACATTGGGCTTAGGTGTATTTTGCACCTTAGGCCCCGATTTATCGGAATTAGGAGAGTAGTGCAGCCTTTTCTTGGATTTGAAGTCCCCTGAGAACTTCCTTTTGCTAGGACCGCCAACTTGATTCACAAAATCTTTCTTTTCGCCCTAATCCTTTCTTCCTCCTGGACACACATGGCGATAAGATCGCTCATGCTCCATTTATCTTCTCGAGTATTATAGTTTATCTTAAAAGCGGTGTATTCGGAAGGAAGAGAAGTCATTATGAAGTGAACTAGGAAACCATCGATATTTCCATGTCCATGCCCTTGAGTTTTCGACCATATCGGTCATCATCATGATGTGCTCTCGATCATCTTTGGACCCGCCATACTTAGTGGATAGAAGCCTCGGATTAATGTAATCGCATAAACCTTAGTGGAGCCTTTGAATTTCTCCTCTACTGAAGCCAGATACTCCTTAGCATTTTCAGAATCTGGGATTGCTCCCCTGATTCCGACTGAGATAGAAGTCTTCATAATCATTAGTGATAGACGGTTAGACCGCTCCCATTTTTCAAACATTATTATCATATATTTTCTTTTCTCATCGTAATCGCCCTCACCAATGGTGGGAGAAACGGAGCGATCACCCTTAATGCATAATCAAGGTCTAATACTCCAAGGACAATCAAACTCTTTTTTCTAAGCGGGAAGTTGCTCTCGTAAGTCGCTCAATGTTGTCAATTGTAGCGGCAACATTTGAAGCATTCATTGCTGAACATTAAAATACAGGGAAAAAATTAGAAATAACATAAAAGTATTGCATGCAATTAACCCTACGTTGGTCTGATTAATAACATGCAAAAAATTACAGTTCTAGTTTATATCACCGTTGGGCAGAAATAAAAAGAACTATAACAATTAATATGGCGACACATGACTACAAACAACGTTGGTCAGTATGTAATCATGTGTATACATAATGCCAAAATAAATCATGAAATTCTCTAATTAAAATATCTCGTTGGTTCAATTTTAATCAGAGACTGAATTTATACCGAAACATGAGGAATTATCATTAATTGAAACAGTGCACAAAATAAAATAATAATCATAAAACTTAATCATAAAAGCACCTTACAAAAATGGGGAAAAATACTCTTAGCAATTAACATTAGATTTAAACAGTAAACAAAATAAATAAATAAAACTTAATCAGAAAATCATTTTGTAAAAAAAAGAAAAGGCACTGTTCCCCTTGGGCTCGGCCCACTTCATTATTCCGTGCTCGGCCTGCGTTCGGCCCACGCGGCTCGGCGCACTCACGCGCGCGGTCGCCCGGCCCTTTAGCAAAAAAATGACATGACGATCGGTGGCCGTCGGATCCGATCGTCCGACCGAAAACGTCCGCGCGAATTACTTCCGCCGAATCGGAGCAACGCGATCCGTCGGATCTAATCGAACGGCTGTGAGCGAATTCCGCGCGGTATATAAAGGGTGGCGACGGCCGAAAACCCTAACCCTAATCTCATTTTTTCCCGATCCCCTCCGAAAGAATCGCGCTGCAGCGGCGGCGACGCACGCGAGAGAAGCGGTGGCGCACGAGGCGGCTCCCCGCAACCCAAGGCGGCGGCGGTGGAGTCGGCGCCTCTCTAGCTTTTCTCGCCGGCGCGCGCGGCGACCGAGGTCGCGCGCGCAGCCGTCGAGTGGAGCTTCGGTGGCGCCCGGAACCGGAGGAATCTCCAGATCCAAAAGAAAAATCTGTAAGTATTCCGCCGCCTCTATTTTGTTTTGGATCTGAGATCTTAAGGGGGTCGTATCTTAGGGTTCTTAGGGTTTCAATTTGAGGGGGGGTTCTGATTTTTGCTTAAGGATCTTTAAATCCCCTCCTTCTAAGTGCTAACCCGAGCCACCGAGTCTTAGATCCAGACGAGTCTAGTTTAGATCCATTCGGGTAAGATCAACTAGGGTTCTTAATTGGGTTCAACCTGAGCTAAGGACTGCTCTGATACCATTGATAGTAAGAACTGAGACTAAAACATAATCTAATAACGTTAACCCTAGCTCTATCGTTGAACACCACAACAAAACATTAGATGCGGAAGTGTGAGACATACCCGATCCCGGTGATGCCATCGGATCTTAGGGTTAGTCGCTGACAGTCGGGGTCGGCGCGGATCTGAGCGCGGTGGTGTCGGCCTGAGTCGTGGATGTCGTAGTGGAGACGACGGCGTCACGGTGATGCCGACGGGTCTGGCCTTCGTTCTCCACAGCGCACGTTATCGATCGGGCGTGTGTATGGGATTTCTTTGGGCTTGAACACTGTGAACCAAACCCTGCCGTATCCCTCTGATTCATATAGCGCTGGCGGAGACCGGGACCGAAACCAAAGTCGTTGGAGCCGCCCCCGATCAGGGCGCGTGGTGGGCTTTGCCCCGTGAGACTCGGTCTCGGCAGTTAGCCGAGATCAATCCAACAAGTAGTGGTGGGGCGGTCATCCTTACGAGGTGCACAAGCTGCTGCATCTCCGCACTGCCCAAGTCTAGTAGGTTTGGCGTAGTAGTAGTAGTAGTAGACTAGTAGTAGTGGGGTTTGGCGTGGTTTTATAGCCTCATCAGGTTCATTGGGTTGTTGAGGTGCACGTGGCGGCTTCCAAATGACAACGAAGCAACGTATGCCCAATGTCAACGAAGCAACGTATGCCTGCAGTCAAATGCCCAATGGCCCGAGACACATGCGATGACAATGAAGGCTTCCAAATGTGGCCCGTGACACAATGAAAGTAACGTATGCCTGCAGTCAAATGCCCAATGGCCCGAGACACATGCGATGACAATGAAGGCTTCCGAATATGCCTGCAGTCAAATGCCCAATGGCCCGAGACACATGCGATGACAATGAAGGCTTCCGAATATGCCTGCAGTCAAATGCCCAACGAAGCAACTCAGATCTTTGCCTGGCAAAAGTAACGTATGGCCCGAGACGCACTGCCCAAATTACATGCCCAATGACAATGACAATGGAGGCTTCCAAATGTTACGTCTGCATCAAAGTAACGTATGCCCAATGACAATGACAATGGATCAGTATCTGCCATTTCATCTGCTCTTTGGGGGTTTTTTTTTTGGTTCTCGAGTTTGAAATTCCTATTCTAACCACCCGTACACACCTGCTGCTCGTGTCACGTGGCGGCCGCCCGACCGGGCGGACATTGCCGCGTGGCAAGCCTGCGCGCCATCGGGACGGCAAAGCAGGTGCCACACCACGCCGCCGAGGCTCGGCGTGCGGGCCCGGCTTGTTCTTGTGGTAGCAACTCGCCGCTGCCCCCGACGGCAGAAGGTTGTTACCGAAAGTGCCACGCCGGCGGTAGCGTGCTGCATGAAGCCGCAAGCCGCGCGCCCGAGCCCGGCTTGCTGCTCGCGTGTATAAGAAGGGGCGAAGGGCGCAGCTCATTTGAAGGCCGTCTGCGAGCTAGCGAGCGAGCGAGAGAAGCTTAGCGCTAGCGAGCGAGAGAAGCAAACAGTTCCCAGAAGAGGAGGGAGAAGCGAGGCCGTATAAAAGGTATGTGGCATTCGCATCCAGCTGTAGTTGTAGTAAATTTTAGCAATGTGACTATGATGTAATAAGATAAATGATAGCAACTGAGTAGTTATAATTCTGTAGTGGGTGTATTTTGACTTTGTGTTCGGACGCAAAATTGAAAGACGGTGTGATTAGCAAGTAATTAGAATACTTAGTAGTTAACATTACGATTAGGCCGTAATTAGTCGACTTAGCAGACTTATTGTTGTTAGTGTTGTCAATTTTATTTCGGTAAAAAAAATTCGTACTGTCACGGACCTCATCATAAAATATTAAAATATTCAGAGGTCATTCGGCGAAGTAGAAGTAGAATTGAAATAGTGTCGCCAACGGTCGGGACCCACGGAGCGTGTTGTCTACGTACTCTTAACCGAGCATATTGACCTTCGGTCCATGCACTACGTAGTAGACGGCGCCAATGACAAACGGGCCCCACCTGTCACTAAGTTTTTATTTCGGAAATTAAATGACAAAGAATTCTATGTAGTAGACCCCGCATGTCATTGCTATAGGCTAGGTCTAACTCGGGTATGGAAACTTAAAATGCTTTGGGAAAATCTGAAGTGATTTATTTTAGTACTATAATTCGAGTTAGTTTAAAAAAATTCATAAATATTTTAAGTGAAATCAAAATTTAGTGAAATCAATTTTGTTGTTTTTTACTTTAACTTGGAATTGGTTTGACACTTTGTAGTACCCCAGAAAATTTTGAATTTTTTTTATAGTAGAAATGAAATTAACTTCAACCTTTCATGGATAGAAAAATCGTATGAACTCCATTTAGAATGAATAAATTTACGTTGATCTCAAAATTTTATTCCAATTGCTCATGTAAACCACATAATTTTTGGGTCCAGTAGTATTGTGCAATTTTTTTCGTGAAATATTTAAACACAAATTCGACTGAACCTGCAACCATGTAATTTTTGTATTCAGTAGTACAGAAGTGTCAGGAAGTTGCTCTCATGTTAGGTACTTCATGGAGGAGATTCAAGATCTGTTCGTGTTCCACGGGGACGGTCTAGTACGTGACGGACCGCACGCGCGGACTGTTGTTGCGACCGCACCGTGATCCGCGCCGCTCTCAAGGACATGGGCTACTCAAGACTCTTGATCGTGACTACTGTCGACAGTCTACTCCAACTCAACTCTGCCTCTGCCCAACCAAGTAAACAAATAACTAACAACCCAACATATAAGAGTAGTCATTCAAGAGACTCTCACAGCTCAAAGCAGTAAGCAACTCAAGTACTCAACTCACTAATCACCTGCTTGCTTCGGCAGTTCGGCTAGTACTAGTGGAGGCTTCTCGCCAATTTTGAGTGGGGAGATATTACGGTTCAATCAAAGGTTAGGGAGCCGAGCTGGGAGGATTGGATTTGCCAGTTTGCCGATTTGGAGTGGTCATTTGGAGTGGTAAGCAGACATCAAATGCTGAACTAGAGTCATAAGTCTTGGGTCGATCAGACTCATCAATGAGCTCTCACCTTTCAGCAAATTCACCGATTCACCGAATCGATTGAAGAACTAATTATTGATGTTTGATGAACAGATCTCTTCTTGTTTTTCTAATTTTTGGGGGTGCCGGTGCATACCCGGCACCCCTACTGGCTCCGCCCCTGCAGAGCGCACTGCCCAAAGTACCAAGTCTAGCCGCGCGATGCCTGCAGTCTTTCTTTGACGTTGACCGCAAAGTAACGTATGCCCAATGACAACGAAGCACGCGGACCGGCCGGGCCGCCATCCGCGTGGCAAGACTGTTGCCGCCCCAAGACTCGCCGCCGTCCACGTGGCGGCCGCCCGATCCGGCCGGCCGTTGTCGCAGTAAAGACTCCGCCGCCCCGACAAAGAAGAGTGCCGGCCGCCCGGACTACGCGTGGCAAGACTGTTGCCGCCCGGACGGCAGCAAAGCCGCCGCTGCAAGACGTGAGCGCCGCCAGACGGCCGCGGCCGCCGACCCGGCTGGATTGCCGCACGTGGCAAGCACTCGGCCATCGTGGTAGCAACTCGCCGCCGCCCTACCAAGTGCCACGCCCGGCGAGTGGTTCGCGCAGCCGCAAGCCGCGCGCCGAGCCGACGCTTTGCCGCGTGTATAAGAAGGGGCGAAGGGCGCAGCTCATTTGAAGGCCGTCTGCGAGCTAGTGAGCGCGAGAGGTGGTTAGTGCTAGCGAGCGAGCGAGAGAAGCTTAGCACTAGCGAGCGAGACAAGCAAACAGTTCCCAGAAGAGGAGGAAGAAGCGAGGCCGTATAAAAGGTATATGGCATTCGCATCCAGCTGTAGTTGTAGTAAATTTTAGCAATGTGACTATGATGTAATAAGATAAATGATAGCAACTGAGTAGTTATAATTCTGCAGTGGGTGTATTTTTATGTTAAAAGAATGATGATTGGGGTAATTAATACTCCGGTACTTAAACAAGACTAACATGACGTTTAAGTACAACCTATAACTAGTAGGTTACCATATAATTACTAAGGTAACAAGAATTAGGGAATTCAATTATCAAGGAAATGGTATAATAATTATTTAATCATCAAGTTGACATTTAACTACCTTAGAACCATTTGACATACATTTGCATAAGAAACTAAAGCGTGCAATTTGATATTTTTAAAAGAATATAATGTGCATAAAATATAGGTTTAACATGATCAAAGTATTGACTCGCCTGGGTCAAAGGCTAGAGAGTCTTGGTAATGTTGAGATTGGTCGAAGTGGGGATCTCCGGCTTCTTCGAACTCTACTCGGACGAACGCACCGGAAAAGAAAAGACAGGCAAACGAAACAAATAAATACAAGGTACACAATAAATGAACTCCAAAATTACCCAAACCAGTACCAAAATGTAGGTATTGAATTTACGAATTTTGGGCACACAAGTTTCATAATTTTTAGAGTTATAACGAAAAAGATATGAATTTTTAAAGTTTTACCAATGAATTTTTTGTTAAAAGGAAAATCATAAAAGAGGGATAATCTGCTGTGGAATAGCGGATACGCGGGCCGAACGTGGCCACACGCGCCATTGGCGCGGGTATCATTCTGGTCTTAGTAAAGTGCGCTAATCCCTGTACGAGGGCCGCTATTCCACAGGGATTAGAATGACGTCACTGATCGGTCACCAAATAATATAGAAAGAGGTGGCACGCTCTGATCGCTGAGAAATTTCCAATATTGTATAAACGGATGGATGGTCTGAGTGAGGTAGAAGAAATGTGCAGACACTATGTTTATGCATGACATAGATTTTCTTCATCAACGTACCACCAAAGTCGTTGAAGCATCTTGTCTTCTAGCTTCTGCGTTAAAACGTACGTGCGTTAACTTCTGCGTTGGACTGAAATCTCTACGCAAACGCGTGGAATTGAACGCCCCTTTTAATCTGGAAAATGGAAGACACTGCGTTTCGAAACAATCACTTGGCTGTCAAAAGCCGGTCAGATTCCGTAACTAAATGCGGGCTGTGCTCTACTTGTCTTTTTTTCAGGTTGCGCCACCACCGAAATGATTAACCTCTGTATATGCACGCACCCGGACGAACACGCGGCGCCACACCGGAGCGAGCACAGTCCGCATCAGACGCGCGGATCTTACCGGCATTCTCCTCGGGATCCCCTGTGATGGAGACTCCACGTCCGGATCGAGAGCACAAGTTCCAACCCAAAAGCGACCTGGCTTTTTGGGGGCAGGACGGCTGCTACCAGAGCTGACCGGGGCCCGGCCTGGGTCCGTGCCGACACAGTCTATTTAGACACAGTGTATTTTTTTGGCCCGCAAATTAAATTGATTGTGCTGTGTTGGCTCATGTACCGGCTAGACAGCTCAGGCATGGCTCGATGGCTTTTCAGGCCTCGCCGGCTCGAGTCTATTTAGCTCAACGGGCTAATTCTGACACACTTAGCCCGTTAGGTTCAAAAATTCAAAAAAAAAAACAGAAAAAATCATAAAAATATGTAGAATTCAATAATACATATAAAAATTGTAAAAAAATAGATAAGCATATTGAAAATGCAATATAATTTTTATTAATGTTCAAATAACTAGCTCGTTAAAACAATCCTCCCACCTCTGATATACCATCTAAAAGAACTTGACATACTCCTTTATCACTTTGTGTATACTTATATACTAATTATAACATACTCCAATACGAATCACACGAAAAAATTACAAAAGAGTCAATAGTTTTAGTATATTTTGTAAATACCTTCATATTCACATGTAAAAAGGAGTATATCTAAAAAAATTATACGTACTACCCCTAAAAATATATAAATACCACATAAATGGTCTTATATACTCGTATACTATACATACATACTCTCAATTGCGCAAGATACTCCCTATGTTGTGAGATACGGTATAGTGAGTAACTGCACTCGAGAGTAACAAAAAGGCTTATATATATATATATATATATATATATATATATATATAACCAAAATAAATTTATATATACTTATAAAATGAACTATATAAAATTTAAAAACTACAAAATAAAACCATATAAGTATTAAAAAATAAAAATAAAATCATATAAATATTAATAAATAAAAATAATATATGTATATCAAAACAGTGTCATGCCTAACGAGATGTGCCGTGCCTGGATCGTACCGGGCCGGACCCGATACTATTTGTGTCATGCTGTGCCGATTCGTCGTGTCGGGGCGGTGGCCCATGCACGGCTCGGACTATCGTGTCGTGCTAGTTCGGTCCATAAATAGTACGGACCGTATTGTATTTGAACCAGACCCATAGTATCGTACCTCGGACCGAACCTATGGACATAGCCCATTTGATGAGCTCTACATGCTACGTGGGGAATGCGAGTGCAAAACCTCCATTTGTCCTGATGCAGTGTTGGCGGTTGGCAGTAATGTTCTAGTACAAGCTTACAATGTTCTTACATGCAATGCTACGGAAAAGTGGCAGTCAACGAGTAACAGCCACTACTACAAAAGAGGCTATAGCAGACGGTTTATCACGCGGTCGCCTTTGGAACCGCCGTGTTGGGTCCGTCTGGCTATCTTTGGCGCGGCGGGTTTATCACGCAGCGGTTCTATTTCGTAACCGCTCGCGATAGGTATTATCACGACGGTTTCAAATATAACCGTCAGGATGTTACACGCAGTTCTATTTCGTAATCGTCAGGATATCGCTGCACGGTTCAAATAGAACCGTCAGGTAACATCACGATGGTTATATTTTATAACCGCTCGTGAAATAGAACCGTCTGTGATTTCTCGTGCTTCATATAAATTGAGCCGAGACATCCTCTCGCCGCATCGCGCCGTGTGTCTACCACTTCCTTCCTCGCCTAGCTCCTCATCAAGGCTGTATACCGCCCAGCGCCACTTCCTCGCCCTAGCTCCTCCAACTCGCGCCACTTCCTGCCTAGCTCTCTCACTGGCTGTCACCGCTCCAGCGCCACTTCCTCGCCCTAGCTCCTCCAACTCGCGCCACTTCCTCGCCTCTAGCTCCTCATCTGCTGCTGTGTCACCGCTCCAGCGCCACTTCCCGCCCTAGCTCCTCCACCTGCGGCTCCTCCTCTAATCTTGGTATGAGCACATGATCTTGCACCGTCAATGTTGGAATAAATAATATTAGCCCCGCAAATCTTAGTTTTGAAACCTTATAACTAATGAACTAAAATTTGACTTAGGAGTGGTAACTTTATAAAATTGAATTAGGTCTAATAATCACTAAAATTTGAGTTAGGATAATTAATTGGCTTAAAAATAAAATTTACACAGGTTCACGAGACGGTGGGGTTTGGGTCAAGCAATATTGCATTTACGGTTCCGTATTTTAGGTTAATAAGTGTTGTATGAGGTGATGCCTATATTTGGGTTGCATGATTGTTCAATTGAGATAGATATCGTGTCGAGAGGTAGGGATCATGGTTGTGGCCGTAGGCATGGCTACGCTATGCCACCGCGTGTGGTACATAACTAGTGAAGAGTTTTCTTTCAATAACCTTAGATACAAATGTTGGAGAATGAGTTTATATTGCACATTTTCGCTTGCTATAAATTAATCGCTAATCAATTTGACACTAATTTGTTACATGCGTATTGTAGATGGATCGAATCGATGTACGTGTGAACCGTGTGAGTCAAGATTACATTAATGGCGTGGTTGCTTTTAGAAGAGCCACGAGGTGATATGTTGAAGAAGGGATAAATTTTATGTACCGTCAGGTGCATTGATTGCGTAATCAAGATGTTTAACAACGCGCGCAGATCGAAGCGCACTTGATTCAAGGGGTTTCAAAAAGGGTATACATGTTGGACCACCACGGTGAAGAGCGATTATACCGTGGTTAATAATGACGACATCGCCGAGGAAGTCAACGATTTGCGGATGTGGTGTGCTTTTGATGAGGATAGGGGCACGATGACAACTGGATCGATGCTACGCGATGCGTAAGAGAACTACAAGTGAGAGAGAGTTTTGTAAATTCGAGGGCTTAATGAGGACTCGGTGAGACCTTTGTTCCCCGGCCGCAGCCGAATACACAAGGTTGTCAACCGTGCTTGAACCGCTGAAATTGAAGGCAAGCAATAGTTGGTCCGATAAGAGTTTCACGGCGTTGTTAGGTCTCCTAGCGGACATCCTTCCGAGGGAAACGTGTTGCCCAAAGACCACCTATCAAGCAAAGAAGGTTATTTGCCCATTGGGAATGGAAGTAGAAAGAATACATGCATGTCCGAACGATTGTATCCTCTACCGTAAAGAGTATGCAGACATGCATTATTGTCCCGTGTGCAAAGCATCCCGATACAAGCGTCAAAATACTGCTAAGGTGAAGCAAGGACCTCCGCTAAGATGTTGTGGTATCTACCTATAATCCCACGCTTGAAGCGCTTATTTGCGAACCCAAAGGAGGCAAGATTGTGCGCTGGCACTCAGAGGAGCGTAAGAGAGATGGAAAGCTAAGACACCTGCCGATTCTCGCGGTGGAGAAACTTCGATCGGAGCTTCAAGAGTTCAAAGTGAACCGAGGAACATAAGGTTAGGGTTGAGTACGGATGGAATGAATCCTTTCGGTAACATGAGCAAACCGACATAGCACTGCCCGTGAATCTATGTATGTACAACCTTCCTCCTTGGCTCTGTATGAAGCGGAAGTACATTTTGATGTCACTACTTATCCAAGGGCCGAAGCAACCTGGGAATGATATTGATGTGTACCTAGCACCATTGCTGGAAGATCTTGTGACACTGTGGAACGAAGGGGTACAGGTATGGGATGCGTACAAACGAGAGAACTTCACTTTACGCGCCATGTTGTTCTGCACCATCAATGATTTTCCCGCCTTGGTAACTGTCAAGCCAAGACAAAAGGAGCCAAAGCCCGTTCGCACCGCTTAGATGCTACGAGAGTGTATGGTGAACAACTCGCAAGAAATCGTGTATATGCGCCACCGTAGGTTCCTTCCGAGGAGTCACCCATACCGCAAGATGAAGAAACAATTCGACGGAAATAAGGAAGACGGTTCAGCTTCAAGGGCTTTTAGTGGGAAAGATGTCTATGATATGGTTAAGGATATCGATGTTGTGCTTGGGAAGGGACGTAAATTAAGAACCCGTGAGAAGAACATCTGGAAGAAGCGGTCAATTTTTTGGGACTTGCCTTATTGGGAGTACTTAGAAGTTCGCCATCGCATCGACGTTATGCACGAGAGAAGAATGTATGTGATAGCTTGATTGGTCTCTTGTCAACATTAGTGGCAAAACAAAGGATGGTGTTAACGCACGCGTGACTTGGTCGATATGAACATAAGGACCGAGTTAGCACCGAAAGAGACCGATACAGACTTAACGTATCTTCCCCAACTTGCTACACTCGCCCAAGGCCGAGAAATGAATCGCGCTGCGAGCTTGCACGGTGTGAAAGTCCCGTCCCGTTACTCCGCTAACATTAAGAAACTTGTTTCTATGCAAGATTTGAAATTAATTGGTATGAAGTCGCATGATTGTCGTGTGCCGATGACACAAATGCTTCTCGCTGTAATTAGGAGTATCTTGCGAACAAGGTCCGAGTGGCAATCTTGAGGTCGTGTTATTTCTTCAACTCAATTGCTCGTAAGGTCATCGATCCCCAAGGACTAGATGCTCGCAGCCGAGGTAGTGACGACTCGTGTCATCTTGAGATGTATTTCCTCCGTCATTTTTCGATATCATGGTCCATCTCATTGTTCACCTTGTGAAAGAGATAAAGATATGCGCCCTGTGTTTCTACGCCATATGTACCCGCTCGAGAGGTACATGGGAATTCTCAAGTCCTACGACGGAATCGATCTCGACCGAGGGCAAGATCATCGAAGGTTATGCAACTAAGAGGTCATTGAGTTCTGCGTCGACTACATGGCTCGTGGATCCGATTGGTGTGCCTCTATCTCGCCATGAGGGGAGACCGATGGTATCGGACCATCGGAAGGAAATCAATCACTCCCGATCCGATACGCACGCCAAGCCCATTTCACGGTCTTGCAACACATGACCCAAGTGTCCCCATACATCGACGAGCACAAAGACATGGTACGCCAATGTAATCCGCACCGGTCGGAGGTTTGGATCACGAGAGAGCACAACCGCTTGCTCAACGAATGGTTAAAGGTGCGAATCACTCGGAGGTCATCAAGTGATGATACGCTATGGTTGGCAAGAGGGCCACATTTTACAATTATCACATGGCAAGGATACGACATAAATGGGTACACATTTTATACGGCTCTCAGATAGGAAGAGCACAAGGCGCGAGCAAATGTGTCCGTGATAGATGCATTCAAGATCGATGGGTGAGGAGCTCGTATTATGGGCAAATAGAGGAGATATGGGAGATCGACTACGTGCTTTTCAAGATCCCCTATTTGGTGTCGTTGGGTCCATCTCCCATGGTGAAGGTCGACAAGTACGGCGTCACTACCGTGGACCTCGAACGTGTCGGATACAAAGACGAACCATTCGCATCAAGCAACCAAGTTGTTCAAGTCTTCTATGTAACCGACCCGGCAAATAAGAAGCGCCACGTAGTTCTTCATGGAAAAAGGAGGATTGTCGGAGTTGAGAATGTAGTGGACGAGGAAGAATACAATCAATTTGACGAGTTGCCACCTTTGGAGACGGATCGTGCTCGAGGAAGAACCCGGTGAGGAAGCTAGCTATATGCGTCGATCATCATGAAGGGTTGTATTTTAATTAAGAATTTAATTACTCCATTGTAATTAATTTATTTATTCCATTGTCATGTGTTGTGTTATGGACTTGTGATCTTTAATATTGATGTCAATGTGGATATTCATGGTAATGTTGAGTTGAATTAGATATGAACTTTTGAACTCAAACTTGTCATCATATCGCTTATCCAACAGTTCATACATGCCTTGGTTGTCCCTTGCATTGCCTAGGGAAGTTGGGATGTGACCTTCAAACTTGTTAGAATACAAAGATAGCTGTTGGAGATTAGGGAGGGCATCGCCAAAGTTCGGTGGCAATAACTTTTCCGTTGAGATATTCGTGTAGCTTTTTGGAATTCTTGTTGTCTGCTCTTTTTCCTTTTTTTTGCCTAGCATGCTTTAAATCTTGCTAAACTTTTGGGCTTTACATTATAATTAACTAATGCTAAAAACACCATCTTGAAGTTCATCCAAAAACTCGCGCTTTCCAAATATTGCACTGCTTTATGTATAATATGCTCACTAAAGCATTAGTGAAGTGCCCAAGGTTTATTCATGTGACCCCTTAACTAAAAATGATGACATATAACTTAGCACTATTTCATTTAAATTAGCTATTGTTTATATGTAAATCTATTTCATCACCTGAAGTGCTCTTTTTGTCTATGTAGTGCGTGAATTAGATGTTCTGGCAAGTAAATCTATGAAAGAAAGACATATCCATTTGAGTTTTCAACAGTTGAATAACAAGAATAGCTTTGCACAGTTCATAACAAGAATAGCTTGCATGATGTGCAGCATCAACAAATAAATTAACACTATCTATGAAGACTGAAATGCATACTTATTATGTTTGCGTGTACATCCCGAAAGTGACGATTGGTAGAAATTATGTTGGCAATATTGTGGAATGTCTGGATTTCGTGTAAGTCTAAACTTCACCTCACGACCTTCCATGTATAACATTCAAAGATAACTTTGGTAGCTCCAACTTGGAACCATCAGAATCTTAATTTGATGATTTGTATAATGATCTTCTGAAAATTGACATGATGTATATATTGTTTTTCTATATTCCACCCTTTTTCGAAATTTTCTACAATGGTTCCGTGGGAATGCATTGCGTGTTTTATCATTTATGTTTTCGAATGTAGGTTACGGTAAACATCACGCACGGCTCTTCAAAAACCGCTCAGGATAAACGCAAGATCACGCAGTTCCTCTAGAACCGCTCGTGATGCGTGTTGATTATATAAGGTTCGAGACGATAGGGTTTTGATCTAACCCTATCATCTCTCGAACGCCCTCTCGTGCCGCCCCCGACCCGGCGCGCCTCCTCCCCGACCCCGCGCCTCCTCCCCGACCTCGGCGCCTCCCGAGCCCGGCCGCCTGCCTCCGAACGCCTCGACCCCGCGCCTCCCGAGCCCGGCCGCCTGCCTCCGAACGCCCCGACCCCGCGCCTCCTCCCCGACCCGGCGCCTCGAGCCCGCCACCTCCGCCACCGCCACCGCCGGTAAGCTCGATTCCATCCTCGCCGGGTAATGTTGAATTGCATTAGTTAATAAAAATGTACTGTGATGTGGAAACTACGATAGCTATCAAGTTGTTAATGATAACAAATGGCAAGGATAAACATCTAAGTTGTATTGATATTTCCGTGTCTTACTCGTGGTTCGTAGAGAATAAATTGAAATGTTGATAAGAAATGCTTCAGCCCTCAAAATAGCAACATCCTAGGCTAACCGGTAATCATCATGAAGAGGATATGTCAATACGAATTAGATTAATGTTTAGTTGTGAGCAATGAAAGTGACAAGATTTGCCAAAAGGAAAAAAAGAGCAGAGTATTGGATGCCAGCTTTTTTTAAAATAAAAAGAAGACATGTGTCCGCAAAGAGGAAACGATCGCATGTTATTATATAATGAAAATGGGAGCTAATAGTGTTTGGCATTATTTTAAGACATCATTAGCAACTAATGCTAACAGTAAAGTTCAGAGTAACCACAAAAAGATAAGTGCTTATCTACTCGTTAATTATTGTCTAAAAGGAGACTATAAGAATGAGATTATACCCAAAATGTCGATAAGGGCAACCATGGTGATCACCAACACCAGCGCTAGTAGATGACCTTTGACATGAATATGGAGTGTAATCCGAGCGACCATTTGTAAGAGTGATTAACAACTCCAATACCCTTTTAAGTTATGAACATAGAACAAGGGGCTTACCGTCCGCTTTCCTTCTTTTCCATAATTGTATCTTATATTATAAGCATATTCCTTGTCAAATCGCTCAGAACCGACCTTATCCCGAGAAGATCCAACATCAGGGAATTAATAGAAGTTGTGATGACTTACAGAATGCAACTCAGGGGATAATAATTGCTCCATTTTGGACTTTATCTGATTAACTCAATGCAGAACACTAAGGTAAGAATGTAGTACATGGTCCTATAAAATGTTTGCTTGACACAACTTCAACATCATAAAGGAACTGATAAAGGTCTACATATGCTTTCTCAAAAATAAAGTTGCAGACGTATATTCTCTAGGAAAAGTTAGCCAGTTAGGTACCTTCTGAGAAAATTCTGCTCTCCAAAATGCAAGAGCATCCTCCAACTTTAGCGTGGGAAGCAAATCTAGCTAACAATATCTGGAAAAGCAAGTATAGGTCAAACATTGTACCTGAGAGTAATCAGGTCCAAAATATGCATTGCTTAATGCTTCAACAATCTGCCCAAACAAAAATATGCATTATAAAAGTTGTTAAAAGATTAACTGAAGAAACGTGGGGAATCGTATCTCGATACTCACAGAGTCAACTCGTCCTTTTCTTGTTCCTTAATGGTTGCCGCCCATTTCTCGTACATTAAACGATTTCACACATTATAGCTTAATACACCTTATACAAATGAGGTGCTCGGCCTGTAAATTAATGGAAGCATAGCGTAGCGTATGATGAAAATTTTAAGCTTTGAAAAGATGCGATCATGCAAACAACTACGAAATCAACAAGCTTTTCATTTGTCTAAACATAAGAAAGACGGGCTAAAGAGACACAAATGACAGCTTGATTATATTTGTTTATATTTTTGTGCAATTTCCCATATATTATATACTATGTAATAATTATGCGACGTAACTTATATAGATAGGAAGTAAGCGAGATGGCAGAGGCACCGTCTTCGCCGCCACCGACGCGGACATGGCAGTAGGCGCCGTTTTCGCCGCCACCGACGCCGCAGATACATAAGAGAGATGGTAGAGGAATATCGAATTGCTCACGCCGATCGACCATCACGGAGGTCGCTGACGCTAGTCCCTATGAGTCCCCAAGCATCGTGGCGAGATTCCTGACCATCTGCTGGATACTTGCAAGGGAAAAGGTCCCTATCACCACACCAAAGTGGAAGTCTCGACAAAAGATCGAGACGCGCTGCGTCGGGAAGACCTTTCAAGCGTGTTCACTATCCCGTAAATGACATGAAACGCGCCGAACGGCATGTTTTGCTCTCCATGTGTCACGCGTGGAGGACCTTCAAGAGCGCTCTTGTCACGCAAAGACGTGAACAAGAGTGAGACGCCTTCACGAAGTTTCCATTCTTGACGCTGGAAACATGGAACGCCTTTGTGGCTATGAAGACGACGGATGAATTTAAGGAGCAAAGTGCGGCGCACAAAGCAATCCAGCACGAAACACTCACCCCACGCACTCGGCACCACTGGGTACGCGGCTAAATCCGCGCAATGGGAGGCGGAGGAGGAGAATCTATTTCCGATATCACACACCCGCGTTCGCGTGCACGGTTAAAAGCGAGGGCAAAGTCTCGCTCGATGGCGTCACTTTCCCAAACCCGCGGACTGTGAAGTGTCCCAACGTGTGGTAAATATGTCGAACTACCTACTTGTTTATAAGTCCATAACTTCATAGTGACTATAATAACATGATGACCTCTTGCAGCGTGGAATTGATTGCCCAAACTTCCAAGGCTCCTTCCAAGAACACAGGAGAAGGATATATTATCTACGGCCCTAGGAAACAAGGAGCACCCGGTCGCACGCGAGGCAAGGGGGTTAACGCACCTTGGGTACATGGATTCGCAGACGACTACTTCATGTATAGAAGTAGGAAGAGATCCAAGGCCGAGTACGACAATCGCTTGGAACCGCTTAGGCGTAATTTCAAGGACGATAGCAAGTTTGCAGGATCAATTGAATCAAGTACTCCGCAACCAACCGCAAGTCGCCTCGTTATTAAGGGAACAAGTCCTCGACATCGGAGTAGTGTCGCGCCCACGCATAATTTTGAACATGACGACGACCAATTACCGATAGACCGCATCAAGGTAATGTACATCTATGGAATGCACCAAAGATAGACCTATAGGACGCCTTAGCTAATTGCGATCGCTTTGTAGGAGCCGACGGCCCGCAAGCTCCAACCGAGGTTAGTTGGGTCCATTCCTATTGAGGTCGGGCGGGGATGGTGCATCCATACCAGAAGGAGCAAGGCAAAGACGGTGTCCGTGTGGCGATGGTTACGCAAGGGTGGAGGTGGACATGGTACATCAACATTTCATGGCCGCCCTACCGACATTCGCCCAACGAAGAGATCACAACACTAGGGGATGCCGTACGCTTTATCCAAAGGCCCAAGACGGACATCGCCCCGACCCAAAGAAGGCCGCAATCTCGACAGACCATTCCTCTCCAACGGAACCTCCATGACTCCACCTCATATTTCGCCTCGTAGGCCACCTCATCGGTTCCCGTGGAGAAGACGCCAAGGAACAACAAAAGCGCATATCAGACGGTCCCGAAGTCGCCTCGCAGAAGACGCCGCCAATCGTTAAGGCCAAATCGACGAACATTAAGCCGCCTCCCAAGTCCCGTAGCACGGAAGTACTCCATCGAAAACCGCTGTGCTCTAACGCACAATTAGCCCACGCTGATTTGCTTGTCGCTTTGCATGCTCGGTACTTGCGGAATACCGCAAAGAAGGGGTGCGACATCGAATCACCGCCGCATACAAGGATGAGCATTTCTTCAACGGGCCGCAACTTCGTGGGGTTCAACGACTTATTCAACCTATTCAATCTCAAGCCCTCGACGCCGCTTCTACGATGTTGACATCGTAAGTGTGTACAATCAAGTTCTACATTCATATAATACCGATAAATATCGCAACTCATTGCTTATGTATAGATACATGATGAAAAATGCCCGAAGGGCGAGAACCTGGTTTCTCGACCCACACGTGGTATCTATGCAAACCATCCAAGCACGCGACCTTCGCCGAGAACTATATAACGACGCCATTGCTTCTTCGTAATCGCAAGGACTACATACCGGTGCCCTACAACTGTGGGTAAGTGCTTCACTATTTGCTATTCAAATTTCATTTGTACTTAGGTTTAATAGTTATAGCGACATACATGAGTAGGTACCATCGATCCTTTTAGTCATTATACCCAAGAGGAACACCGTGATATATCTTGATTCCCTAGTCGTAAACGATCACGACTTCAAAGATTCTCGCAAGGAATACTCGACAAGTATGATCATTTCCTCCATACATAACTCTATTGTAGTCTTCATTCGCTTGAAATGCCCGAGGATAACTTTTTCAATTATGTAGTTCGCTCATCTCCTATGTTAGCCAACAAGGAAGATACAAAGGATCCAAATACCAACTAACACACAGACTAAATTTCCAGACGCACTACAACACAATAATCCTATATATATCATACTTCATAAAATTTGTCTTCAATCGACTATACGTACATATGTAATTCTATTTTTGCAAAGGTCGCCAAAGAAAAAATGATGAGCTATGTGCATTCTACGCTTGCCATCATATGCAAAGAAATCATTAGTGCTAAGATGAAAAATCCGAGGTTTGTCAATCTCAAATAATTTTTTGTAATTGTAAATTCAAATATATATCCTTACCATTTTTTCTTGACCTAGCTGTGGTTTGATAATAGATTTATATGGACTCGCTGCGCAAGAGCTCGTGGAAGTTCGAGGCGCTATGCACCTTTATCATGACGTAAATAGTTAACAAAGGAGAGTTTCACTCCATCGCCGACCCGTAGATTCACGCAAACAATTGATTTAATTGTAATCCAATTGTACAACTATAGCAAAAATACTTCAACAAATTCGATCTTTATTAATTTATTTTGAGTAATGGTCAATTTGAGTTGTCAACAATTGATTCTCTCGCGATGTATCTGCTTTTTGTACATGCTTGTTTTCGAGGGCATGGCTAGCAATTCCCGAGGCCGCCAAAAACAAGAAACAATGTAGCTAGGGTCGCCATTACCACGAGCGGTTTTATGTTGAAATCGTTGCGTGAAATATTACCACGCACGGTTTCAACATAAAACCGCTCGTGGTAATAGCCTTCATAGACGGTTTTAAAGTAAACCGCCTGTGATACTAGACATATCACAGACGGTTTACTTTAAAACCCGTCTGTGATAACCACTTATCACAGACGGTTTTTTAAAGTAAACCGTCGTGATAAGTGATTATCATGACGGTTTTTAACGTAAACCGCTCAGTGATCATCACTTATCACGCACGGTTTGACGTAAAAACCGCTCGTGATAAGTGTTATCACAGACGAAGCGGAACCGCTCGTGGTAATCGCTGTTATCACAGACGAATAAATATAGACGGTTCGGAAACCGTCTGTGATGACGGTTCCGAACCGTCTGTGATGACGTGTTCTGTAGTAGTGAGCTACTCCTATTTCCATCGCAAAAGAGAAAAAGAAAACTCCTAGTTCAAGCAAGAGCTCAAGAATGCGTTTTTCTAGCCCGTGTAAAAACTTGGCGCTCCATGAAAAAGAAAAGAAAAGAAGGCTTTTGTGAGAGCAAGCTGATCCGTACAGTACAGCCACGCAGATGAATTCTAGAAAACGCTGTTCCTGCGCTACCGTGACCACAGGTATTCGATCATCAGAACGAGGTCCTTTCCCAGATTCAACCGATCGGCCGGATTTTGTTGGTTCTGCTGCGGTGTGGTTATCTTCATATCTGCCGTTCTACCCATCATTTTATTTCTTCTGCTCATGCATGCAGCCCAGTTTCCATGTGTTTAAAGTGCATATACTTGGCTTGTACATGTTGAATTGCTTTGCAGACTTTTTTTAGAACATGCAAAAGCTTTGCCTGTCATTTTAATTAAGATAGAAGAGAAAACTCCAATACAACGTAAATAGAAGATAAGCATCCGCAAAAAAGGAAACAAAAAAGGGGAAAAAGCAGCTAGGCCACACTACTACAGAAAAGCTCATCACAGACGGTTCGTAACAGTCATCACAGACGATTTTTGAACCGTCTGAAATTTTATATCTGTGATAACAGGCGGTTATCACAGACGGTTGAAAAACCGTCTCTGATAAGTCTTATCATAGACGGTTCCAACTACTTAATCGCTCAGGATTTCGTAGTATCACGCACGGTTTGTGGTTGGAACCGCTCAGGACATCGCAGTAATCACATACGCTAGTAGTTGGAACCGCTCGTGATTATAGTATCACGCACGGTTCGTGGTTGGAACCGCTCGTGATAAGTCTTTAGACATAATTAATTTTTATCGTATTTTCAGCTAGCCTCGTGAATTGCTAGCCATACCTCCAAAACTAGCAAGCGTAAACATATCACGTATAATTGTTGACAACTCAAAGTGATCATTTAACTCAAAATCAATTACAAAAGAATGTTTCAAGTATACATTATCGCTAGAGTTACAAATTGAATTACAACTACCAAAGCGAATTACAATATTGAATCAATTGTTTCGAGGTCGCTCATCGGTGTCGACGGCGTGAAACCTCCGGTGGTGTTAACTATGTCCGCTTTGATGAAGATGCAGAGCTCCTCGAACTTGCGTGACTGGTCCATCTTGAGTGCACTTAACTCTATGTTCAAGCCCCGCCGCTAGCGTGAGTAAAGTAGTAAGCATATATATTTAAATTTATAATTAGGAAATAATTATTATGAGATTGACAAACCTAGGATCGTAGGCCCTAGAAGCAATCAATAGCTGATATGATGGCATACGAGAATGCGATAGGTGATCTCGCTTTTGCGCGGCAGATCGCAAAAATAGAATTACATATATATGTACAAATACCGAGGCGCAATATTACGGAGTATGATATATGATTATTGTGTTGTAGCTGCACTGTAAATCGCATCCCGTGAGTCGGTGTGGCGCTGCTCCTTTGTATAAACCTCCCTCGGCAATATAGCCGATGAACGCCCTACATGATTCAAAAAAGTTATGCTCGTCCATTTCAAACGAAAAAAGACTACAACAGAGTTATGTGCGGAGGAAATGAACATACCTGTCGAGTATTCCTTTAAGAAGGGTGAAGTCATGATTTTTGTTGAGTAGAGAATCAAGGTACAATACCATGTTCCTCTTTGGCACAAGAATCAGAAGAATCCAGTGGAACCTACTCGTGTATGTCGCTATAGTCATAAACCTATATTGAAACGTAATTTGTATAGCAAATATTGAAGCACTTACTTCTGATTGTAGGGCACCATTATGTAGTCCTTGTCGTCCAGAGCAAGCAATCCCATTTTTATGTAATTCTCGACGTAGGATGCGTTTTGGTTGATTGTTTGCTCAGAGACCACGTGTGGGTCGAGGAAACCCACCGGTTCTTTGATTCGACGGGCACATTTCATAATGTATCTGTACATAAGCAATGAGTTATGATATTTATCGATATCATGTGAGTGTAGAAATTGATTGTACACACTTACAGTGTCCAGCATCGTAGAAGTGAGGCGTCGAGGGCAGTTAGGTTGTATAGGTCAAATAATTCTACGAAGACCACGACGAAGTGGCCAGGCTTGTGGAGAAAATGCTCCCTCCCGTATCTGACGGTGATTCCAGTATGACCTCCCTTTTCTCGGGTCTTGCGCAAGTACCAATCATGCAAAGCTTGACAAGCTACTCCTGAGCTGTTTATTTCCGCACCGGAGACCAACGGACTTCCGAGTGAGTATTTCACGGGTTTGGGAGGTGCCTTAATGTTCTTCGATTTCGATTTCTCCTTCACGAGGCGGTTGAGGGACGTCTTCCCGTGAGACGCCTCGGGGACCAATATGGTGACACGCTTTTCTTGTCCCTTCGTCGTCTTCTCGACGGGAAGCGATGTGGTGGCCTTTTGAAGCTTTGGTTGAGGTGGACTCATCGAGGGTCCTATTGGAGAGGCAGGTTCCTGTCTATATCACGTCACTGAAGGGTCCAGTGCGATGTCCTTCTTGGGCCACTGGATAAAAGTGTGCGTGGCATCCCCTAGTGTTCTGATTTCTTCGTTCGGGGGAATCTCCAGTGGGATGACCATGAAATTGTCATGTACTATGTCCACCTGCACCCTCGCGTAACCCTTGAAGGACCGAAATGGCAACAGAGGGGGGGTGAATGGTGCCTTAAAATTAAGATCTTCCCCTCTCAAGTGTCCACACAGCAATTCAAAAACTTACTGTTAAACAAAAGGTGTGATGTGAATCAAATCCAAAGAGTTAAACAAAAAGGGTTGTTCATCGTAAATCGAAGTTCGATTCTACCTAGCGTAGTTCGCGATCGCGTAGTTCCGAGTTTAGTGCGGAAGTTCCATGAAGCAGAATTCGCCTTGGACAATCGGAAGTTCCGATTGTCCTGACCGAAGAACAGTGCGCTCGGGTTTTGCCCAAATCCGAAATACTAAATTTTGAATGCTCTTCTCAGGTCAAGTTTCACCGGACATCATCCTAAACAACATCTTGACCTCATGGAGAAGAATCGCAGACAAAGATCCATCAATCAAAGCAAAAACGGATTTCTTGAGTGTTAGGCAAGAAAGACCAAAAACCACAATTAGCAAGATTCTTAGATTCTTGGCACATGAAACTTTGAGGATATATTAGCAATATCAATAAGACTCTAGATATCAAGTTTCATGCCATCTCATAAGACGAAACAAAAGTTTCACTAAAACCCTAGATATTCAACATGAACAGAGAGAGAATAAAAGAGGCTGTGGATATCGTGAGAATATGTGCACGATCTCAGGATGATGAGTCAATTGGCAATGGCGTCATTGGTTTGCAAATTCTCGCTGGTTTGTTTTCCAAGGTTGCAAAGCATCGCGGTCTCGACCGGTTGTGCAGGCGGTCGGACCGCCTGTGGAGCAATCCCGACCGCCATGGTGACCGGTCCGACCGCTTCCTTGAAAGTTGTGTTTTTGAGCCGGGCCAAAATAGGTTGTGTAGGCAAGTGAGGGAGTCTCCGGATGTGGTCCCATCATTTTTGAGCTCCCAACAAAAGTTCTATTCGATTGAAATTTCCGTAAGGTTTCGAATTTCGCTTGAATTTTGGCTGTCTTGGACCGGTCCGACCGCCAGGGAGCGGTCCGATCAAGATGAATCGGCCTGACCGCCCGTGGGGCTGGGGACGGCAATACTTGGAGGAAAGCCAAGTGTTGCATTGAGTTGATTTTGAGTGTGTGATTCTCTCAACTTCAATGCTTTATTGATGTATATCGCACATGGAATCGACGTGGGTCAAGTTGTGAAGAACTTGTTCCGGAAACGGTTTGTTTGTCTATTGTCGTGCGGTGGCTTGCGTGTCAACGGCGCTAACGGTGAGTGGATCGACTACGCTTGAAGAGCCGAGGTCCGTAACGATCGTGGATACCGGTGAGGTCGTGTGACTCAAGCATGGTGCGAATGGACAAGATGGATCGAACGGTGGTTGAAGCATTTGGTTGGATCAGCGGTGTGGATATTTGTGCGAAGTCTCGGGAGGTTCCGATGGGATTCTGACAAGAGAGGCTTAAGCGCCGATGAGAACCGCCGATCAACCTACACGTGGTGAAGGTGCGATTGCTTCAATAGTTATTTGTGTGGGTCCCATGTGTAAGAGACCCAAAAAGGGAAACCCTAGCTCTCTAGTATAAATAGGAAGGGTGAGGTGGAAAACCTAAGCAAGCATTCATTTAGCCCCTTCTTCCTTTTTCTAGGGTTTGGAGGAGAGGAGAGGAAAACTAGGGTTTGGAGTGTGCTCCTTGTTGAGCTCTTGCCCTCCTTGGTGGAGAGGCTTTGTAAGCATCTATTGTGGATGAACAATCTTGTGATGCTTAATTGAAAGATCAATTGCTCCATTTGTGTTCTTTCTCTTTGGATGTTTTTGGTGCTTCCTTGATTCAAAGGTTCATGCTTGGTCTCTTGGCCTACTTTACCTTGCTTTGATGTGTGGGATTACTACTAGAGTCATCTAGATCATCAAACCCCACAAGCAAGTCTTGAATCAAGATTTCTCATTTCTAGGGTTTGTGCACCTCTTTGGTAAAATCTCAAGAGATCGCTTTTATGAAGTGGATCGACCGATCGTCGCTAGAAATAGGTCTCCAATATCTTTAGGAAGGTGTGCTAGAAATTTGGTCAAGTTTTATTGGTTGAATCAAAAGTTGGATCAAATTTCGCTTTGGATTTGGGTGGAGTTTTTTCAAGATCGACTCTGCCGGTCCGATCGCTTCTTCAACGGCGGTTCGACCGCCTGTTTTCGCATCACTGGTTTGCCGGGTCGAATCGTCGCCCACCGGTCCGATCATTGGATAGTTGCCGGCCGATCGCCTTGACCGTCGGTCCGACCGCCGTGGTAGCCTGGCCGATCGCCGTGTCCAATGAAGAACATTGAGTTCTTTTCTCCTTTTGTGTCGTGGTGCTTGAGGGGATTATCAAATTCAACACAAGGCTTCCGCTGTGTGCTCACTAAACTTCTTAGCTTTCATAGCTAAAGGAGTAAAGTACGTGTTGGTTTTGATTTAGGTGAGAAAGTTTTGAAAGCGCCTATTCACCCCCTAGTCGCCTTCCTGGCCCTACAAGTGGTATCGAGCGTGTTAGCTCTCTTCTATAGATCTTAACCGGTCTTTGGAGCCATGGCGATCGACAAGTACTCAACCAAGCCATACATTTTTGAGGGAGTTGACTTTGCATACCGAAGGCTCGATGCAAGCGTATATCGAGGCTCAAGGGCACGCTATTTGGCTAAAGGTGAAAACCCTTATGTCGT
This sequence comes from Hsuehochloa calcarea, assembly GCA_036346395.1. Taxonomy (NCBI): domain Eukaryota; kingdom Viridiplantae; phylum Streptophyta; class Magnoliopsida; order Poales; family Poaceae; genus Hsuehochloa; species Hsuehochloa calcarea. The sequence continues at coordinate 30,154,235 of CM070615.1, forward strand.
GCCACCGATGACGATACGATCACCCGCATGTGGAGGCCAACAAGAAGGCTCGAATTATTTGATCCAAGGCCTTAGTCGATCCGAGTTTGAGCGTGTTGCTCACTTGCGGTTCGCTTCACGAGATCCGCGACACTTTGTGATTATCACGAAGGGTCCATCGCGATCAAGGAAGTGAGATGTAACCACTCAAAAGGTTTACTCAAGATCGAACAAAGGCCCGTGAGTCTTTGGATGAGCTGGGGAAGATTCTCTAAAATTCTTCATGATCTCCGCTACCGTTGACTTGATATTTTCTCGAGTCAAAATGCACGCCACTCGGGTGCTCTTGATGTGAAGGTCCGGGTATGAAGATCACTTCCATCAATGACAACATCACATGAGTGAGCTTACCATGGATAAGTTTCTACTCGAGGTTGAAGACGCATGAGATTGACTTTATCTCGCTCTCCCAAGACAGAGTCGATGGCTTTAGTGGTCGACAAATCCAAGGGTTGCTCTTCCGATTCTCTTGATTGTAGCTCATCCGCTTTTCATTATCGCTTTACATTCCTTGAGTGATGAGCAACTTGAGAAATTGCCCGAGGATGACTTAGCCCTCCTTTCCACCAAATTCACAAGAGCGCATAACAAGGTGAGAAATAGGAGGAGGAGTGGACCTATCACGTGCTTCAATGTGGTGAGCCAAACCACATTCGCTCCAAGTGCCCCAAGCTAAAGGGCAAGGAGGAGAAGGAGACAAGAAGACATCCCAGAGAGGGATGCAAACCCAAGAAGACAAACTATCGGAAGTTTGTCACCGGTCCTTGCCGCCTTGAGAATGTTAATATGAGCGATGTGGATTCGAAACGGAGGACTACGAGAGTGATTCTCGTGGCAAGAAGAAGGCGCATGACTTCACCCCAGATGTGCTTCATGGCCAAGAACAACACGACAATGATTCCTCCAAAGATGAGGATCCTTTAGTGATCCCGACGAGGTATGCCCTTCTATTGCCGATATGAAAAGGGCTTTGGTGCTTGTTGAATGTAAATTGCATAAGCAAGTAAAAATGATTAGGAAGGTGACATTATGATTGATAATTTGAATCTTGAAGTTGTTAGGCTTAAATCTATCAATCCCGCCGATATTTGTGATTCCCGCACTAGCTTGCTTAACGATTTGACAAGCTTGAAATCGCTCATTCCTCCGTCACAAATCAACTAAAAGATGCTCTCGATGAACTAGAATCTTTCAAGTCTAGATCTCGCTTGTTTAGATGTCATTCCTCTTGATGTGACCGCCATGGAAGCTATCCCTTTAACTTGCTCTAATTGTGCTTTGCTAGAATTAAAATTGATAGTTCCTTAAAAGAATTGCAAAAGTTTGATGCTAGTCACACATGCTCTCATTGTAAGGATAATAGGATTAAGATGCAAGAGATGATGTAAACATTGATTTACTCTAGAGTTGCATCTTGTGAAAATTGTCCCAAGCTTACAATTGAGATTGAAGCCTTAAACAAGACCCCGGAAGAAAAGGCTAAAATTGAAAGATCCATGTCTTTTATCGCTTCTAAAAAGGTTATTGATTCTAACTCTTGTGTTTTGAATGTCAAGTTGAAACCATGGTTAGTCGATACAAGAGGCGTTTAGAGTCAAGTTTAAGGAGCAGCTTGAGTAGGATTCAGAATCCTATTGTGTGTCTTGTGAGGCCTTCAAAGTGGAAGTGGCCCTTCTTAAGAGTAAGCGCAATGAGGTAATCAAGTCTAGCAAGTGTGCTAGATGTGAGGAGTTAGTGAAAGAGAATGATTACCTCAAGGTGACTCTTGAGAAATTTTCAAGTGGGAAAAAGAAACTCAACATGATTCTTGATCAATCCAAGGTGAGCGTGAAAATAGTGGTCTAGGTTTCAACCCCTAGAGCATTCCAAGAAAAACCCACCTAAGATTGCTAGAGTTGTGAAGAATGGTTTGTTTGAGCTAGAACCTCCTAAGCCATCCGGGTTGTTTTCAAACCGTGGTTTTGCTCAAACTCTTTCTCGCAAGAAAGGTGCTTTCACTCATCCTGCATGCACCCTCAAAAGGTCCAAGACCATTGCACCTTCTCGAAGAAAGAAGGCTATACTGCTGAGTTCTCGCTCCGAGAGCAAAACTTGAGAGAAAAGAGAGGATGAGCGCCCTAAGATCCATTAGAGGAGTCCCTTCTCCGATGTAGTCTCTAGAGCTAGGGCACTGCTTATCGCACCACACATAGGCCTAGATTTGTAGAGAACTTTGTAGACTCTTTTGGTGGGTCTAGGCAAGATGTTGGATTAGGACATCGTGAGGAGAAACACTGTAGCACCTAGACAGGGGAGTATCGATCTTTTGGTAGATCGCTTCGAGAGGTCTAGGTGGTTCTCATATGCATTCTTATGATTTTATTCCCGATCATGTTTCACTATTTCTACTGCTGCTCCCAGACATCGTGCTTCTCAGTACTGGATTCCTCGTTCATTTATCACTAACCCCAGTACTGAGGCACGGATGTTTTCTGATTGTGCCTTTTAGGTCCGTCGTGCGAGGAAGGAGGACAAGTGGCTTGTTGACTCGGTGTTCTCGACATATGACCGAGATTCTAGATGGTTCTCCTCCTCACACGTGCATCCGCAATGAATTGATTACATTTGGGGATGCTTCTACCGGACCGTGGATCGCAAAGGGCACCGTGGCGCGCCAACGACAAGTTCATGCTAAAAGACGCCGCTTGGTGAGTAAGTCGAGGTATAATCTTCTATCTGCTTCTCACCGCTTGATGAGGGTCTAGAAGTGAGGTTTAAGAGAGGTGAGTGCAGAGTTCTAGATTCCTCAGGTGAGCTTGTTTTTGAGATCTCCCGGTTTGAGAAGATTTTCAGTGCAAATTTCAAGATTTCTTCCGCTTCTAGTCCTAGGTGTCTTGTAGCCTCCGATTCTCATGACCTTGTTTTGTGGCATCGTAGACTTGGGCATATAGGTTTTGATCATTTGTCTAGAGTCGCTTGCAAGGACTTGATTAGAGGTTTGCCTAGGTCAAGGTCGTCAGAGATCTTGTGTGCTCACCTCAGAGACATGGTAAGATGGTGTCCGCTTCCCACCCATCTCTTACTTTGGTAATGACTGATGGACTGTGATGCCTTCTTCACTTAGATACGCTTGGTCCTTCTAGAGTTCACCACCGTGGGAAATGGTATGTGCCGGTGGTTGTGGATGATTACCTGTATTCATGGGTTTATTTTCTTACTTCTAAGGACTAAGCATTTGGATTCTTTAAAGATTTGGTCCTTAGAATTGCCGTTGATATACCCGAGCCTTGAGAGCCATTAGAGTGATAATGGGACAGAGTTCAAGAATTCTTCTTTTCTACCTTTCTACCGATAGGGAATTGAGCATCGCTTTCTTCTCCTAGAGTTCCTCAACAGAATGGTGTTGTAGAAAGGAAGAATGTAACCCTTGTAGAGATGGCTCTGACCATGCTAGATGAGCATTCTACTCCTAGGAGATTTTAATGAGGCGATCTCTATCGCTTGTTATATCTCCAATAGGGTTTTCTTGAGATCTGTGGTTGGGAAGACTTCTTATGAGCTTAGATTTGGTCATTCTCCAAAGGTCTCTCATTTCAAGATTTTTGGTTGCAAGTGCTTCATTCTTAAACATGGCAATCTTGATAAATTTGAGTCTAGATGTTTTGATGGCATATTTCTTGGATATCCCGCTCATTCTCGTGGCTATCGTGGTTTTTAATGTTGATACTAACAAAATTGTTGAGACTTCATGAAGTCACTTTTGATGAGGCTAGTCCGTACTAGACCCGATGCTTGTGTACACAGTGTTTCAAACCCAAGAAAGCATCTTCACGATGATGATTCGAGGATGAAGACCCAAACCATCCTCCCGCTACCTCGAGAGGGGTGGAGAGCCTCGCACTACTACTTCAAGATCACCGAGCACCGCCTCCTATCCCCACCGACGATCCGAGTGGCTCTGCTCCTACCTCCACAACTCATGAGGTAGAGGCCACGCTCGCACCAGAGCACCACTTCGCATTCAACACAACATCCTCCCGAATGATGATTGGGGATCTTCAAGAGCGAGTCACTCGCCTGTGTTTATTTCTCCCGATTCCCATGCACATTCTCGCTTTTGTCGCTTCTTTTGAACCCCGAGATATCACCCATGCTTTATCCGATGCCTCTTGGGTCAATGCCATGCATGAAGAGCTTGAAAATTTTGAAAGAAACAAAGTCCGGTTTTTAGTTGAGCGACCTTCCGATTCTCATGTTATTGGAACAAAATGGGTTTTTAAAAATAAGCAAAGTGAGGATGGATTGGTTGTTCGCAATAAGGCTAGACTTGTTGCTCAAGGTTATTCCTGTAGAGGGCTTAGACTTTGAGGAGACTTTGCTCCAAAGAGCTAGATTGGAGGCCATTCGCATTCTTTTAGCATTTGCAACATCCAAGGGTTTCAAGCTTTTTCAAATGGATGTTAAAAGTGCTTTCTTGAATGGCTTCATAGAAGAAGAGGTCTTTGTCAAGCAACCTCCGGGTTTGAAAATCAAAATTCCTAAACCATGTTTTTAAACTCTAAAGCCCTCAGATGGATTGAAACAAGCTCCTAGAGCTTGGTATGACAGCTTAAGAGTTTCTTGCTTGAAAATGATTTCAAAATGGGAATGGTTGATAAAACCTTGTTCACTCTCGTGCATGGCAAGTGATTTCTTGTTGGTTCAAATATATGTGGATGATATTATTTTCGTGGTTCCTCTCATGCTTTGGTGTCTAGATTTTCGATTCTATGAGCAAAGGAATTCGAGATGAGCATGATGGGAGAGTCGACATTCTTCCTTGGTCTTCAAATCAAGCAACCGAAAGAAGGCACCTTCGCCCACCGTAGTAAGTATACAAAGGACCTTCTTCTGCGCTTCAATATGGGAAGCAAGAGGCCAATGTCTACTCCCATTGCAACAACCACCGTGGCCGGACCTCGATGAGGATGGAGAGTCCGTGGACCGGAAGGAGTACCGCAGATGATTGGCTCTCTCCTCTATCTTACAAATACGAGGCCGACATACACCGCCGATGTCCAGGCGCCGATTTCAAGCTTCCTCGTGCTTCTCATCGCAAGTCAGACGCCGATCTTCGTGTATCTTCAAGATACGCTTGATTTTGGACTCGTATTCTTCTTCTTCGCTCTTTCAATTCGAGCATTTTCTCGATGCCGATTTCACGGTGTAGAGTTGATAGGAAGAGTACTTCGCACTTGTCATTTCTTGGGCACATCTCTTGTTTCTTGGTCTTCTAGAAAATGTCTTCATTGTATACCATACCGAGGCCGAGTATGTAGCCGCCGATGGTCGCTTCTCGTGTTCTCTGGATTTTATCCACGCCATGACTATGGGTTATCTTTGGGAAGTGTTCCTCTTTTCAGGATAACACTTCGCAATTAATATTGCCAAAACCCAAAGGCAACATTCCAGACTAAACACATTGATATTCGATTTCATTTTCTGAGAGATCATGTTGAGAAAGGTGATGCTGTGCTTCATTTTGTAGAGTCTGAGCAACAGCTTGCAGATATTTTCACTAAGGCTCTTGACTCTTCGCGTTTTGCTGCTTTGCGAGGAGAGTTAGGAGTTATTAGTCCTATTGGGCTGTTTTGAGGGGGAAGTTGCTCTTTTTGCATTCATTGTATCATAATGCATGTTTCATTTCATTTGTCTTGCATTGTATATTAAAACTAATGGAGCCTTGATTATTATCCCTGTATGACTTGTTTTCATATTTTATACCTTGTCATATCGAGTGATAGCCTGCTAGACCTCTTTTATGGCTCTTCGTGTGTGGCTTAGCTTTTAACTTGCTAACTTTATATCTGTGAGAAATTTGAATCAAATCATGTTTTGTCGGATCTTGTGACTAGTTTTGCTCTAGTGATCCGCTTATGATTCTCGCCATGTCTTACAAGTTGAATTGAGTCTTGACCTTATTTTGAGATGGAAAATGAGCTTTTTATCTTCTTAAGTCAAGCAAAAGAAAAGAAAATTTCGTATAAAAACCGATCTCACCAATCCTCTTTCATGAGACGGCTTGCCATTGCACTAGGCATGAACTCAGGGGGAGTTTTGGATGACCTAGATCATTCTTTTAAGCTTATCGCTTGAGATGGTCGCGGCAAGGCTTGAGATCTAGCACAGCAAAAAGGGAGAGAAAGAAAAAGAGATTTTGCCCAAAAAGGGCTAAGTGCTTGAGCTTTGCTTCAAAAGAATTTTCTTAATGCTCAAAATGCCTCAACTCTTGTTTTGAGTCTCTTTTTACTTATAGACATGGCTTGACTCATTTTTGGTTGCTTTTAGTGAATCTATGACATTGAGCAACCTTTCATGGTTTTAATTGCTAATCTCGATTTGCTATCTTGGTTTTAGCTTTGCTGCATAACGCTTTGCCATGATTGAATATAGCGCCTTCTCCTTATATGGCTTGGTATAATACTTGTACCGCCTACATGTATAATGGTCATTGCTCCTTTTACTAAAGCTTAAAATAAAGTCATTCCTTCATGCTCTTTCTTTTCATGCATCTTGATGAATTCATTGTCAAAGGGGAGAAAGATTGTGAAGAAAATGTTTGATGTTGGAGCTTTTGGTTTCATACTCAAGGTTTAATAGAAAAGAACTTCATAAAATAAAAATTTTAACCTTTTGAAAATCTGTGATCATGGTGAGTTGAGTTTCGGGTTTCATTGTCTTATCTTATCCGATTTGCAATTGAAGAATACTCACAATGATCAAAGGTCTAATAGAACAATGTGTCTTTCATTTGGACCTAAGTGAGATTTTTGGCTACTGAAATTGAATCCTTTTGTGCCTTCAATGCCTTATCTCACCGCTACACTATTTCAAGCCACTTGGTGGTTCCTAGGCTTTTGTTGCTTATGGACCAAATTGTGCCTTTATGCTAAAACGGCGAAGTTTTTACTTTTCATTTTGAAAACCACATTTTCTTGAAAATTGCCAATGTGTTCATCAAGGGGAGATTGTGGATATCGTGAGAATATGTGCACGATCTCGTGATGATGAGTCAATTGGCAATGGCGCCATTGGTTTGCAAATTCTCGCTGGTTTGTTCCAAGGTCGTCAAAGCATCGCGGTCTCGACCGGTTGTGCAGGCGGTCGGATCGCCTGTGAGCAAATCCGACCGGCCATGGTGACCGGTCCGACCGCTCCTTGAAAGTTGTGTTTTTGAGTGGGCCAAAATAGGTTGTGTAGGCAAGTGAGGGGAGTCTCCGGATGTGGTCCCATCATTTTTGAGCTCCCAACAAAAGTTCTATTCGATTGAAATTTCCGTAAGGTTTCGAATTTCGCTTGAATTTTGGTTGTCTTGGACCGTCCGACCGCCGCTAGGGAGCGGTCCGACAAGATGAATCGGCTTGACCGCCCCGTGGGCGGCCAGACCGGCAATACTTGGAGGAAAGCCAAGTGTTGCATTGAGTTGATTTTGAGTGTGTGATTCTCTCAACTTCAATGCTTTATTGATGTATATCGCATTATGGAATCGACGTGGGTCAAGTTGTGAAGAACTTGTTCCGGAAACGGTTTGTTTGTCTATTGTCGTGTGTGGCTTGCGTGTCAACGGCGCTAACGGTGAGTGGATCGACTACGCTTGAAGAGCCGAGGTCCGTAACGATCGTGGATACCGTGAGGTCGTGTGACTCAAGCATGGTGCGCGAATGGACAAGATGGATCGAACGGTGGTTGATGCATATTTGGTTGGATCAAAGTGTGGATATCGGTAGTCTCTCGGAGGTTCCGATGGGATTCGGACAAGAGAGGCTTGGTGTCGATGAGAACCGCTGATCAACCTACACGTGGTGAAGCAGGCGATTGCTTCAATAGTTATTTGTGTGTGGGTCCCATGTGTAAGAGACCCAAAAAGGGAAACCCTAGATCTCTAGTATAAATAGGAAGGGTGAGGTGGAAAACCTAAGCAAGCATTCATTTAGCCCCTTCTTCCTTTTTCTAGGGTTTGGAGGAGAGGAGAGGAAAACTAGGGTTTGGAGTGTGCTCCTTGTTGAGCTCTTGCCCTCCTTGGTGGAGAGGCTTTGTAAGCATCTATTGTGGATGAACAATCTTGTGATGCTTAATTGAAAGATCAATTGCTCCATTTGTGTTCTTCTCTCTTTTGGATGTTTTTGGTGCTTCCTTGATTCAAAGGTTCATGCTTGGTCTCTTGGCCTACTTTACCTTGCTTTGATGTGTGGGATTACTACTAGAGTCATCTAGATCATCAAACCCCACAAGCAAGTCTTGAATCAAGATTTCTCATTTCTAGGGTTTGTGCACCTCTTTGGTAAAATCTCAAGAGATCGTTTTTATGAAGTGGATCCGACCGATCGTCGCTAGAAATAGGTCTCCAATATCTTTAGGAAGGTGTGCTAGAAATTTGGTCAAGTTTTATTGGTTGAATCAAAAGTTGATCAAATTTCGCTTTGGATTTGGGTGGAGTTTTTTCAAGATCGACTCTGCCGGTCCGATCGCCTTCAACGGCGGTTCGACCGCCTGTTTTCAGATCACTGGTTTGCGGGTCGAATCGCTGTCCACCGGTCCGACCACTGGATAGTTGCTTTGGCCGATCGCCTTGACCGCCGGTCCGACCGCCTGTGGTAGCTTGGCCGATCGCCTGTGTCCAAAGTGAAGAACATTGAGTTCTTTTCTCCTTTTTGTGTCGTGTGCTTGAGGGGATTATCAAATTCAACACAAGGCTTCCGTTGTGTGCTCACTAAACTTCTTAGCTTTCATAGCTAAAGGAGTAAAGTACGTGTTGGTTTTGATTTAGGTGAGAAAGTTTTGAAAGCGCCTATTCACCCCCCCTAGTCGCCTTTCCGGTCCTACAGAGGCATAAACAAAGAACCAAAACCTCAGGATTTCATTGATAGGAATCACAAGATTACAGAGGAAAACACAGAGGAAAGATTACACAAATTTCAGTTCATTCTCTCCAACTCAACAACCTCTCAAAAAGCAAAACAACCTCTCCAAAGGCTCTTTAGCTAAAGCTAACCCTAATTTTCTCTCACCAAAAATCTAACAACAACAACCAGGGGTTCACCCCTATTTATAGCCTAGCTAATGGGTCTCCAACCCATTAAGCCCGCTACACCCGAACGGAACCGCCTCCACTTGTGTCGCTTTGCGAAAAGACCGTTTCGCCCCTTGCACACCTTTTGGAAGCTCCCGCGTTCCTTGTTGTTCACGACTCGCAACCACTTCAAGATTCACGCCGTCTTCGACACATCCCGACCGTTCTGACCTCAACGCCTCCTGCGCCTAGTCCGATTACCTCGTGTCTCGCCACGACTTCGTCTCGATGTCCTGCAGTCAACACAGACAGAACACACATCACATAGCATTGCTCAAGATAATGGAATCAACATTTGCATTTATCTCAAAGCAATTCACAGCTCAAAAATGAAACAATGCCTTTCTGCACACTTCTGTTGACAATCGGAAGTTCCGCACTTACCATTGCGGAAGTTCCGCACTTACCATTGTGGAAGTTCCGATTATCGGACCGTCCGCACTCCCAGGTTGGAAGATCCGATTGTCGTCACAGCAGAATACTCTTGTCAGTAATTTTGGAAGTTCCGCGACCCCAAGTGCGGAAGTTCATTAACGCAACTAGAACACAAACGCGGGATAATCGGAAGTTCCGCTTACTGCAGCGAAGTTCCGATTATCGAACTTCGCTTTCCGTAATCGAAGTTCCGCATGATGTAAACAACCCAAACAGAGCGCAAACGCAAATATTTCAATCACAAACTTCTCACCACAGTGTCAAATACTCATCACTCAAATGGGGACCCTACTCACATGGTCTCTCAACCCTGCGCCAGCTGGGCACCGTGCTGCACTGCCCCTTCCTGGTATGGATACACTATACCCCGCCCAGCCTCAATAGGAATCGACCCAACCATCCTCACTTGGAGCTTGCAGGGTGTCGGCTCCTACAAAATGGTACACAATTAGCAAAGGCGTCCTATAGGTCTATCTTTGGAGCATTCCAGAGATGTACATTACCTTGATGTCGTCGATCGGTAATTGCACGTCGTCATGTCCAGAATTATGTGTGGACGCGACGCTACTCCGATGTCGGGGAGGACTTGCTCCCAAATTAACAGGGGCGGTTTGCGCCTCCATGAGTTGATTTACTTGGTTCTACAAGATTGTTATTTGTTCTTGAAATTTTTCAATAATCACATGTTCCAACCGAGCGTCGTGCTGGTCCTAGGATCTCTTCCTACTCCTATATGTATCGGAGTTGTGTGGGAATCCATGCCTCCAAGTTACGTAAACCCCAACGCCTCGCGTGCGACCCGGGTGCTCTTTGTTTCCCAGGGTCGAGATAGTACATCCTTCTCCCTGTCTACTTCGAAGGAACCTTGGGAAGATGCGGAAGTCAATGCTTCCTGCAAGAGGACATCATGTTATTGTAGACACCATGAAGTTATGGACTTATTAACAATTAAGTGGTTCAATAAATTTACCAGCGCTGAGACACCGCCTCGTCACGGGTTTGTGAAAGAGATGTCGCCTCAAGACGTGGTCGATGCCCTCGCCTAACTGTGCTCGAGCGCGCCATCCGAGATCTCAAGAAACGGTCCGGCAATGGTCTCATCCTCCGCCGCCATCGCGTGGCTTTACTCGCTGCATCAGCTGGTGCCGGGTTTGTGAGGGTGAGTATTTTGTGCTCGATAGCTCAGGCGCCGCACTTTGCTCCTCGAAATTCGCCGCCGCCTTCATCTCGCGCACGGCGTCCGATGTATCCCGCGACAAAAATTAATACGCCGTGAAGGGTGTCCGACCCGATTCACATATGCGCGGACAAGTCGACTCTTGAAGGTCCTCCACGCAGGGACATCACCAGCAGTAGCGCGCCATCGCACACGCGCTCGGTCCGCTTCAGGAAAGTGGACGAGGCGAAAGTTCACCCACAACCGGTCTCTCAGACATCCGCCGAAACTTCCGTGTTGGGGTGGTGATGGGGACCCGCCTTGCAAGTACCCCGCAGATGGTCCTAATCTCGCGTTGCTTTCTTGGGACTCGGCGGGATCCCGGCGTCACCGACTGTGATCGTTATGCGCCCGAGGGCAATTTGAGATTCCTCCGCCTTCTCGCTGCGTACCACCTTGATCGGAGATCTAGACGCATTTGGCGACGTCGCTGACGGCGGCGAAGACGGTGTCTCTGCCATCTCGCTTACTTGCTATCTATATAAGTTACGTATGCAATGATTACATAAACAAATAGAAATTACCCATTGAACCTAAATATATGATACGTAGTAAATAAAATATATGAAATTGCACAAAAAAACTGCAAAGGAGAAGGAAATATTGCAAACAGTGCAGTTTTAACATATAGCTGAAATATTGCATGATTTTGAGTGCTCTCAGTAGGCGAGTTGCAAAAGAATCAACCTTTGCCATCTCAGCCCTGTTTTGTAGTAGTGCCATACCATAAAGAAACAAAGAGAAGAAATAATCACCTCACTCTAATAATTTCTGGAATAAATCATTACACCAAAACCGATCAAAACAGAATGAGGTAAATGGTATGTTAACCACCAAGGGATGGCAATGAATAGATTATGTGCGGGGGCCGTCTTGACGGAAAAATAACAGGAGCCGTCATGATATTTTGTCATAGTTTCAATTATGTGCCTGCTTATTATTTGGAACTAACCACACAAGATTTATGCAACCTGTGTGCAGGTGTGATAACATGGATATTGCAATACATTATAGTACAATATTGAGGGATTGCATACGCCACCAAGTTGTTGCACAGTATAACTATGATTTACAATGTTCTATTATAAAAAAGAGCAATGTCCCTTTGGATGTTTTTATCAAATAGCAACTAATTTTCATGTAGCCAAACATTGAAAGTTGTGCATAATTAATGTATCATTTTCACCCTTTTTATCCAAAATATCATTGTTTGCTTTGATGAATTATTACTTTTACTTTCTATGTTAGACCCTTTCTTGTTTAGAATGTTTTATTAATATATACTAGTTGTCATTTTTGCAGCTCCATACTAGACTCTCAGCATATCAAGAGATTCTTTCATTATATACAGTTTCCAGACTTTAGCATAGCATCAGATTCCTTCAAGACTTTTAAGGTGAGTAATATGCATTCACTTTCATTTTGGCAAATCCTTTTCTAATTGCAATTCATGTATCAATTCTTTCCAGGATTTAACTCGAAACAGCTATCATCTTCCAACTATATGTGCTAAAGTTCAGTTTGTGCTTTTAGTAGTCAGAAATGTAACTCGATGGTAGTATCATGGTGCTCGAATTTGCATTTATTGAATACCTTCATAGCTAACTGCTATTGAGTTTCTTTAACTTGTCATGTTCACATGACCAGGAACAAAGCAAGGCTATACAAGTAGATGCTTTTTGTGTTTTCAAGGTACAATACTACAATATCAAGTCCCTATCTTTCAGCACATACTCATGGGGGAATAATAAGGATTCCTCAAGCTAATTTGCAATTCATTTTTAACACTAACAGAAAATAAAAAAAAGAGAGTTTAAGTCAACTGCTCCGGACCAACTCGATCCATCAATTAATATCGAGATCGAAGCATGCACAAATATGTAATCACAAGTAGCACAAAAACTTCCAAAACCTGAAGAATCCACCAATGAATTTTTCTACCACCAATTCGAACAGCTGGCAGCAACCCCTGAAGAATCCACCAAGGAATTTTTCAAAAGTAAAAGTAACATCACCGGGTGGTCGGCAGGATGGGCGTGACCGAGGGAAACCCTCGCCTCACCGCAGAGAAGGGGGAAGCGCGCACATGCATTGGGGCGGCGCGGGAAAACTCACCTGGTGGTCGGCAGGGGCGGGGGTGGCACCGAGGGAAACCCTCGTCTCTCACGGCAGAGAAGAGGGAAGCGCAGACAGCATTGGGGCAAAGTGAAACTCACCGGTGGTCGGCAGGGCGGGGCGGCTCGACGGAGGCAGGGTGGACGGGAGGCGGCGCTGGCCTGAGGTGGCGCTGGAGGAGATCGAGAGCGCCACGGGCCGTGGTGGAAAAAGACTAAGGCGTAAGAGTGCACAACAGCCGAGTCGGGCACTTAGATAGCCGGATATCACAGACGCAGATAATACATCACGCATTTGCCCATAAATAAACTATCTCAGTGATGTTAACTATCATGCATTTATTCTATTATGAAACCGCTCGTGATGACTTAACAGAGAAACCCTAATTTTAATATCACGCACGGTTATGTAATCAACTCTCGATATGTTGATATCACTGCATTTGTTCATTACTAGAACCGTCTATGATGTGAACAGACACACACATATGTAATGCATATCACTGATATGCTGACACACACACACACACACACACACACACACACACACACACACACACATATATATATATATATATATATATATATATATATATATATATATAATTAATGCATATCACTGATATGCTGACAAACACATATATAAAATTATTGCATATCACAGATGATTCCAGATTTTGATCAATTGAAAGGTTGAGATGATTTGAGAATTTCCAGAGGTAGCTCCACAGCTCCAAAAATTCTAAAATTTTTACTGAGTGATCCTGACTTCAAGATAAACCGTGTATGAATTTTCCATAATTTCTCATGCAGCTCATTGCCCGCTAGAAAATTCACAAGCTGCTGGACAGGGGGTTTGACTAAGGAGTCAACAGGTTTGACCAGCCCTTAAGAAATAGCAAATAATTTCTGAAAATTATGAAATTTCTCAGAGAGGTTACCAGATGATCAAGAATTTAGGAAAAATATTTCCCGAGGATGATCACAAGATTTGACTAGAAGACCTTGAATTGCAACACTTCGAGTCAATAACCTTAATTGAATTTGAAGTCCACATTTCAAGGAGATAAATTCTAGAGAATTCAAATGACAACAAGGATGCATCCAAAAGTTTTAATTTATCCTCATTTTCATACATTTGAAACACAACTAATTGTCGGTCAGACCGCCAGGCCACAGAAGCAATGCACTTTTAACTTTGCTCAAATGACAAAACACATTTGCCCATTTGTGTGTATTTCCAACAAGGTTTCAAAGAGGATATTCTCAACAAGTTGATAACTTTAACAAGTCCGCATTAACATCAACATTAGAGATGACAAGTCCATAACACATGTTAACATCAAATTACAATGTAATAAATGCTTAATTAAAATATAGTCCTTCATGATGATCGACGCGCATATAGCTAGCTTCCTCACTGGGTTCTTCCTCCAGTCTGATGTCGTCTCCGAAAGGAGGCAACTCGTCAAATTGATTGTACTCTTCCTCATCCACAACATTCTCAACTCCGACAATCTTTCTTTTCCCATGAAGAACTACGTAGCGGTTCTTATTTGCTGGGTCTGTTACATAAAAAACTTGAACAACTTGCTTAGCGAGTACGAATGGTTCGTCCTTATATCCGACACGTTTGAGGTCCACAGTAGTGATGCCGTACTTGTCGACCTTCACGCCCTGCGGAAGTTTAACCCAATGACATCGAAACAGGGGGATCTTGAAAAGTACATAGTCGAGCTCCCAAATCTCCTCTACGAACCCATAGTACGAGTTCAACCTGCGTGCCCCCGCATTATTGAAACCCTCGTGAAATGCATCTATGCGGACACCGCTGTTCTGGACTGTGCTCTTTCTATCCTAAGCTGCCATATAAAACGTGTACCCATTTATGTCGTATCCTTGCCATGTCACAATTGTAAATTTTAATCCTTTGGCCAACCATAGCAGCGTTTCATCACTTGATGACCTCCAAGTGAATCGCATCTTTAACAATTCGTTGAACCAACGGTTGTGCTCTCTCGTTATCCAAACCTCCGACCGGTCCGATTCTCATTGCATGCACCATGTCTTTGTGCTCGCCGATGTACGGGACACTTGGGTCATATGTTGTAAGATCGTGAAATGGGCCTCACAGATGTATCTAGATCGAGTGATTGCTTTCTCCCGATGGTCCCGATACCTCCGCCTCCCTCGTGATGAGATAGAGGAACACCTATCGGTTCCACCCGAGCCATGTAGTCGACGCAGAACTCAATGACCTCTTCGTTGCATAACCTTCGATGATATCGCCTCCGGCCGAGATCGATTCCGCACGTAGGACTTCGTAATTCCCATGTATCTCTCGAAGGGTACATATGACGAGGAACACAGGTCGCATATCTTTATCTCTTTCATGTGGTGAACAATGAGATGGACCATGATATCAAAAATGACGAAGGAAATACATCTCAAGATGACATAGAGTCGCCACCACCTCGCCCCGCAGAGCCGAGTCCTTCGGATCGATGACCTTCTCGAGCAATTGAGTTAAAGAAATAACACGTACCTAAAGATTGCCACTTGGACCTTGTTTGGCAAGATACTCCTAATTGCAACAGGAAGCATATGTGTCATCAGCACGTGACAATCATGAGACTTCATACCAATTAATTTCAAATCTTTCATGGAAACAAGTTTCTTAATATTGGCGGAGTAACCGGATGGAACTTTCACACCATGCAAGCTTTGGCACAGTTCATTTCTCTCAGCCTTGGACAAAGTGTAGCAAGCTGGGGGAAGATACGTTCATCCTTTATCGGTCTTTTTCGGTGCTAACTCGGTTCTTATGTTCATATCAACCAAGTCACGCCGTGTGTTAACACCGTCTTTTGTTTTGCCACTAATGTTCAGTAAGATACCAATCAAGCTATCACATACATTCTTCTCCACGTGCATGACGTCGATGCAGTGGCGAACTTCTAAGTGCTCCCAATAAGGCAAGTCCCAAAAAATTAACCGCTTCTTCTAGATATTTTTCTGAGGGGTCTTTAATTTACGTCCCTTTCCAAGCACAACATCGATTTTTTTTAACCATATCATAGACCTCTTTCCCACTAAAAACCCTTGGAGCTGAATCGTCCTCCTTATTTCCATCGAATTGTTTCTTCATCTTGCGATATGGGTGAATCCTAGGAAGGAACCTACGGTGACGCATATACATAGTTTTGCGTGAGTTGTTCAGCCATACACTCTCGGTACCATCTAAGCAAAGCAATGATGACAGCTTTGGCTCCTTTTGTATCGAACCCGACAGTTACCAAGGGCAGGAAAATCATTGATGGTGCAGAATAACATGGCGCGTAAAGTGAAGTTCTCTCGTTTGTATGCATCCCATACTTGTACCCCTTCGTTCCAAAGTGTCACAAGATCTTCCAGCAATGGTGCTAGGTACACATCAATATCGCTCCTGTGTTGCTTCATTTCTTGGATAAGTAGTGACATCAAAATGTATTTCCGCTTTATACACAGCCAAGGAGGAAGGTTGTACATACATAGATTCATGGGCCAGGTGCTTTGTCGGCTGCTCATGTTACCAAAAGGATTTATTATGTCCGTACTCAACCCTAACCTTATGTTCCTTGGTTCCACACCGAACTCTTCGAAGCTCCGATCGAAGTTTCTCCACTGGGAAGAATCAGCAGGGTGTCTGAGCTTCCCATCTTTCTTACGCTCCTCCGAGTGCCAACGCATCAATCTTGCCTCCTTTCGGTTCGCAAATAAACGCTTCAAACGTGGGATCACAGGCAGATACCACAACATCTTAGCAGGAGGTCCTTGCTTCGCCTTTTAGCAAGATTCTTACGCTTGTATCGGATGCTTTGCACACGGAGATACATGCATGTCTCGCATACTCTTTATGGTAGAGGATACAATCGCTCGACATGCATGTATTCTTTCTACTTCCATTCCCAATGGACAAATAACCTTCTTAGCTTGGTAGGTCGTGGCCGGGCAACACGCTTCTCCTAAGGATGTCACTAAGAGACCTAACAACACCGTAAAACTTTGTCTGACCAACCATTGCTTGCCTTCAATTTCAGCAGGTTCAAGCACGGTTGACAACCTTGTGTATTCTCGCTTGCGCCGTGGAACAAAGGTTTCCGAGTCCTCCATTAAGCCCTCGAATTTACAAAACTCTCTCTCACCGTAGTTCCTTCTCGCATCGCTGTAGCATCCGATCCAGATTGTCATCATGCGACCTATCCTCATCAAAAGCACATTCCATACCCCGCATATCGCTGACTTCCTACGATGTCGCCACATCGACTTCCAGATAATATGCTTGTCGTGTATTAGAACCGATCTTACGAAAGATTATTTGATTCGGGGTCTCCTAGGGATGAGATCACGCAGAGTGGATTGACACGGATGTTTAGACAGTTCAGCCTTCTCCGAGAGAATAATAACCCTAATCCGTGTGTGTATGGTATTCTTGATGATCAAGTAAATGACTAAGACTATTACAGAGAATAGCACTTATGTTTCTACTTGACTAGCTCTCGTCACGTCCCTCTATCCCTCCGATTGATGCCTTTATATAGTCGTGAAGAAGTAGCCGCTTTGTCCTCGCGGAGATGCGCCTAATTAATCCAAAGAACTGACGATGATGGCAAGAATTACGGCGCCTCGGCTTCTTCACGCCGCCCGCAATTATCTTCCGAGATAATGGGGTATTTACACACCATTAATACGCGGAATAATAGTGCGTAGACCGCTCGATTCCTTAATCAATTGGACCCACTCACCGTAGGTTTGATTATAAGGTGGTCGAGTTTTCCGGTCGTAGAAGGACTTACGACTGTGTAGCAATGAGAAGGACTTACGACTATGTAGTGGTCGAGAAGGACTTACGACTATGTAGTGGTCATAGAAAGACTTATTTACCATGATATAGTCGTAGCAAGACTTACGACTATGGGGTGATTGTAGAAGAACTTACAATCACTTGTTAGGCCTCTCCTTATAGATATAGGTACTGGGACTATGTGACATCATATTTACCCATAATAAGAATTATAGATAAAAGATAAAATGAGGATTATTAGATCCTCGCCATCTAGCCCCCCACTTCAAGTGAAAGTAACTTACTTGGTGAAGGTTTCAGAATGGTCTTACGACCATGAAAATGTCGAGAACAATAGTCGAAGGAAGAACTCTTCGATATTTGAGTGCTACTTTGACCAGAATTTGCTTGGTCGTGAAGGTTGCTTACAACTATCAAAAGTCATAAGAACGCCTACAACCGTAGTAGTCGAGTAGGCGATCGGAGAAAACCCTTCCGATTGATACTCCTTTGACCGTAATGATTTGGTCAAGAAAGTAATTTTACTTGGAGGTGATAAAACGAACCTAACTTTCCTGAACAGACCGTCTGGGGAATTGCAAACGATTTCCACAGATCTGTTGATGAGGCGGTTCCCGAAGCGATTGTAATCGTGAAGATTGTTTACGACTGTCAAAAAGTCGTAAAAACCCTTACGACCATCAGTTGGTCGTAGTAGGGATCGAGAAAATACCTTCCGATTGACATTTTCTTCGACCAGAAATGCTTGGTCTATAAAGTAATTTCGCTCTGAGGTGATAGTACGCACCTAATTTTTCTCGAACGGACCATCTGGGGAATTGCAACCGGCTCTCATAGGCTTGTCCGATGAAGCGGTTCCCGAAGCGGTTCAACCAACTCCCATAGACCTATAGCTGAGACGGTTTCCGAAGCGGCGGAGATCATGCGGTTATAAAAACTTACCAAGAGGTGAACTTGGGCTTTTACCTTTCCCTCAGACCACTCCGCTGTTCTTTGAGCTCTTGCTTTCTCCGTCCTCGACTAGGTTTCATCTTCTCCGCCGCCAACCCAATCAAAAAAACTTCTTGTTTCTGAGTGAAATGGCCAAGAGAGTTTCTGAATGGGAAGAATCGGAGATGGATGCGGCCAAGATCAAGATCTTGGTCGATGTCGGAAGATCCTGCAGAAGACTCGTGTAGTGGATTCCGCCATCGGCAAAGATTGGCCATCGGGGAAAATGGGCAAATCCCCGCCTTTCAAGCGACAGAGTGCGGCCTTCGATTGCCCGCCCACCCCTTTCTTACAAAGAGTACTTAACACTTTGGGGTGGAACCGTGAACTTAGGTCCCAATTCCATTACCATGTTGAGCGTGTTCGTATCCGTATGCGAGGCGACTGGGATTCCTACGATCTCGAGCTATTCCAATATTATTATGGGATGGCTCGACAAACCGAATCGCTTAAGTCTGCGTCTCAAGCTCCACGACTCAAGTCGAAGGAGTACATTCAGAGTTTCACCCGGCCTTCG
The DNA here is from genome assembly GCA_036346395.1 of Hsuehochloa calcarea. Lineage (NCBI taxonomy): Eukaryota > Viridiplantae > Streptophyta > Magnoliopsida > Poales > Poaceae > Hsuehochloa > Hsuehochloa calcarea. The sequence goes on from CM070615.1 coordinate 30,173,477, forward strand.
TGGTCGGGCCGAGGAAGAGGTGGTTCTATTGGAAGGTCACCTCAAGACGCTCTTCCTTCGCGGGAAGGTCACGAGAAGAAATCTTCATGGACTCGACTCAAGATATTATTTGATTGGCCCCTATATTCAAGCCATCAAGGACTTGAAAGAAGAGGGGCTGACCGGATGGCATGTGGTGAAAGATTTCATCACACGCCGAATAAGTCCTTTGAAGAAACGAGCATCTCCTATGTGGAGGTACTCGGGAAGAGGAGACCCCACCGAGACTACGAGGAGGGTAAGCAATTGTCGACTTAGCTCTCGGCTTGGTCTTTCTCAACCTTGTCTAATATTCTTATCTGCTTACGCATCTTTCACAGCCGAGGTTGACTCTGAGTCGACTCATCTGCGAGAAGTCTCCGCCACTCCGAGGGGCGGTTCCTCAAATCATTGCGGTTTTGTCCGCAGATGAAAGGATAGAGCGCCTAAAGGTAATCAAAAATCTGATTCTTTCTTTAGGACTTTATAGTCGAGAAGATATTTACGACTAATGGTGATCGAGAATATCTTATAATCAAGAAAGAGTCGAGAAAACTTACGATTTGGCACTAGTCGAGAAAAACTTACGACTAATTAGTGATTCTTCTTTTCTCGCTTTGCTTTACGTAAAGTAGGCATGGAAAATCGCCGACGACGAAGAAGTCGCTCGATGACTATTGGCGCCGGGTTGTCGAAGACAAAGGCCTGGCTCCTCCTCAAGAGACGCCGACTTGTAAAATCGACAAGGGGGAGCAAGCTCGAGCTCGTCTTTCGACCAAACCTCTACAAGGCCCGTGGGCACCGTAGTCAGATTCAAGTCGAGGCCGCAGCCTATCGGGCCGAGGAGGTTGAAGCACCAACCTCTTAAGCGCAAACCTCGCAAGGCTAAGGTACCTTCTATTATGACACTAATCTTTCGCAATGTGCCACTCCTAGTTTTATTAAGCAACCGGAAAGGAGAACCGGAAAGATTTTATGTCTTTATGAAGGACGATGTCTTGATCAAGACAACTCGCAAATGAGGGCGTTGTCGCTTCGAATGGTCGAGACCGATCTCGCCCATCCAAAGGATCAGAAACCAGAGCCCCGTCCTCGTTCAAACTCTACGACCGACGTGGTCGAGCCGGGCTAATTGTTGAACCTCACCGACGTGGTCGTGGAGAAGAAGAGGTCCTCCGTAGGGAGAATTGCTCCAAAATTCCCGGTTAAGACCAGGTGCAGAGGTATGTGAAATGTACTAAAGTGTAAGAACGACATTTACCTTTTTCTTTTCACAACCCGATTTGCTTTTCTTTATTTCATCCACTCCTTCAAATTTCCGGAATGCTTCCACGAGAAGTCCATTGCCATCCCTTCACCATCGGAGAGGTATCAATGGAGGTGGTCAAGCATCACCTTGGCCCTGTGGCCGATGAAGTCGAGACTCCTGCAGTAACTCCCACATCTCGCCAAGTCGTAGCTACGACTCTTGAGGTAGCGGCCACATCGTTGAGGTGGCCGCCACGACCATCGAGGTCGAGAAACAACAGAGGCACTGTGGAAGCCTCCGTCAAGGTGGTGACCACCTGCGCACCACTGGGAAGGAAATTGTAGGAGGCGCCTTCCCTACCCAAAGAGAAGTTATAGAACCGTATGAGAAAATTTCAACTTCGTGGTGACTTCTTTGGGCCCGCCTCCGTAGTAGGGTCTTCACACAGATTCGTGACCGAAGTCCCCATCCCAAAGATATTCCCAATACGGAGAATACTTTTGATAACGAGCGCTCGAGAAGGTGTGGTGGGACAAAGTCGCGAGGATAGATAAGCCGCAAAGACCTGACCTTGTATATTCGATGTTTGCTAGGACGACTATGAATGTAAGTATCTTCAAAATACTTATATATGTGGCTTTTCTTCCCTTCTCACTGTTCTCTTTTTGCAGAAAGCTCTGGAGCAAATTGCTGTTGTCGGTGAGTATCATCGACAACTTTTAGAGCTAAGACAGAGAAAGAACTACTCAAGGCAGAGGCAGAGAGGTGGTAAGTCACTTATCATTCATAGTTGTTTTCGACTTAAATACTCGTATAATGTTTTACGAGAATAGTCATGGAAGAAACTCATGACGAAGTATTAGTCGTAAAAAGCTTACAACTACTTACGACCAAGTAGTGGTCGTAGAAAGACTTACAACCATATCTTAGTCGCAGAAAAACTTACGACTAGGTCAGTGGTTGTAGAAGTATTTACAACCATTCTACTGATTTTTATCTCCGTCTCTCATCCTTTGTAGGTTAAACGTTGATTCAAAGACCTTAGTCGACTCGCCGACTATGAAAAAGAGGAGTCGAGGAGGCTAAGGAATGAAGTATTAGTCCTCTCTGATAGACTTCGAGAGGTTGTCTCGCATCTAAGAAATTGCAGGAAAAATAAAAAAGAAGTGCCTTGAACTTAAGACCGCTTTTGAGTTTTAACTTTACCTAACTCTCATTTCTTCTTCGATAAAGAAAATGAGATGAGGAAGCTTCTGATCAAGTTGAGACAAATCTTGGTCATTCAGAGTTTTCCAGATTACCAAGAATAAGGATCAAGAACTCGAGGTTCGAGAACTCAAGCAATGTAAGTAATTCTTTACCGTTGTCCTTTTGAGTATTTTCCTTTTCTAATGCCAATTTCTTGTTCGTAAATTGTCGCCCAATTGAGAAGCCTCGAGGTCAAATCCAAGAAAAGACCTTGATCTACAATGAGTCCATCCGCATTGCTAAGATGAATGCAGAGGACATCGAGCATGGGAGAAAAAGCATGTCAAACCGCTGCTTCCCATCGAGAAGAGGTCAAGAAATTGATTCTCAATTAGTAGGTAAGAAATGCTTTTACCTACAATTATCTTTGTGTTATCTTCCTCTAGAAGTATATTTTTGTTTGACCGGTATTATTCTTTTCGTAACAAGTGGTCGAAACAAGAAGTTACGAGACTTCGACTTGTACCCAACAGAGATGGAGTCGATGAAGACTAGTCTTCAAGGCAACATCACTCTCCGAACAATGTGCTTAGTGAGCTACATTCGAGGGAAAACTCCTCGAGAAGATACTATAGCCGCCACACAAGTACTATTGGGGAACAAGTCGAAAATTGCAAGAAATGGTGACCACTCAAGGCTAATCTGTCAATCAATAAGGGAGGCAATGAAGTCTGTGAAGTTACGCTTTGGCTAAACTTAAAGCTCAAGACCCCGCCTTAATGTTAAACCAATCGGTTCGACTTCGATCGTCTCCGAATCGAGGCAAGTCGTCTGATTGAGGAAATGCAATTGGCAAAAGGTATGAGGAAATGCGCCTAGGCTCTCCCTTCGTAGTAATCTTGTAACTACCTTGTAAGGCGCATAATTTTGTTGATGAGTAATATATAATCCGTCTCATTTCCTGAAAATCATCTTGTCGAGTAGTTAGTAACTCAAAAGATAATAAACGAATGAAAGACTAAGAATTGAAGTCAAATTAATAACTTTATCCTAGCCCCCGACTATTTGCTTAGATTGTTTAGACAATCTAAATAAATAGTGTTTGAAATGGGGTTTCTGAAAACAAAGAGAGGTTTATTTAACTTATAGCTTTTGTTACGGTTGTCAAGCACTGGTCGAAAGAGTAGAAACGACTCGACACTAGGAAGTTCCTTCTAGTGGGCGTGACCACGCAGAGAGGAAAGGCTTCGACTAGGTGATGTTTCCATCTCCGACTAGTTTAATCGAACCAAGAACAGCAACTTGAGTTAAACAAACGTCTTAGAGGACTTTAGTAATTCGTTCGTCCTTTTTTGGTGGACGTCGATAAGTCTTTTCCAGTAGCAAAAGTAGGAGACTGAGCGACACTAGGAAGTTTCCTTCTAGTGGGCAGGACCACATGCAGAGAGAAAAGACTTCGACTAGGTGTGTCTCTTCCTTCGACCGGTTAAAACAAAGCGAGTACACCAAAGGTGGTCGAATAAATGTAAGAAAGTGCACTCTACTTAGAATATTTTTTGAATTTACTGAAAAAATAAACTAAGATTGAGAGAGTTGGCTTTGAGAACATTTCGACTAGATAAAACTCGAGCTTTTTGTCTTGGCAGCAAAAAATGAGTAACGAGTCGATGCTAGGAAATTCCTTCTAGTGGGCAGAACCACGTGCAGAGAGGAGAAGTTTCAACTAGATGATGTTACTCGCCGACAAAGGTAAAGAAAACTGGTTTTATTTTTGTATCATAGTCGAAATATTAAAAAAGCACTACTCAAAAATAAGGCAAGAGAGGTAGAAGGAACCTGGACTTTTATTGCCTGAGAAATCGGTCACACATAGAATTTGCGTAACTGGTCGATGTTCCAAGAGTTTGAGAGAACCTGTCCATCTTCCATCGCTAGTCGATCGACTCGCCGAAAGTTACTTCGACCATCGTAAGGACCTTCCCATTTGGGGAAAGTTTATTCCGATTAGACTTGGATTGGCATAGCCTCAATACTAAGTCACCCTACAAAGAAGGTCGCGAGGTTGACCTACGATCATAGTATCTCGCGCAGGCTTGTTGGTAGACCGCCGAACGGATTAAGGCTAGGTTTCTCCTCTCTTCGAGTAGGTTAATGTCATCCGCTCAAGTTGTTCCCGGTCCGAGTTGTTGAAGGTTTCAACTCGTGTCGATCGCAATTTTAGCTCCGAGGAAGCATGGCTTCGCCCAACACTATAAAAATGGTGTTTCTCCCGTTGTTCGACTTGTGGTTGTACGAACTACCCATAATATGGAAGGTAATTCTTGTACCCAAGCCCCGAGCGCTAACAAGTCGGGTCAAGACTCGAGTTTTAATTCTCGCATTATTTGGCCGCTTGCACGCTCGACCGCCCCATTGCTTTGGGGATGTGCAATGTAGCATAGCATAACTTGGTACCTAACTCGTCGCAAAATTCCCAAATTTTGCACTTGCGTAATTGTTTATTATTGTTCGTAATTATCCGACTTAACTCCAAATCGGCTAATTACGATCTCATCATGAACCTTTTGTCGCTGCTGTTATCCCAAGCATGAGTTCACTTCAATCCATTTTGTGAACGTGTCAATAGCCACAAAAAGGAATTCGAAACCTCCTGGAGCTTTGGGAAACGGTCCTAGGATATCAAACCCCCAGGTCGCAAAAGGCCAAGAAAGAGGTATTGTCTGTAATGCTTGAGCTGGTTGGTGTATCTGTCTACCATGAAATTGGCACTGGACACACTTTTTAACCACCTCCTTAGCATCGTATAGGGATGTAGGCCAATAAAAACCTTGTCGAAAAGCTTTACCAACCAATGTTCTGTAGGAAGCATGTGTCCCACAGATGCCACTGTGTATATCGTGAAGGAGTGTTATTCCTTCGTTTTGCGGAATGCATCGCATGAGTATCCCTTGGGTTCCTCGTTTATAGAGGACTCCTTCAACCAAAGTATACATTTTGGCTTTTTGGGATAATCGATCTGCCTCAAGATCATCTTCGGGTACGGAACTCTTGTAAAGATACTCGTAGATGGGAGTCATCCAGGTATCCTCGTAATCTAATGAGGCCATCTCAAGAGGAGGTGTCTCTGGTTCTTCGACCAGAGACGGTTTTTGGAGTTGCTCCAAGAAAACTCCTTTTGGTACTGTGGATCGGGAAGAAGCCATCCGAGCAAGTTGGTCTGCGAGGAAATTATCCTTTCGAGGGATAAATTGTACCTCGAAACCTAAAAAATGCTTTTCTAGCTTACGATTTCGATAAGTACCGAGCCATTGTTGAGTTAGAGCACCGTACTCTTTCCCGATTTGATTCACGACTAGTTGAGAGTCTCCTCTCACGAGTAGTCGATTTAATTGAGAGTGCTTTGCACTGTATGCCGCCTAGCAAACCTTCGATCGCCACATTGTTAGTGGCCCGAAAGTTTAATTGTATGGCATACTTTAAGGTTTCTCCAGAGGAGATACCAGACCACCTCACTCGAGCCACTTAAAGTAAGTGACCCGTCAAAGTACATCATCCACCGGTCGTGGGAATCAGATCGGGATCCCGAACAGTTCAGATTTGTCCATTCGCGACAAAGTCCGCCAAGATCCGGGATTTTATGGCCGTCGACACGAATGGAGGTCGAACTCCCAAGTTCGACCGACCATTTTGCCATGCGCCCCATTGCTTCCTTATTATGGAGGATTGCTCCTAAAGGAAACTCGACGACACGCCTATTTTGTGCGCCAAAATAATACCGCAGCTTCTCAAGACATGAGGAGGGCATATAGAAGTTTTTGACCGAGGGTAACGCTCCTTAGGCCCGTAAAACTTCACGACGAGTAAACCCGGTCGTTGTACGCTTTCACGCTCTACGACCAAGATCGCGCTTTCGCTCGTGGCGTGGCGGCTATGTAAATTAAGAGCGCCTCTTCCGCTTTGGAGAAACCGATCAGAGCACTCGAAAGATACCTCTTGACATCCTCAAAGGCAAGATTTGCCTCGCTCGACCACTCAAAACCTTCATGTCTCCCGAGAAGTTTAAAGAAAGGTAGTCCTTTTCTCCTAGTCGCATGCGATGAAACGACTTAAATCCGCCATGCACCCAAAGAAGTTTCGATTCCTTTTTGTGTTTGGAGGTCGATCCGAGGATGGCCTTTATTTTTTCAGATTTGCTTCGATTCCTCGCTCGGATACTAGGAATCCAAGCAATTTTCCCAAGAAATTCCAAACACACACTTCTCTGGATTAAGTTTTAAATGGTGCTTTCGAGGTTGTCGAATGTTTCTTGTAGGTCGCTGATATGATTAAGTCTCTTAATGCTTTTTACGACTAAATCATCAACATAGGCTTCCAAATTTCGCCTAATTGAGATGAAAAGTCGATTGCATTAAACGTTGAAAAGAAGCACCGCATTCTTTAGACCAAATGGCATTTTGATATAACAAAAGTACCAAATGGAGTAATGAATGCGGTCTTTTCTTCATCGCTTAGACACATATTGATCCGTGGTATCCGAATATGCATCTAAAAACTTAATATTTCACAACCCGCAGAGAATCAACCACCGATCGACACGAGGTAAAGGGAAATCATCTTTTGGACAAGCTTTATTAAGATCAAGAAAGTCACGCACATACGCCATTTGCCGCTTGACTTTTTGACCATTACAGGTTAGCCACCACTGGGTGGTTGACTTCTCTTATAAAGCCCGCTTAAGTAGCTTATCCAATTCGATTTGATGGCATCTCGTCGATCAGGCAAATCTCCGTAATTTTTGTTTTACGGTACTTTTTCAGCCGTAGCTAGCCCGTGCTCGATCACCTCCACGGGACTCGGGCATGTCGGATGCTTGCCACGCCAAGACATCTGCGTTAGCTCTGAGGAAGGTAATGAGGGCGCCTTCCTATTTGGGGTCGGAAGTCTCCCAATGCGAGCGATCTTCGAGGGTTTCTCTGCGCCCGGAGGAACCTCTTTGACTTGGTCGTTCGGCTTTGGTGCAGTTTTTTAGGCTTCGACTTGCTAGTCGAAGGTCGACTTTCATCTCGAGTTGGTATTTGACCAACCCTCTCGAGGGATCGACGGTCGCAGCTATACGCCATCTTTTTGTCACATTGAATTGTGATCACTCCTTTGGGACCTAGCATCTTAAGACATTGATACCCATAATGAGTAGCCATTAAGAATTTTGCCAAAGTTGGTCGTCCGAGTATGGCGTTATATGCCGTATCAAAATCGACCACATCAAAGGAGACTTTCTCTGTCCTGAAATTACTTGGTGAGCCAAATGTTAAAGGAAGAGAAACTTGGCCAATTGGTTTGGCCGAAGACCCCAGTACGATTCCATGAAAGGAATATCGTACCGGCCTTACCTTTGTCCTGGGTACTTGCATCTCGTCCAGGGCTTTAGAAAATAATATATTCAAAGAACTGCCACCATCAACTAACACTCGATTGACCCGACAGTTGTTGATGGTGGGTTCGACCACAATCGGATATCGACCTGATCGACTCGTAGTGATCGGACAGTCATCCTTCTCAAAAGAGATGGTGACTTCCGACCACTTCGGTAATTTATTGACGAGAGGAGCATGTATGGAATTTACCTCTCGTCCGGCAGCTTTAAGTTGTCGTTTGGAGTCGTATGCCGATGATCCTCCGTAGATGTGCTCAACGGTATGATGCGGATCTTGGAATGGCATCTCCTCATCATCTGACGACTTTTGGCCACTCGTATGTCCTACCTGCTCGAGAGTAGGGAGCGGTGCTTTGCCGTTGTAGTAGTCCTCGAGCTTTCTTTGGAAAACTCGGCAGTTGCGGAGGTCATGTCCTTAATTTTTGTGAAAAGGACACCACCTTGGTTTGTCGTTCCTACGATCAGGGCGCTTACCTTTGCCTTGATCAGGGTTCGACTTGGTGGTTTGGGGCTCTCTATCTTTCACGGCCAAGACCTCCTTGAAACCACTAGTTTGTGGTTTTTAACTTTTTATTTTCTTCTTGGACTTTTTTGCTTTTTTGTCCTTACCAACTTCACCTGGCTCTCGAAGAGTTTGCGTTTCTCGATCGATAGTGTTATTCCACTCGACTGCCTCAGAAGCAGTTGCATATCGATCGCCATCTCAAGAGCTCAAGAACGGTGTTGGGAGGATTCAAAGCAATATCCTCTGTTATCCTTCTACTACGGACTCCTTGCTTAAAAGCCCTGATCACAGAGGAGTCAGAAATTTCCGGAATTGAGTTACGAACCTGACTAAAGCGTTTGATGAATTGACGCAAAGGCTCATTGTTGTTCTGCTTGATCCGGCAAGTCGCCTTCCTTTCCGTATGCATTGTATGTGCCTTGGAAATTTGTTTGTAGAAGATCGCAAAGGTGTTGCCAAGAGTAGATCGACTCGAGTGGTTGGTTTAATAACCACGATCGAGCGGATCCTTCGAGCACGCCTCGGAAGGTAATTCGCCATTACATGCTCTCCTCCTCCCGCCGCTTCGGACGGTTTGTTGTATAGATCTCAAGAAACTCGATGGGATTTTGAGATCCATCAAATTTCTCCATGTTCACCGGTCGAAAATGAGGTGGCCGAACCGCTCAAGGTCGCGAAAATGCCCAGATCCAGTAATCACTTCTTGACGCCTTCTTTGTAGGAAAGAAGGGTTAATGTCGCCAGTGATCGTGATACGATGATACCCGCAACAGTCGACTGTCCGTTGTAGGTCTCGATTCTTCGAGGGAATACTCCTCGTACTCCACCGCTAGAATTTCTTTGCCAAGTAGTGAATGATCACCTTCTGAGGGCTACTTGATCATCACCGATCGAAAAGTATTTCTCCAATAGGGATCGATGTGACTTATGGTCGTGGTCGATTCCTACATAGAGAAATATTCGATTGATCAGTAATGAGGAAGTCGCATTGCTACGACTCACCGAATGTTGTTGACGAGGTACTTCCGGCCTTGTCATCACATTCAAGCCTTTGCGCAATCTCCTCAAAGAAAGAGATCGTACCACTGGCGCTCGAGCAAGCTCTTGATTGGGATTCTCGAGCAAGTCGTTGATGTCCCGGAGTTCTTGTACCTCCGCGATCGATGTTGAATGCGCCCGAGCGTGTTCTTACGGCTGCAATTTTCTTTCTTGATGACCTCAAAATCCTCTTCATCGATCTTTGAGGCCTTCTCTGGAGTGCGAGAATGTCGAGGATTTCTCGCTCATCGTGAGTGTTGGTTCTCTCTGTCACCGGTGGTGCCCTTGCCATTACCACGAGGGGGCGCAGTGTGTGATCTTCGGGGAGGGTTCTTATCTCGGCCTCCATGAGGGTGACCCTGATTTGAGGGAATGACGAAGACCTCCCGTTGATGATTCTCACTTGCGCTCGAAGCCTCCCCGCTTGAGGAGTGTTCGAGAGACACCATCTGGCGACTTGGAGTAATCCCCTCCAGGTAGGGGAACTCCGGGTTATAACTGTCTCCGTCCGCAAATGAGATCTGCGGAGAGACGGTCGTATTTGTAGGAAAAGCATGCTTGATCCCACCCTCTCTGGAGTTACCCTGAGAGAGAGGATCACAAGATGTTGATGGAGTCCTGGAATGGTGGCTTCCAGAACTTGTCTCACCAGGTCGGACCGCCTTAAGGGGACTTGAACGCTTGGAGGAAAAACTCTCGTCGTGTTGTGAGTCCTCCTGGGTGCGGTTCTGGTCGGATTGACCCTTGTCCTTGGAGGGAATTGGCTCCTCTGTTGGACGTATCGTTGTGGGGGATAAGGATCCCTCCTCAACTCCATTGATGGGATGGTTTCCTGGAGAATAATCTCCGGAGGGAACATCACCATTAGCGGATGCATCACTCGGCTCGTAGTCGAAACCGCATCCATGTCGACGTCACAGACCGCCAAGTCAAACCAGTTCTCCTCGTTCCATCCTCCTGCCATGATTGCATGAGATTTGGAAAAAGAGAGTATGTTGACAAGAGATTACCGGAAGATCCCCACGGTCGGCGCCAACTGTCGGTGTATTAGAACCGATCTTACGTAAAGATTATTTGATTCGGGGGGTCTCCTAGGGATGAGATCGCGCAGAGTGGATTGACACGGGATGTTTAGACAGGTTCAGGCCTTCTCCGGAGAGAATAATAACCCTAATCCTGTGTGTGTATGGTATTCTTGATGATCAAGTAAATGACTAAGACTATTACAGAGAATAGCACTTATGTTTCTACTTGACTAGCTCTCGTTCGCCGTCCCTCTATCCCTCTGATTGATGCCTTTATATAGTCGTGAAGAAGTAGCCGTTTTGTCCTGCGGGAGATGCGCCTAATTAATCCAAAGAACGGCGCATGATGGCAGAATTACGGCGCGCGGCTTCTTCACGCCGCCCGCAATTATCTTCCGAGATAATGGGGTATTTACACACCATTAATACGCGGAATAATAGTGCGTGTAGACCGTTCGGATTCCTTAATCAATTGGACCCACTCGCCTGTAGGTTTGATTATAAGGTGGTCGTAGTTTTCCTGGTCGTAGAAGGACTTACGACCAGGTAGCAGTCGTAGAAGGACTTACGACTATGTAGTGGTCGTAGAAGGACTTACGACTATGTAGTGGTCATAGAAAGACTTACGACCATGATATAGTCGTAGCAAGACTTACGACTATGGGATGATTGTAGAAGAACTTACAATCACTTGTTAGGCCTCTCCCTTATAGATATAAGGGGTACTTCTGGGGACTATGTGACATCATATTTACCCATAATAAGAATTATAGATAAAAGATAAAATGAGGATTATTAGATCCTCGTCAATGCTCCTCACCGTGACTGCTCCAATATGTATATCCTTTTTTGAAACCCCTTCGTATTAAGTGAGCTTCGATCTGCACCGGGTTGTTAAACATTTTCATATTACCGCAATCAATGCATGGACAGTACATAAATTTTATCCCCTTCTTCAACATATCCTGCTCGGCGGCTCTTCTAAAAGCAAACACGCCATTAATATACTCTTCACTCACACGGTTCTCAATGTACATCCAGTTTCGGTCCATCTACACGTATACGCACGTAACAAATTAATTAGTGTTAAATTATATTAATAAACCGCAAGTATCCTTCATAATGACCAAACACATTAGTGATTAGTCTAGAGCAAATATAAAGGGTTACATATCGTTACACATTAGTGATTAGTCTAGAGCAAAAATAAAGGGTTACAGATCGTTACCCTTCTCTCCAAGGTGACGCAATGTGGGAGGAGACAGCAGAGGTGCCGCAATGGGGGGGGGGAGGCAGGGGTAACAGCTCAAAACGGGGGAGGAGGCAGCAGCAGCAGTAGGGTGGCCAATTGGGAGTAGGCAGCAGCAGCAGCAGCAAGGTGGCGGCGCCTCAAATGGAATGGAAAGGGGGCCTATCGGTACTTATAGTGCTTGTATATCACAGACGGTTCTTTACAAGAACCGTCTGTGATAGGCATGTATCACAGATGGTTCTTGTAAAGAACCGTTTGTGATAATTTTATCACAGACGGTTCTCGTCTGTGATGGGGTGTCTAGTATAACATGTTTTGTAGTAGTGCCACCAAAAGAACTACATAATTATGGCAACCAACTACAAACACAAACAACTCGGTTAAGATGCTGAATTTTGCATTGAAGACTCGCGTTCCTTGCTTTGCAAACAGACATACAAGAACAAACATTTTGCTTCCTGTTTTAACTTTTCAGTTTCTTCCATTGGTATACCAAGCAATGTGATAAGGGTCATAGATTAGGTGTCACATTTTTTGTTTTGCATCTATTTTCTTTCTTCCTGCTCTGTTTTTTGTTTAATACTGTATGAACGGATGGATGGTCTGAGTTAGGTAGAATAAATGTGCAACCACTATGTTTATGTATGACATAGATTTTGTTGGTGATATGGCTTAGAGGCAATCATAGAGATGGTTATATCACGTCTATGTTTATGTGCTATTGAATAAGTGTTATTCTGTTTCTTGAATAAATCATCAGTTATAAAGATTAACAAGCATGTGACTTGTTGGTGAAGCTCTTTTAATTTATGATGATATCGTTCTAAATGTATCCTTGGTCGTATGTCATTGGTCGGAACACCAGTGATCCTATCGACCAGCACATGTACTGATTGATGAACGTGTTTCACCGGTGATGGATATACGGATATCAAATCAATAATGTGAACACATGTTGGAGAACATGGTGTTGGATTGACCCACCTTGGGACAATGCTAAGATTGTTATGATTTCATGTGTCATCAGTTGGTCTCGAGTATTCGGGAATCGTTATGTCCTGCTAGGTATCACTAACGACTCGTGGTCGGAAAAGGTTTCCGAGTCACAACCGATTACACATGAACCTACATGATCACACACTTAAAGAGTTGGAACAATCCAGTACGAATACGATTCGTCAAACGTGTTCGAATAGGATCCGTCACAGACACTATATAAGAAGATGCTTGAGGCTATTGGGGTAGAGAGAGAAGAGACGAGATACACAACAAGAGTTGACTTGAGTTGCTACAAACCCCAGCCGCCATCTTCTTGAGAAAGCCTTCCCGTGCGACTTGGTGCTAGCACACCCGCGTATGGTGTTCCTTCCACAGACGTGTGGATACTGTGGATGCGCTACTGCGGTTGCTGTTGCGCTTGGGGACGATCTACTATCTTGGCAAGAAACTCGATTGGTTGCTGGATAAGATGATCGACTACGGTGAACGATCGACTATGACCACTACATCGACGTACTCTTCATTGGACCAGACTGCTCCAACTCTTCTTTCGCTGCACCACGTGTCTGGTGGTAACGATCTAGGAGACAAGCATGAATTTATGATAATGTTTAATACTACGCAGGCTTGTAACACTTTACCCATAGCTACTCTGAGCTCTAATGACTCTGAGCCTCCCACATTTCCTTTGATGCGGTTTCGAGATCAGAATACAGAATATTTTTCAAGTTACGTATTTATATCTCCACTCATTACTTTTCGTCAGTGGTTTACCTCCACCAAGTTCAAGAAATGTTGGTTGGGTCGGCTTTCTCTCCAGTTCCCAACACTCCACCATACATTACTATCCTACCCTCTGTGGAGTACATAATTGCGTAACAAGGTAACCTTTTTCGCCTGTCGAAAATAGGAAAATGGTTGGCTCTTAATTACGGCTCCTTATCCAAGTAAGAGTTTTGTTTGTCCTTATATTATAACCATATGTAAAAGTATCTCGTCTCTTGCCTCTTCCCTTTCATTGCCCAGGGTCCCTTTTACCAATTTTATTAACTTTCTTCCAGTACAACGGCTCTCCTCCAGTTCAACGGCTCTTACTTTCTTCTTATCTTTTCTTCTTGCCTTCTTTAACCGATTTGATTTTGAGATATAATTTTTGATGCAATACGTATATGATAGAGCAATATACGATGTACATTTAATATAACTATATTTATGCTCAAAAGTAAGCTAGCATTCGTCATTGTAGTAAAAAGTGGTGTCAAGGTACTTTAGATCGACGAATCCTGCCTGCATCGGATTGACCTCTGCAATTATACAATAGACACACATAATATGTAGAAAAATACTTAGTTGTTTTTGGTGCTAGTATAAGTATATGGGTCAGTTGGTTCTTTTAGTTATCATATTTTAATTTAATAACATTTTGCGCATCCTTGATATGTTAGCCCTCCCCAACTGCGGTGGTTCTACGGTCTACCAGCTCAGGAATCGAGGTTGCAGAAACTCGCTTTTTATCGTATGAAAATAAAATATTACTCGCACTCACATGCAACTATGTTTATTTAGTTTTTACGCATGCAAAATGCCTAACTGGTCTTACCGAGGTGCGTACGTATTTATTTAATTCTCTAAATAGACTCGGGGTAAATTTATTGAATTATTTTAGCCTAATTAAATTATTTCTAGCGCATCAAGCTATCTATTTATTTTAGCGGTTCACATCGGTGATTAATTTATTTTAGAAGTCTCAGATTAATTTTTACATATTTTTCTATTTTTATTTTATACCGGTCTATCTACTGAAATAATTTATTTGTATGTGACTTATGCATTTATTTGCTCTAATAATTTCACAGCGCCAATAATAAATTTGATTGGTGCTTATTTTACTAATTTTTCTAGTATTAATTTCCGCTGGAATTTACCTTTCTATCAAATTCCTAATTATTTCCCTAATCTTAATACTAATCCTAATCTCTTTCCTGATCCCCCCTCTCTCTCTTTTTCTCACCAAACTCATTTATTTCCCGGCTCCTCGCCTCTTCTTCCTCACTTCTTTCCTTCCCATTCTCTTCTTTATTTTCCCCAATGCCTGCTTCTCCCCTGGAGCTTCTTTGGTGCCACACCGGACCCGGGCCCACGCTCCTCTTTGGTGCAACCGCTGCGCCTCCCACGGCCCGCCTCGAGCTCGCCTCACCAGCCTGCTCGCCCCCATCTTGGCCTGCGCCGCCTCCTGCTAGCTGTGGCTCGGCCCCGCGCATGCGCCCTCAGTTCCTCCCCTCAGACGCCCGACTTGGCCCGCTTGCATCGCGCCGCGGCCTGGCATGGCCACGCGCCTCTCCGCGTCGCTCGGCTCGCTTGGCCTTCCCTCATTCCCACTTGCTTCTCTATTTTATGGTTTTAGTAGTTGAGCGTTGATTTTTGTTCTCATGGCCTAAACCAAAATCATAATGTTAATCAAAACCATAGGGATGCAACGTTGGATTGGGCCGAATTTTTTTTTATACAAAAGTGCTAAATTACATGGGTCTGTCTACACAGAATGTGACAGTTTTCTTTTATATAAAACTGTGATTTTGAAAGTTCATTTACAACTCCATCTACTATATTATTAAAGCGATAGAAAAAGAATCCACCACATTCGCTCTCAAGGGCCAGAAATTCTCACGTTAATCTGTGGAAAAATTGAAATATCTACACCATTGATTATGGTGGGTCTAGATTATAACGATCTAGATTAAACGAAAGAGTTAATGCCAAGTATAATATAGAAATAAGAGTCCATATCAAGTACAATGCAAATATAAAATAAAATAAAATTAGTAATTTAATTTTGACACGATTCCTAAGTAAAATCACTAGCTAATCATAATTTGGAATAATAATTTTTTTCAAAAATAGTAATTGGATTAGTATACGAATTCCAACAAAATAATAACTAGAATTCGGAATTAAAAATAAAATTAGCAAATTGAATTCGATACGAATTACAAAGTAAAATCGCTAATCATTGTAATTATTTATATTTATATATAAATAAATTAAAAAGTAGCAATTGGACTAGTATAAGAATTCCAATAAAAAATAATTGAAAATTAGGGAATAAAATAAAAAACAATTTACAATTTAATTTCCATATGAATTCCAAAGTAAAATACTTAAATAAATAAAATTCGGAACAAAACACCATGATCAATTTGATTCCCATATGAATTCCTAAGTAAAATCCTAAATAAATATAACTCATAATAAAAACTAAACCAAAAAATAGCAATTACATTCGCTCTCAAGGGCTAGAAATTCTCACGTTAATCGGTGAAAAAAGAGAAATATCTACACCATTGATTATGGTGGGTCCAGATTATAACGATATAAATTAAATGAAAGAGTTAATATGCCAAGTACAATATAGAAATAAGAGTCAATGTCAAGTACAATGCAAATATAAAATAAAATAAGATTAGTAATTTAATTTTGACACGATTCCTAAGTAAAATCACTAGATAATCATAATTTGGAATAATTGTTTTTTAAAAATAGTAATTGGATTAGTATACGAATTCCAACAAAAAATAACTAGAATTCAGAATTAAAAATAAAATAAAATTAGCAAATTGAATTCGATACGAATTACAAAGTGAAATCACAAATAATTGTAATTTTATATATATATATATATATATATATATATATATATATATATATATATATATATATATATATATTAAAAAATAGCAATTGGATTAGTATAAGAATTCCAACAAAAAATAATTAAAAATATGGGAATAAAATAAAAAACATTTTGCAATTTAATTTACATATGAATTCCATAGTAAAATACTTAAATAAATAAAATTTAGGACAAAAAACCATCATGAATTTGATTTCATACGAATTCCTAAGTAAAATCCTCAATAAATATAACTCGGAATAAAAATTAAACGAAAAAATAGCAATTGGATTAGTTTACAAAATTAAAAATAAATAAATAAATTGATTTTGGAATAAAAGTAAAATAAAATTAGTATTTTGATTTTGATATGAATTCTGAAGTAAAATCTATAAATAAGCATAATTCGGCATATAAATTAAATAAAAATTAACAATTGGATTAGTTTACGAATTCCAACAAAAAATAATTGAAATTAGGGACAACAAATAAAAGAAAATTTGCAATTTGATTCCCATACAAATAATTGAATAAATTAAATATAAGTTATAATGAGGATATCGAGAATGGTGTCGGAGGAGACCACGAAAGAGTACAATGGTGTTGATATATCCTACAAGAAGACATTGATCCACAAGGAAGCAAATAGCCGAGGTAGCGGTGAAGAAGAATAGAACAATTTTATATTGCTCACCTTAGCTGTTCGACAAGAACAATATCGTGCTGCTCGCTGGAGCCGTTGAAGAGAAAAAGCGAAGTCAAAGGAGCTAAGTGTCGTGACGATGAATGGTGAGCATCAGCGTTGTTGAAGAAGTCATTGGCCAAAGAAATTCGATAATTGGGAAGACATAGTAGAGATGAGATGAAGCTTTGGATTAAAGACGAGCTATCGACGATATGTGACCATCGGGTAGCTAGGAGTATGCCATCGTTGGTGAGTGACATGCCATAAGGTCCAGTTATTATTATTTGTTATTTTGAGATCTTTCTAGTTAAATCGAATAAATGGATGGTATTTCATCACAGTTTACTGTGTGAGCTAGCTACTGATATGGGACTAGTTCAGAATACACAGAGGGTTCCTGAGATGTATTTTCGGGTCCCGACACATATATGTGTAGATATCACAACGGTCATCATTAAGCGATAATTGGAGAGAATTAGAAGATAACTATGTGATAGAGTATTGCATTGGAAATCGTAGAAGCTGAAAGATATCGATCAAGAATTAGGCTTGCTGTTGGAGGTTGAAGTAGAAAAATTATGGCGGGAAGAAGAGATAGAAGACACACGGTTCGGTGGGCCAATCGACGTAAGGGAAGATAAGTTCAAGATAGGTCGCTTATGGTGCATCAGTGTATATGTGGACAAGATACTCTAATATCATGTAAACTAATAAGATAATTTTGTTACACACATAATCAATGTATTGCTTGAGATTAACAGAGGTACATGTGCATGCAAATATTTTAGAAAAGAGTTAAGGACATGCAACTATATGATGTATACATAATGAAGAGTGATTAACATATTATACTCATGATTTTCTTCCATAAATGCTCATACTTCAATTACGTTACTTAAGTTGTATTTTTCTTCAAGTTTCTATTGTCATTTTCTAATGTTTATGATATCTTAAAAATCTAAATAGCTACAAGATACATAAATATATTCTGAAATATCTAAGTTATATTATTTGTCACTACAAACTTTATAACAAATCTATCTGCGCAAATGCGCGGGCCACCATGCTAGTTATACATAAATTACAGTAAATTATTTATGTAATTTTGGTTCTTGATCACTGTAATTATTCTTGAAAGTCTTAATAACTCATATTTCCATCACATGATTTAAAATCTCACATGTACTTTGAGAGGTTGAGCAAAAACAAAGTAAAAAAATTACAACTCTATTATACATAAATTACAGTAAATTATTTATGTAATATTGGTACTTGGTCACTCTAATTATTCTTGAAAGTCTTAATAACTCGTATTTCCATCACATGATTCAAAATATCATATGTACTTTGAGAGGTTGAGCAAAAACAAAGACAAGAAAAATTATATACCAATAAAATACGATAATATGGTGAACCCGCTATGTTCATCAGATGTACTTTGAGAGGTTGAGCAACAACAAAGAGGTTGAGCAAAAAACAAAGACGAAAAATAAAATTATATACCAACAAAAATACGGCAATGTAGTGAACCCGTTATTCTCAAAATTCTCTCTAGAAAATGAATACATAAAACTTAGGTGACAATTTGAGATTGGTGCTTGTATCTCTCACCTCTCTCTCTTACTCTCGGATCGGAAATCATCTATTCCATACACATTTTTTGCATCCAAGAAATGGGACCAGGGATGGGGCGGCTGGGGCTTGAGATCGTCTACGTCGTCCGCGAGGCCGGGGTGGACGGTGCAGAGAGTGAAAGAGAGATGGAGAGGAGGGAGAGAACGACGAGAGAGTGCGAACAACACATCAATAACATAAATTTTATAGCACATTTAACAAATAAAAAAGTAATAATTTTTTCATCAAAAAACTGTGGAAAGTTAAACAGCAATTCCCAAATTACATTGTAAATAGGATAAGAAGATCCCCGAAGTACAACTCGATCCTTCAATATGCAATGTAGTCTCTAGAGGCAATATTACGTGGGGAATTTGGCTAGTTAATTACGATTTAACATGCCCCAGTTGTTTGTGACACAACACATGACGGTGTTTGCTTAGAGTACGAAACGAAGGGGAAAATGTATTTTTTTTTGGAACGCCCTTGTTGTATAGATAAAATAAGAATTATATCCTTACCTATAGCATTTTTTTGTTATATAAAAGGAAGCAATTCCAAATCAGCAAGCAGTAATCTATTTTTCTTAATCCATTCTATCTAACGAACAGTCTCTGTAACATCCTCTTTTTGCCAGAATTTCAAAATCAAAAGTTGCAAAAATTTCAAAATAAATCCTCCAAGATCTTATTCTTACCTCGGTTTGCACGCCACTCTTGCCATCCCGTGCGCCACCGCCTCCTTCCGCCAATCGCTGGTTCCCCTCTGTCACCCCTTGCCACCAGCGCAGTACGTCTCCCCGTCCCGTCCCCTCACCGCCCCTCCTCCACAATCCCCCTCCCTCTGCCACCCCTGCCCCTCTTGGTCGCTTCACCGCACGCTCGCGCCAATCGCCTCTGCCGACGCCGCCTCGGGACCACGCGAGCACCCGAGCCCCTATCCTCGCCCTCTGCCGGCTATAAGTAGCTCCGGCCTCCTCCTCTTCTTCCCCTCCCCCACCTCGCTTCCTTCCTCCGCCTCGGTCGCCGCCTCGCCGAGCCGTTTCCACCGTCCTCACCTCCTCCGCCCGGCCTTCACCTCCCGCTCCGGCCCCGCCCCCAGCGCCAGCTCCCTTCCTCCGTTGCTGAGCCTCCGTCGCCCCATCGCTTCCTCCGCCCTCGCCTCGGTTTTGCCTCCTCCACTGGGCCAAGCCGCCTCTCCGCGCTCCGTCCGCCTCGGTTCCCTCCCGCCTCCGGCCGCCGCCCGCCGCCGCCCTCGCCCAAACTCCCTCCTCCCCTGCCCGCTCCCTCTCTCTCCCCCTCGCTTTCTCCGCGTGTCGAGAAGACGGAGCGACGCGGCCGACGCGTCGTCGCTTTTAACCGCGCCGCAGCCGCAGATAGGCGGGCCCCACCCGCACAGTGTCGCCGACAGGTGCGCCCCCTGGCACTATTCCGTGGACCCGTGGACCAAGCACAGTGTTGCCACATGTCAGCGCGAGAAAAATCCAAATTTTCTGATTTAGTTTTTATTTTAAAAATATGTTAAAAAGCTTCAAAAATTCGTATCTTTTTCGTTTGAGCTCCAAAAATTGTGAAACTTGTGCCCAAAATTTTCTAAAATCAAGATCCTGCTAATGGAACTGGTTTTGTTTAAATTGGAGTTCATTTGATTTGGGTTTTGTATTTATTTGCTCTATCTACTGTTATGTCTTTTTCCGGTACCTTCGTCCGATAAGGATTCGAAGACGCAGGAGACCTCAACTCCGATCAAGCTCACGAGTACCAAGACCCCGCCGCCTTTACCCAGGGCGAGTCAATACTTTGATCATTTTGAGCCTACATTGTAACATCCCAAATTGGGTTTATGTTTCAAATGTAATAAAAATGAGGATAAATTAAAACTTTTGCTGCCTCATGTATTGTTACAGTGTTTGAAACCTCTTTCTTTAATTGGTGGAAATTCAAACTCCAAATTTCCCCAATTAAACTCAAGTCATAAACCTCCTTCATAAAAATCTGGTGCCCAACCCCTGAAAATAATTTTCTTTGAACCTAGGAGTGATGTTTAACACCTCAGAATTATTTCATAATTTTCAGAAATTATTTGATAAATTTTGAGACAAGTCAAACATTAGTCAAACTCCTAAAATAGCCTTCTGGAATTTTTAGAGAAAAATTCAGTGCATAAATGTCTCTGAAAATTTTATATAAGGTTCCTCCTGCTGCCCACAACCTCCATTTAAAATTTCATAATTTTTGGAGCTTGTTTGCTATCTCAATTAATTATCCTAAGTCACCAAAGAAATAACTCAAAATCGCTTTTACTATTCCTTGGACTCAAGTCACACTCGGGTTCAAGCCATTCGGTTCGATCGGATCAACTAATCGCACCGACTCGGCCACATCGGGCGCGTTCAATTTCGACCGTTAGATCTCGATCGTGCGGTCGCGCCGAGGTGACGTTCGGACCGCCGATCCTCCTCTCGCTCTCGAACCGCTCATCCAAGATCGGCTCAAAAGAGGGAACGTTCGACCATCCGAGCGCCGCGCGAACGTGGACCATTGGATTCTAAATCAACGGCCCGAGATCAAGCGCGCGATCGAATCGTTATAATCAACCCGTTCTATTTCAGCCGTCCGATTAAATCCAACGGCTGGCGGCTATCGTCTACCTCCGTTCGCGCGCGCCCAGCCGAAGTCAACAGGAGTTGGTGAAAAGTTTCAGAGCGTGGCAGCGTCGGGTCATCTCAAGTTCGGCCAACGGCTCTCAACATTAATTGCTCGCCCGCCGCCTCCATAGTCGTGGTCTCCACTGCTTTCACTTGCTCCCATCGCCTCACCAACCTCAACTCTGTGAGCTCACCATTGATAATGTCGTTGCTCACCTTTTGCTCCTTCGGCTATAAAACTCCTCCAGTGGCTTCCCTAGCTTCTTTCGGTCACCCTTGAGCTCCAGAGCCACTGTTAGTGCATTGTTTGAGCTCAATTTCGAGTTTGCACCTTCAGTCGCCATTGTCGCCATTGCCGAGCTTCAAAGTTCTTGGTGAAAGTGGTGCTCGGTTTCTCTCGCTCAAATTCTTTGTCGCCTCGCTTCTCTCTCTCTCGTGAGCAATAACCTCACTCAATTTCTCGCTTGCTTGCAGAGAGCAGATCAATTCGGTTTTCCCCAATTCGCCGAAAACTTTCAATTTCGTCTCCAATGTAAGTCCTCCATTGCTCGATTCCTTGTGTGTAGATGCGCATTAGTATTAGGATCTTGTTGGTGCTTTTGGTTAGCATTGCCGTGTTCTAGATCGCCGGCAATTCACGAGTAAGCTAAGCTTCGTCGTTGTTGTCGGATGAAAATCGAGCTTTCGTTGTCGTTGTTTTGAGCCGTTAGATCTTAGATGAGTGGCTCGATCGTGGGGATGTTCGGACCGCCGAGCGCTCCCTTCGATTTCACCGTAGGATGCTAGATCTGTGGCCCTCATTCTTAAGATTGTTCGGACACCTCCGGTTATCCCCCCATTATCGGCCCTTAGATCTTGATCCAACGGTGGGGCGGTTTAAGTCAGTGCGCGCTCGGTGCTTGGCTATCGGATCGTAGATCAACGGTCCCGATTCGAATGAGTGTTCGACCGACGGACGCCCTGATCTGCGTGAACCGTTGAATCCAAGATCAAGCGGTGCAGATCGGAATGAACGCTCGACCGCCAACGCCTCGATTCGCGTGAACCGTTGGATCGGATCCAACGGTGAGCGCTTAGGGTTTGTGAATCGCGCGCAGCGACAGTAGCCGGGTTTGGGCCGTTGGATCCAAGATCAACGTCCCAGGTTCGCCACGTCGGTTTAGTTTCTGATTTTCCCGAAAGGATTTATTTATCAACTGAAAAATATGATAACTTGTAAAATGCATAACTATTTCATTTCAAATCCTTTTCGGTTGATTCAAATTTTGTTGGTTATGTTTTTAACTAAACTTTAACCTAAAAATGTTTCCAACCTCAGTATAGCTCCAGAAATTTTTGCTAATGAATAGTAGCATTTTTTATTTATAAAAGCTGAGCAAAATTGTTTTGGCCATAACTTTTGCATTGAGGATCCAAATCAATTGGTTCTTGTTGCACTAGTTTACAAAAATCGTGCTCTTGCTACTGTAAAATTTTTAGGATTTTTGGAGAAGGTTTACTGTTGGGTCTTTGTATTTTATTCGTTCTTATCGGTTGCTTTTTGCTTTCTCGTTAGGATCCGAAGAGCACGTTGATAATATTATCGATCCTCAGCAACACCCTGACCCACAGCAAGCAGGCAAGCAGTTTGATCATGTTGATCCTAATATTTTACAAGTCTAATATTTCGAATTCAACTGTATGTATGCATTGCTACTTTGTGTTAAATTATGATTAGTTGATCCTATAGTTGCATAATCTGTAGGATGTTGTTTATTCTCTACTACTTGAGCCTAGGTTATTTGCTGTGATTAGAGTTCGATGGATGAACTCTTGTCACTTAGTAGAATACGAATCTTTATGCTTAGCCATGCTTAGTTCGGTAGCTTTGGGCGATCATCGACTTAGTCGATGGTCTTGATCACACAAAAAAAAATTATTATTCTTCCATTATGTCCAGCACTTTGTGCTTTGTTATTTTGTAAAGTCAAAATTCTGAAAATGGAAAAATTGATTTGGACTTGGGCAAGTGGTTGGATGGTGGGTTATTGGGTTTGTGGATGTCTTGCCTAAGTCAACAAGGACCGAACATCTTGTGTCACACTCTTCAAGCATTTTTGCGTACTAACCACATGAGGGTTATATGGGACCCCTCTTGACCTAGTACTTTGGAATGTGTTATCTCCGAGTCGCAGGAGGAGCGTTGTGTGTGTTATGTGAAAAAGGAATTGTGTTCTTGTGTTGGGTGTGCGGTGGTGGAGTTTCCGGGATGGACTCTCCACCTCGAGGGGCGTCGCAGTTGTCCGAGGCTTTACCCGTGAGGGGTAGTTGTCCGAGGCTGGGCCACGACCCCGACACAACGTATGGTTTTCTATCCATACAGGCGACTCAAGGTAATACATAATATTGGAAAAGTCTCAGAGGACTTAGCCGTGTAAGCATACCTAAGGAAGTGTGCTTAATAGCTTGGCAAAAGGCGGTCGGCGTGTGGGTAAAATGGTACACCTCGCAGGATAAAACTATTCGAATAGCCTCGTCCTAGGTTATGGACACGTTTGGTTAGGTTTTGCAAGAGTTAGACTTCAACCTTTTAAACTAAAATTTGACATGGTTGGTATGAATGGGTAATTCATACTATTGTTGTAGTGACTATTGGGTTAGTCACTTCCAGGATTGTTGTTGTTCTCTACCTACTGTTATATTATTGTGCTTTCGGTTATTTAAACATTAAAAACAGATTTGTTAAATTGCTTTCAATCTATTATATTATTGCAAATGAAAACTTGCTTTATGCTAAAATGAAACATACAGCCTATTGTTGATTAAGCTTGCATGTAGCATATGTACAGGTTTGTTATTCCACATGTAAGTCTTGCGAGTACATTCAAAGTACTCACCGGCTTTTGCCGGCTGCTTTTGTTTGCAGGGGAAGAAGGTGAGCCCCAAGGGCCTCACTTTTGTGAGATGTGCTGTGGTTTCGACGACTAGCTTGGCGGTCCGGTCGGTTGCCTTGTGGGTTAAAGGCACACTGATTGGCTCTTTTGTTGTAGCCATCTTATGGCACTTTTGCTTCCGCTGTTTAATTATTGTTGCCTCTTTATTGTTGGCCGGTTGGCCTCTCTTTTGTAATGACTCGGTTTAATATTATCTATACTTCTGTTCTGTTCTGTGTTTCGGTTCTATGTGGATGAATGGAATTGATACATAGATTTTTGTGATGAGGTGTGTATACTGCACTCTGGGAAGTATACATGTCTCGAGTCTCGGATTATCTGATTTGTGATGCTAGGGCCGAATGGATGGTTAAGCATTACAAGCCGGATAAACCGGGGTCTCACATACATCTTATGCAAACTATCTTTATTTAAAATATCAAAGTTGCATGCTTTAATTCTGTAATCAAATGTATGTTAAAGCTTAAGGTAGTTAAACACCCATTTGATAATTATTTAATTATTACCCATCCTTTGATAAATTGAATCCCTCATTCCATGTCACCCTAGTAATTATGTGGTAATTACTAGTATAGGTTGTACTTAAGCGACATGCTAGTCTTGCTTAAGTACCCGGACAATAAATGTCCCAATCATCATCTTTTAATCATGAAAATGGTTTTGAGCAGCCATTGGATGTAGATGACTAGTGTGTTGTGTTAATTGGTTTCCCTCCTCAAAACCCTAATAACTTGATGTTACTGTCTGGGCGGATGGTATGATGAATGGGATGTTGATGCACTACTACAGAAAAGCTCATCACAGACGGTTCTAAACCATCATCACAGACGGTTTTTGAACCGTCTGAATTTTTGTGTCTGTGATGACACGAGGTCATCACAGACGGTTTTTTAACCGTCTGTGAAAAATGCTATCACAGACGGTTCTATTCACAAACCGTCTATGATAGCGACTATCACAGACGGTTCTATTCTCCAACCGTCTGTGATAGTGTATTTTCACAGACGGTTCGTGAATAGAACCGTCTGTGATATTCTATTCACGCACGGTTCTAAAAAGAACCGTCAGGATAGTAACTATCACGCACGCGTTTCTTGTTTAGAACCGCTCGTGATAGTTTTTTCTATGGCAAAAAAAACGAAAACGGATTTTCACTTCGTATGGAGCCTCCCGAGCCTCACATGAATCTGATATTGATTTTCAGATTTCGCTAGCTTTCCCACAATAGCCAGAGCATCACAGTAGCATCAACTCAATCCATTCACAGAGCACTAAAAACAACACGACATGCATCACCCACATCATAGTAGCATCAACTCAAACAATTCACAGAGTACTAACACATCACAGTAGTAATCTACATCACAGAGCAAAAGGGGGGGGGTAGAGAGAGTGAGGTCGTGGGAGGCTGGGGTGACGAGGTCATGAGAGGCCGGCGACGATGAGGCCGGGGCAAGGTGGAGGAGGCCGCAGCGACTAACTCAGGGAAGGCCGGGGCGACGAAGTAGAGGAGGCCGGGGGTGACGAAGTAGAGGAGGCCGGGGGCAACGAGGTCGTGGGAGGCCGGCGGCGACGAGGCTGGGGTGAGGTAGAGGAGGTGGAGGAGGCCGCGGGAGGGGAGGCTAGAGGAGAAATGACAGAGGATGAGAAATGGCAAAGGAGGAGATGGAGATGGCAAAGGGGGAGATGAATGACTCTGTTAATATAGAGAGATTTTCGGGAGCCCGCCATTATGTGCAAATTTTCGTTTTCCCGCCTAACGAAACCAAAGTATCACAGACGGTTTTATACAAAACCGTCTGTGATGACATATCACAGACGGTTCGTATCACGAACCGTCTGTGATGAGTGTCTCATCACAGACGGTTCTAACCACGAGCCGTCTGTG
Organism: Hsuehochloa calcarea; assembly: GCA_036346395.1. Classification (NCBI taxonomy): domain Eukaryota; kingdom Viridiplantae; phylum Streptophyta; class Magnoliopsida; order Poales; family Poaceae; genus Hsuehochloa; species Hsuehochloa calcarea. The sequence continues at coordinate 30,199,622 of CM070615.1, forward strand.
ATGAGATACTCATCACGAGCGGTTCGTGGTTAGAACTGTCAGGATTTTAGGTTTTACCATGGTTTGAATTTTTCCTTACCATGGTAAAACCTAAAATCCTGGCGGTTCTAACCACGAACCGCCGGATTTAGTATCTCATCACGCACGGCTCGTGGTTAGAACCGTCGTGATATTTTCAGATCACGAGCGGTTCTAACTACGAACCGCTCGTGATACTTCCTGCATCTATTCTAACCACGAACCGTTTGTGATGTGTAGATATCACAGACGGTTCTCTAGAACCGTCTGTGATAGTGACATACCACAGACGGATCGTCTTGGAACCGTCTGTGGTTACTTTATCACAGACGGTTTCCAAGAACCGTCTATGATGAGGCGTCTTCTATAGCCTTTTTTGTAGTAGTGATGGGTGCTAATGTAGCCCAGGGAACGTGGTTAACATTGGAATGAACCGCCTAGATAACCTTAAGAACTTAATCTTGTCATGACCTCATGTGTAAAACAAGTACAACCACAAGTCTGCAAAGTGCAACTTGGCTTAGTAAAATTTATTGAACCTTGAAAGTCATCCCACAGTTGGTGTTTGGGAGCGTGCAAGCGGCAGTATGTATGTATGCTTGAGAGGGACACCAAGGGAGGGTGAAGTTGCCAGCTACGCTAGTCGTTGTGGTAAACATCCCGCACAACTTATGGGGGTAACCCATAGGGGTGAGATGACGGAAGGGGCAATGTAGTTTGAAACGTTACTGTGACGATCGCTAAACTACATGACTAAGGAATCATGTGGGGTAACGAGTATGATTATTTTTTGTGGGTACAGTGTACAACCTCTGCAGAGTCTAAACTGTTTAAACAGCCGCGCCTACGGTCAAAGGCGGACATGGGAACTTAACCTGAGTTAGCTCTATTTCCAAAAACCTTTGTGGGTGGAATGAAAATGTGGTGGGCTCATCTAGCCCTTGTTTTGGATTTTTCCTGGTTAGCCTTACTCAGTGTTGATAATCGGTGGATGTAGCCGTTATCAAAAAAAATTAAGCATGAGGTGGAGGTAACCTCTACTGTTATTTAATATTGCACTTATTCTCTTTAATGAAAATACAATTTGTTTAAAATGCTAAGTCATAGGGATTTGTATTTATGATAATTAAAAATGTTGCTTTAGCAAATAAAAGAACCTGAGCCATCCTTGTTAAGCCTTGCATGTATACTATTGCATTCTGTGTGTTGGCTCGCGAGCACGGTGGCTGTGCTCATTCTTGCTCTTTCCCCAAACCCTCAAAAGCAGAAAATATTAGAGATTACGACTACTACGAGGAACCAGATGTCTGAAGACCCAGGAGTTCTTGAAGCGTAGTTTAGTCCTTAGTTGTTCTAGTATCGCCCCAGTCTAGCTGACTCCGTTGGTACCTAGGTGCATCACATATTATCTGAGTTTTGAGTAATATCGGATGTACACAGGTTTTCCCCCGTCGCTTGCCTGTAGAGAGATGTTCCCTCACCCCTTTTTGCTTCCGTTGTCGCTTCCGCTACTTTGTGCTGTAATCATTTGGTATGTTCGGCCTTTATTGTAAAACTTGACCCGACGCGGGCTATGTAAACTCTGATGTGTTAAATTAATGAATGGTATGGTTTTTCGCCATGTATGAAATAATTCAGTGATGTATCTGTGAGTGCTATCTACTGATCCAGGGAATAGCACAGTGCTTTCACAGAGGATTCGGGATTAGAAAATCCGGGTCCGACCGAGCTGGTATCAGAGCATACGACTGTAGGATCCTTAGCTAGACTGGTCAAGCCTAAGGACTTGAGTCCTATTTTCAAAATTTATGAAAAGCTTTGGCAAAATATAATGTATTTATTGCTCTCACACATCTCTCTTAGTTCTTCACTTCCCCTGACTTCACTTGGGTTTTTGATCAATTCTGATTCCCTCGCTTGTTTTCAAAAATTTGTAGATGACAACCCCGTAGTCCGATGGCCCATGGGACTTTTGCTCTCACCAAGAAGGCGGAGTTGAGTACGTGGACATTCTCCGCCAGTTCATGCACCACCTGGATTACCTCCGCAAGCCTATCTTCAGAGGCCGAAAGACTCAAACCCTAGACCAAGAGTCATGGACCATGGAGGTTTTTCTCTATGCCAGAGAGGGCGAGTTCATCGCTCACACCTTCAGACCCGAGACCCCCAGAGCAGCTGTTCTGAAGCAATCCAAGACGCAGCCCGCTTCGCCTGCAACCGCCTGAGCCAGATGCACCTAGATCTTCTGCGAGAAGCGCCCTTCTACTACTACCTGCCTCTCCTGGATGGAGAGATCGATCCCGAAGTCTACGTCGCCATGTGGGAGTAGTTAGCTTAGTTTAGCTAGCAGTGCTTGCTTTAGCAGTCTTTTGGTTGCAAGCACTCTTTGTTTTCTTCTTTTATAGACGATGTGTGTGTATCTTGTGTCGTGACTTAGCATAGCCTATATGTTGTGTTTCCGAAGTCATGTAACACGTAACCCCTTAATATAATGTAGCCATTCTAGGCTTTGTATTGTATTTGATCGTTTTCCTCATTTGATTTTGAGTTTCTTTTGTGTGTGCCTTAGAGGGCTAGAAAACCCTCATACACCCCCCTTGTTCTTAGCTTCAATGTTTCTTCAGATGCCTCCTAGAAGAGCCGCCGCCCCAGTCCGTGGAGCCTTCGCAACCGGTCGAAGAAGAGGCTGTGGAAATGGCCGTGGCCAAGGTCAAGATCTGCCGCAACCATCGCCAGCAAACCCCTCAATGGCTCAAGTAATGTTCCAGCAGACTCAGATCCTGCAGGCTCTGCTTAGCAGTCAACAGACTGGACCAGCCGGTCGTACCTCCAAGCTCGCCGACTTCCTCAGGACAAGGCCTCTCACTTTTGCTGCCGCCAATGAGCCACTTGAAGCGGAAGATTGGCTCAGGGATACTGAGAAAAAGCTTCGTCTCGCCCGTTGCTCAGAGGAAGACAAGGTGGACTTTGCCACCGACCAACTGCATGGAGCCGCCGCTGCTTGGTGGGAAAATTACCTCGCTGCCCGAGGCTGTGAAAGTCCAGAAGAAGAAGCAGAAGAATCAGAAGTTGTAGCATCTACGGCAGGAGCTCCGCAAGATCCCGCTACCGAAGAAAATGCTGAAGTACAACTGGAAGAGACTGAACCCATTTGGCAGCCAATTCCGTGGGCTGAGTTCAAAGCAGCTTTCAGATCAAACTTTGTGCCAACTGGCACAATGAGGTTGAAGAAGAACGAATTCAGAGCTCTCAAGCAGGGCCACATGTCAGTGCATGAGTACTTGACCAAGTTTAACCAGCTTGCCCGCTATGCCCCCAACGACATAGCGGATGAGGAAGAAAAGATTGACCGCTTCGTCGAAGACATGCGTGAAGATATGAGAGGTCAGCTCATCCTTCATGATTTCCCCAGCTTCCATCACCTAGTAAACAAGGCCATAGTGCTAGAAAATGAGAAAAAAGACTGCGGAAGTCAGCCATAAAAGGAAGATGGCATTTCAAGGGCCACAAAGCAACTTTCCGCAAAGATCAGTTTTTCAGGGTAGCTCATCTTTCAGGCAGTTAGCTGCCCCGTCACCAAGAGTTCAGTTTCCAACTCCAACTTCGGCGCCAGTCGCAACCCCGCGCCCCAGTGAGAACGTTTCCCGCGCTTCTCACTCCGTTGGACAGCCTGCAGCAGCCAATCCGATAGCTCATCTTCATTGTTTCAACTGTGGAGAAAAATGATATTTTGCCAACAGATGCCCTCAACCAGTCACCCCAGTGAGGTTCAACTTCAAAGCCACACCAACTCAAGGCCAGACGTCAGTTGCAACTAAGAGTCGTCAAACCTCGCAAGCATCCAGAGCTGTTTCCACGCCAAGCCAAAACCAGGGTCATGTCAATCATGTCACCGTCGAAGAAGCCCAAGCAGCTACAGAAGTAATGAGAGGTACGCCCTCTATATCATCCGAGTAGCTGAATCTCGGGGTCGAGATTCCGTTTAAGGAGGGTAGGTTTGTAACATCCTCTTTTTGCCAGAATTTCAAAATCAAAAGTTGCAAAAATTTCAAAAGAAATCTTCCAAGATCTTGTTCTTACCTCGGTTTGCGCGCCACTCTTGCCATCCCGTGCGCCACCGCCTCCTTCCGCCAATCGCTGGTTTCCCCTCTATCACCCCTTGCCACCAACGCAGCACGCCTCCCCGTCCCGTCCCCTCACCGCCCCTCCTCCCCAATCCCCCTCCCTCTGCTACCCCTGCCCTGCTCGGTGGCTTCACCGCCCGCCCGGGCCAATCGCCTCTACCGACGCCGCCTCGGGACCACGCGAGCACCCGAGCCCCTCTCCTCGCCCTCTGCCGGCTATAAGTAGCCCCAACCTCCTCCTCTTCTTCCCCTCCCCCACCTCGCTTCCTTCCTCCGTCTCGCCAAGCCATTTCCACCGCCCTCGCCTCCTCCGCCCGGCCTTCGCCTCCCGCTCCGGCCCTGCCCCCAGCGCCCGCTCCCTTCCTCCGTCGCTGAGCCGCCGTCGCCCAGTCGCTTCCTCCGCTCTCGCCTCGGTTTCGCCTCCTCCACCAGCAGCTTTGCCTTCGTCTCCTGCTCCGGTCCCCGCCTCCGGTTCCCCTCCCACCTCCGGCCGCCGCCGCCCAAGCTCCTCCTCCCCTTTGCTCCTCTCTCTCACCTCGCTCTGGCGTCGGAAGACGGAGCGACGCGGCCGACGCGTCGCCGCTTTTAACCGCGTCGCTGCCGCTAATAGGTGGGCCCCACCCGCACAGTGCTACCACGTGTTAGCGCGAGAAAAATCCAGATTTTTTGATTTAGTTTTTATTTGAAAAATCTGTTAAAAAGCTTCAAAAATTCGTATCTTTTTCTTTTGAGCTCCAAAATTGTGAAACTTGTGCCCAAAATTTTCTAAAATCAAGATCTTGCTAATGGCACTGGTTTTGTTTAAATTGGAGTTCATTTGATTTGGGTTTTGTATTTATTTGCTCTCTCTACTGTTGTGTCTTTTTCCGGTACCTTCATCCGATTAGGATTCGAAGACGCAGGAGACCTCAACTCTGATCAAGCTCACGAGTACCAAGACCCCGCTGCCTTTACCCAAGGCGAGTCAATACTTTGATCATTTTGAGCCTAAATCTTATGCAAACTATGTTTATTTAAAATATCAAAGTTGCATGCTTTAATTCTGTAATCAAATGTATGTTAAAGTTTAAGGTAGTTAAACACCCATTTGATGATTATTTAATTATTACCCATCCTTTGATAAATTGAATCCCTCATTCCATGTCACCCTAGTAATTATGTGGTAATTACTAGTATAGGTTGTACTTAAGTGACATGCTAGTCTTGCTTAAGTACCGGGACAATAAATGTCTCAATCATCATCTTTTAATCATGAAAATAGTTTTGGGCAGTTATTGGATGTAGATGACTGGTGTGTTGTGTTAATTAGTTTCCCTCCTCAAAACCCTAATAACTTGATGTTACTGTAGCTCAGGGAACGTGGTTAACATTGGAATGAACCGCCTAGATAACCTTAAGGACTTAATCTTGTCATGACCTCCTGTGTAAAACAAGTACAACCACAAGTCTGCAAAGTGCAACTTGGCTTAGTAAAATTTATTGAACCCTGAAAGTCATCCCACAGTTGGTGTTTGGGAGCGTGCAAGCATCAGGATGTATGTATGCTTGAGAGGGACACCAAGGGAGAGTGAAGTTGCCAGCTACGCTAGTCGTTGTGGTAAACATCCCGCACAACTTATGGGGGTAACCCATAGGGGTGAGATGACGGAAGGGGCAAGGTAGTTTGAAACGTTACTATGACGATCACTCAACTACATGACTAAGGAATCATGTGGGGTAACGAGTATGATTATTTTTTGTGGGTACAGTGTACAACCTCTGCAGAGTCTAAACTGTTTAAACAGCCACGCCTACGGTCAAAGGCGGACATGGGAACTTAACCTGAGTTAGCTCTATTTCCAAAAACCTTTGTGGGTGGAATGAAAATGTGGTGGGCTCATCTAGCCCTTGTTTTGGATTTTTCCTGGTTAGCCTTACTCAGTGTTGATAATCGATGGATGTAGCCGTTATCAAAAAAAAATTAAGCATGAGGTGGAGGTAACCTCTACTGTTATTTAATATTGCACTTATTCTCTTTAATGAAAATACAATTTGTTTAAAATGCTAAGTCATATGGATTTGTATTTATGATAATTAAAAATGTTGCTTTAGCAAATAAAAGAACATGAGCCATCCTTGTTAAGCCTTGCATGTATACTATTGCATTCTGTGTGTTGGCTCGCGAGCACGGTGGTTGTGCTCATTCTCGCTCTTTCCCCAAACCCTCAAAAGCAGGAAATATTAGAGATTACGACTACTACGAGGAACCAGATGTCTGAAGACCCAGGAGTTCTTGAAGCGTAGTTTAGTCCTTAGTTGTTCTAGTATCGCCCCAGTCTAGCTGACTCTGTTGGTACCTAGGTGCATCCCATATTATCTGAGTTTTGAGTAATATCGGATGTACACAGGTTTTCCCCAGTCGCTTGCCTGTGGAGAGATGTTCCCTCACCTCTTTTTGCTTCCGTTGTCACTTCCGCTAATTTGTACTGTAATCATTTGGTATGTTCGGCCTTTATTGTAAAACTTGACCCGATGCGGGCTATGTAAACTCTGATGTGTTAAATTAATGAATGGTATGGTTTTTCGCCATGTATGAAATAATTCAGTGATGTATCTGTGAGTGCTATCTACTGATCCAGGGAATAGCACAGTGCTTTCACAGAGGATTCGAGATTAGAAAATCCGGGTCCAACAGTCTCAAACTTATCGTTACCAGAAGGGATCATTTTGGATCCGTAATGGAGCGCAAGATCGAGATTGTTTTTGCCTAATAAAAGAGTGGTCCTTTTTACTAATAACACAGTAAAACAAGATTCCATTTCTGTCAAAGTTTTTTTTTTCCTTTTTTTCGTACAGCGTTTTACTGCAAGTTGAAAAACTAATTCGAAAGCTGAGTAGACAGAATATAAGAGTTTCTCTGTAATGCTAATGTGGCACTGATCTAAAAAATGGTTGTTTGATAATCACATATTTTCTTTAATGCAAGAAACAAGTTCTCATCTATAGAATAGAAACCCTTAGGCTTTCTTGGCAAGGCGATTTTGGTCAAAAGGCTAAAGACCCGTACTAAAACTGGAAACTTCCTGTCTTTTTATTTGGGCATGAACTATAGAATTAGGATACCCCTTGTATTCTATTTGTACTGACTCACCCAAGTTTTTTTTAAGGGGAAAAAGGAATAGGGGTCTGTTCCTGTTAGCCTGACGTTACTAATAAGCATCTGTAAATAATAGTTCGTGTGAGTGCAGGAGGAGATCGGTTGAGGAAATGATGCGGCTCTAGAGTGGGAAATGTAGTAATAGGAAAATGTCTGTCAGATGTAGTTACAATGAACCTGCAGTTTGAGAACACTGGTAGGCGAAATGCGAGTGGAAAGTTAATTTGTTTTGTGCAGTCTGAAACATGGTGAGGAACATGTAGGTCAACAAGAACCATTTATATGGACCTGGGTAGCATAGGTATAAGCTTGAATGGAATACTATGCTAGACCATGCAATATTGTAAGGACAGTTGTGTAAGCATATATAATAGGTAAACAAAGGGTAACATAAACTTTTCATAGAGCATAGCACGATGATAGATGCAGGTTAATTACAGTGCAGGAAGAACTACAAGGGAAAGATATGGGATTAGTACAATAGGTAAGAGCCTTTTTTCCCATGATCACAACATAGTAAGTTAGTTTTGTCATAAGCAGGTAAATAAAAAAGGTGCGGTAGGATTGGTACTTTCTTATGTATTTCTTGCAAAACGCACTGCTGCTTCAGACGCAGTGCTTAAGACGGCCGGTTGTCCAAAACCTAATCACATGCATAGGACAAAGGAGTGTACAATCGTCAATTGCTGTTGCACACGTACCACCGAAGCCAATATCTTCACATTTTTTACTCCTAAAGTTGATACAAAACGAGCTCTAACTTTCTCTACTGCTCGAGAATCAAGTTCTCATCCATAGAATATAAGCCCTTGGGCTTTTTTTGGCAAAGCGAATTTGGTCAAAAAGGCTAAAGATCCGTGCTGGAACTGAAAACTTCCTATCTTCTTATTTGGGTATGAACTATAGAATTGAGATACCCCTTGTATTCTATGTTGTTGTACTGTACCTTAAAGGCTATTTTGCACCCTTCCATGCAGGAGAGGGCATCACTCATGTATCAAATAGCACGTAGTTAACAAATTGCAATTCACACACATTGACAACCCAAACAGCAATTTCAGACTCTATTTCTGCTGTGGCATTTATTCATCAACTCTCCTCCCTCGCTGAATCGACCCATTTTAGTAAGGACCCCTACAATTGGCCAATAGGAGTGATTATTGGTCGAACTGCAGCCACTGGACTCCATTGCAAGTAGAATTTATTTGGCCTCATCAATTCTTCTTTCATCACATAGAGCTTTTATCAGTGTATTGTATGTGTAGCTATCCGGAACTGCACACAGGTCTAAGGAATATGCATCAGGTCTAAGGCCATCTATTTTCGTTTTATTAAGAAGATCAATGACCTTATTAACATGCCCTGCTGAACAAAGTGCACGCATTATTACATTGTAAGTATGAGCATTCGGTCTAACACCCCACTCTGACATCTTGTTAGACCATGTGGCTAGGTCTAAAATAATATAACTGATGAATAATTAACAATGTTATTTACTGATATTATTTAAGGCGTGTCGTGTTGTGTGGACTTGTGTTGGTTAAATTGGGAAGAACTTGTGTCGGTAAAATATAGTGCTTTGGTCTTTGCATGTGCAGAGTAATTCGGAGGCGATCGTGGTCTACGGCGGTGATTGGAAGATGGCTTGGTGCGAAGTTATGGTCCAGAGAGTCGAGGATGCTGGAGGAGGCGATCGAAGTCGAGTTGGGACGCGTGGAGATCAAAGATGGATAATGCGTGTTGGAGCTACGGAGATGCGGTCCGGAGGCTACGACACGTGACAATTTTAGGGTGTCTAAAATTGGATATTTTGTAATTAGGTATTAAATTCACGTATTAAGTCTTAGGACTAGTGGGTCCTATATATATGATTAGGGTTTGGAGGCTGTACAAGTATAAAAGGTGATTAGCACCCGCTGTTAGATAAAGAAAGGTGGTTTTAGTTTTTTGGCCTGCGTGAGGTGTTTGCTGTTTGGCGGGGTGTTGATCCCCCTGTGAGCGGATTTGGTTCGTGCGTGATCTCCAGAGAAAGATCTAGGGAGTTGGGGTAGATTTGGTCGTTGGAGATTGTGATGCCTTAACTCTTATTGGCTGTCTTTTTTCTGGAATTAATATGATATTTCTATCGATTTTTTGGGTTTAAATAGTTAGATAATGTTGCATCCATTTCAACTGACGAAAGAAAATAGCAGAAGAGATGTAGCGAAGTCATGACAGTTTGTGGCAGAGGACCGAGAGAGAGACGGGGCATCAGATCTAGTCGGTCATTTTGCAGGTATATATTTTGCAACTTCGCACATTGTTTCAAAACCTTATCAGTTAGCAAATAAAAATAGCGATATAGAATTCAATATATTATATTATTTTAGTTATTTTATGTAGTACATCATTTAAGTTATGTATAGTTTAGTTCATCGTGCAGATATTATTTATGTTGCAGTACTCGAATGATTTAGGATAAATCTAAAAAAACAGGACAACATTTATTACAAACATGTAAAAATTATCCAACATGCGTTTTTTTAACTAGGAAAATAGCATGATACATTTTGAAATTGTAAAGAAAATTCAAAATCGTTACATAGATTACGTAGAGCTAAATTAAAATATCATGACAACTCGATTTTCAACCAAAAGCACTGGAGTTGTATAAAAAGTACAACTTTTATTTTTGGATATAACATATATATGCACCGTAGTGTCTAGAAGTTACGTGGGGAATTTGGCTAGTTAATTACGATTTAACATGCCCCAGTTGTTTGTGAGACACAACACATGACGGTGTTGCAGCAGCTGCAGACTTTGTCGTACGTTGTTGCCTGCCCGTTGCCCGTTTCCTTCCAGTAGGCACGCCATGCCCATGCCAGAAACAGACCAGTGCCCCCAAAATACAACAGAAGAAGACCGCCATTTGTGCTGCCTACGGTTGCACCAGCCACCGCTGGCTTCACGGTGGGACGGGCGCCACCGTAGCCCCAGCACAGGCCGGGCCGGACAACTCGGTATACGCCACCGGTGGCGAGGACGAAGGCATCCTTGCGGTTGTCCTCGCCGAAGGAGAGGATGTGCCCCGGAATGGCGCCACCGCGGCAGGGCATGGGGGAGCTCCGGGAACACTTGGCCGAGGGGATCCGGGTGGAGACGTAGCGGCCGCTGCCCTCCGGGGTCTCCATGCCGGCCCACATGGCCGATCCGTACGTGTACAAGTACCTACATGCGAATATCAAACACACTGTAGCTAACTGATATACATAACACTGGGGTGTCTATTTCTAAGTTGATTGAACTATTGGATTAATCTAGAATTATACACGTGCGTCTCAAAGCTAGCTAATCCAAAGATAAGGAAATCGACGACAAAAAAGTTCAAACAACTTACAAATAGCAAACCTAATCGACATTATAATTGACGGTAGATGCATATGTACCTTCCTTCCAACGAGGGGTCCATGGAGCCTCGATAAACAAGACCGCCGACAATAGATGGAGGCCTGCCGGCGGCTGGACGGCCGTGGGCGATGATAGGGGAGTCAGCCTTCACCGAGGAGCCGCCGTAGTTTCCACCTTTGGAGATCAACTGCACCTCCTCGTACAAATCCTGAATGTTGCAATCAAGTTCAAAGAGATACTATCGGTGCAGGGCTCCATGCAGCAGCTTAAATCCATGATGAAGGTGTATACCTTGGCGACGTCCCCGCAGTAGAAGTAGGAAGGCATGTTGGAATCGAAGCTGCAACCCCTCGGGTTGCTGAGACCCATGGCAAAAATCTCGGGCTTGGAATGATTACTGGTTTCGCTTTGCCCTGAAAAAAAAAGAGAGACCAAATTCTGAAGTTCAGAAATCAATCAATGAGCAAAGCATATCCCTGATCAATCAGTCAGTCCATCTATTGCTTTTCGATTACCAGGGGTGTGGTTGATGTCAAGCCTGACAATTTTGCCCAGAAATGACCTCTTGTTCTGAGAGAAATCAAAGCCGTCTTTTTTCTGTCCGCCGTGCCCCGTGATGAGGTAGAGGCATCCATCGGTAGGCCTGAATAATATCTGACCTCCATGGTTGTGAGATGCGTAGGGCAGCCCCATGTTGAAGATCCTCCTGACTTCAGATGGATCAGCAGTAGTCATCTCCTAACAGGAAGGGGAGAGAGAGAGAGAGCAAATTAATTAGCAGTGCTGATCAGACGTGCATCACAATTCACAATGGATCTTCAAGCTGCAGAGAAGCTAGGCACACACATATACCTTGGAAACACTGCGTTTCACGGAGAACTCCGACACGACAAGCTGATACGGGCATGGCCGAGCACCATTACCAGTAGCTCCGAGCTTTGCAGGGTCACACCTGCCGGCACCACAGGTCGGCGACAAGGCGCTATCGCAGATGTAGGAAACGAAGAAGCGGCCGTTGGTGGCGAACTCCGGGTGGAATGCTACACCCATGAGCATGAGGCCAAGCCTCGCATCGAAGTGGACTCGATCGGAGATATCAAGAAACGGGCTCGCGTCCAGATCCAGGGTGCCTCCAAATCCATGCTCCGGCATGGATGCCAGCCAGATCTTGCCGTCTTGGCTGGACAGGAAAACTCTACCGGAGCCGTCTGGGTGAGCGGCCATGGCGAGGTAGGAGCCGGCGCCAATCCTCTCAAGGCACAGCACTTGAGGAGATGGGCGCCAAGGCTGCAGGGATCTAGTAGTACTGTGGGATAGGAGTGAGACGCCCTTCCCGTTGAAGCACGCCGAGGACGACGATGTCGATCCGAAGGACGAGCAGAAGTCGGTCTCCGACCGCCAGAAATCGGTGAGCTTCGCCTTCGTCGACGACGACGGGCTTCGAGGCCGTGTGGTGTCGTTGGTACTTGGGATGCTTGTTGCTTGTAGAGGACGAAGAGGCTGGAAACGACGAGAGTTCGCCATTGCCGCGTCCTTGCATGTTTGCCAGACTAGTTGGCAGTAGTTGTCGTCGTCGCGATGGGTATGGTGTGGAAAGCTCGATAAAGGTGTAGAGCTGCACAAGAGAGGAATTGACCGTGTTTTGCTCGTCGACCCAGTCGCGTCGAAGAGCTCGGCCGAAGATGTGCTGCACTCCTGCAAGTTTACGAAAAAAGAAAAACGGAGGTGTATCATATGTGAGTGTTTCCTCTTCTTTTTTTTTGAGAGAGAGAGAGCACTCGAATTTTAAGCCAATCTAGATCCAAAGATCTCATCCCTCCTCTAAAACTATATATATATCCTCCCCCTCCTCCCCTCCAAAGATTTCATCCCTACTCTGAGTACTACTTAGCAATCTCCTAGAAAAACACCATGTTGGGAAGAACTAGAGATCGTTAAGTTGGATTAGATAGATATCCATCTATCCCACAAAAGTAGTAGATAAATTCATATCTGCGTAAAAAAAACGCCGCCGCAGGACAGGGCTGGACGTACTCATCGTCATCGGAGACGGGGAAGAAAGGGGGAGTAGTGGGGGACGTCGCTGGTCACGTAAGAACTGACGAACGTACGTACCGCGCAGAGGATGGACTTGATGACGGCGGCGCACACGGCGTCGGAGACGTTGGTGGCCTGGAACTGCTCCCTCAGCGCCGCGTCGTCGACGGCGTCGCAGCAGCTGATGCCGCTGTAGCCGCAGAAGCTCAGCGTCGACTCGCCAAGCGCCAGCGGCGCCCCTGCATGCAACAAAAATTACGACAGTAGAGCAGCGGAAGGCGAGGCAAAGATGAAGAAGGAACGGAGCTTGTAAGAAATAGAAGACGACGAAGAAGAAGAAGCAGCAACAGGAGCTTACTGGAGCCGGTGCACAACGGGGAGGCTCCGGATGAGGCATGGATCAGCAGGCAGGCTGAGAGAGTGGCGAGGAGTAGTGAGCGGATCATCCTCTCGAGGAGCACAAACGGCGGCTCCTCCACGATTATAGTCTGAAACTTGGCTGTGCTTTCCTTTGCGTCGTGTGTGAATTTATAGGGGCTGAATCTGTGTGTGTGTGGGGGGGGGGGGCTCATCCCCTGCTCTTTTCTTCGCGTGAGCTGTCGTGGGACCCACTGGTCCACCATGACGTCCTCTTGTGGTGAGGACACACGAAGCCCAGAGACAGTAACGTTAATCGATTGTTTCAGGAGCGCAGCTTCTCTTTTTACTCGTATTTTTCTATTACTTCTCCGTGGTTAATCTTACACAGTTGCAAGACTTATAAAGGCTAAGCTTACAGACTTATGTTCGGACTCAACATCCTACTCGCATACGGTCGTACAAAAACAACTCGGATATGTTAAACGAAAAACTAACAAAAATAATGAAACAAGATTAACTCTAACAATCACCCCTTTAATCTTGTTTCTTCACTCTGATCACGCCAATCTTCTCCCTCATCTGAACTTCTAAGCATTCCTCTTTTACATGCACTTGTTTGTGTTTGTCGTTCCTTTCTGGGCTGATACCGCCCTGCCGCCCGCTCTTACTCCATCCTGAGCCATGCACAATGCTTGCCGAGTCTCTCCTCTGAACTAAACTCATCTTTCCTTGCACGCCCGCCTGGGCTGGAGCACTTGCTCCCACGACCGCCTAGGTTTCGTCACTACTTGAGCCTCTCGCTCCTCTCTGCTGGACTAAGTCTACCCGCTTCCCCGCGTACATATTAGCTGAGGCTAAACCGTCTCTCCCTCCTGCGTCAACATCGTGTACGTTGCGCCCTTCAAGCGCGTGGGACTCACCGCCCCCTGCAGTGCTATGCACACCTTGTTGCGCGCCGTCTGGACCTCTCAAGGCTCCGCCTGTTGCGCTTCCTGCGCCAACTGCGTACCGTCCCTGGGTCCTGCCATGTCCTTGGCTGGCGAGATCAACAACACATGAGACCTCCTGTCCTAGCTCTATTCCCTAGTTCCACTCTGGTTCCTCCAGACTATCCTTCACACAAACCGGTTTACAGGCCTTCAGGGAAAATTTGTACAACCGATTCGGGGATCTTTTCACCTTCATTAACAGATCTTTGTTTTTGTTATAGACACACAAGAACTCATCCTGCAGCTCCGCCAACTGTCCGAGACTAAGTATGTTGTTACACAGACTTGGTATATAATAGATTTCAGTCAGCATCCCCTGATCGCCGTTCTTGCATTGCAATAGCATTGATTATTTTCCTCTTATTTGCGCCGTGGAGCCGTCGCCAAACTTGATTTTCCCCGAAATCTTCTCATCGAGCTCATGGAATATGGAGCGATCTCCTGGCATGTAATTGCTTGCTCTATTGTCCAAATACCACTCTTCAGTATGATCATGATTGTCTCCCTCTATGCGTAGTTTACGAACTACATTCTCGTCGTTCAACTTCACCACGACCGGCGTCTCGTTGACACATAAAGAGAAAAACAGGGTCAGCTCGTCGTCTTCACTGGCTCGGGTGAGGTTTACCTCCTCGTTCTTCTTCTTGTTTCGGCAATTCGAAGCATAGTGCTCATATTTATCGCAGTTGAAGCACTTTATGTGGCTGTGGCACTCCGACGGGTAGTGACCGTATTTATCACATTTAAAACACTTGATATGTGACTTGTCACGGGATCTCTTACCATTGTCCTGCCTAGCCCAATCTCCACATTCTCCTTTGTCGCCTCGCTCATGCCCACGTCCACGCTCACGGCTTCTTGATGAGTTACGGTCGTCGTCCTCCGACGATTCCTTGTAAAATTGTCTGCAACAAATTCTTGTATCGCCCTTTAACAGCAATGCCTGCTCGTTATGGGATTGATACATCTGCTCGTTACGAGACTGATACCCCCTCAGTAGTTCCTCATGCGATTTGATCAGTAGTTCCTCATGCTTTTGAGGGAACCGGTGATCTCCTCGATCTTCTTTGTCTCTAGATCCGAGGAGTACATAAGCGTGGTGACAACATGTACGAATTTTTCTGGTAGCACACGCAGGTATTTCTTCACTGCCACATATTCCTCTATCTTGTCGTCGAGAGAGACAATCTGATTGTACAGTGAAGTCAGCTTGCTGGCGAACTCGTCCACCAACTAGGTTTCTCCCATCTGGAGATTCTCGAACTCGATCAATGTGCAAATTCAGGAGCCGCACCTCCTTCACGCGATCAACTCCTTCGTGCATCTTCTGAAGCGTCATCCACGCCTCAGTGCCGTCTCCTTGCCGATGAGTTGCCGCATCATGGAGTCTGACACTGCCTGGTAGATGATGGCCAAAGTCGTCTAGTCCATCTTGTTGTCCATCTCCTTGTCCTTTGCCTTCGGATCTACTGCACCCCAGACTCCCTGTGAGCATATGTTTGCCTTCATCTTCATTGCCCACACCGGGTAATTGTCGGTCATCAAGATAAGATATAGGAGGGAGAATGGTCCATCCTGGATCTTTGCGCTGTCGCCCATGATCTTCAGGTAACGCCAAGATCAGAATGCTCTTATACCAATTGTTGGAATATTTGCTTTATCCTTGCTCAGTCTTCTGATGTGTTTTAGAAAAAAAATGATCGGTCTCGTTTGTGGGTCCCATTGTCCTGCTCTCTGTCCTCGCGATGTGACTTGCACGAAGCCAAGCAGCCCCTCTGTCGTGGTTCCTGGAAGCTACGCCTCACCTCTTGCTCTTTTCTTCACATGAGCTCCTGTGGGACCCGCTGGTTTCCCCACGACGATGTAATATTGCCAGAAGCACCGCTTCACATGATGATGCACATAGAGCAGCACCCTACCTCTTCGGTGCTTTTCTTCCTACAGAACACACGAAGCACAGAGACAACAACGAAACGCTGAACGTAATCGATTGTTCTGGGAGCACAACTTCTTTTTTCTTGGTATTTTTCTATTGCTTCTCCTTGGTTAATCTTACACAGTTGCAAGCCTTATAAAGGCTAAGTTCACAGACTTATGTTCGAACTCAACATCCTACTCGCATACGGTCATACGAAAACGACTCGGATATGTTAAACTAAAAACGAAAAACTAACAAAAAAATAACAAAACAAGATTAACTCTAACAGAGAGAGAGAGGGCTTTTGATCTTGGTTTGTGCGACAGGCAGTGCCTGGTGCGACGGGGCGGTGTTTGGTTTGGGCGACTGGGATTCTACATGCCGATCTGGAACGATGATAGCGATTGGTTTGGACGATGGGGCAGTGCTTGGTTTGGGCGACGAGATTCTACATGTCGATCTCGAACGATGATAGCGATTGGTTTGGACGACGGGGCAGTGCCTAGTTTGGGCGACTGGGATTCTACATGCCGATCTCAAACGATGATAGCGATTGGTTTGGACGATGGGGCAGTGCTAGGTTTGGGCGATGGGGATTCTACATGTCGATCTCTGTCAGACCCGGATTTCTTAATCCAGAGTCCTCTGTGAAAACACTGCGCTACTCCCCGGATCAGTAGGTAGCACTCACAGTATATATTGCTGAATCATTTCATACATATTGTACACCGAACCATTCATAATATTACAGGCATCTGAGTTTAAATAGACCGCGCCGGGTCGAGTTTACAAAAGGGCCGAGCAGGCCAAATGACTTCATTATATAAAAAGCAGCGACGGTAGCGAAAGCAGAAAGGGTAGAGCAAGACTCTCCACAGGCAAGTGACTGGGGGTGACTTGTGTGCAACCGATATTAACCAAGGACTTCGAGAATATGGGTTGTACGCAGGCACCGGTGGAGCCAGCTAGACAGTAGCGACACCTACACTATGGATCTAAACTATTCTTCGCCTTGGCCTTGTCCATCGACATCTTGTTCCTCATAGTAGGCATAGTCTTCATGGTCAGCGGGTTCTGAGGGTTTGGGGAAAGAACAACGAGGATGAGCACAACTTCCGTGCTCACGAGCCAACACAACAGATGCAATAATAAATATGCAAGGCTTAACAAGGATGGCTCGGGTTCTTTTATTTGCGCAAAGCAACATTTATAATTACATATATTAGAAAATCCCTATCACTTAGCATTTTAACTAAATCATGTTTTCTTAAAGAGAATATTTGTGCAATATTAATAACATTAGAGGTTACCTCCACGTTATACTTATTTTTAATGGTGATTACATCCACCTATTATCAACACTAGGTAAGACTACCCAGGGAAAAAAAAATCCAAAACAAGGGCTAGATGAGCCCGACACATTATTCAACCCACCCAAAAAGTTTTATAAATAGAATTAACTCTTGCAAGTTCCCATGTCCGCCCGTGACCACGGGCACGACTGTTCGAACAGTTTATTTCTCTGCAGAGACTGTACACTTTACCCACAAGAGATAATCGTCTTGATTAATACACATGTTTCCTTGGACATGTGAATCAAGGGAGATTACCACAAGGCTTTTACAAAGCATCCTTCATTATTTGTTACACCCGCTGAGGTTTCACCTGAGAAGGGTTACGCTCCCACACCTACGTCAACCCTTACCCCCTCTTGCACCCTCTTAACAACTTTCGCCGTGCACCCTGACCCATCGCCGTGAAGGCTTACGGCGTCGCGAGTCATCTACCTGGTGCAACTCGTACTGACAGATACCAATTATTTAGCCAAGTCGACACCATTATGTACTTGTGGTTATACTGTTTTACATTAGGAGGTCATCACAGGATTAAGTCCTTAGGATTATCTGGGCGGTCTAAACCACAATTCCACATTCCAACATTCCACGGGTTACATCAGCACCCAACATTATACCATCCATCATACCAGCCGCCCCAGATGCGGTATTAGCAAGTTTTGAGGGTTTTAAGAAGTATAAACCAAATTATCTCGACCAATTCAGTCATTCCCCCAATGACTGCCCAAACCAATTTTTATGTTAAAAGAATGATGATTGGGGTAATTAATACTCCGGTACTTAAACAAGACTAACATGACACTTAAGTACAACCTATAACTAGTAGGTTACCATATAATTACTAAGGTAACAAGAATTAGGGTATTCAATTATCAAGGAAATAGTATAATAATTATTTAATCATCAAGTTGGCATTTAACTACCTTAGAATAATTTGACATACATTTGCATAAGAAACTAAAGCGTGCAATTTGATATTTTTAAAAGAATATAATGTGCATAAAATGTAGGTTTAACATGATCAAAGTATTGACTCGCCTAGGTGAAAGGCTAAAGAGTCTTGGTAATGTTGAGATTGGTCGAAGTGGGGATCTCCGGCTTCTTCGAACTCTACTCGGACGAACGTACCGGAAAAGAAAAGACAGGCAAACGAAACAAATAAATACAAGGTACAGAATAAATGAACTCCAAAATTACCCAAACCAGTACCAAAATGTAGGTATTGAATTTACGAATTTTGGGCACACAAGTTTCATAATTTTTGGAGTTATAACGAAAAAGATATGAATTTTTGAAGCTTTACCAATGAATTTTCTGTTAAAAGGAAAATCAGAAAAGAGGGACAATCTGCTGCTAAAATGTGGGCATATTTTCTTTGATTTCAAATTTTTCAAATGCAACAATTTATGCAAATGCTCGAGAAATCAAATGCATGTTCTAAAGTTTTAAAAGGTCTACCTTTTTATACATCTGAAATACAAATTCAAATTTGAGATGTTACAGAGGTATGTGCGTTTTGCGTTGGAATGAAATCTTGATGCAACGCGTGCCAGTACAGTTTGGATAGAGGGTGTACGTAGAATTGTACACCCTGCCGACTTTCTGCACGCAAGTCTGTCAAACGAAATTTCCTAACGCTTTCGATCTTAACAGCCGAAGAAGTTCTCAGCTAGAATTATACTCCGGCTTACACTTGTACTTGATTCATTTGCTCGTCACTTTTTTTTTCTTCTATTCATTATGAATAATAGATACCCCTGCTGAGTAGTTATGTGTGTGGTGGAACTGTTTTGCGTGTTGATAAAGCTTACAGCAGCATTGCTACAGGACACCGTTCACCTTATCACAACCACTCTTCACTCCGTGGAGCTTTGGAGAAAAGAAAATATCCAATCAAGTAACAGTCTAGCAGACAAATGGCCCTCTCTGACTTGGGTTAGCTGGTTCACGCGCCAGATTCGGGTATTCTTGGAAAAAGAAACCTAGAGCTCCATGTGACACAAGTGGCCCATGTAAACCGAGTGCATAGTAAAAGTGACCTG
This sequence comes from Hsuehochloa calcarea, assembly GCA_036346395.1. Classification (NCBI taxonomy): domain Eukaryota; kingdom Viridiplantae; phylum Streptophyta; class Magnoliopsida; order Poales; family Poaceae; genus Hsuehochloa; species Hsuehochloa calcarea. Next base: position 30,218,991 of record CM070615.1, read on the forward strand.
TTGTGCACCTTAATTAGGATAAACAATTTGAGTGGAATTGCTTCTTAGTATGCCTATACAAGTTTACATTTTAAAAAAAAGGACATATTTAATTTTACACTTATTTACTTTTGTGGTCATTGTTTTGCCTTGATCCTAATTTTGTTAGTTTTTTTTGTCTTATTTAATTAGCGTTCAGAAGAATGCTAGTGGGAAAGAATGTAGAAATTAGTAGTTTGTGGAGAGGGAAAAAAAAGGAAAGAGAGAGTACCTTAGTGTTTAAGTGGCAGCTTAGAGAAACTCCTTTTGCACCATCAAAAGAGAGGGACATGCTTTTACTTTAGAGTGATGGATGTATCACGAGAAAATTAAGTAAAAAAAACATGTCTAGCAACCAGGGACAGATCCAGGTAGAGCTACATGGATGCACGGGACATCGGGTCTAAAATCGTTTTGTCTCGTCAAAAATCACGTACGTATAGGTGTGCACTCTACAGTTTAGACCCAATAACTCCGCACACATGTGATAATATATATGGTGACCCCGGTCGATTTCTTTCTATTTCCGCCACTGCCACCACCAAATGATATAGAAAGAGGTGGGACGCTCTGATCGCTGAGAAATTTCCAATTCCATAATGTATTGCCTAACACTTAATTCACTTAATTGATGCTGGATAGCCCTCTTGAAATCAAGTGTTATTTTATGTATTATGGACACATGCATGCAGCTAAAGGAATAGCACGCAGGTTTAGGTGGGGAAACACTACCATTGTATTTGAAGAGCTACTAGTATTTGAGAAAGCAGATCTCATTGTTTTAGCTCCAAAAGAATTTGTGTTCGATCAATTAGTACACTATCCTTCTCATGTATTGTTATTATTTTATTTTTTGGCTATACCTTTATTTGTTCTAAACATTTTATTTCTTCTGTGCATGCATGCAGCCCAGTTTCCATGTGTTTAAAGTGCATAGACTTAGCTTGTACATGTTGAATTGCTTTGCAAACTTTTTTTAGAACATGCAAAAGCTTTGCATGCCATTTTAATTAAGATAGAAGAAAAAACTTCAATACAACGTAAATCGAAGATAAGCATCCGCAAAAAACAAAAACAAAAAATAAAAAACAAAAAAAAAAGAAACAAAAAAGGGGAGAGAAAAATAGCAGCTAGACCACCAAAAGAACTACAGAATCATGGCAACCAACTACAGACACAAACAACTCCTGCCGCGTACCACAACAAACCTTCATGCCGGACTACTCTCAACAATTCGGTTAAGATGCTGAATTTTGCATTGAAGATGAAAGGTGAACAGGTAGGCTACGTTAGCTCCAATAATTGATTTTCTACCGTGTTCAACCAGAAAATATACGTGTAAGGGAGTCATGGATAGTTACCACTAGATGCACTTCGCAGCGGAAGAAGAGTTAGAGCAGCCCGGTCCAACGTAGATACGCATTGATGAAGAAAAAACAGTCGATCGTTTCACGAACTGAATGTTTCCTCTTCGAGTTCTATGCAATAGCCTTACGCTTTTCGCCAATCAGCACAGCAGCAACAGCAGCAGCGCCTCTACGGAGTCCACACGTTCGGGATGGAACGCCGTGCGCTAGTGTGCTAGCACCGCGTGCCCGGTTAGGGTTTCGGGATACAGCTAAGGGGAGGTGGCGGCCAGGGTTCATCCAATCATACCTGCAGCCCCGCCTCCATATATTTATAGAGTATGCTAATGGCTTCCATGTTGTAGGCCCAATAGAACTCTAGTCCCATATAGATCAATATCCCTCTTAGCCTATAAAACCGAATTATTTATGATTACCTCTTGGACACATCACTAACAGAAGACTCGCGTTCCTTGCTTTGCAAACTGACAGGAACAAACATTTTGCTTCTTGTTTTAACTTTTCAGTTTCTTCCATTGGTATACAAAGCAATGTGATAAGGGTCATAGATTACGTGTCACATTTTTTTGTTTTGGCATCTATTTTCTTTCTTCCTGCTCTGTTTTTTGTTTAATATTGTATGAACGGATGGATGGTCTGAGTGAGGTAGAATAAATGTGCAACCACTATGTTTATGTATGACGTAGAGGGTGTACGTAGAATTGTACACCCTGCCGACTTTCTGCACGCAAGTCTGTCCAACGAAATTTCCTAACGCTTTCGATCTTAACAGCCGAAGAAGTTCTCGCCCGCCCGCCCCGGCCACGTCGCCGAAAAAAAGCCAGCCGCCCGATCGCCTCCGCGCTCGCTCGAGGCCGCACGATTCCGCACGCTGCGCTTCATGCGAATGGGCCACGCTCGATTCGCCGCGCGTCCGGTGGCCGAAGGGCGCCACGCGCGTGGAATAGCGGATACGCGGGTCGATCGTGGCCACGCGCGCGTAAGCCATTGGCGCGGGTATCATTCTAGTCTTACTAAAGTGCGCTGATGGCCACCCTGTCCCTGTGCGAGGGACGGCCGGCACGAAATCCTTTGCCGGCCGGTCACTGGGCCGTCAGGAGCTTTCTGGAAGAAAGGGATTTCTAGTATATTACTAGACATTTCAAAGTATTTAGTATTTGATAAGAGAGAGGCACCGCAGTAACGCTTATCACAACCACTCTTCACTCTGTGGACCTTTGGAGAATCCGGTGACTTAGCCTCAAGGAGAAAAGAAAATATCCAATCAAGTAACAGTCTAGCAGACTAATGGCCTCTGACTTGGGTTAGCTGGTTCAAGCGCCAGATTCGGGTATTCTTGGGAAAAGAAACCTAGAGCTCCATGTGGTGGCCCATGTAAACCGAGTGCATAGTAAAACTGACCTGTTGTGCACCTTAATTAGGATAAACAATTTTAGTGGAATTGATTCTTAGTATGCCTGTACAAGTTTACATTTTTTAAAAAAAGGATATATTTAATTTTACACTTATTTACTTTTGTGGTCATTGTTTTGCCTTGATCCTAATTTTGTTAGTTTTTTTTGTCTTATTTAATTAGCGTTCAGAAGAATGCTAGTGGGAAAGAATGTACAAATTAGTAGTTTGTGGAGAGGAAAAAAAAAAGGAAAGAGAGAGTACCTTAGTGTTTAAGTGGCAGCTTAGAGAAACTCCTTTTGCACCATCAAAAGAGAGGGACATGCTTTTACTTTAGAGTGATGGATGTATCACGAGAAAATTAAGTAAAAAAAAAACATGTCTAGCAACCAGGGACAGATCCAGGTAGAGCTACATGGATGCACGGGACACCGGGTCCAAAATCGTTTTGTCTCATCAAAAATTACGTACGTATAGGTGTGCACCCTACAGTTTAAACCCAATAACTCCGCACACATGTGATAATATATATGGTGACCCCGGTCGATTTCTTTCTATTTCCGCCACTGCCACCACCAAATGATATAGAAAGAGGTGGCACGCTCTGATCGCTGAGAAATTTCCAATTCCATAATGTATTGCCTAACACTTAATTCACTTAATTGATGCTGGATAGCCCTCTTGAAATCAAGTGTTATTTTATGTATTATGGACACATGCATGCAGCTAAAGGAATTAATAGCACGCAGGTTTAGGTGGGGAAACACTACCATTGTATTTGAAGAGCTACTAGTATTTGAGAAAGCAGATCTCATTGTTTTAGCTCCAAAAGAATTTGTGTTCGATCAATTAGTACACTATCCTTCTCATGTATTGTTATTATTTTATTTTTTGGCTATACCTTTATTTGTTCTAAACATTTTATTTCTTCTGTGCATGCATGCAGCCCAGTTTCCATGTGTTTAAAGTGCATAGACTTAGCTTGTACATGTTGAATTGCTTTGCAAACTTTTTTTAGAACATGCAAAAACTTTGCATGCCATTTTAATTAAGATAGAAGAAAAAACTCCAATACAACGTTAATCGAAGATAAGCATCTGCAAAAAACAAAAACAAACAAACAAAAAAAGGGGAGAAAAAAAAGCAGCTAGACCACCAAAAAAACTACAGAATCATGGCAACCAACTACAGACACAAACAACTCCTGCCGCGTACCACAACAAACCTTCATGCCGGACTACTCTCAACAATTCGGTCAAGATGTTGAATTTTGCATTGAAGACTCGCGTTCCTTGTGCTTTGCAAACTGACATACAAGAACAAACATTTTGCTTCCTGTATGTTTTCACTTTTCAGTTTCTTCCATACAAAGGGTCATAGATTAGGTGTCACGTGTGTTAGAAGAAATGTGCAGCCACTATGTTTATGCATGACATAGATTTTCTTCATCAACGTACCACCAAAGTCGTTGAAAGCATCTTGTCTTCTCAGAGCTGCCCCACCCTGTGGGAAGCGTACGTGCGTTCTACGTTGGACTGAAATCTCGACGCAACGCGTGGAATTGATTCTTAGTATATATGCTTTCTATCAACGCCCTTTTGAATCTTGAAAAGGAAAAGGGTAAGAGAATTAGTATATATGCTTTCTATCAACGCCCTTTTGAATCTATTAGTGTTTAAGTGGCAGCTTAGAGAAACTACTTCTGCACCATCAAAAGAGAGGGGCATGCTTTTAATTTAGAGTGATGGATGTACCATGAGAAAATTAAGTAAAAAAACATGTCTAGCAAACATGGACAAATTAATCCAGGTAGAGCTACATGGATGCACGGGGCACCGGGTCCAAAGTTGTTTTGTCTCATCAAAAATCATGTATGCATAGGTGTACACCCTACAATTTAAACCCGGTAACTTCGTAGTAATATATATGATGACTCCGATCAATTTCTTTCTATTTCCGCCACTGCCAGCAAGTGATATATAAAGAGGTGGCACGCTCTGATTGCTGAGAAATTTCCAATTCCATAATGTGTTGCCTAACACTTAATTGATGCTGGATAGCCCTCTTGAAATCAAGTGTTATTTTATGTATTATTATTATTATTATTTTATTTTTTGGCTATACCTTTATTTGTTCAAAACATTTTATTTCTTCTGTTCATGCATGCAGCCCAGTTTCCATGTGTTTAAAGTGCATATACTTGGCTTGTACATGTTGAATTGCTTTGCAAACTTTTTTTAGAACATGCAAAAGCTTTGCATGTCATTTTAATTAAGATAGAAGAGAAAACTCCAATACAACGTAAATCGAAGATAAGCATCCGCAAAAAAAAAGGAAACAAAAAAAGGGGAAAAGTAGCTAGGCCACACTACTACAAAAAAGCTCATCACAGACGGTTCGTAACAGTCATCACAGACGGTTTTTGAACCGTCTGAAATTTTATGTCTGTGATAACAGGCGGTTATCACAGACGGTTGAAAAGCCATCTGTGATAAGTCTTATCATAGACGGTTCCAACTACGAACCGTCTGTGATTCTGTAGTATCACAGACGGTTCGTGGTTGGAACCGTCTGTGATACTGAAGAATCACTGAGCGGTTCGTGGTTTGAACCGTCGTGATTCAGTATTATCACGAGCGGTTCCGACCTCGAACCGTGCGTGATACTACGTAATCACGAGAGCGGTTTGTGGTACTCTGAGAATCACGAGGCGGTTCGTGGTTGGGCTATGCGTGATTACGTAGTATCACTGACGATTCCAATCACGAACCGTCTGTGATTATATAGTATCACAGACGGTTCGTGGTTGGAACCGTCTGTGATAAGTCTTTAGACCTAATTAATTTTTATCGTATTTTCAGCTAGCCTCAGGAATTGCTAGCCATGCCCTCTGAAAACTAGCAAGCAGAAACATGTCACAGATAATTGTTGACAACTCAAAGTGATCATTTAACTCAAAATCAATTACAAAAGAATGTTTCAAGCATACATTGTCGCTAGAGTTACAAATTGAATTATAACTAGTCAAAGTGAATTACAATATTGAATCAATTGTTTTGAGGTCGTTCATCGGTGTCGACGGCAAGAAACTCTCCGGTGGTGTTAACTATGTCTGCCTTGATGAAGACGCAGAGCTCCCCTCGAACTTGCGTGACCTGGTCCATCTCGAGTGCACTTAACTCTATGTTCAAGCCCTGTCGCTAGCAGGAGTAAAGTAGTAAGCATATATATTTAAATTTATAATTAGGAAATAATTATTACGAGATTGACAAACCTAGGGATCGTGCGTCCTAGAAGAAATCAATAGCTGCATATGATGGCATAAGTAGAATGCGCATAGGTGATCTCGTTTTTGCTGGCGGCACTGCAAATATAGAATTACATATATATGTACAGTCAGTTCGAGACGCAATATTACGGAGTATGATATATGATTATTGTGTTGTAGAGCGTACCAAAAATCGCATCCTGTGAGTCAGTGTGGCGCTCGTTCCCTTGTATAAACCTCCCTCGGCAACATAGCCGATGAACGCCCTACATGATTCAAAAAAGTTATCCTCGTCCATTTCAAACGAAAAAAGACTACAATAGAGTTATGTGCGGAGGAAATGAACATACCTGTCGAGTATTCCTTTAAGAAGGGTGAAGTCATGATTTTTGTTGAGTAGAGAATCAAGGTACAATACCATGTTCCTCTTTGGCACAAGAATCAGAAGAATCCAGTGGAACCTACTCGTGTATGTCGCTATAGTCATAAACCTATGTTGAAACGTAATTTGTATAGCAAATATTGAAGCACTTACTTCTGGTTGTAGGGCACCATTATGTAGTCCTTGTCGTCCAGAGCAAGCAATCCCATTTTTATGTAATTCTCGACGTAGGATGCGTCTTGGTTGATTGTTTTCTCAGAGACCACGTGTAGGTCGGGGAAACCCATCGGTTCTTTGATTCGACGGGCACATTTCATAATGTATTTGTACATAAGAGATGAGTTATGATATTTATCGGTATCACATGAGTGTAGAAATTGATTGTACACACTTACAGTGTCCAGCATCGTAGAAGTGAGGTGTCGAGGGCAGTTAGGTTGTATAGGTCAAATAAGTCTTCGAAGCCCACGACGAAATGGCCAGGCTCGTGGAGAAAATGCTCCCTGTCGTATCTGATGATGATTCCAATATGACCCCCCTTCTGTCGGGTCTTGCGCAAGTACCAATCATGCAAAGCTTGACAAGCTACTCCTAAGCTGTTTATTTCTGCGCCGGAGACCAACGGACTTCCGAGTGAGTATTTCACGGGTTTGGGAGGTGCCTTAATGTTCTTCGATTTCGATTTCTCCTTAACGAGGCGGCTGAGGGACGTCTTCCCGTGAGACGCCTTAGGGACTGATATGGTGACACGCTTTTCTTGTCCCTTCGTCGTCTTCTCGACGGTAAGCGATGTGGCGGCCTTCTGAAGCTTTGGTTGAGGCGGACTCATCGACGGTCCTATTGGAGAGGCAGGGTCCTGTCGATATCACGTCACTGAAGGTTCCAATGCGATGTCCTTCTTGGGCCACTGGATAAAAGTGTGCGTGGCATCCCCTAGTGTTCTGATTTCTTCGTTCGGGGGAATCTCCAGTGGGATGGCTATGAAATTATCATGTACCATGTCCACCTGCACCCTGGCGTAACCTGCGCGCCGGTGGCACCGTCTTTGTCTTGCCCCTTCTCCCGGTATGGATACACCATACCCCGCCCAGCCTCAATAGGAATCAACCCAACCATCCTCACTTGGAGCTTGCAGGGTGTCGGCTCCTACAAAATGGTCTATCTTTAGAGCATTCCAGAGATGTACATTACCTTGATGTCGTCGATCGGTAATTGCACGTCGTCATGTCCAGAATTATGTGTGGACGCGACGCTACTCCGATGTCGGGGAGGACTTGCTCCCAAATTAACAGGGGCGGCTTGCGCCTCCATGAGTTGATTTACTTGGTTCTGCAAGTTTGTTATTTGTTCTTGAAATTTTTCAATAATCACATGTTCCAACCGAGCGTCGTGCTGGTCCTTGGATCTCTTCCTACTCCTATATGTGTCGGAGTTGTGTGGAAATCCATCCCTCCAAGTTACGTAAACCCCAACGCCTCGCGTGCGACCCGGGTGCTCTTTGTTTCCCAGGGCCGTAGATAGTACATCCTTCTCCCTGTCTACTTCGAAGGAACCTTGGGAAGATGCGGAAGTCAATGTTTCCTGCAAGAGGACATCATGTTATTTTAGACACCATGAAGTTATGGACTTATTAACAATTAAGTGGTTCGATAAATTTACCAGGCATTGAGACACTGCCTCGTCTGCTGGGTTTGTGAAAGAGATGCTGCCCGAAGACGTGGCTGATGCCCTCGCTCTTAACCAGGCTCGAGCGCGCTCGTTTGAGATCTCAGCAAACGGTCGTGCAGCGGTCTCGTCCTCCGCCGCCCACTGCGTGGCTTTACCCGCGTACCCAGCGGTGCCGGGTTTGTGAGCGTGAGTGTTTTGTGCTTGGATAGCTCTGTGCGCCGCACTTTGCTCCTGAAATTCGGTCATCGTCTTTATCTGCACGAAGGCATCCCATGTATCCCGCGACAAAAATTGATACGTCGTGAAGGGCGTCCGACCCGTATTCACATACTGTGTGACAAGCTGGCTCTTGAAGGTCCTCCACGCGTGGGACATCGCCAGCAGCGCGTGCCATCGCACACGCGTGCAGTCCGCCGAGGAAAGTGAGCGAGGCGAAAGTTGATCCACAACTGGTCTCTCTGTACATCCGTCAGAGACTTCCAAGTTGGGGTGGTGATGGGGACCCGTTCCCTTGCAAGTACCCCGCAGACGGTCCGGAATCTCGCAGTTGCTTTCTTGGGACTCAGCGGGATCATGATGTCACTGACCTCCGTGATCGTTATGCGGCCCGAGGGCAATTTGGAGATTCCTCTGCCTTCTCGCATGCGTACCACCTTGATCGGAGATCCAGACGCATTTGGCGACGTCGCTGATGGCGGCGAAGACGGTGCCTCTGCCATCTCGCTTACTTGCTATCTATATAAGTTACGTATGCAATGATTACATAAACAAATAGAAGTTACCCATTGAACCTAAATATATGATACGTAGTAAATAAAATATATGAAATTGCACAAAAAACTGCAAAGGAGAAGGAAATATTGCAAACAGTGCAGTTTTAACATATAACTGAAATATTGCATGATTTTGAGTGCTTTCAGTAGGCGAGTTGCAAAAGAATCAACATTTGCCATCTCAGCCCTGTTTTGTAGTAGTGTCATACCATAAAGAAACAAAGAGAAGCAATAATCACCTCACCCTAAAAATTTCTGGAATAAATCATTACACCAAAACAGATCAAAACAGAATGAGGTAAATGGTATGTTAACCATCAAGGGATGGCAATGAATAGATTATGTGCGGGAGCCGTCTTGACGGAAAGATAACAGGAGCCGTCATGATATTTTGTCATAGTTTCAATTATGTGCCTGCTTATTATTTGGAACTAACCACACAAGATTTATGCAACCTGTGTGCAGGTGTGATAACATAGACATTGCAATACATTATAGTACAATATTGAGGGATTGCATACACCACCAAGTTGTTGCACGGTATAACTATGATTTACAATGTTCTATTATAAAAAAGTGCAATGTCCCTATGGATGTTTTTATCAAATAGCAGCTAATTTTCATGTAGCTAAACATTGAAAATTGTGCATAATTAATGTATCATTTTCACCCTTTTTATCCAAAATATCATTGTTTGCTTTGATAAATTATTACTTTTACTTTCTATGTTAGACCCTTTCTTGTTTAGAATGTTTTATTAATATGTACTAGTTGTTATTTTTGCAGCTCCATACTAGACTCTCAGCATATCAAGAGATTCTTTCATTATATACAGTTTCCAGACTTTAGCATAGCATCAGATTCCTTCAAGACTTTTAAGGTGAGTAATATGCATTCACTTTCATTTTGGCAAATCCTTTTCTAATTGCAATTCATGTATCAATTCTTTCCAGGATTTAACTCGAAACTGTATCATCTTCCAACTATATGTGCTAAAGTTCAGTTTGTGCTTTTAGCAGTCAGAAATGTAACTCGATGGTTGTATCATGGTGCTTGAATTTGCATTTATTGAATACCTTCATAGCTAGCTGCTATTGAGTTTCTTTAACTTGTCATGTTCATATGACCAGTAACAAAGCAATGCTATACAAGTAGAGGCTTTTTGTGTTTTCAAGGTACAATACTACAATATCAAGTCCCTATCTTTCAGCACATACTCATGGGGGAATAATAAGGATTCCTAAAGCCAATTTGCAATTCATTTTTAACACTAACAGAAAATAAAAAAAAAGTTTAAGTCAACTGCTCCGGACCAACTCGATCCATCAATTAATATCGAGATCGAAGCATGCACAAATATGTAATCACAAGTAGCACAAAAACTTCCAGAACCTGAAGAATCCACCAAGGAATTTTTCTACCACCAATTCGAACAGCTGGCAGCAACCCCTGAAGAATCCACCAAGGAATTTTTCAAAAGTAAAAGTAACATCACCGGGTGGTCGGCAGGGGCGGGGGCGGCACCGAGGGAAACCCTCGGCTCTCACGGCAGAGAAGGGGGGAAGCGCGCACAGGTATTGGGGCGGCGCGGGGAAACTCACCGGGTGGTCGGCGGGGCGGGCGGACCGAGAAACCCTCGGCTCTCACGGCAGAGAAGGGGGGAAGCGCGCACAGGCATTGGGGTGGCGCGGGGAAACTCACCGGGTGGTCGGCGGGCGGCACCGAGAAACCCTCGTCTCTCACAGCGCAGAGAAGGGGAAGCGCACGAGCATTGGGGCGCGTGGGAAGCCCGGCAGTGGTCGGCGAGGCGGCGGCACCGGACGAGGCGAGGACGGCGAGGCGGCGCTGGTCGGAGGTGGCGTCAGTGGAGGAGACCGAGGGCAGCGCCGGGCTGGTGGAAAAAGACTAAGGCAGAAGAGTGCACAACCGTTCGAGTCGGGCACTTAGATAGCTGGATATCACATACGGTATAATACATCACGAGCGATTCTATAAACAAACCGTGCGTGATGTTAACTATCCTGAGCGGTTCTATTATGAAACCGTGCGTGATGACTTGAGAGAAACCTAATTTTAATATCACGAGACGGTTATGTAATCGAACCGTCTACGATATGTTGATATCCTGACGGTTCTAGTAATGAACAAATGCTGTGATGTGAATGACACACACATATGTAATGCATATCAACGATATCTTGACACACACACACACACACACACACACACACACACACACACACACACACACACATATATATATATATATATATATATATATATATATATATATATATATATAATGCATATCACTGATATGCTGACAAACACATATATATAATTAATGCATATCATAGATGATTCCAGATTTTGATCAATTGAAAGGTTGAGATGATTTGATAATTTCCAGAGGTAGCTCCACAGCTCCAAAAATTCTAAACTTTTTACTGAGTGATCCTGACTTCAAGATCAACCGTGTATGAATTTTCCATAATTTCTCATACAGTGCATTGCCCGCTAGAAAATTCACAAGCTGCTGGACAAGGGGTTTGACCAGGGAGACAACAGGTTTGACCAGCCCTTAAGAAATAGTAAATAATTTCTGAAAATTATGAAATTTCTCAGGAAGGTTACCCGGATGATCAAGAATTTAGGAAAAATATTTCCCGAGGATGATCACAAGGTTTGACTAGAAGACCTTGAATTGGAACACTTCGAGTCAATAACCTTAATTGAATTTGAAGTCCGCATTTCAAGGAGATAAATTCTAGAGAATTCAAATGATAACAAGGATGCATCCAAAAGTTTTAATTTATCCTCATTTTCATACATTTGAAATACAACTAATTGTCGGTCAAACCGCCAGGCCACAGAAGCAATGCACTTTTAACTTTGCTCAAATGACAAAACACATTTGCCCATTTGTGTGTATTTCCAACAAGGTTTCAAAGATGATATTCTCAACAAGTTGATAACTCTAACAAGTCCGCATTAACATCAACATTAGAGATGACAAGTCCATAACACATGTTAACATCAAATTACAATGGAATACATGCTTAATTAAAATATAGTCCTTCATGATGATCGACGCGCATATAGCTAGCTTCCTCACTGGGTTCTTCCTCCAGTCTGAAGCCGTCTCCAAAAGGAGGCAACTCGTCAAATTGATTGTACTCTTCCTCATTCACGACATTCTCAACTCTGACAATTCTTCTTTTCCCATGAAGAACTACGTGGCGGTTCTTATTTGCTGGGTCCGTTACATAAAAAACTTGAACAACTTGCTTAGCGAGTACGAATGGTTCATCCTTGTATCCGACACGTTTGAGGTCCACAGTAGTGACGCCGTACTTGTCGACCTTTACGCCCTGCGGAAGTTTCACCCAATGACATCGAAACAGGGGGATCTTGAAAAGTACATAGTCGAGCTCCCAAATCTCCTCTACGAACCCATAGTACGAGTTCAATCCGCGTGCCCCCCGCGATATGAACCCCTCGTGAAATGCATCTATGCGGACACCGCTATTCTGGACTGTGCTCTTCCTATCCTGAGCTGCCGTATAAAACGTGTACCCATTTATGTCGTATCCTTGCCATGTCACAATTGTAAATTTTGGTCCTTTGGCCAACCATAGCAGTGTTTCATCACTTGATGATCATCGATGTACGAGGACCTCCAAGTGAATCGCATCTTTAACAATTCGTTGAACCGCATCTTTAACAATTCGTTGAACCGACGGTTGTGCTCTCTTGTTATCCAAACCTCCGACCAGTCTGGATTCGGTTGGCGTACCATGTCTTTGTGCTCGTCGATGTACGGGGACACTTGGGTCATGTGTTGTAAGACCGTGAAATGGGCCTACGCGTATGTTTCTAGATCGGGAGTGATTGCTTTCCTCCCGATGGTCCCGATACCCTCCAGTCTCCCCTCGTGACGAGATAGAGGCACACCTATCGATTCCACCTGAGCTATGTAGTCGACGCAGAACTCAATAAACTCTTCGGTTGCATAACCTTTGATGATACTGTCCTCCGGTCGAGATCGATTCCGTACGTAGGACTTCAGAATTCCCATGTATCTCTCGAAAGGGTACATATGACGTAGGAACACAGGGCCGCATATCTTTATCTCTTTCACAAGGTGAACAATGAGATGGACCATGATATCAAAAAATGACGAAGGGAAATACATCTCAAGATGACATAGAGTCGTCACCACCTCGGCCTGCAGAGCGTCGAGTCCTTCGGGATCGATGACCTTCTGAGCAATTGAGTTAAAGAAATAACACAGCCTAAATATTACTACTCGAACCTTGTTTGGCAAGATACTCCTAATTGCAACAGGAAGCATCTGTGTCATCAGCACATGACAATCATGAGACTTCATACCAATTAATTTCAAATCTTTCATGGAAACAAGTTTGTTAATATCGGCGGAGTAACCGGACGGAACTTTCACACCATGCAAGCTTTGACATAGTTTATTTCTTCATCTTGCGGTATGGGTGAATCCTGGGAAGGAACCTACGGTGACGCATATACACAGTTTTGCGTGAGTTGTTCAGCCATACACTCTCGGTACCATCTAAGCAGTGCAGACAGGCTTTGGCTCCTTTTGTACTGAACCCCGACAGGTTACCAAGGGCAGGAAAATCATTGATGGTGCAGAATAACATGGCGCGTAAAGTGAAGTTCTCTCGTTTGTATGCATCCCATACTTGTACCCCTTCGTTCCAAAGTGTCACAAGATCTTCCAGCAATGGTGCTAGGTACACATCAATATCGTTCCCAGATAGCTTTGGCCCTTGGATAAGTAGTGACATCAAAATGTATTTCCGCTTCATACACAGCCAATGAGGAAGGTTGTACATACATAGATTCACGGGCCAGGTGCTATGTCGGCTGCTCATGTTACCAAAAGGATTCATTCCGTCCGTACTCAACCCTAACCTTATGTTCCTCGGTTCCGCACCGAACTCTTCGAAGCTCCGATCGAAGTTTCTCCACTGGGAAGAATCAGCAGGGTGTCTGAGCTTCCCATCTTTCTTACGCTCCTCCGAGTGCCAACGCATCAATCTTGCCTCCTTTCGGTTCGCAAATAAACGCTTCAAACGTGGGATCACAGGCAGATACCACAACATCTTAGCAGGAGGTCCTTGCTTCGCCTTAGCAGTATTCTTACGCTTGTATCGGGATGATTTGCACACAGGAGATACATGCATGTCTGCATATACTCTTTTCGGTAGAGGAACAATCGTTCGGACATGCATGTATTCTTTCTACTTCCATTCCCAATGGACAAATAACCTTCTTAGCTTGGTAGGTCGTGCTGGGCAACACGTTTCCCTCCGGAAGGAGGTCAGCTAAGAGACCTAACAACGCCGTAAAACTCTTATCGGACCAACCATTGCTTGCCTTCAATTTCAGCAGTTCAAGCATGGTTGACAACCTTGTGTATTCTGGCTTGCAGCCAGGGAACAAAGGTTTCCCCGAGTCCTCCATTAAGCCCTCGAATTTATAAAACTCTCTCTCACCGTAGTTCCCTTCTGCATCGCGTAGCATCTGATCCAGATTGTCATCATGCGACCTATCCTCATCAAAAGCACATTCCATACCCTGCATATCGTTGACTTCCTCGGCGATGTCATCATTACTGACTTCCGGTATAATCTGCTCTTCACCGTGACTGCTCCAATATGTATATCCTTTTTTGAAACCCCTTCGTATTAAGTGAGCTTCGATCTGCGCCGGGTTGTTAAACATTTTCATATTACCGCAATCAATGCATGGACAGTACATAAATTTTATCCCCTTCTTGACATATCACCTTTCGTGGCTCTTCTAAAAGCAAACACACCATTAATATACTCTTCACTCACACGGTTCTCAATGTACATCCAGTTTCGGTCCATCTACACGTATACGCACGTAACAAATTAATTAGTGTTAAATTATATTAATAAACCGCAAGTACCCTTCATAATGACCAAACACATTAGTGATTAGTCTAGAGCAAATATAAAGGGTTACAGATCGTTACACATCAGTGATTAGTCTAGAGCAAAAATAAAGGGTTACAGATCGTTACCCTTCTCTCTAAGGTGGCGCAATGTGGGAGGAGGCAGCAGAGGTGCCGCAATGGGGGAGTAGGAGGCAGGGGTAACAGCTCAAAACGGGGGAGGAGGCGGCAGCAGCAGCAGGGTGGCCAATTGGGAGTAGGCAGCAGCAGCAGCAGGGTGGCGACGCCTCAAATGGAATGGAAAGGGGGCCTGTCGGTACTTATAGTGCTTGTATATCACAGACGGTTCTTGTAAAGAACAGTCTGTGATAATTTTATTACAGACGGTTCCAAAGGAACCGTCTGTGATGGGGTGTCTAGTATAACATGTTTTGTAGTAGTGCCACCAAAAGAACTACAGAATTATGGCAACCAACTACAGACACAAACAACTCGGTTAAGATGCTGAATTTTGCATTGAAGACTCGCGTTCCTTGCTTTGCAAACTGACATACAAGAACAAACATTTTGCTTCATGTTTTAACTTTTCAATTTCTTCCATTGGTATACAAAGCAATGTGATAAGGGTCATAGATTAGGTGTCACATTTTTTTGTTTTGCATCTATTTTCTTTCTTCCTGCTCTGTTTTTTGTTTAATATTGTATGAACGGATGGATGGTCTGAGTGAGGTAGAATAAATGTGCAACCACTATGTTTATGTATGACATAGATTTTGTTGGTGATATGGCTTAGAGGCAATCATAGAGATGGTTATATCACGTCTATGTTTATGTGCTATTGAATAAGCGTTATTCTGTTTCTTGAATAAATCATCAGTTATAAAGATTAACAAGCATGTGACTTGTTGGTGAAGCTCTTTTAATTTATGATGATATAGTTCTAAATGTATCCTTGGTCGTATGTCATTGGTCGGAACACCAGTGATCCTATCGACCAGCACATGTACTGATTGATGAACGTGTTTCACCGGTCATGGATATACGGATATCAAATCAATAATGTGAACACATGTTGGAGAACATGGTGTTGGATTGACCCACCTTGAGACAATGCTAAGATTGTTATGATTTCATGTGTCATCAGTTGGTCTCGAGTATTCGGGAATCGTTATGTCCTGCTAGGTATCACTAACGACTCGTGGTCGGAAAAGGTTTCCGAGTCACAACCGATTATACATGAACCTACAGGATCACACACTTAAAGAGTTGGAACAATCCAGTACGAATACGATTCGTCAAACTTGTTCGAATAGGATCCGTCACAGACACTATATAAGAAGATGCTTGAGGCTATTGGGGTAGAGAGAGAAGAGACGAGACACACAACAAGAGTTGACTTGAGTTGCTCCAAACCCCAGCCGCCATCTTCTTGAGAAAGCCTTCCCGTGCGACTTGGTGCTAGCACACCGGCGTATGGTGTTCCTTCCACAGACATGTGGATACTGTGGATGCGCTACTGCGGTTGCTGTTGCGCTTGGGGACGATCTACGATCTTGGCAAGAAACTCGATTGGTTGCTGGAGAAGACGATCGACTACGGTGAACGATCGACTATGACCACTACATCGACGTACTCTTCATTGGACCAGACGGCTCCAACTCTTCTTTCGCTGCACTACGTGTCTGGTGGTAATGATCTAGGAGACAAGCATGAATTTATGATAATGTTTAGCAATATGCAGGCTTGTACCACTTTACCCATAGCTACTCTGAGCTCTAATGACTCTGAGCCTCCCGCATTTCCTTTGATGCGGTTTCGAGATCAGAATACATAATATTTTTCAAGTTACGTATTTATATCTCCACTCATTACTTTCCATCAGTGGTTTACCTCCACCAAGTTCCAGAAATGTTGGTTGGGTCGGCTTTCTCTCCAGTTCCCAACACTCCACTGTACATTACTATCCTACCCTCTGCGGAGTACATAATTGCGTAACAAGGTAACCTTTTTCGCCCGTCGAAAACAGGAAAATGGTTGGCTCTTAATTACGGCTCCTTATCCGAGTAAGAGTTTTGTTTGTCCTTATATTATAACCATGTGTAAAAGTATCTCGTCTCTTGTCTCTTCCCTTTCCTTGCCCAGGGTCCCTTTTACCAATCTTATTAACTTTCTTTCAGTACAACGACTCTCCTCCAGTTGTACGGCTCTTACTTTCTTCTTATCTTTTCTTCTTGCCTTCTTTAACCGATTTGATTTTGAGACATAATTTTCGATGCAATACGTATATGATAGAGCAATATACGATGCACATTTAATATAACTATGTTTATGCTCAAAAGTAAGCTAGCATTCGTCGTTGTAGTAAAAAGTGGTGTCAAGGTACTTTAGATCGATGAATCCTGTCTGCATCGGATTGACCTCTGCAATTCTACAATAGACACACATAATATGTAGAAAAATACTTAGTTGCTTTTGGTGCAAGTATAAGTATATGGGTCAGTTGGTTCTTTTAGTTATCAGATTTTAATTTAATAAAATTTTGTGCATCCTTGATATGTTAGCCCTCCCCAACTGCGGTGGTTCTACGGTCTACCAGCTCTGGAATCGAGGTTGCCGAAACTCGCTTTTTATCGTACGAAAATAAAATATTACTCGCACTCACATGCAACTATGTTTATTTAATTTTTACGCATGCAAAATGCCTAACTGGTCTTACCGAGGTGCGTACGCATTTATTTAATTCTCTAAATAGACTCGGGGTAAATTTATTGAATTATTTTAGCCTAATTAAATTATTTCTAGCGCATCAAGCTATCTATTTATTTTAGCGGTTCACATCGATGATTAATTTATTTTAGAAGTCTCAGATTAATTTTTACATATTTTTCTATTTTTATTTTATACCGGTCTATCTACTAAAATAATTTATTTGTATGTGACTTATGCATTTATTTGCTCTAATAATTTCACAGCGCCTATAATAAATTTGATTGGTGCTTATTTTTACTAATTTTTCTACTATTAATTTCTACTAGAATTTACCTTTCTATCAAATTCCTAATTATTTCCCTAATCTTAATACTAATCCTAATCTCTTTCCTGATCCCCCTCTCTCTTTTTTCTCACCAAACTCATTTATTTTCCGGCTCCTGGCCTCTTCTTCCTCACTTCTTTCCTTCCCATTCTCTTCTTTCTTTTCCCCAATGCCTGCTTCTCCCCTGGAGCTTCTTTTGTGCCACACCCGGGACCCGGCTCGGCTCGCTCCCCTACCGGTGCAACCGCGTGCCTCCCCGCGGCCCGCCCGAGCTCGCCCGCCCGGCCCTGGCTCGGCCCCCATCTTGGCATGCGCCGCCTCCTGCTAGCTGTGGCTCGGCCCCGCGCCTACGCCCTCAGTTCCTCCCCTCAGACGCCCGGCTTGGCCCGCCTGCATCGCACCTCGGCCTGGCATGGCCACGCGCCTCTCCGCGTCGCTCGGCTCGCTTGGCCTTCCCTTATTCCCACTTGCTGCTCTATTTTACGGTTTTAGTAGTTGAGCGTTGATTTTTGTTCTCATGGCCTAAACCAAAATCATAATGTTAATCAAAACCATAGGGATGCAACATTGGATTGGGCCGAAATTTTTTTGATGCAAAAGTGCTAAATTACATGGGTCTGTCTACACAGAATGTAACAATTTTCTTTATATAAAACTGTGATTTTGAAAGTTCATTTACAACTCCATCTACTATATTATTAAAGCGATAGAAAAAGAAGCCACCACATTCGCTCTCAAGGGCCAGAAATTCTCACGTTAATCTGTGGAACAAGAGAAATATCTACACCATTGATTATGGTGGGTCCAGATTATTACGATCTAGATTAAACGAAAGAGTTAATGCCAAGTACAATATAGAAATAAGAGTCCATATCAAGTACAATGCAAAAATAAAATAAAATAAAATTAGTAATTTAATTTTGACACGATTCCTAAGTAAAATCACTAGCTAATCATAATTTGGAATAATTTTTTTCTTCAAAAATAGTAATTGGATTAGTATACGAATTCCAACAAAAAAAAATAACTACAATTCGGAATTAAAAATATAATTATTAAATTGAATTTGATACGAATTACAAAGTAAAATCGCTAATAACTGTAATTCTCTCTCTCTCTCTCTCTCTCTATATATATATATATATATATATATATATATATATATATATAGCAATTGGATTAGTATAAGAATTCCAATAAAAAATAATTGAAAATCAGGGAATAAAATAAAAAACAATTTACAATTTAATTTCCATATGAATTCCAAATTAAAATACTTAAATAAATAAAATTCTTAACAAAACACCATCATCAATTTGATTTCCATACGAATTCCTAAGTAAAGACCTAAATAAATATAACTCAGAATAAAAATTAAACCAAAAAATAGCAATTACATTCGCTCTCAAGGGCTAGAAATTCTCACGTTAATTGGTGGAAAAAGAGAAATATCTACACCATTGATTATGGTGGGTTCAGATTATAACGATCTAGATTAAATGAAAGAGTTAATGCCAAATACAATATAGAAATAAGAGTCAATGTCAAGTACAGTGCAAATATAAAATAAAATAAGATTAGCAATTTAATTTTGACACGATTCCTAAGTAAAATTACTAGATAATCATAATTTGGAATAATTGTTTTTTAAAAATAGTAATTGGATTAGTATACGAATTCCAACAAAAAATAACTAGAATTCAGAATTAAAAATAAAATAAAATTAGCAAATTGAATTCGATATGAATTATAAAGTAAAATCACCAATAATTGTAATTCTTAATATATATATATATATATATACATATATTTTTAAAAAATAACAATTGGATTAGTATAAGAATTCCAACAAAAAATAATTAAAAATAAGGGAATAAAATAAAAAACATTTTGCAATTTAATTTCCATATGAATTCCAGAGTAAAATACTTAAATAAATAAAATTCAGAACAAAAAAACCATCATCAATTTGATTTCATACGAATTCCTAAGTAAAATCCTCAATAAATATAACTCAGAATAAAAATTAAACCAAAAAATAGCAATTGGATTAGTATACAAATTTAAAAATAAATAAATAAATTGATTTTGGAATAAAAGTAAAATAAAATTAGTATTTTGATTTCGATACGAATTCTGAAGTAAAATCTATAAATAAGCATAATTTGGCATAAAAATTAAATAAAAATTAACAATTGGATTAGTTTACGAATTCCAACAAAAAATAATTGAAATTAGGGACAACAAATAAAAGAAAATGATTCCTATACAAATAATTGAATAAATTAAATATAATAATTGAATAAATTAAATATAAGTTATAATGAGGATATCGTGAATGGTGTCGGAGGAGACTACAAAAGAGTACAATGGTGTCGATCTATCCTACAAGAAGACATTGATCCACAAGGAAGCAAATAGCCGAGGTAGCGGTGAAGAAGAAGAGAACAATTTCATATTGCTCACCTTAGTTGTTCGACAAGAACAATGTCATGCTGCTCGCTGGAGCCGTTGAAGAGAAAGAGCGAAGTCAAAGGAGCTAAGTGTCGTGACGATGAATGGTGAGCATCAGCGTTGTTGAAGAAGTCATTGGCCAAAGAAATTCGATAATTGGGAAGACATAGTAGAGATGAGATGAAGCTTTGGATTAAAGACGAGCTATCGACGATATGTGACCATCGGGTAGCTAGGAGTATGCCACCGTTGGTGAGTGACATGGCTTCATCGGCGATGGCGAGCAGATTCTCCCTATTGTTAGACAACAACTAAGGAAGACATACCGACATCAGTGAAGATCGGAGGCCATCGCAGTTAGTGAGAAAGCCACATCGTTGAGTTGGATAACGTCGAAGAAGAGGAGCGATCGACACAGGAGAAGAAGACATTGAGCACGTATAACATCGTTCATGTGTATATACATAAACAAAGGAGCAAAGAGCTTGTGGTTGAGATATCGCAACGGTTAGGAATAGGCTTGGGGGCCACTCGAGAGAGTGCGATGGGTGTCCCGGCAGGGATTGACAATATTTGCACGCATATATGTGTAGATATCACAGCGGTCATCATTAAGCGATAATTGGAGAGAATTAGAAGATAATTATGTGGTAGAGTATTGCATTAGAAATGGTAGAAGCTGAGAGATATCGATCAAGAATTAGGCTTGCTGTTGGAGGTTGAAGTAGAAAAATTGTGGCGGGAAGAAGAGATAGAAGACACACAGTTCGGTGGGACAATCGACATAAGGGAAGATAAGTTCAAGATAGGTCGCTTATGGTGCATCAGTGTATATGTGGACAAGATACTCTAATATCATGTAAACTAATAAGATAATTTTGTTACACACATAATCAATGTATTGCTTGAGATTAACAGAGGTACATGTGCATGCAAATATTTTAGAAAAGAGTTAAGGACATGCAACTATATGATGTATACATAATGAAGAGTGATTAACATATTATACTCACGATTTTCTTCCATAAATGCTCATACTTCAATTACGTTACTTAAGTTGCATTTTTCTTCAAGTTTCTATTGTCATTTTCTAATATTTATGATATCTTAAAAATCTAAATAGCTACAAGATACATAAATGTATTCTGAAATATCTAAGTTATATTATTTGTCACTACAAACTTTAAAACAAATCTATCCGCGCAAATGCGCGGGCCACCATGCTAGTTATACATAAATTACAGTAAATTATTTATGTAATTTTGGTTCTTGATCACTATAATTATTCTTGAAAGTCTTAATAACTCATATTTCCATCACATGATTTAAAATCTCACATGTACTTTGAGAGGTTGAGCAAAAACAAAGTAAAAAAAATTACAACTCCATTATAGATAAATTACAGTAAATTATTTATGTAATTTTGGTTCTTGGTCACTCTAATTATTCTTGAAAGTCTTAATAACTCGTATTTCCATCACATGATTCAAAATATCATTGTACTTTGAGAGGTTGATAAAAAACAAAGACAAGAAAAATTATATACCAAGAAAATACGATAATATGGTGAACCCGCTATGTTCATCAGATG
Source organism: Hsuehochloa calcarea (assembly GCA_036346395.1). Lineage (NCBI taxonomy): Eukaryota > Viridiplantae > Streptophyta > Magnoliopsida > Poales > Poaceae > Hsuehochloa > Hsuehochloa calcarea. The sequence continues at coordinate 30,240,900 of CM070615.1, forward strand.
TACTTTGAGAGGTTGAGCAACAACAAAGAGGTTGAGCAAAAACAAAGACGAAAAATAAAATTATATACCAACAAAAATACGGCAATGTACTGAATCCGTTATTATCAAAATTCTCACTAGAAAATGAATACATAAAACTTAGGTGACAATTTGAGATTGGTGCATGTATCTCTCACCTCTCTCTCTTACTCTCGGATCAGAAATCATATATTCCATACACATTTTTTGCATCCAAGAAACGGGACCGGGGATGGGGCGGCTGGGGCTTGAGGTCGTCTACATCGTCCGCGAGGCCGGGGTGGACGGTGCAGAGAGTGAAAGAGAGATGGAGAGGAGGAGAGAACGAGGAGAGAGTGCGAACAACACATCAATAACATAAATTTTATAGCGCATTTAACAAATAAAAAAGTAATAATTTTTTCATCAAAAAACTGTGGAAAGTTAAATAGCAATTCCCAAATTACATTGTACATAGGATAAAAAGATCCTCGAAGTACAACTCTATCCTTCAATATGCAATGTAGTCTCTAGAGGCACAATTACGTGGGGAATTTGGCTAGTTAATTACGATTTAACATGCCCCAGTCGTTTGTGACACAACACATGACGGTGTTTGCTTAGAGTACGAAACGAAGGGGAAAATGTATTTTTTTTGGAACGCCCTTGTTGTATAGATAAAATAAGGATTATATCCTTACCTATAGCATTTTTTTGTTATATACAAGGAAGCAATTCCAAATCAGCAAGCAGTAATCTGTTTTTCTTAATCCATTCTATCTAACGATCAGTCTCTGTAACATCCTCTTTTTGACAGAATTTCAAAATCAAAAGTTGCAAAAATTTCAAAAGAAATCCTCCAAGATCTTGTTCTTACCTCGATTTGCGCGCCACTCTTGCCATCCCGTGCGCCACCGCCTCCTTCCGCCAATCGCTGGTTTCCCCTCTGTCACCCCTTGCCACCAGCGCAGCACGCCTCCCCGTCCCGTCCCCTCACCGCCCCTCCTCCCCAATCCCCCTCCCTCTGCCACCCCTGCCCCACTTGGTCGCTTCACCGCACGCCCGCGCCAATCGCCTCTGCCGACGCCGCCTCGGGACCACGCGAGCGCCCGAGCCCCTCTCCTCGCCCTCTGCCGGCTATAAGTAGCCCCTGCCTCCTCCTCTTCTTCCCCTCCCCCACCTCGCTTCCTTCCTCTACCTCGATCGCCGCCTCGCCGAGCCGTTTCCACCGCCCTCGCCTCCTCCACCTGGCCTTCACCTCCCGCTCCGGTCCCGCCCCCAGCGCCCGCTCCCTTCCTCCGTCGTGAGCGGCCGTCGCCTGTCGCTTCCTCCGCCTCGCCTCGGTTCGCCTCCTCCACTACCGCCGCCTTCGTCTCCGCTCGGTCGCCGCCTCTGGTTCCCCTCCCACCTCCGGCCGCGGCCGCCTCCTCGCCCAAGCTCCTCCTCCCCCGCCCGCTCCCTCCATCTCCCCCTCGCTTTCTCCGCACGTCAGGAAGACGGAGCGACGCGGCCGACGCGTCGCCGCTTTTAACCGCGCCGCCGTCGCTGACAGGCGGGCCCCACCCGCACAGTGTCGCCGACAGGTGGGCCCCCAGCACTGTTCCGTGGACCCGTGGACCGAGCACAGTGTTGCCACGTGTCAGCGCGGCAAAAATACAGATTTTCTGATTTAGTTTTTATTTGAAAAATATGTTAAAAAGCTTCAAAAATTCATATCTTTTTCATTTGAGCTCTAAAAATTGTGAAACTTGTGCCCAAAATTTTCTAAAATCAAGATCTTGCTAATGGCACTGGTTTTGTTTAAATTGGAGTTCATTTGATTTGGGTTTTGTATTTATTTGCTCTCTCTACTGTTGTGTCTTTTTCTGGTACCTTCGTCCGATTAGGATTCGAAGACGCAGGAAACCTCAACTCCGATCAAGCTCACGAGTACCAAGACCCCGCTGCCTTTACCCAAGGTGAGTCAATACTTTGATCATTTTGAACCTACATCTTATGCAAACTATGTTTATTTAAAATATCAAAGTTGCATGCTTTAATTCTGTAATCAAATGTATGTTAAAGCTTAAGGTAGTTAAACACCATTTGATGATTATTTAATTATTACCCATCCTTTGATAAATTGAATCCCTCATTCCATGTCACCCTAGTAATTATGTGGTAATTACTAGTATAGGTTGTACTTAAGCGACATGCTAGTCTTGCTTAAGTACCGGGACAATAAATGTCTCAATCATCATCTTTTAATCATGAAAATAGTTTTGGGCAGTCATTGGATGTAGATGACTGGTGTGTTGTGCTAATTGGTTTCCCTCCTCAAAACCCTAATAACTTGTTGTTACTGTCTGGGCGGATGGTATGATGAATGGGATGTTGATGGGTGCTAATGTAGCCCAGGGAACGTGGTTAACATTGGAATGAACCGCCTAGATAACCTTAAGGACTTAATTTTGTCATGACCTCCTGTGTAAAATAAGTACAACCACAAGTCTGCAAAGTGCAACTTGGCTTAGTAAAATTTATTGAACTCTGAAATTCATCCCACAGTTGGAGTTTGGGAGCGTGCAAGCGGCAGGATGTATGTATGCTTGAGAGGGACGCCAAGGGAGGGTGAAGTTGCCAGCTACGCTAGTCGTTGTGGTAAACATCCCGCACAACTTATGGGGGTAACCCATAGGGGTGAGATGACGGAAAGGGCAAGGTAGTTTGAAACGTTACTGTGACGATCGCTCAACTACATGACTAAGGAATCATGTGGGGTAACGAGTATGATTATTTCTTGTGGGTACAGTGTACAACCTCTGCAGAGTCTAAACTGTTTAAACAGCCGCGCCTACGGTCAAAGGCGGACATGGGAACTTAACCTGAGTTAGCTCTATTTCCAAAAACCTTTGTGGGTGGAATGAAAATATGGTTGGCTCATCTAGCCCTTGTTTTGAATTTTTCCTGGATAGCCTTACTCAGTGTTGATAATCGGTGGATATAGCCGTTATCAAAAAAAAAATTAAGCATGAGGTGGAGGTAACCTCTACTGTTATTTAATATTGCACTTATTCTCTTTAATGAAAATGCAATTTGTTTAAAATGCTAAGTCATAGGGATTTGTATTTATGATAATTAAAAATGTTGCTTTAGCAAATAAAAGAACCTGAGCCATCCTTGTTAAGCCTTGCATGTATACTATTGTATTCTGTGTGTTGGCTCGCGAGCACAGTGGCTGTGTTCATTCTCGCTCTTTCCCCAAACCCTCAGAAGCAGGAAATATTGGAGATTACGACTACTACAAGGAACAGATGTCTCAAGACCCAGGAGTTCTTGAAGCGTAGTTTAGTCCTTAGTTGTTCCAGTATCGCCCCAATCTAGCTGACTCTGTTGGTACCTAGGTGCATCCCATATTATCTGAGTTTTGAGTAATATCGGATGTACACAGGTTTTTCCCAGTCGCTTGCCTATGAAGAGATGTTCCTTCACCCCTTTTTGCTTCTGTTGTCGTTTTCGCTACTTTGTGTTGTAATCATTTGGCATGTTCGGCCTTTATTGTAAAACTTGACCCGATGCGGGCTATGTAAACTCTGATGTGTTAAATTAATGAATGGTATGGTTTTACGCCATGTATGAAATGATTCAGTGATGTATCTGTGAGTGCTATCTACTGATCCAAGGAATAGCACAGTGCTTTCACAGAGGATTCAGGATTAGAAAATCCGGGTCCGACCGAGCTGGTATCAGAGCATACGACTGTAGGATCCTTGGCTAGACTGGTCAAGCCTAAGGACTTGAGTCCTATTTTCAAAATTTATGAAAAGCTTTGGCAAAATATAATGTATTTATTGCTCTCACACATCTCTCTTAGTTCTTCACTTCCCCTGACTTCACTTGAGTTTTTACACAATTATGATTCCCTCGCTTGTTTTCAAAAATTTGTAGATGACAACCCCGTCGTCCGATGGCCCATGGGACTTTTGCTCACACCAAGAAGGCGGAGTTCAGTACGTGGACATTCTTCGCCAGTTCATGCACCACCTGGATTACCTCCGTAAACCTATCTTCAGAGGCCGAAAGACTCAAACCCTGGACCAAGAGTCATGGACCATGGAGGTTTTTCTCTATGCCAGAGAGGGCGAGTTCATTGCTCACACCTTGGACCGAGACCCCCAAAGCGGTGCTCAAGCAATCCAAGACGCACTGGCTTCCGCTGCAACCGCTGAGCGGATGCACCTAGATCTTCTGCGAGAAGCGCCCTTCTACTACTACCTACCTCTCCTGGATGGAGAGATCGATCCCGAAGTCTTCGTCGCCAAGTGGGAGTAGTTAGCTTAGTTTAGCTAGCAGTGCTTGCTTTAGCAGTCTTTTGGTTGTAAGCACTCTTTGTTTTCTTCTTTTATAGACAATGTGTGTGTATCTTGTGTCGTGACTTAGCATAGCCTATATGCTTTGTTTCCGAAGTCATGTAACACCTAACCCCTTAATATAATGCAGTCATTCTAGGCTTTGTATTGTATTTGATCGTTTTCCTCGTTTGATTTTGAGTTTCTTTTGTGTGTGCCTTGGAGGGCTAGAAAACCCTCATACACCCCCCTTGTTCTTAGCTTCAGTGTTTCTTCAGATGCCTCCTAGAAGAGCCGCCGCCCCAGTCCGTGGAGCCTTCACAACCGGTTGAGGAAGAGGCTGTGGAAATGGTCGTGGCCAAGGTCAAGATCTGCCGCCACCACCGCCAGCAAACCCCTCAATGGCTCAAGTAATGTTCAAGCAGACTCAGATTCTGCAGGCTCTGCTTAGCAGTCAACAGACTGGACCAGCTGGTCGCACCTCCAAGCTCGCCGACTTCCTCAGGACAAGGCTTCTCACTTTTGCAGCCGCTAATGACCCACTTGAAGCAGAAGATTGGCTCAGGGGTACTGAGAAAAAGTTTCGTCTCGCCCGTTGCTCAGAGGAAGACAAGGTGGACTTTGCCACAGACCAACTGCATGGAGCCGCTGCTGCTTGGTGGGAAAATTACCTCGCTGCCCGAGGCTGTGAAAGTCCAGAAGAAGAAGCAGAAGAATCAAAAGTTGTAGCATCTACGGCAGGAGCTCCGCAAGATCCCGCTACCGAAGAAAATGCTGAAGTACAACTGGAAGAGGCGAACCGTTTGGCACCAATTCCGTGGTGAGTTCAGCGACTTCAGAACAAACTTTGTGCCAGCTGGCACAATGAGGTTGAAGAAGAACGAATTCAGAGCTCTCAAGCAGGGCCACATGTCAGTGCATGAGTACTTGAGCAAGTTTAACCAGCTTGCCCGCTATGCCCCCAATGATATAGCGGATGAGGAAGAAAAGATTGACCGCTTCGTCGAAGGCATGCGTGAAGATATGTGAGGTCAGCTCATCCTTCATGATTTCCCCAACTTCCATCACCTAGTAAACAAGGTCATAATGCTAGAAAATGAGAAAATGATTGCGGAAGTCAGCCACAAAAGGAAGATGGCATTTCAAGGGCCACAAAGCAACTTTTCGCAAAGATCAGTTTTTTCAGGGCAGCTCGTCTTTCAGGCAGTTAGCTGCCCTGTCACCAAGAGTTCAGTTTCCAACTCCAACTTCGGCGCCAGTCGCAACCCCACGCCCCAGTGAGAATGTTTCCCGCGCTTCTCACTCCGTTGGATAGCCTGCAGCAGTCAATCCGATAGCTCATCTTCGTTGTTTCAACTGTGGAGAAAAAGGACATTTTGCCAACAAATGCCCTCAACCAGTCACCCCGGTGAGGTTCAACTTCAAAGCCACACCAACTCAAGGCCAGACGTTAGTTGCAACTAAGAGTCGTCAAACCTCGCAAGCATCCAGAGCTGTTTCCACGCCAAGCCAAAACCAGGGTCATGTCAATCATGTCACCGTCGAAGAAGCCCAAGCAGCTACAGAAGTAATGAGAGGTACGCCCTCTGTCTCATCCGGGTAGCTGAATCTCGGGGTCGAGATTCCGTTTAAGGAGGGTAGGTTTGTAACATCCTCTTTTTGCCAGAATTTCAAAATCAAAAGTTGCAAAAATTTCAAAAGAAATCCTCCAAGATCTTGTTCTTACCTCGGTTTGCACGCCACTCTTGCCATCCCGTGCGCCACCGCCTCCTTCCGCCAATTGCTGGTTTCCCCTCTGTCACCCCTTGCCACCAGCGCAGCACGCCTCCCCGTCCGGTCCCCTCACCGCCCCTCCTCCCCAATCCCCCTCCCTCTGCCACCCCTGCCCCCCTTGGTCGCTTCACCGCACGCCCGCGCCAATCGCCTCTTGTAAGATCGAGGTGGCCGACTAGAGGGGGGTGAATAGGCGGTTTTAAAAATCTTTCGCGCTAAACCAATATATAAATGCGGAAGCTAATAGCGAATTGGTTTTGCACAATTAAAACCTAAATCAACTAGGCTCAACTAAGTGCACCGACAATACAAGAGAGCAATCATACAATGATATATAAGCAATTAAAGCATGTAATGTAAATTGCTCAAAGTAAAGCACAAGTAAAAACAAGATGGACACAAATATGTTTTACCGTGGTGTTCGAAGACTTGCCGGTCTCCCCTAATCCACGTTGAGGTAAGCCCAACCACGTTGGACCGGCTCCACTAATTAAGCCAACACCTCCGAGGTAAGTCCAACACTTGGACCGGTTCCAAACCGAACCAACACCTCGCTCCACTAGGGTTACTCTTCCTCCACTCCGGAGATGGCGAGCACCAAACCACTCACAACACGGCGAGCCTTCTCACAAGCTTCTTGAGAAGATCACCGGGCACGACGCCTCCACGCCGTCTAGGTGTCGGCAAACACCAAGAGTAACGAATCCAAACTTTCACTTGAACTAATCAAGTGTCAACGCTCACGTGGATACACAATCCACTACCTAAGGCAACACATGCACTTAGGGTTTACTCTCTAATCTCACCAAGTGCAACACATGCACAAAAGAGAATAAAGGCTTGCTCTTAGCTCAAAGAATGAGTATATCACTTAACAATAGCACCAGCAACCTCTCCTAACCGGCCAAGGTGGCTATATATAGATATATAGCCCACACACAAAAACTAGCCGTTGGGAGACAAACCCCTGAAAAATCAGGGAAATCGGAAGTTCCGCCATGTATAGGCCGGAACTACCGCACCTGAGAGAAAAGCACAGCAACGGCTATTTCAGACGAGAAACTAGCCGTTTGAATTTTAGTGCGGAACTACCGCCAACCAGGTTGCGAAAGTTCCGCACAACACATGGCGGAACTACCGCACCTCCAAATTTTGGCTAAGTCCCAAAATGGTGCTTCTCTGGAAAAAACATTCTGCCGAGATTCCGGAGCGTCCGATAATCGGAACTTCCGCACTTACAATGCCGGAACTTCCGATTATCCTGACAGAGCACAGCAATGACTTTTACAATAACTTCAATTGCAAAACGCATTTGCCAATTGGCAAGCCATGCCAACAAGGATCAATAGCAAGATTCCTAGCAAGTTGCAAAACACATTTGCCAACTTTTAGAATCATACCACAAGGAAAAAAGGTACATGGACTTACACCATTTGCAAAACACATTTGCAAATTTAAGTCACATGCTACAAGAAATCAAACATGAGCATCAACTATTTGCAAAACACATTCGCAAATAACAGCATCATGCCACAAGGCTAAGGTGCATGGACTTCAACAATTTGCAAAACACATTTGCAAAGTATAGTCCCATGCTACAAAGATTGAATGCATGAGCCTCGGCTATTTGCAAAACACATTCGCAAATAATAGCTCCATGCATAGATGAGCTAGAGCAAACACAATGAGCTATCAACACATGACTAACTCATGCTACTAGTCAAGACCCCTCTTAATAGTACGGCAATCCTATACTAACAATCCGGTCTATCAACCAAACACCGAGACCAGTAAAAGATTAGGAACACATCCTTAGCCCTAGCTAGTCATACCTTTGCCTTGCACATCAACACTTCAAGTCCGGGTCTTTGACTTTGACAATCATCAACACATGATGATTTCTTCACTTCGGGATCTTGTCTTGAACATCATCAACACATGATGATTTCTTCACTTCGGGATCTTATCTTGATCATCATCAACACATGATGATTTCTTCATCCCGAGTCTTCACATGCATCAACGCATGATGCATTCCTTCACTTGACCTCCATCAACACATGATGGATCTTCTCTTGACTTGATGTGCATCAACACATGATGCATCCTTCGCTTGAATCTCGACTTGATGATCAACTCATGATCATCCCAAGTCTTCATCCTCCTAAAACATAACCTATATATCCAACTCATGGAAAGTGTTAGTTCCACAATATGATTATCATTAATTACCACACCATACCATTAACACATAATGGTGGGACAAGATACCTCAATCTTTCCCTCTTTGGTAATTGATGATAACCACTTAATTACTCATAAATTGAATGAAGATAAATGAGAGAACAAATTGAGTATATATCAACTACACAAGTTATATATATATACTCTAACTTGAGTATACAAGAACTACACAAGTTCTATATACTCATAATCATGAGTATACAAGAACTACGCAAGTTTTGTATACTCAAACGGATTTGTTTCAAAGTAAAGATTCCAAATGTATGTGGAGAATGGAATATGAATCAATACTAATGAAACCACAAAATATAGAATAAAACTCCCTCTAGATGTGTGAATACACAAATGTGTAATAAGATCATATGCACATATTCAAGTTTAACTTATGGTTGAGTTCAATCCTATATTTTGGATCCGAGGAATGCAACAATATATAAGATTAAGATGTCGATTGCATACCTCATTGAATTTCACCTTTATATCCAAATGAGACTACACAAGATATTACTAGATAAAAGAGTTAGTCTCATATTTGGATTTGTCATTAATCACCAAAACAATCCATTAACTCATAATGGCGGGTCTAGATCTTTCACCTCTGCCGACGCCGCCTCGGGACCACGCGAGCGCCCGAGCCCCTCTCCTCGCCCTCTGCCGGCTATAAGTAGCCCCGGCCTCCTCCTCTTCTTCCCCTCCCCCACCTCGCTTCCTTCCTCCGCCTCGATCGCCGCCTCGCCGAGCCGTTTCCACCGCCCTCACCTCCTCCGCCCGGCCTTCGCCTCCCACTCCGGCCCCGCCCCCAGCGCCCGCTCCCTTCCTCCGTCGCTGAGCTGCCGTCACCCCGTCGCTTCCTCCGCCCTCGCCTCGGTTTTGCCTCCTCCACCAGCGGCTTCGCCTTCGTCTCCCGCTCCGGTCCCCGCCACCGGTTCCCCTCCCACCTCCGGCCGCCGCCCGCTGCCGCCCTCGCCCAAGCTCCCTCCTCCCCCACCCGCTCCCTCTCTCTCCCCCTCGCTTTCTCTGCGCGTCGGGAAGACAGAGCGACGCGGCCGACGCGTCGCCGCTTTTAACCACGCCGCCGCCGCTGACAGGTGGGCCCCACCCGCACAGTTTCATCGACAGGTGGGCCCCCTGGCACTGTTCCGTGGACTCGGTCCACCGCTACAGTACCCGTGGACCGAGCACAGTGCTACCACGTGTTAGCGCGAGAAAAATCCAGATTTTCTGATTTAGTTTTTATTTGAAAAATCTGTTAAAAAGCTTCAAAAATTCGTATCTTTTTCGTTTGAGCTCCAAAAATTGTGAAACTTGTGCCCAAAATTTTCTAAAATCAAGATCTTGCTAATGGTACTAGTTTTGTTTAAATTGGATTTCATTTGATTTGGGTTTTGTATTTATTTTCTCTCTCTACTGTTGTGTCTTTTTCCGGTACCTTCGTCCGATTAGGATTCGAAGACACAGGAGACCTCAACTCCGATCAAGCTCACGAGTACCAAGAATGGTATGATGAATGGGATGTTGATGGGTGCTAATGTAGCCTAGGGAACGTGGTTAACATTGGAATGAACCGCCTAGATAACCTTAAGGACTTAATCTTGTCATGACCTCCTGTGTAAAACAAGTATAACCACAAGTCTGCAAAGTGCAACTTGGCTTAGTAAAATTTATTGAACCCTGAAAGTCATCCCACAGTTGGTGTTTGGGAGCGTGCAAGCGGCAGGATGTATGTATGCTTGAGAGGGACACCAAGGGAGGGTGAAGTTGCCAGCTACGTTAGTCGTTGTCGTAAACATCCCGCACAACTTATGGGGGTAACCCATAAGGGTGAGATGACGGAAGGGGCAAGATAGTTTGAAACGTTACTATGACGATCGCTCAACTACATGACTAAGGAATCATGTGGGGTAACGAGTATAATTATTTTTTGTGGGTACAGTGTACAACCTCTGCAGAGTCTAAACTGTTTAAACAGCCGCGCCTACGGTCAAAGGCGGACATGAGAACTTAACCTGAGTTAGCTCTATTTCCAAAAACCTTTGTGGGTGGAATGAAAATATGGTGGGCTCATCTAGCCCTTGTTTTGGATTTTTCCTGGGTAGCCTTACTCAGTGTTGATAATCGGTGGATGTAGCCGTTATCAAAAAAAAAAATTAAGCATGAGGTGGAGGTAACCTCTACTGTTATTTAATATTGCACTTATTCTCTTTAATGAAAATGCAATTTGTTTAAAATGCTAAGTCATAGGGATTTGTATTTATGATAATTAAAAATGTTGCTTTAGCAAATAAAAGAACCTGAGCCATCCTTGTTAAGCCTTGCATGTATACTATTGTATTCTGTGTGTTGACTCGCGAGCACGGTGGCTGTGCTCATTCTCGCTCTTTCCCCAAACTCTCAGAAGCAGGAAATATTGGAGATTACGACTACTACGAGGAACCAGATGTCTGAAGACCCAGGAGTTCTTGAAGCGTAGTTTAGTCCTTAGTTGTTCTAGTATCGCCCCAGTCTAGCTGACTCCGTTGGTACCTAGGTGCATCCCATATTATCTGAGTTTTGAGTAATATCGGATGTACACAAGTTTTCCCCAGTCGCTTGCCTATGGAGAGATGTTCCCTCACCTCTTTTTACTTCCGTTGTCGCTTCCGCTACTTTGTGGTGTAATCATTTGGCCTGTTCAGCCTTTATTGTAAAACTTGACCTGATGCGGGCTATATAAACTCTGATGTGTTAAATTAATGAATGGTATGGTTTTACGCCATGTATGAAATGATTCAGTGGTGTATCTGTAAGTGCTATCTACTGATCCAGGGAATAGCACAATACTTTCACAGAGGATTCGGGATTAAAAAATCCGGTTCCGACAGCCTCAAACTTATCGTTACCAGAAGGGATCATTTTGGATCCGTAAAGGAGCGCAAGATCGAGATTGTTTTTGCCTAATAAAAGAGTGGTCCTTTTTACTAATAACACAGTAAAATAAGAATCCATTTCTGTCAAAGTTTTTTTTTCCTTTTTTTCGTACAGCGTTTTACTGCAAGTTGAAAATTTTCACAACTAATTCGAAAGCTGAGTAGACAGAATATAAGAGTTTCTCTGTAATGCTAATGCGGCACTGATCTAAAAAATGGATGTTTGATAATCACATATTTTCTTTAATACAAGAAACAAGTTCTCATCCATAGAATAAAAACCCTTAGGCTTTCCTGGCAAGGCGATTTTGGTCAAAAGGCTAAAGACCCGTTCTAAAACTGGAAACTTCCTGTCTTTTTATTTGGGCATGAACTATAGAATTAGGATACCCCTTGTATTCTATTTGTACTGACTCACCCAAGTTTTTTTTAGGGGAAAAAGGAATAGGGGTCTGTTCCTGTTAGCCTGACGTTACTAATAAGCATCTGTAAATAATAGTTCGTGTGAGTGCAGGAGGAGATCGGTTGAGGAAATGATGCGGCTCTAGAGTGGGAAATGTAGTAATAGGAAAATGTCAGTCAGATGTAGTTACAATGAACCTGCAGTTTGAGAACACTGGTAGGCGAAATGCGAGTGGAAAGTTAATTTGTTTTGTGCAGTCTGAAACATGGTGAGGAACATGTAGGTCAACAAGAACCATTTATATGGACCTGGGTAGCATAGGTATAAGCTTGAATGGAATACTATGCTAGACCATGCAATGTAAGGACAGTTCTGTAAGCATATATAATAGGTAAACAAAGGGTAACATAAACTTTTCATAGAGCATAGCACGATGATAGATGCAGGTTACAGTGCAGGAGGAACTACAAGGGAAAGATATGATATTAGTACAGTAGGTAAGAGCCTTTTTTTTCGATGATCACGATCCGTGTTGTACATACGGTTCCTGTTGGAACATAGACAGTGTAGTATGAATAGTTGTTTATAGTTGTTGTCTTTTTTGCCATTGAACGGTTATTTCTAGTGGCGTCTTCGAAGATTCTTCAGATACATAGGACAAAGGAGTAGGTGTAGAATCGTCTTCAAAGATTCTTCACATTTTTTACTCCTAAAATTAATACCAAACGAGCTCTTACTCTGTCCACTGCTCGAGATCCAATTGGAAGCCTCCACCACACCTCAACGACCCAATGAACCAAATGAACCAAATGCAACCCGGCACCCCTCACTGGTGTGGAGCGATCACCAACAATTATATATCTTTGTTTTATGTTGAATAGGGTGTGCCTGTTCCCTTACCTTTCAATTCCTGCACTTACAAAGACTTCAAACCGTGGTGAGGAACATGTAGGCTAACAAGAACCATCAAACTGGAAATGCAGGTTAAACATCATTATGTCACATTTCGGCACATTATGTCACATTATTTTCTCATCTGATTTCCAGGGTCGTTTTGAGATTCTGCATCAGGGGATATAGGCATAGGAGACCAGAAAAATGATATAGACAGTTCAATATGCAGGCATCATGGGAGAACACAGTTATATGGACCTGGGTAGCATAGGTATAAGCTTGAATGGAATACTATGCTAGACCATGCAATGTAAGGACAGTTGTGTAAGCATATATAATAGGTAAACAAAGGGTAACATAAACTTTTCATAGAGCATAGCACGATGATAGATGCAGGTTAATTACAGTGCAGGAAGAACTACAAGGGAAAGATATGGGATTAGTACAATAGGTAAGAGCCTTTTTTCCCATGATCACGACATAGTAAGTTAGTTTTGTCATAAGCAGGTAAATAAAAAAGGTGCGGTAGGATTGGTACTTTCTTATGTATTTCTTGCAAAACGCACTGCTGCTTCAGACGCAGTGCTTAAGACGGCCGGTTGTCCAAAACCTAATCACATGCATAGGACAAAGGAGTGGGTGTACAATCGTCAATTGCTGATGCACACGTACCACCGAAGCCAATATCTTCACATTTTTTACTCCTAAAGTTGATACAAAACGAGCTCTAACTTTCTCTACTGCTCGAGAAACAAGCTCTCATCCATAGAATAGAAGCCCTTGGGCTTTTTTTTGGCAAAGCGATTTTGGTCAAAAAGGCTAAAGACCCGTGCTGGAACTGAAAACTTCCTATCTTCTTATTTGGGTATGAACTATAGAATTGAGATACCCCTTGTATTATTCTACACTACCAGAAACAGGTTTTGTCCCGAGTGCTCGATACACTCGGGAACTCCACTAAAACATTCGGGATATACTTTCCCGAAGGTCAACCGTCGGGAAATAACACTCGGGATAGTTTAGTCAGGTAAATCAGTTTTTCCCGAGTGTAACACTCGGGAAACTAAATTTTGCCGAGTGTCACCATTTACACTCGGGAAAAATATGACACTCGGGAGAAAAAACTGTCCGAGCACCGTAGTCACCGTAACGGAATAGTGTCCCGAGTGTCAACACTCGGGAAAGCCACTGGTAATTCCCCGAGTGTTGACACTCGGGAATAAGAGCAAATAATATTTTGCCAGTACTTTGCCAAGACGTTTTTCCCCGAGTGTATGTAAAAGAACACACTCGGGAAAGAGATTATTATTCCCCGAGTGTTAACACTCGGGAATAAGATCAAATAATATTTTCCCAGGTCGCTTTTCCCCGAGTGTATGGCGAATAAAACACTCGGGATTATGGGTGAAACAGGCTGTACCCAATTTATTCGTATGCACAATTTGCAATTAGATTTCAATCAAATTCAAAAATACATTCCACATCCAGATTCAGCAATACATTCACAATCAGATTCAACAATATTGTCATATATATATTAAACAATATTGACATAATTCTCAAGCTCACAACATTCAAGTTCAAATTGAAAAGATACATATAATAGTTCAAACAGTAAGGATCAGTTTAGGCTGATCTCTGCATCAACAGGAATATTGCGATTGTAGTGAAGAGATGGCCTTCTCGTCTGAGCTTCTCCCACCCTAAGCCATGAACTCAGACCACTGCATTGTCATGAAGAGAACAACTCAGTTAGTACTCAACATAGACAAGATGAAACTAATAAAATTCGTAAATGCAGGGGAAGCAAACTACTGCAATTCAGTTTACATTATATATTTTTTGAGTACGCATGCATATATGCTACATCCACACAAGAATGGAGTGAAGTATGTTCATGTTTGCATGACAAGATCATGAAAATAGCAAGCACCTGGTGGTGGCCTCTCGACGTTGGACTCATCCACATGATCTTGGTTTGGGCAGCTAACATGTGTACCATCTCCAGCATCAGCACCGGAAGCAGCTGGATCTGCCATTGATCCCGCCGTATGCTGAAATTTGGATTTGAACAGAAACACTAAAAACATTAGCAGCAATGTTTTGTATGCAAACTCAAGTTTTATGAGAACCTTATATTATCTGAGTTTTATGCAAACTCAAGTTGAGTCGTGAATGTTTGGTAGAGCAGTGCCGTGGTCCTGCTGCAGTATTTGTATCCTAGTCTATCAATGTCTAAACTACTCCATCATTTGTATGCAAGAATATATATCCATAAAGAAATAAATATAGAATATACAATGCAATACTTGTAAATTAGAAAGAAAGAGTGAAATATAACATACCAAATATGATGAACTTTCACTTGACTTAAGGTGCAATCCACTGGTACTTTAATCAAATTAAGTTGAAGATTAAGGTTATAGAACTAGAGCTTTCATCTGTGTTATGTTTGAAGGTTACGGTTGTAGCACTAGTTAGAGATTTCATTTGTGTGTTGAAATCAATGCATATTGAAATTGATACAGCACATACCACACCTACACAACATTGTCATTTCCTCTATAGATTAAGTATGACAGTAATCAGTACATGGAATAAAGTGAAGAGTACCACATGGGATCAAGGACAAGCAGCCTACAACTAACAATATAATAATAAGTGTCCAGTTACTAACCGGATTAGATAATGTAGGCAGTGGTGCCCCTGGTGTAGTGGCATCAAGTCGAGTTTGAAGTGCCTGCATATTTGTTTGTTTCAGTCATATGGGGTGAGAATCTACTAGTAATGTTAGCTAATGGTAACTAAAAAAGGGATAGTGCTGGTACTAACATCTTATATGAATTGAAAACAAAAAATATCAAGGTAAGCTTGTGGAAATAAATGAATTGCAATTTGCATCGCATATGGGGTTCGAAGTCCAAACTCGATCATTTGCTCCAATCGCTGCCTAGCCTCGATTTCATCTTGTAGCCTGGCCTCGAGCTGAGAAACCCTGTCAGCTGATGGTCGCACTCGTCTTTGAGGGTGTACATCATCTGTTGATTCCGTACTTGTTGTTCGGACCTCCGAGAGGGTTGTCGGTGTGCTAATGTAGCCGGCACCGATCAAGAAACGGCCATGTTTCTTCCCCTTTCCAGCCCTGTACACAGCAGTCGCATCCAGTGGTGAATTCATTACATCAAAGTCCTGACCATGAATCTCCTTAGCAGCCTCAGTATATACTTCCTGTTGGACAAAATCATAAGTGAGCGAAAATCATCAGGGACAAAATCATAGTGTAGAAATGGTACCAAGTTACGTGTTGCTTGTGTTTGTCGCATAGGGTGCCCTCCCGATCACCCTCCTAGCTTCTACATATGCCTCTACATCGAGACAGCCTCTCGCTTCTTCTTTTCCCGCACCAAAAAATCACGAGGTATATAAATATGTATGTGCAACATTCAATCAATATGAACATGTTGACCTACCAAGTGCTTCTTGTAACGAGACATGGAGGAGCTGCCTTGGCGATGTGCTGCCCCGCCCATCAACAATCTCCGCTCCCTAGCAGCACGGGAGGCCTCTAACCAATGTTCGTTACACCACGTCTTTTGGGCAATCTGCTGCCATGCATCTTCACACTTCTGGGACCACCAAGTTATTGCCTAATTTAACAAAGTGTTAAATATGAATAAACTAGAATTGATTGTAAACTAGAACCCACAGGAAGCAATGGCATGAATGAACCAAAACAATGCATGGATAACTAACAACATATAGTATAGTAGATTTTGGGACCCAACACCCACTCTTCTGACTTACATTTATACTAGAACGAATTATGATTACCTGCATGTAGTCCTCCAAAGTGATATGCGTTTGGCAAGCCTCGGTCCTATGAATTTCCTTTCCAAGGACTTGTGTGTGGTAATAGATCACCGCTTGGATGCGTGCTTCATAGATCATCTGTGGGATCAGCTTTTTAACAACATTACACACCACTCTCCTAGAATCAGCTTCCTGTCCATCACCGGAGTCAACCTCAACAAACCTAGACTCACCACACTTATCACAGTGATCTTTGTGCACATTCTCATTCCTAAATAGCATGCAATGATTTGGACAAACATCTATCTTCTCATATGGCATATTTAGTGCGCTTATCAATTTCTTGGCCTCATACAAGTTAGCGGGCAGTTTGTGACCATTAGGGAGAAGGGTGCTAAACACGCTTAAGAATGCATCAAAGCAAGCAATGCTTGTCTTTGAATCGAGACTTGATGACAAGTAGTCGTGTGACGGCATCTAGTTGGGACACCTGAGTTTGCCCATGAAGTGGTTGACTCGCTGCGGACAACATATCAAAGAAAGCCCTTGTTGCAGGCTCCGGTTCTTCCTCTATAGGTGGCACATATGCATCACGCACATCATCTAGCATGTCTTCTATCCTAGTCTCATTGTGGCCGCCATCGTCCGTTTCTTCCCTTAGCACATATGATCTACTACGTTGTGACTCGCCGTGATAGACCCACACGATATACCCTGGCCGAAATCCGTACTTGCACAAGTGTGCGATCATTGTTGCCCTCATTTGTGGCCGTGTGTTCGAACAACGAGAACAAGGGCACAACACACCCCGTCGTCCATTACTCCTAGCAAATGCTCGATCCACAAAATTAGTCGTCTTTTCCATCCATTCTTCGCTACAATCACCCATCTCTCTACGCCCAGTGTACATCCAACTACGATCCTCAGTCATCCTATAGTGTACAAAACATAATGCATATTTTAATCCGACTTGTTATTTATGTCAAAAATAACAAATACAGAGCTAGCTAGAAGCTACTATAGGATACATGCCCTATACATGTACACAAAAACATATTGACATGAAGACAATATAAGTGATCAACAGATTCTACATAAGCAAGAAACATCAAGAACACAATCACCTGAGAAGAAGAGGTTCAATCAGAGGTCAGTATCCTGCCCCAAAGATCTCAGCTTCTGTTCGTGATGACCAAATCTAAGTACTTAAAACACTGCACATACATGTACGGAAAAGAAGAGGTCAAAACTAAGAAAGATAGTAAGGAAATTAGCAACAAAGAAATGTACTGTTTCATTAATAAACTTAATTAGTTGTATATGCAGTAGAACTTTTATCTTTGTTTTGGTACAGAAGATCCATATATATTCTATAAGCTGAACCAAACTCATGCCATTGTGCCGGTCAATTTTACTAAATAACTCCGCATAACAAAAATACATCTGTGTACCCCAAAACTTTCAAGAACATTTTATTGAAATAAAAAAATAGTATGTCAATAATGGGAAAAGGAGCTCCGGATAAGTGACCTCCAAATTAAACGATATATGTTTATTCATACTGACAAGTGGCAACAATATTTGGACATATACATGCATTGCATGTGCTTTCCTGTGATCACCGCAAAATAAATATATATCTTAAAAAATTTCGCAAAAGACATGCCTATTCCTATATCTCTCAGTTTATTCTTGCTACTGAAATTTGACATACAAAATCATTAGGTCACACATCTTTAACTCCGTCCCTTTGTCCATCCATCCCTAAACAATCTCATATACAATTAGTATACCATACACAAAAAATAACATTCCTGCGCACCACATATTTCTACCAGATAAGCAGCACGATATTTCATAATTTTAACAACCAATTACAACTCACGGGAGGAGTGCTGAGGGGCGAGGAGGAGGTCGCCGGGAGGAGGGGGCGCCTGCAGGGCGGCGCTAGGCGCCGGGAGGACTCGCCGAGGAGGCGGGCGGAGGAGGGGCGCAAGGCGGCGGCGCTAGGCGCCGGGAGGACTCGCCGAGGAGGCGGAGGAGGGGCGCAAGAGGGGCGCAGGCGCTAGGCGCCGGGAGGAGGAAGGAAGGCGGAGGAGGGAGCCAGGAGGAGGGAGCCGGGAGGAGGGAGGCGGGCGGAGGAGGGAGCCGGGAGGTGGGAGGCGGGCGGAGGAGGGAGCGAGCACGCGGTGCCGGAGGAGGGAGCCGGGAGGAGGGAGGCGAGCGGAGGAGGGAGGCGGGGAGGAGGGAGCCGGGGAGGCGGGAGCCGAGCGGAGGAGGGAGCCGGGAGGAGGGAGCGAGGAGGACGGCGGTGCCGAGGACGAAGGTCGGAGGAGGAGGAGGCGGCGGCCTTCGGGAGGAGGGGTGGGAATAGGAGGCGGCGCGGGAGGAGGGGGAGGAGTGGAGGCGGACGGCGGTGCCGGAGGACGCGGTGCCGGAGGAGGAGGAGGCGGGCGACGCTCGGGAGGAGGGGTGGGAGTAGGAGGCGGCGCGGGAGGAGGGGGAGGAGTGGAGGCGGCGCGTGGAAGGGGAAGGGTTAGGGCGCGGGGGGATGCGGGGGAAAAAACAGGGCGCGGGGGAAACGGCGCCGGGGGGAAAAACGGGCGCGGGACGGTCTTTTTGCTCCCGAGTGTTTTAATTTTAAAACACTCGGGAAAAATTGTTATTTCCCGAGTGTTTAGTATAACACTCGGTAGAGTTATTTGTACCGAGTGCTTATAGCGCTTACCGAGTGTCTTATGAAACACTCGGGACCTGCCCGCCCGAGTGTTTCCATATAGACACTCGGTAAAAATATCGATACTCGGGAAACAAACAGTTTCTGGTAGTGCTATGTTGTTGTACTGTACCTTAAAGGCTATTTTGCACCCTTCCATGCAGGAGAGGGCGTCACTCATGTATCAAATAGCACGTAGTTAACAAATTGCAATTCACCCATTTACAACCCGAACAGCAATTAATTTCAGACTCTACGCGATCAGATTAGAACTGTAGCCCAACTGAGCATTTCTGCTGTGGCATTTATTCATCAACTCTCCTGCCTCGCTGAATCGACCCATTTTAGTAAGTACACCAACAATTGGCCAATACGAGTGATTATTGGTCGCACTGCAGCCACTGGACTCCATTGCAAGTAGACTTTTTTTCCTGACTCGGACTCCATCTAGAAAACACAAACAGACTCAACGAAAATTACCTAACAATTACGATTTAATTTGGCGCAGCTGTTTGTGAGGAGGTGTTGCAGCAGCTGAAGATGTTGCAGACGGTGCGGTACATTCTTGCCGGCCCATTGCCACCATTTGCCATTTGCCAGTTGCCACAGCATGCCCATACTAGAAAAAAAACAATGGACCCAAACAGCCCGGTTTTCCACGGCAGTGACGACTCCGCCGGAAGAAGACCGCCATTTGTGCTGCCTACGGTTGCACCAGCCACCGCTGGCTTCACGGTGGGACGGGCGCCATCGTAGCCCCCGCACAGGCCGGGCCGGACAACTCGGTAGACGCCTCCGGTGTCGAGGACGAAGGCATCCTTGCGGTTGTCCTCGCCGAAGGAGAGGATGTGCCCCGGAATGGCGCCACCGAGGCAGGGCATGGGGGAGCTCCGGGAACACTTGGCCAAGGGGATCCGGGTGGAGGCGTACCGGCCGCTGCCCTCCGGGGTCTCCATGCCGGCCCACATGGCCGATCCGTAATTGTACAAGTACCTTCCTTCCAAGGAGGGATCCATGGAGCCTCGATAGACAAGACCGCCGACAATAGATGGCGGCCTGCCGACAGCTGGACGGCCGTGGGCGATGATAGGGGAGTCAGCCTTCACCGAGGAGCCGCCGTAGTTTCCACCTTTGGAGATCAACTGCACCTCCTCGTACAAATCCTGAATGTTGCAATCAAGTTCAAAGAGATATCGTCACGTACGGCCATGCACTATTGGTGCAGGGCTCCATGCAGCAGCTTAAATCCATGAGGAAGGTGTATACCTTGGCGACGTCCCCGCAGTAGAAGTAGGAAGGCATGTTGGAATCGAAGCTGCAACCCCTCGGGTTGCTGAAACCCATAGCAAAAATCTCGGGCTTGGAATGATTACTGGTTTCGCTTTGCCCTGAAAAAAAAGAGACCAAATTCAGAAGTTCAGAAATCAATCAATGAGCAAAGCATATTTGATGCAAACGCGCGTAGTCCCTGATCAATCAGTCAGTCAATCTATTGCTTTTCGATTACCAGGGGTGTGGTTGATGTCAAGCCTGACAATTTTGCCCAGAAATGACCTCTTGTTCTGAGAGAAATCAAAGCCGTCTTTTTTCTGTCCGCCGTGCCCCGTGATGAGGTAGAGGCATCCATCGGTAGGCCTGAATAATATCTGACCTCCATGGTTGAGAGAGAGAGAGAGAGTTAATTAGCAGTGCTGATCAGACGTGCATCACAATTCACAATTAATTAAGAGCTAATTCTTGTAACTTCATATCGATGCAAACTAATGGATCTTCAAGCTGCAGAGAAGCTAGGCACATATACCTTGGAAACACTGCGTTTCACGGAGAACTCCGACACGACAAGCTGATACGGGCATGGCCGAGCACCATTAGCAGTAGCTCCGAGCTTTGCAGGGTCACACCTGCCGGCACCACAGGTCGGCGACAAGGCGCTATCGCAGATGTAGGAAACGAAGAAGCGGCCGTTGGTGGCGAACTCCGGGTGAAATGCTACACCCATGAGCATGAGGCCAAGCCTCGCATCGAAGTGGACTCGATCGCAGATATCAAGAAACGGGCTCGCGTCCAGATCCAGGATGCCTCCAAATCCATGCTCCGGCACGGATGCCAGCCAGATCTTGCCGTCTTGGCTGGACAGGAATACTCTGCTGGAGCCGTCTGGGTGAGCGGCCATGGCGAGGTAGGAGCCGTCGCCAATCCTCTCAAGGCACAGCACTTGAGGAGATGGGCGCCAAGGCTGCAGGGATCTAGATCTAGTAGTACTGTGGGATAGGAGTGAGACACCCTTCCCGTTGAAGCACGCCGAGGACGACGATGACGATCCGAAGGACGAACAGAAGTCGGTCTCCGACCGCCAGAAATCGGTGAGCTTCGTCTTCGTCGACGACGACGGGCTTCGAGGCCGTGTGTTGTCGTTGGTACTTGGGATGCTTGCTGCATGTAGAGGACGAAGAGGCTGGAAACGATGAGAGTTCGCCATTGCCGCGTCCTTGCATGTTTGCCAGACTAGTTGGCAGTAGTTGTCGTCGTCGGGATGGGTATGGTGTGGAAAGCTCGATGAAGGCGTAGAGCTGCACAAGAGAGGAATTGACCGTGTTTTGCTCGTCGACCCAGTCGCGTCGAAGAGCTCGGCCGAAGATGTGCTGCACTCCTGCAAGTTTACGAAAAAGAAAAACGGTGTATCATATGTGAGTGTTTCCTCTTTTTTCGAGAGAGAGAGAGCAGTCGAATTTTAGGCCAATCTAGATCCAAAGATCTCATCCCTCCTCTAAAACTATATATATATCCTCCCCCTCCAATTAAAGATTTCATATCCCTACGTACTCTGAGTACTACTTAGCAATCTCCTAGAAAAACACCATGTTGGGAAGAACTAGAGATCGTTAAGTTGGATTAGATAGATATCCATCTATCCCACAAAAGGAGTATAGTAGATAAATTCATATCTGCGTAAAAAAAACGCCGCCGCAGGACAGGGCTGGACGTACTCATCGTCATCGGAGACGGGGAAGGAGAGGATGTGCCCCGGAATGGCGCCACCGCGGCAGGGCATGGGGGAGCTCCGGGAACACTTGGCCGAGGGGATCCGGGTGGAGGCGTAGCGGCCGCTGCCCTCCGGGGTCTCCATGCCGGCCCACATGGCCGATCCGTACGTGTACAAGTACCTACATGCGAATATCAAACACACTGTAGCTAACTGATATACATAACACTGGGGTGTTTATTTCTAAGTTGATTGAACTATTGGATTAATCTAGAATTATACACGTGCGTCTCAAAGCTAGCTAATCCAAAGATAAGGAAATCGACGACAAAAAGTTCAAACAACTTACAAATAGCAAACCTAATCGACATTATAATTGACGGTAGATGCATATGTACCTTCCTTCCAACGAGGGGTCCATGGAGCCTCGATAAACAAGACCGCCGACAATAGATGGAGGCCTGCCGGCGGCTGGAAGGCCGTGGGCGATGATAGGGGACTCAGCCTTCACCGAGGAGCCGCCGTAGTTTCCACCTTTGGAGATCAGCTGCACCTCCTCGTACAAATCCTGAATGTTGCAATCAAGTTCAAAGAGATACTATCGGTGCAGGGCTCCATGCAGCAGCTTAAATCCATGAGGAAGGTGTATACCTTGGCGACGTCCCCGCAGTAGAAGTAGGAAGGCATGTTGGAATCGAAGCTGCAACCCCTCGGGTTGCTGAGACCCATGGCAAAAATCTCGGGCTTGGAATGATTACTGGTTTCGCTTTGCCCTGAAAAAAAAAGAGAGACCAAATTCTGAAGTTCAGAAATCAATCAATGAGCAAAGCATATTTGATGCAAACGTAGTCCCTGATCAATCAGTCAGTCGATCTATTGCTTTTCGATTACCAGGGGTGTGGTTGATGTCAAGCCTGACAATTTTGCCCAGAAATGACCTCTTGTTCTCAGAGAAATCAAAGCCGTCTTTTTTCTGTCCGCCGTGCCCCGTGATGAGGTAGAGGCATCCATCGGTAGGCCTGAATAATATCTGACCTCCATGGTTGTGAGATGCGTAGGGCAGCCCCATGTTGAAGATCCTCCTGACTTCAGATGGATCAGCAGTAGTCATCTCCTAACAGGAAGGGGAGAGAGAGAGAGAGCAAATTAATTAGCAGTGCTGATCAGACGTGCATCACAATTCACAATGGATCTTCAAGCTGCAGAGAAGCTAGGCACATATACCTTGGAAACACTGCGTTTCACGGAGAACTCCGACACGACAAGCTGATACGGGCATGGCCGAGCACCATTAGCAGTAGCTCCGAGCTTTGCAGGGTCACACCTGCCGGCACCACAGGTCGGCGACAACGCGCTATCGCAGATGTAGGAAACGAAGAAGCGGCCGTTGGTGGCGAACTCCGGGTGGAATGCTACACCCATGAGCATGAGGCCAAGCCTCGCATCGAAGTGGACTCGATCGGAGATATCAAGAAACGGGCTCGCGTCCAGATCCAGGGTGCCTCCAAATCCATGCTCCGGCATGGATGCCAGCCAGATCTTGCCGTCTTGGCTGGACAGGAAAACTCTACCGGAGCCGTCTGGGTGAGCGGCCATGGCGAGGTAGGAGCCGGCGCCAATCCTCTCAAGGCACAGAACTTGAGGAGATGGGCGCCAAGGCTGCAGGGATCTAGTAGTACTGTGGGATAGGAGTGAGACGCCCTTCCCGTTGAAGCACGCCGAGGACGACGATGTCGATCCGAAGGACGAGCAGAAGTCGGTCTCCGACCGCCAGAAATCGGTGAGCTTCGCCTTCGTCGACGACGACGGGCTTCGAGGCCGTGTGGTGTCGTTGGTACTTGGGATGCTTGCTGCTTGTAGAGGACGAAGAGGCTGGAAACGATGAGAGTTCGCCATTGCCGCGTCCTTGCATGTTTGCCAGACTAGTTGGCAGTAGTTGTCGTCGTCGGGATGGGTATGGTGTGGAAAGCTCGATGAAGGCGTAGAGCTGCACAAGAGAGGAATTGACCGTGTTTTGCTCGTCGACCCAGTCGCGTCGAAGAGCTCGGCCGAAGATGTGCTGCACTCCTGCAAGTTTACGAAAAAGAAAAACGGTGTATCATATGTGAGTGTTTCCTCTTTTTTCGAGAGAGAGAGAGCAGTCGAATTTTAGGTCAATCTAGATCCAAAGATCTCATCCCTCCTCTAAAACTATATATATATCCTCCCCCTCCAATTAAAGATTTCATATCCCTACGTACTCTGAGTACTACTTAGCAATCTCCTAGAAAAACACCATGTTGGGAAGAACTAGAGATCGTTAAGTTGGATTAGATAGATATCCATCTATCCCACAAAAGGAGTATAGTAGATAAATTCATATCTGCGTAAAAAAAACGCCGCCGCAGGACAGGGCTGGACGTACTCATCGTCATCGGAGACGGGGAAGAAAGGGGGAGTAGTGCGGGACGTCGCTGGTCACGTAAGAACTGACGAACGTACGTACCGCGCAGAGGATGGACTTGACGACGGCGGCGCACGCGGCGTCGGAGACGTTGATGGCCTGGAACTGCTCCCTCAGCGCTGCGTCGTCGACGGCGTCGCAGCAGCTGATGCCGCTGTAGCGGCAGAAGCTCAGCGTCGACTCGCCAAGCACCAGCGGCGCCCCTGCATGCAACGAAAATTACGCACAGTAGAGCAGCGGAAGGTGAGGCAAAGATGAAGAAGGAACAGAAAGTTTAGGAAATAGAAGACGACGATGAAGAATAAGAAGCAGAAGCAGCTGCTTAATTACTTGAGCCGGTGCACAACGGGGAGGCACTGGATGAGTCATGGATCAGCAGGCAGGTTGAGAGAGTGAGTAGTAGTAATAGTAGTAGTAGTGGGGCGGACATCCTTACGAGGTGCACAAGCTGCTGCATCTCCGCGGTGGAGCGAATGATCGTCAAAGAACTACAATGCTACGAAGCGAGTGACAAGCGATGCAGAAGTTGAGAGAGAGAGTAGTAGTAGTGAGCCGGCCGGTCATCCTTATTTATAGCTAGGTTTTACAGGAATCAAATTATATAGGGAGGACCCCACCCACCAACTATCAACGACTTTGGAATATAATCGTTACGATCGAGGTGAAGAAGCTGCTGCGCATCTCCGCACTGCCCAAGTGGCCAAGTCTAGACCTGTATTTGGCGTGCACTGCGTCGGGGGAACAAAAAGGAGGTTTCCAAATGGTACGTCTGCATCAGCAACAGTTGAACTCAGACCTAATCTCTCAAACTCTTACCTAATCTTACACAGGATCGTGATCGCAAACATGAGACGTCGATCGACCTCAAAGTAACGTATGCCCAATGACAATGAAGCACGCGATGCCAGCAGCCAGTCAAAGAAAGGCTATGTCAAACACTCAACCCATCGACAGGCTATGTCACTCCCTTATATAATTTATTTGCCATTTTCGCTAAAAAAGTGGCACTGATCTAAAAAATGGACAAGGTGCACAAGCACCACACGAAACGTCAACCCAATCAAACAGTCCGCCCTTTTTGCAAGCATGATGCCGACAGAAGGAAAGGACAGCTGCGTCGCAGGCAAGCACCACGGGTACGTTATAGTTTTTGTTCAAACCGTCGCGCGTGCTCGTTACAGTTTTTGTTAAGTAGTCCTTTTCACCTGGCACAGCGGACAAATAAGTGTGTGCTCGGAATTGAGAACGGTCAAGCGCTCATGCACAATTTAAATTTAAAAACTTTCCATTTTTGAAAAGTTCGGCCGAATTTTTGCTTTCCGTTTTTTGAAATGCGCTTTCCTCAGCCGGAGACGGTTTTTCTTCCGAGCACTTTCGCCTTCGGCCTCTTCTCACTTCTTCTTTCTTCCGGCCGACGCCATCACCGCCTCGCACGCTGCCGTCAACCGCCAACTCCCGCGCCACCTTTCTTCTCCCGCACCTTCCTCTACCTTCGCCGCCTCCACCTGGCCCCGCCCATGCCGCCACCTCCCTCTCTCAGCGCCGCCCAGAAGTTTCCCCCGTCGCCACCTCGCCACCACTGCCACAGCTGCGACCTGTGAAAAACTTACCAGCGAAATTTCGTCGATTACCGCCGGTAACCGGTGTTACCGGCGGTAGCCGGTAGCAATTCAAACCGGTGGTGAAATTTCGGGTTTGATAAAATTTGTCCAAAAAAAAATTTAAGTTTGCATGATTATGTTTGAATTTGATTTTTTTTAATTAAAAATGCAAGTTGAGGTGTGGTGGAGGCTTCCAAGTTGTACGTGTGCATCAGCAACATTTCGTCGATTACCACCGATAACCGGTGTTACCGGCGGTAGCCGGTGGTGAAATTTCGGGTTTGATAAAATTTGTCCAAAAAAAATTCAAAATTGCATGATTATGTTTGAATTTGATTTTTTTAAATTAAAATGCAAGTTAAGGTGTGGTGGAGGCTTCCAAGTTGTACGTGTGCATCAAGAACATTTAAATCGACATGCCGTGCTTAGGTGTTACGTGATGGCTTGAGTAACAATTCAAACGGTGGTGAAATTTGGGTTTGATAAAATTTGTCCAAAAAATTCAAGTTTGCATGATTATGTTTGAATTTGATTTTTAATTAAAAATGCAAGTTAAGGTGTGGTGGAGGCTTCCAAGTTGTGCGTGTGCATCAAGCAACATTTAAATCGATTCTGCCAGAATCGATGTTACCGTGTAGGCAGTAGCAATTCAAACCGATGGTGAAATTTCGAGTTTGATAAAATTTGTCCAAAAAAAATTCAAGTTTGCATGATTATGTTTGAATTTGATTTTTTAAATTAAAAATGCAAGTTAAGGTGTGGTGGAGGCTTCCAAGTTGTACATGTGCATCAGCAACATTTCGTCGATTACCGCCGGTAACCGGTGTTACCGGCGGTAGCCGGTAGCAATTCAAACCGATGGTGAAATTTTGGGTTTGATAAAATTTGTCCAAAAAAAATTCAAGTTTGCATGATTATGTTTGAATTTGGATTTTTTTAATTAAAAATGCAAGTTGAGGTGTGGTGGAGGCTTCCAAGTTGTACGTGTGAATTTCGGGTTTGATAAAATTTGTCCAAAAAAATTCAAGTTTGCATGATTATGTTTGAATTTGATTTTTGTTTTTAATTAAAAATACAAGTTAAGGTGTGGTGGAGGCTTCCAAGTTATACGTATGCATCAACAACATTTCGTCGATTACCGCCGGTAACCGGTAATCCCTCAAACTATTACCTAATCTTCCACAAGATCATGATCGCAACACACAAGACGTCGACCTTAGCACGCGATGCCTGCCTGCAGTCTTTCTTTGACCGACAAAAATCCAACTGCGGACAGAAGGAAAGGACAGCTGCGTCGCAGGCAACCACAAGCCCAAGAAGAAAAGAATGGGTTTTGAATTTGAAAAAGGTGGATTCAAGCAAATTTTTGAATCTGGATTTTGAAAGAAGGTTTGAAACACAAACCCGAGCTCAAAGGAAGTTAGGAATTTTTGAAATTTAAACCAAATTTGCAAATTCGAATAAAAATCGAAAACCAAGGTAACTACTATTTATCAACTGAAAACGGGATGTTACAGTCGCAGGCAACCAGCACGGTCGGAAATGGAAATGTTCAAATCGTCTCGTGTTCGTTACAGTTTTTGTTAAGTAGCCCTTTTCGCCTTGCCAAGAAAGCATAGAGGTTTCTATTCTATGGATGAGAACGGTCAAGCGCTCATGCACAAGATAAACTAACACTCCTAGAGTGCATCGTTATGAATCCACTCGATATCACCATTTCAACGCAAAATGACATAATACGCACTCTCTTATATAGTTTATTTGCCGTTTTCACCAAAAATGTGGCACTAATCTAAAAAATGGATGTTTGAAAATCACATATTTTCTTTAATACAAGAAACAAGTTCTCATCCATAGAATAGAAACCTTTATGCTTTCTTGGCAAGGCAATTTTGGTCAAAAGGCTAAAGATCCATGCTGAAACTGAAAACTTCCTATCTTCTTATTTGGGCATAAACTATAGAATTAGGATACCCTTGTATTCTATTTGTACCGACTTACCCTGACTTACCCAAGTTTTTTTAGGGGAAAAAGGAATAAGGGTCTGTTCCTGTTAGTCTGACATTACTAAGCATCTTTAAATACTAGTTCGTGTGAGTGCAGCGGATTGGTCGACGAAATGATGCGGCCTTAGAGCTGGAAATGTAAGTAATATCAAACGCATAGGACAAAGGAGTGGGTGTACAATCGTCAATTGCTGATGCACACGGTACCACCGAAGCCAATATTCTTCACATTTTTTACTCCTAAAGTTGATACAAAACGAGCACTAACTTTCTCTACTGCTCGAGATCCACTTCGAAGCCTCCACCACACCTAAACGACCCAATGTGATTAAAAAAAAACTGGCCCAGAATCGAAGAGTTCTGATTCAGATGAGCCACCCATCTATCCTGATACCTATATAAAGGAGGGATGACCTTCAACATTATACACAATTTCAGAAGAGTAATAAATAGAAGCCTGAAGTTCTCTCATATCTCTGTGTTCAATCTACTATTCTGTTCTCACGTCCTTGCACTGTTCTTACGATTCTGAGTTTGTCTACAAGGTAATGGCTCGGACTGGACTCGCCAGCGACGGTTCCTCAATACGTTATCAGCACGATCGACTCTCCTCGGATCGAAAAGTAACCGTCGATGAATGACACTCGTAGATCGAATTGTTTTTCTAGATTGCTTTTAATTATGTAAATTTGGCTTTCTAGATTGTAACCTACGGTGCAAATTCGCTCTAATCTACCGCGAGCCGACATGAAGTCGTCAGCCAAGACGATCGGTATATTGCATGGAAAAGTGGATGTCGATTGTACCGTAGATTGAAATTTGCAAACTCGTTCTAATCTACCGCAAGCCCACTTGAAGTCGCCAGCCAAGCCGATCGGTGGATTGCGAATGAACATTAATTGCGCAGTAATTGCATGCACAGTAATTAAAAAAATGGCCGATGCACGGCTCGCCGCCGACCTCCACCAGCCGGCGCCGCCCCCGCCCCCCACGCACGCCCCCCCCCCCCCAACCGGCCAGAAGCCACCACAACTATCGATCGACGCCGCCCTTGCATGGGCAAAGCATTACAGAGAAAAACAAAATAGGGGAGAGAGAGATCGGCCGGCCGGCAGCGACCGCACCGCCACCGACTTGCTGCCAACGCCGTCCTCCCCACACAGCGCCACCACTGAGCCGCACCGGTCGCCTCGAGCTTGAGGCCACCGCCACCTCGGCCGCGCCAACACGTCGCGCCGACGCCAACGCGCCGCCCAAGCATCGGCCGCCCCCTGCGGCGTCGCCACCACCGGCTGCAAACCCCGCTCCCCGCCGCCTTGAAGGCATCGCCGGCCACCGGCCACGAGCCCCACTCCTTGTCGCCCCGAAGGCGTCGCCCGTCACCAGCCGCAAGAAAGAATGTGGACACGGGGCGGAGCGCTACTGGTGCAGGCGGCCTTCTCTTGGCTCCAATGGTGCCGCTGCCACCTGCGCGAGCTAGCCGCACCGCCGTCGCTCGCCTCCCGCACGCGCTTGCAGCGTCAAGCGCCGCCGCTGCCTTCGAATCGGGGTAGGGTTTCCCTACCCCGACGGCTCCTCTTGAACCGACCTGAATGGGCCGGAAGGTTGGGCCAGGAAAAAGGCCGAATGGACCTTCACTCAAGGCCCGGCGAAGAAGGGAAAAAAACGAATAAGAATTTTTGCAAAATGGCCCTTAGAGTTTTGAAAATTAAGCGAAAATTTTCTCAGAACTGAAATGTCGTGTTTTAACCCCTAGAAATTGCAGAATTCGCATAAAAATCAATTCTTTCAACAGAAAAGGTCTCGGGAATTCCAATTTTGAATTAGTTTTTGCATTTAAAGCATGTTTAACTTTATTATTTTTATTTCTATGCAATTTATGTACTGTATTTACTATTTTGATTATTTGTGATTGTTTATATTGCTTTTAATCACTGAAAATAGCAGTAAATCCTGAAAAATGTATAGCAAAATACGGGAATATTATGAGAATTTTTGCAACCATTTTATACAAGTTACCAATAGTAATCTTATGCACTTTTTGCATGAATATGCAGATGACTGGCATTATGAACTGGGAGTTCGAAGAGTTGGCCAAGCGTGGCCACAATTACCTAACTTGGGCATCAGATATTGAAATCGTACTTGGAGCCAAGAAGTTATGTGCTGCTATTGGACTTGACACCTTGAAGGATGCCACTCCAACTGCTGAGGAGAATGATCAAGCACTTCATTTCCTCAAACACTATCTCTGTCTAACGCTCAAGAAAGAGTATATGGCAAAAAAGAATGCACTAGCTTTATGGAGCGCACTAAAGAAACGGTTCGAAAAGCTGAAGTACACCATTCTTCCTCGGGCAGAGCAAGAACAGAACCGACTACATTTTGCTAACTACAAGACCGTGGGGGGTACAATTCTGCATTGCATAGAATTTGTACAAATCTTCAACTCTGTGGTAAGGTAACCACAGATGAGCAGAAGATCGAGAAAACTCCCTCTACCTTTCACCCAATCATGGTGCAATCTGCATGCAACTATCGTCAGAACGGCTACAAGGAGTTTGCCAAGCTGATTGACATCATGCAAGTTGCGGAAGCTCAAGATGACATTCTCATAAAGAACTACATCTCACAGCAGCCGAGTAGTAAAGTTGGCCATCAAGTCAATGCAAACAGCTACAAGGTGAGGAAGCCTCACTCAAAAGAAATAGGCAAGAAAGGTAAGGTCATAGGTCACAAAACCAAACAAAATGCTTAAACCAAGAAGGGTGAACAAAAGAAACGCGATGAGAAGCCCTATGATCAGCAGGACCAAAGTTGCTACAAATATGGCACTTGGGGACATTGGACACGTGTTTGCCGTGAGCCGCAGCACGTTATTGATGCTTTCAAGGCTAAGAAGAAGGGCAAAGGACAGCATGAGGCACACCTTGCCATTGTAGGCACAGAGGATCCACAATCATGGGATGCACCCATGGATATGGATATCTCAGTAGCAGCCCCCATGACACCTTCTTTGGACATCACTGCGGCAGCACCTATTGTTGCCGAAGAGGAGAAGTTGGACATGGAGCAGATTCAGACATAAGTTTTTTCATACTTTGCTCATTCAATCTAGTGCACGCATTGCACTTAGATTTTATAGTTATTTGCACTTTATGGTTGTGATAGACCATTAAATTTTGAATAATGGTTGTAAGCACTAGGAGAGCAAAGTAATAAATTCTTATGATGAGTCCTGCAAGATTTTTCACGTATTAATATTAGCAAATTATGTTCTGCTTTGAAGTATTTTACTTATATGTGTGGATTGCTTCCTACACCATATTAATAAATACTTTATAAATCAGAATGTGTGTGGCGCCCTATGGAGGAAGTGTGCTTAGCAGATAGCGGCACAACGAATACCATATTGAGAGAGATAAAAAATTTCCAATCAATTAACAAGAATGTTGGTAGTCTTACGACAATCGCACGCAACGATACTTGTATAATAGGCTCAGGAAGAGCCATAATTATACTCCCGACTGGCACAACATTGGTCACTGAAGAAGCCTTGTTGTACCAGAATCGACTATGACTCTCTTAAGTTTTAAAGATATTCGCGCTAACGGTCTCCACGTAGAGACTAAAGAGTATGGTACGGAATACCTGCTCATTACAAAGCGCGAAGAAAATAAAAAATAGTATTAGAACGACTTTCTTCATATGAATCTAGGCTATACTACACTCACATTAAAGTACCTGCAGCTTATACTGTCCTTAAAACCACTTTTAGAAGCTCTGAACTTTTCTGTCTCTGGCATGATAGATTATGCCACCCTGGTCTTAGAATGATGAGAAATATAATTACTAATTCTCAGAGACACAATGTCAATGTAAAGAAATTCCCGAATCAGGAAGATTTTGTGTGCCCCGCATGTGCCATCGGGAAACTGATTACTAGACCATCTACTCTGAAAGTAAAGGATGAAATCCCTGCATTCATGGACCGTATCTAGGGAGATATTTGCGGTCCTATACACCCCTGTCAAGGCCATTTAGGTACTTTATGGTGCTCACCTATGCTTCCTCGAATGGTCGCATGTATGCTTATTACCTATGAGAAATCATGCTTTTGCAAAGCTGATCTCGCAGATAATTAAAATTAAGAATAATTTCCCTGATCATCATGTGAAGTCCATCAGAATGAACAACGCCGGAGAATTTACTTCAAATGCATTTGATAATTATTGTATAGCAATAGGAATTACCGTTGAGTATTCCGTACCACATATCCATACCCAGAATGAACTAGCAGAGGCATTAATTAAAAGAATTAAATTTATTACCCAACCGCTCTTGTAGAATTGTAATTTACCAACTACATGTTGGGGACACGCAGTCCTACACGCAGCAACTCTCATCAATTTTAGACCATCAGCATATAACATTCATTCACCTATGCAACTAACGCAAGGGTCAGCACCAAAAATATCTCATCTACTAAGGTTTGGTTGCAAGGTTTATGTACCTATACCACTACCGCAGCAAACTGCAATGGGCCCCCTCCGAAAGTCTGGGATATACGTTGGTTATAAGACAACATCTATAATCAAGTATCTGGACCCCATGACTGGAGATTTGCATACAGCCCGTTTCGCTGACAACATATTTGATGATGATAGTTTCCCATCATTAGGGGGAGGAAATCGACCCCTTGATGAAAAATATCGGGAAATGATGTGGTAAGCCACGGGAATCCATGCACATGACCCACACACTAGTGAAACAAATAGAGTCCAGGAGATAATTAATTTGCAAGCATTAACGAATCAACTGCCTGAACACTTTAGTGATTTGAAAAACGTGACCAAGTCACATGTGCCTGCACGCGATGCACCGGAGAAGGTTGAAATACCAAAGAAAATTGAAGTTATCTCTAATCCTGTCCAGAGGCCTCACAATAAAAGGATGAGAACTCTAGCCCCTCTAATCCCAAGTAACCGGGGACGCCTGGCGAAAAAGGATAAGAAGGACTTAACATAGCCGATCATTGAAGTTTCCCACAACCAGAAGGAGAGCCAGTTGAGACCTAGCACCAGTATGGAACCTTCAGTAAAAGGCATACCTGATTTGAATATTCCCACGAAGGGAGACATTGGTATGGATGTGTGCGCACACGTCGGAGCTGAAAAACTAAAGGGACTTGCCCCCGTAATTGGAAGCAGTGGTGCGCAAGTAGAAGCATTAGCAGAATCACCCTATGAAGAAATAGCTATAAATTATGTGACCACGGGAGAATCTATGAATAGAACAACAGCCAATATCAACATTTATTTTGGAAAGAAAATTGTCACAATCATCAATCTCAATCCAGAGCCTGCATCGCTCGCTAAATGTAAGAAAAGATCAGATTGGAAAGATTGGAAGAAGGCAATAGAAGCAGGATTATTATCCCTGAATAAAATAGAGGTATTCAGTCCTATAAGCCGTATGCCTCCCCATGTGCACCCGGTAGGGCTTAAATGGGTATTTATTCGAAAGAGAAATGAAAACAATGAAGTTGTAAGGCATAAAGCAAGGCTGGTTGCACAAGGTTTCACTAAGCGACTAGGAGTCAATTATGAAGAAACGTACCGGTCATGGACGGAACTACCTTTAGATATTTAATCTCAATGGCAGACAACTTGAATTTAGAAATGAAATTGATGGATGTGGTAACTGCATATCTTTATGGGAACTTGTATTCGGACATTTATATGAAGGTACCTGAAGGTATCTCTATCCCAAACCAAGACAGAGCAAATGAAAATCTATACAGTGTGCAACTCAGAAAGTCACTGTATGGACTGAAGCAATTAGGCAGAATGTGGTATAATCGCTTGAGCGACTTTCTCTGCAAGAAAGGCTACACGAACAATGAGGATTGTCCATGTGTTTTTATACGGCGATCCCTGTATAATCTCAGTATATGTAGATGATTTGAATATCATCAGGACCTTGGAAGATATTAAGAAAGCAAGCTCTTACCTGGAGTCGGAGTTCGAAATAAAAGACTTGGGTAAAACCAAATATTGCCTAGGCTTAGTACATCAGTCAACCTACACTCAGAAAGTGTTAGAACGGTTCGATTTTGAAAAGGCATATCCTTCAAAAGTACCGATGGTCGGGAGATCCTTGCAGCAGGACAAGGACCCGTACAGACCTAAAGAAGAGGAGGAGGAAGTTCTGGGACTGGAATTCCTGTACTTAAGTGTAATAGGAGCACTCATATATTTGGCAAACTGTACTAGACCAGACATTGCATTTGTCGTGAACCTACTAGCAATGTATAGTGCAAAACCTACCAAAAGGCATTAGTAGGGAATAAAGAACATCTTTCGATATCTCCAAGGAAGCAAAGAACTTGATCTGTTATACAGAAAGAACAAAGACCTAATATGCAGATGTTGGGTACCTGTCAGACCCGCATATAGCTAAGTCGCAAATAGGCTATGTATTCCTATGTGGTGGAACAGCAGTTTCATAGAAATCGTCTAAGCAAAGTCTTTGTATCTACTTCGACGAACCACTCGAAAATCATAGCATTGTATGAGGCCTCACGGGAATGTTCTTGGTTTCGGCGGATGGTTCACCACATCCAGCAGTCATATGGATTGAATACAGCGCAAAAACCCACTATTATCTATGAAGATAATGCAGCTTGTGTTGCACAAGTGTAGATAGGTATGTGAATAGTCCTCTCACAAATCATATCAACTCCAAGTTCTTCTATGCTCATGAATTGCAAAAGATGGACGAAATTAAGGTACTGCATACTAAGTTATGAGAAAATCTTGTAGATTTATTCACTAAGTCTCTTCCAGTGTCTAGCTTTGAAAGATGCATGAAATTGGAATGATGAGGCTTAGAGAAGTGCAGAATTCAGAGGGAGAATCTTCACGAACTCATTATTAAAACTTGATTATGAAGATCGAGTGCCCAAAGAATAAATCCTAGAGATTAAATGAAATTGGATGGATTGTTCTCTTTTTTCCTTAACGATTTTTCCTGAAGTTTCTCAGCTAATGTTTTTAACGAGGCAATTCGTGCAACGCAGCGGAACGCATGTCATGTACTCTTTCTCCAAAAAATTTCCACTGGATTTTTATGGAGTTTTGACAAGACATAAACATGCTGGATGAGTGCCCAAGGGGGGGTGTTAAGAAACCGGGCCCAGGACCAGAAAGTTCTGGCTCAGGTGGGCTGCTCATCCATCCTGATGCCTACATAAAGGAGGGAGGACTCTCAACATTGTACACAATTTCAGAAGAGCAATAAAGAGAAGCCTGAAGTTCCCTCGTATCTCTGTATTCAATCTACTATTTTGTTCTAACGTTCTTGCACTGTTCTTACGATTCTGAGTTTGTCTATGAGGTAATCGCTCAGATTGGACTCATCAGCGATGGCTCCTCAATACAATGAACCAAATGCAACGCAACACCCCTTGGTGGTGTGGAGCGATCACCAACCGTAACGAATCCAACAGCCAATAGAAGGAAAGGGCAGCTGCGTCGCAGGCGACCACCACTGGTACTAAGTCAGAAATGGAAATGTTGAAATCGTTGGAAGAGTAGCTCTAGTAGGAAATTGATAGTACTAGGTCGGAAAACGCGCTCCGTTGCGTTCGTAGAGCCGATTTTGATAGTATTCTGAAATCATTGAATTATTTTTGGCGATGATACGATGATTTAGCACGTGAGAATTTGTAATCTCTAAACATATGTAGGCGTAGATATAACAAATTATGCAGTGAGAAATTGTTGTAAAGTAGAACATGGAACATGTGCACGCTAGCCTGGTGTTAACTACGGGAGGTACAGTGTCTTTAGGTTGGCATGTAGTAGAGATGTAACCTCCCCATTTTTGGGGACTGTTAAACTCGTCACAACCGTCTAGGGTGTGCAGTAGCGAAGTAAGTAGCATCTCAAGTAAGCTCTCGATTACAACAAAAACCAAACTTTTATTACATCAGATTAAGGCTTAACAGCCAGTTTTAACACTGACACGGGCTTCCAAACCCAAAGTTAATATAATACAAGACAAAAGAACATCAAACCACAGGCACACTTGAGCGCGGTCGAGACCTAATAACAATAGTCGCTGCCTTCTGTGGGTCCACCAAAATCCTGTTAACCAAGATCCTCTGTATTTTTCCAAGTTTCCTTTGTAGATGTTTTCCAAATATTACAAGAATGAGTACAACTTCCGTACTCAACAAGCCACATAGAAAAACTAAATAATTACATGCAAAGAGTTCAATGGATGGTTAGGGTTTACCTTAACAGGCATATGTGGATGCATTTTGAGTTAAAGTAGTTTATAAAATAGTAAAATAATAATAAATAATAATCTCAGGGGTTTCTCAACAAACTCAATTACCAACTTATCATCTCAAAAACTCTACTATGCCTCATGTATTGGAATCACCCATGAACGCAACTTCATTAACTGAAAGCACAGCGTATTCGAATATCATTTGTTATACACTCTGCAGAGTTGCTCAGCTTTACCCACAAGATACCTCAAGCTCGTACTGTCATGCAATATACACGCAACATGTTAGCGTGCGACTGAGCTGAGATAACAAAGCATTTTCACTGCTCAACCTTTCTAGCTTCTACCCGGTAGGTTCTTAGACCATACAGCCTCGGGGGACCTCCGGCAAATGGCAGAAATATTGGCCCGATGCTGATGGGCCTACCGTTGTGTAGGCCAGCGAGTGTCCCTTCAGGCCTACTCATGTCCCACTCTTGATTATGTAGATATTCAATCGGATGAGAGGTGTACTAAGCCAGATAGGAATGACCACACCTGTGGTTGAGCGGTTTTCTGTGTTTGTTACTTTGGCACAATGTTCTTGTCCTTACCTGTCTCTAGTGAGGAAATGGACTAACACCAACTCATGGTTGTCCACCTTCTTAGCCTCACCTTTGACTTACTTTTCAACAAGTCTATTGGGTTGTCCAACATTCTGGTCTCAACCCTTAACTTTCCTCCAAAACCACTGGCGAATAGCCAATACTGCTTTTCAGGATTTATCAATACATTTTTTGTGACAAAGCTAAATATCTAGTCATTATTTTATGTAACCTAAACTTGTCAAGGTTAATATGGCCTACAAGAGTAGGTGTGCGGGTATGTGGGGTGATAGGACTATTATAACCATCATGGCATTCAAAAGTATTATTTCAATATTTAAAGTACTTGGCATAAATATAGTAATGAAGATAATAATATTAATACATGAAATGTTGGTTCAAAATGATCAAGGAATGCGACTTACCTTCTTGCACAAAATCTTCTAAATACTGGTCTTGTCTTGCGTCTTCTGGAGTCTGGTCATCAAAGTCGTGACCTAGCGCGAAAAGAAATAAAATAAACCAAATAAAATCCGGCTCGATAAGGAATGAGCTGAGAACAACATGCAAGTAAATAAAATCAAAAAAGAAACATAAAAGAAGGTGGTTGGAGGTGTTTGAGATGTATTTAGTGTTTATTTGGACTGAATGAAGTTAAAATATGGATTCATGGGCTCGAAACGGTCATAAATGACATATAATGTCGAATTAGGGTTTCGGGTGAAAGGGGGGTGGATGATGAATAGTGTTTAGACTGAAATGGGTGAACATATTTGAATTACTATTCATGAATGAGATTTGGTTATGACTAGTAATTAGGTTTCATGAAGATGAACAGTGTAATTCTTTTTCGGATGATGAACAGTAAAAAAAAGTTACTGTATATGTGAATAGAAAAAGGCTTAATTTTATGAACAGTAAATGGCCAACCCATTTACTGTGCGTCCCATGGCCTAAACGAGCGAGCCTTAAAGACCTAGCCCCAGACAGCTTGAGCCGGGCGGCCGAGAGGCCCACGCGCTCGCCCCCAGGCAGAGGAGATGGAGGTCGGTGGCGCTCCGGCCGTTCCGACAACCGGCGAGGAGAGTGGGTGGTGCGGTGAGCACCAGCGGCCGACGGGGATTACGGGGGTGGCTTTGGTGGGGCTTGGGGCGGCCTGTGGCGGCTTGGCGGCGGCGGCCGAAGGGGTGCGGCGAGGAGGTGTGGTGCCGACGAGCTCCAATGAGGGAGGAGGTGGGGGAAAGAACCGCGGTGGCGAGGCGGAGCTATGGCCAGAAGGGAAAGGGGAGGGGAGGAACGGGAGCGGCGGATTTCACCTCGGCTCACCTTCGGCAGAGGAGAAGGGCGGCGGGGAGAACCTCAAATTCGGCCGATGTCGGCAATGGAAGGGAAGGGGAGGTGGTGGGGCTGGGAGATGGTGATGAAGGCAAGCCCCGGGCGGGCTTTTATAGCCGGAGATAGGCGGTTGCGCCAGGGGGCGGTGTGGCAGGGAGGCGACGTGGGCGGTCGGGAGTGGCTGGGCGTCGCCGGGACAGGGGAGGTGGCGGCGGTGAAGGTGGTGGAAGCGTCAAGTGGGGCGAGGTGGTGCGGCTGACGAAGGGAGGCGGTGGCGGGGTGACGAAGGGGAGGTGACAACCGACGTGACGGGGGAAGAAGAGAGGGGGTGGCGCCAAGGAGGGAGGCATTTTCAGGTGGAGAAAATGGCAATGCCGAAAAGGGAAAGCGAAAAGGAGGGGAAGATTGCCAAATTGGGAAAGAATTTGAAAAGCAAGCAAAAAGATTCAAAATTTTGAAAAACCTGAAAATTTGGGTTATTTCAAGAGAGCTAGCAAAATACTGCAAAAAAAAAAGGTGAAAACGAGATGATATTGGTTTGGGTGATCACGTAATGTGTATGATCGTTAATAACAATCAGAGGGGGTGGAATGATTGAATGACGTGTCTGTCTAATCACCAAGTGAATAAGTAGATCTTCTCCATGTGTCGTTTGACTATATGCGCCTTCGCGATCTTGTGGCCACCGTGCGTTCGTATTGCCGGTAGGGCAATGGTCCGGGCCTTCGGGTTCGAGCGCGTTCGGCAGTTCAGGCTGCTGTTTGAGCCGGCGCGTCGCAACGGCAACTCCGCGTGTTCGACTTATTGCTAAGCCCCACGGCGTAACGCTCGGGCAGACCCCTCGGCGGTGTAGTGCCCGCCAAAAGTCCAAGCGGCAATCGCCTCGCCGGCTCGTCTCGCGTTCTCTGGTTTTGTCGCCTACAGCACAAGAAACAGCCAGCACTTAATGCAAAAGAAACAATTCTTTTCCTCATGCGTAGCAAGAAGAAATCCTCAAAAGGTATGCCCACATCAATCCAATCAAAGCCACCGGCCACCATCAATCTACTTAATTAAATCAATGCTTGTTTATCCCGTAGACATAAACCTTCACAAGACACGACCACATGCACATGCTCTTCAATGTGGACATCACCAAACCGTGCAAGGACGCCACCGCCAAAAGAAACTCCAGGTCTTGTGCAAGGACGACGCCGCCGCCGAAAAGAAACTCCAGGTCTTGGCCGCCACCGCGAGGAAAATTCAGTCCCCCATCTCAGCCGAACCTAATGACCTTTTATATTTATATGGCCTTCAAATCCTAATTAACCACGTACGACCCAATTATATAGGCATAATCTATGGACTTAATACATAAACTTAACACCTGATTACAAAATATCCTATTTTAGACACCCTAAAATTATATCACGTGTCGTAGCCTCCGGACCGCACCTCCATAGCTCCAACACGCATCATCCATCTTTAATCTTTATGTGCTCCAACTCGAGCTCGGCCGCCTCCTCCAGCACCCTCGACCCTCTGGACCATGATTTCGCATCAAGCCATCTCCCGGTCACCGCCGTAGACCACGATCGCATCCGAGTTACCCTGCACATGCAAAGACCAAAGCCACATATTTTTC
Source organism: Hsuehochloa calcarea (assembly GCA_036346395.1). Taxonomy (NCBI): domain Eukaryota; kingdom Viridiplantae; phylum Streptophyta; class Magnoliopsida; order Poales; family Poaceae; genus Hsuehochloa; species Hsuehochloa calcarea. Next base: position 30,280,845 of record CM070615.1, read on the forward strand.
CGGCACAAGTTCTTCCCAACTTGACCGATATAAGTCCACACACCACGACACGCCTCAAATAACATCGGTAAATAACATTGTCAATTATTCATCGGCTGAATTAGATTAGACTTAGCAACATGGTCTAACATAATGGAAAGGAAATATGTATCTTTGAATGAGTGTTTGCAAAAGTTTATCAAATTTAATTAATATATTAGTATTAGAACAATGATATATTTGTTCTTAGCGAAAAGCACTAAGTAATAACTAACCTAATTAACTATTTCAATGAAAAGACCTTTTTTTTTTCTCTGTTAGCATTTGAGATCCAGAACTTCTTTGCTTTGCTTTGAATACGAAACGAAGGGGAAAATGTATTTTTTTTAGAACGCCCTTGCTGTATAGATAAAATAAGGACTCTGCCTTTACCTATAGCATTTTTTTGCTATATAAAAGAAGCAATTCCAAATCAGCAAGCAGTAATCTATTTTTTTGAATCCATTTTATCTAACGAACAGTCTCGAACTTATCGTTACCAGAAGGGATCATTTTGGATCTGTAAAGGAGCACAAGATCGAGATTATTTTTCCCTAATAAAAGAGGGGTCTTTTTTACTAATAACTCAGTAAAACAAGAATCCATTTCTTTCAAAGTTTTATTTCCTTTTTCCGTACAACGTTTTACTGTGAGCTGGAAATTTTCACAACTAATTCGAAAGCTGAGTAGACAGAATATAAGAGTTTCTCTGTAATGCTAATGTGGCACTGATCTAAAAAATGGATGTTTGAAAATCACATATTTTCTTTAATACAAGAAACAAGTTCTCATGCATAGAATAGAAACCCTTAGGCTTTTTTGGCAAGGCGTTTTTGGTCAAAAGGCTAAAAACTCTTTTTTTTTTTTTTGGGTATGAACTATAGAATTAGGATACCCCTTGTATTCTATTTGTACTGACTTGCCCAAGTTTTTTTAGGGGAAAAAGGAATAGGGGTTTGTTCCTGTTAGCCTGATGTTACTAAGCATCTGTAAATAATAGTTCATGTGAGTGCAGGAGGAAGTTTAGACCAAAAGTTACTCGTGAAAATAGGATCTCGATCGCTCACAATAGAATAGGGAATCCCATGTAAACGTACTATCTCGTCAAAGAACACACGAGCCACGGATGGTGCCGTATACGGATGAGCGAGAGGTATGAAATGTGCATACTTGGAAAAGCAATCCACAACCGTTAAAATGATTGACTTCCCATGAACACGTGGTAATCCTTTCACAAAACCCATGCTAATATCCTCCCAAACTCGTAAAGGAACTAGCAAAGGCTGAAGCAAACCGTTGGGGTGCATATTTTCAGACTTATTCCGTTGACATATGGAACATGCGCGAACAAATTCCTAGACCAACTTGCGATCATTGGGGACATGGAAATTGGCATGGAGGCGGTTAAAGTCTTTTGAACTCCCTCGTGACCCGTCGAATGAGATGAACGCAAAATTGTTGGTAGCACTGGTGAGGAGGTCGGAACATGCACACGTTGGTTGTGAATCACCAATCCATCAACCACTGTCCAAGGCACCTCAAGACTGCCTGTGATAATTTGTTCCTTGAGCATAGCCAACTCAGAGTTCTAGGCGATCTCTTGCCGAAGATCATCAAAGATTTCGAATTGCGGCGTTGACAAGGCGAAGATGGCACTGTCCTCTTGATCACGTCGTGAGAGGGCATCAGTGACTAATAAGCTGAACTTGCCATTGCTTGTTTTCCTGCTGGTCTGCAGCGTCGTGTCCTGATGGTCTTTAGCATCGAGTATAGACTGTGCCCCATATGATACTCTCTCCCTAGAAAAAATGCTAAAGAAATAGTTAGTGTTATCACTTAAATGCTAACATAGCTCAAAATTAGCCCCCACTTCCTAAGTTATTTAAATATATGATGTTAGATTGAATCCCTCTGTTTTTCTCCAAGATTCGCCACTACATAGAGCTGTCATTTGTTTTCTTTGTTTGACTTAAAACTAAGTGAGGTTACAATAGAATGTAAATTATCCAAAGGAGCATGGGAAACAGATCTAAATTGAAAGCCCAGGAATTAGCACCCCAGCATTCCAAAAATCAGCATGGAATCTTATGCACATATGACTGAAAGAAGCAAAGTTTCTGTCGTACTATGTAGAACCTATCAAGGTCCAGCAAGCAATCCAGTGCTCACAGAAACAAACAAGGCGATTCACCAACTCATCAAAAAATGGGGGAACAAAGATTTTCTAGATATAGTCCACCAACTCCTCCATAAATGGGGGCAATGGAGACAAGATCGAAGCATCCTCAATCTAAATAAAGTGGGATTTTTTGCAACACATGCTCTGAAATTCCACAAGGGAATTTTTTTGAAATGCGACATAAAAAATCCCAAAGAACATTCAACACTTCAGATAAACAAACATCTATTAGAGAATCACACGATTATAACCCATCCCATTACAAAAATCCCCACAATTACTCCAAACCTTATCAAATTACCAATCTTTACCCCACAAAGACACATCGCCATGTCCAAATCAGGAATAAAAGGCGCCTCAAACAGGGCCAGAAAGTGTCGCCTCAAAGCGTATAGAAACACAAGTAAACAGAAAAGAAATCCTCCTATTGCTGAGCAGCCACCACAACGGTCCATTGTAGTGGACACATCTAGGAGGAAGATTAATTCACCCAAGAGGTTGATTGAAGAAGTAAATATTTGTTGCTTATACTTTGAGTGTAGCAGAAGAAATTGAAGAAAATGCAAAACCTTCATCATACTATGAGGTTATTGACACCACTGATTGTAATAAGTGGATAACTGCTATGCATGATGAGATGGAAACACTTGAAAATAATGGCACTTGGCAACTAGTGAAATTGCCAAAGGAGAAGAAGTTTGTTCATTGCAAGTGGATTTTCAAAAGAAAGGAAGATATTTCTCCTACTAGACCAGTAAGATATAAAGCAAGGTTGGTCGCTTAAGGTTATAGTCAGATTCCATGTATTGATTTTATTATGTCTTTTTCCAAGTTGTGAAGTATAATTCTATTCGCACTTTACTCGGTATTGTTGCTATGCATGAATATAAACTTGAGCAATTAGATGTTAAAGCTGTATTTCTATATGGGGAGTTGGAAGAAGACATTTATATGGATCAACCTGAGGATTTTGTTATTCCTAGAAAAGAACACCTTATTTGTAGATTAAAGAAATCACTTTATGGTTTGAAGCAATCTCCAGGTAATGGTACAAGAGATTTGACTCTTTTATGCTCTCTCATGATTTTAAGCGGTCTGATTATGATAGTTGTGTCTATTTAAAGACCGTTAATGGTTCAGCTATTTATTTGCTTCTCTATATTGATGATATGTTGATTGCTGCAAGAGATAAATCAGAAATAGCAAAACTGATAGCACAATTGAGTAATAAATTTGATATGAAAGACCTAGGTGCAGCAAAAAAAAATTGGTATGGAGATTATTAGAGAGAGAAAATATGGCAAGTTATACTGTAGTCAACAAGGTTATATTGAGAAGGTCCTTCGTCGTTTTAATATGCATGATGCAAAACCAGTGAGTACTCCATTAGCTTCGCATTTCAGATTATCTTCAGCTTTATGTCCTCAGTTAGATTATGATATTGAGTACATGTCTAGAGTTCCATATTCCAGTGCAGTTGGTTCTCTTATGTATGCCATAGTTTATTCTCGTCCTGATTTATCTCACGCACTGAGTGTTGTTAGTAGATACATGGCTAATCCTGGAAAAGAGCATTGGAAAGTAGTTCAGTGGATTTTCAGATATTTCTGTGGTACTTCTAATGCTCGTTTGCAATTTGAAAATTCTAGAGATGGACTTATTGGTTATGTTGACTCTGATTATGCTGGTGATTTGGACAAGAGGAGATCTCTCACAGGTTATGTTTTCACCATTGATGGTTGTACTGTTAGTTGGAAGGCAAGTTTGCAAGCTACCGTAGCCTTATCTACCACTGAAGCAGAATATATGGCTATTTCTGAAACTTGTAAAGAAGCTATTTGGTTGAGATGTTTGTACACTGAGCTTTGTGGAAATAATTATTGCACTACTATATTTTGTGATAGTCAGAGTGTTATATGTCTTACAAAGGATCAGATGTTTCATGAGAGAACAAGGTACATTGATATGAGATATCACTTTATTCAAGGTGTTATTGCTCAAGGTGATGTCAAGGTGTGCAAGATAATTACTCATGATAATCCAGCTGATATGATGAAAAAGTCAGTTCATGTTACTAAGCTTGAGCGTGTTACAGTTTAGTCCTAGATACTAATTGGCGTACGGTGGTTTTTATTTTATTATGGGGTTATTTGATGATTGATGATTCTTCATTTTGATACAAGAAGAATTTCGTCTCAATGTGGATATTATTGAGATACGTTATCCGAATTTCTAATGTGATTGTATTCAAACATGACATATTAGCGAATAAGTTCTTTTACTTGAACTCCAAGTTATGTTACCCTTTTATATACCTCTTGTATGTCGTACGGGAAGAGTTAACGGCTCATTGTAATCCTCTTACGATTTGTAAACACTCCTCATATAGTCATCATCGCCGGTTGGTACCCGTGATTTTTTTTCCCACAAGAGTTTTTTCACGTAAAAATTTGTTTCTCCTTTTGTCCCTATTTATCTAACACAAACAATCTCATACTATTGCACTAAAAAATCTGATACAACTCTGAATTAACTAGCAACAATCGAACAAGAATCATAGAGCAATTACCCAAATTACATAGCAAAAACACAATTTATGGCTTAATGCTAGTCGTATCAGTACAATATTCAAGCATTCAGATGTGCTCGTGGAAGGTGAACATAAGAAGAAAAAATGCATTCGTCGTTGTCCTTTCTGCGCGAGATAGGAGGCTGGCCGCTGCAAGCACGCCCTTTGCAACCGCGGGACCAGGGGCGGACCGTCAAGAGAACACCTTCTTTTTTTTCTTTTTTCAATTGGGATACAGGAACCTGTCTCTTAACACAACAGCTACGTAAGTTGTGTGTTCTTCCACATGGTCGCACGGAGTGCGCCGACTGACGCTCCCCGACGTCACGCGGACGCTCGTGGGGTCGTGGATCCTTCTCCGGTCTCTGTCGCCGAGGTCAGTGGACAGAGTGAAGACTGTTGCT